>OZ024737.1:41935887-43182762 GCA_964016875.1 Fallopia convolvulus
TTAACGCCGAAAATTATCAGACGAGACGAATAACCTCCGAAAATCGCCATCGTCGATAAAACCGGTCATACACATGACAATTGACAATGCCCTAAAGAACGCGAGGACAACAACACCCACGTAAGAAATATTTTCAAATGCCACTTAAGTCTAGACGTTTAGTTACTCTACATGTACTAATTTTTAGGCTAAAAAGTATGGCCACTAACATTGGGCCGGGTCAACCATACTAGCCCAAATATCGATCTTATTGGGCCAGCCCAATAACACGACTATATTGATTTTGACTTTTAAGTGACAACAATTTAAATTGAACTCTTTAAATTCTAGAAATCGATTTATAACGAGATTCATTTACTGTAAGGATAAATAAGTAGACTGGTCAAGATAAAGAATTATAGATTCTATCATTATCAAATTCAACACAGAGATAGGGGGCAAAGATTCTACATCTCCTCAAATTAAGGCGAGATTTATGCGATCTAGTAAAGCACAAAAAAATTGTACGAAACCGTCCCATTGTTTAGATTGAATTTTGAAGCTTCACTGTTAATATCCATCTTTTTCCATGGAGTTTGGGTAAAGTTACTAAAACTGTATAAGAAATTAATGAACCCGTCGAAATAAAAATTATAAGTTGAAATAGGAAGAGAAGAATCCAATCTTAAGCGTTGAATTTCATTTAACGATCACGATTTTCGTAACTCTATCCACGGAATTTGTTCTCATTCGTGTATTTAATAGTTCTAGTGGAGTTGGAAAAAAGCTTCGTGGTAGAATTGAGTAAATCCCAAGTGTTAATAAGAATTCAACGGATGAGATTGGATTATTCTCTCTATATCAACTTATTACTTTTTAATTTTTAATTTTTTTTCGACGAATTTACTAATTTCTTTTAGGGATTTAGAACTTCACTCATAAATTTTTGGAAAAATGACTAAAAATAATAAGTATCAACTTTCAACCAAAAATAATCTTAAGTTTGAAAATCACCACCAACGATACGAACTATCGAAATATTAACCAAAAACGATCTGAACCCATTTTTCGATGAGTTTTCCGGAGGAATCAATGATGCAACGATCAAGAATTCAATCTTAAGCGTTGAATTTTTATTTAACGATCAAGATTTTCTCAACTTTATCTATGGAGTTTGTTCTCAATCCGTACATTTAATAGTTCTAGTGGAGTTGGAAAAAGCTTTATGGTAGAGTTGAGTAAATACTAATGTAAAATAATAAAAAATTAACGGATGAGATTGGATTATTCTCTATATATCAACTTATTACTTTTTCCCTTTTAATTTTTTTCCAACAAATTTACCAATTTCTTATTGGGTATTTAAAACTTTCTTCATAAATTTTTTAACAAATTTCATGGGAAAGGACTGCTGCCAATAATCGGTGTTATTTTTCAAAGGGTGATTTCTTCACTTTTCATTGATCTTAGCCTCCATTATTAAAACTAGAAATCAAACAAAAAATCAAAATTATGTTATTTTTTTTAAATTAGCATTAATTAATTGAAATATGAACTTGTGAAATGAGATTTTGAGTTAAAAACTTAGAATGTCCCTATATTGTGATTGTAATGGATGGAGTAGTAATGTAGTATATATGACTGATGGAAGAGTAATGGATTTGAAATGCACATATATTTTGACAGAACTTTTACAACAATTGATGAGATTTAACTTTAATACGTTATTTTCCAACAATAAAGGCCAACGTACAATTGATGTGCCAAGATTAATAAGGCTAAGAATTAAAGTTGAATAAAAACTAAACAGAAGAACTGATGTACGTATACCCGTTTATCAAATCTGAATGAATATATATCATGTACATTAGTATTATTGTACGTGCTTTGTTCAAGAAAAATATTAATATTGGTTAGCACTTTAAACGTACACTTACGAACTAAAAATAAGGTGGGCAGGTAATTACTTTATTTATTAATTTGATTAGCTGTCTTTGGTACGTACTTGACTACTTGGAAATACGGAAGTTGATTTACTTTTGGTTTGAACTAGTCTTGTGTGTCCAGTACCGGTAATTCTATGGTTCCGAAATTATGAAATCGGAAAATAGTCGTTGGAAATCCAAAACAATAGTTGCAATTTTAGAACAAACTATATTCTCTCTTAAACAGAATGCAAAAGCGCAACCGAAGTTTAGTCGTTTGGTCAGTTTTGACTATTGAGAATCGGTGGTTTCTAACGATTCAGAACCGACAATTCGAAACCGGTGAAACCGCCAGTTTTTCAATTTTCAGGTGGCATGGAACCGGGGGCGGCCAATTCTCAATTCTACCGGTTTAGTTTCACTGAAACCGAACCCATGTCTAATTTGAACCGTGCGAGATTAATTAAAATATCACGTGCTCTCTTTTTAAAAAAAAGTATCACGTACTCACAACTTATTCAACGAGAGTAGTGTAGGCTTGGTAGCTAGAAAGGTAAGTGAGGTAACATTGATAATAATTGATTATTATATCAAATATAGTAAAGAGAAAAACATTGATTATGTTAATGTTAATTTATCCCTTAATCTAAAAGATTAATCTCATGCATGCATCATGCGAATCCATAAACTAAAAGACACGTACAGCTTGAAGGCCTTAAAAAAGCTCGTTGTTATGAAAATTAATTATTAAATGAGGGTCCTTTTTTCCACTTTTTACGTTTTAATTTGATTAATTTATCTAGCTTAGTGATCTCACAACTACTTAATTAATTTATCAATCATTACAATTTTGCGTTTGGCATCTTCAAATGGATATTTTAGTGTTTTTTATCGGTTTTTCTATAATGTACCCTAAACCCTAAAAAATAACAAATTCTATAATAAAATCATAAATAATTTCCCAAAATTAAATATAAACAATTTCTAATATAGATTCTTATAATGTGCCTTATGAAACATTGTAGAAAAATTGTTTTTTAATTATTCATCGAGATGTCGAATTAATGTATTTTCAACTAGCTAGATTAAGAACATAGATCAACTTATAATCCAAACACATTGGATATTTAGTGTTTGTTTAATTATGTACTAAAATTTTATGATTTAGAAAAATCCAAGAAATAGCATACTCCTATATCATTATTATATCCTTAGTTTAAAATGAAACTCGATCAGATTTATCAGCATGCGTGATTGTGTATAATCATTAAATGATTGTTAATTAGTGTAATTATTAGCATGATTAACCATGCACCTTGCATGTGCCTAAAAGTTGTGTAAAATGTTTAGTCACCCCCACCAAAAAAAGCTTAATTAGTTAGCTAGTGACATGTAGTTTGATGGTCCTTTATGTTTTATTTTTCCTTTTGTTGCTAAGTTTAGTTTAATTATTAATTTGATTTGATGCATAGATATAGGTTTAATGGGAACCACACTCTCATGAAACCAACGGTGATATATTCTAAAAATTCAATAATAAGATAGTTTAGAGTAGTTATGAACTTTAATTTGATTTAGATTAATCCAAAAATAATAAAATATATATGTGACATATTGACATTGAACTTCAATGTTGAATTCCAAATTTGAAATTCATGTTATAAATGCTTCCAAAATTTTATAACGTCCCTTTCTATTTAGAGATTCTCATATAGATAGCGTCAGGCCACCATTTTTATACACTATTTATATATATTCACAGTTTGGTTGATGATAGAGTGAACTATTAATATTTTTATACATTTTTTTACTATAGAGTAGACTTGTCAATCAGGTCAGTTAATTTGGGTTCGGATTATAACAAATTAAGTCGTTACAGGTTTTTCAGCGGGTTGGGTCAACCCACCAAATTAAGAGAATCAAATTTGTTATAATTATTAAAATAACATTTTATTTAAATAATAATTTATTTATTTTTATATGTTTTACTAATAAAATATATTATAATTTTAAAAAAAATTATATAATCTGAAATATAATAAATTGGGTCAATCCAATGAATTTCGGGTTTCAATCCAATCGGATTCGGGTCAACCAGATAGGATTTAAACTGGTTCCGGGTTTAAATTTTCAGACAAATTAGGTCGAGTTTATGGATCGGATTAGCTTTTAACAGGTCTACTACGAGATATTACAGGAACATGCTAAATAAAAAGTATTTCCTAATATAATGCTATTTTTTTAATATACTAGTTAAATAAATTAATATAGGCATTGGATTATCATATACAACGTATAAGTATGTTATATGAGAATAGATCATGATTGAACAATACCAGTGGCGATCATCTGATCTTGGAAAAATTAACGATCCAGATTTAATTTTTTTACTCAGGGAGTCTATAAAAATATTGTAAGTGATTGTACTTAATTTTTATTATTAACACTCATGTTTTTTAACTAAGTGTGCGTAATTTTTTATTTAAGTGTGTAAAATGATCATCATGCACACTCAAAATAATAGAATTACGCACACTTAGTTACAGAAATCATGCACAATCAGTTATAGGATCATGCGCACTCAATGAAAAAAATTATGTGTAATTATTTATGATATTATACATATTTAATAATAGGATTATGCACGTTCAATAATAGGATTATGCACAATTATTCGTACGTAAATCTTACACACTCGAGTAATTTTTTATAACTAGCCTATCGGATGATTAAGAAGCATTCTCATTTCTCTTTTAGAGGGATGATATTTGGTTAACACAAAAAACAATGGATATGATGGAAAAAATCCAATTTGGCTAGGGTAGTCTTAGTTAAATTTATGGATAATTTTTCGCAAATATAAATTTAACGGGTACTTTTGTGCTGACTATGCTATATTAATTAAAAATTTAATTTTTTTTATAAGGAAAGTAGTTAGGACGGTCCGTTAACCTAAAGCATCCTGATGGATGAAATTCCGAAGATCTGGATCAACGGTTAGAGAAACAGACGAGATACGACGAAAAGAACTAAAAATGTAGTCCACCGTCGAATTGCGTTCCAAACGACGTGGGAGATACTCCAACACCGGCACCGAGCAAGCAAGCAATTGATCGATTTATAGTAGATGCAATTATCTTGAATACTGAGCATATATACATTCTGCCATACAATTGAATCAATTGATCGCCCGTTTTAAGTCATACTACATGAATACAATTGATCGAAGATGCAATTATAACAACGTGGGAATAATTAATTTTCAATACTCATCTTGTATGGCTAAGATCGCCCGTTTTAAATACGGAGTATATACACTATGCCAAAAAAAAAAATGATTAGATTTTATCTAATGGCTATAATGTAAGTATAAGTAGCTATCGTAGGTTTTAGACAACATGTATTATCGATTTTATTTCATTCAGCCGATCGATTTCTATGCACCGACTCTCGATTGTTTTCTAAAAATAAACTAAAATTGGAGTGGGGTTGGCAAGGTTCATACAAAAATGTTGCCGACAGAGATTGCGCGTTATTTATCTAAATTATATTTATAATCATGCCATGATCCAATTTTGTAATATATTGTGGAGATATGTAGGATTGGATTATCAATGATTAAACGAACATCATAATTCCAACACTATATATCTCAAAACTATAGTGACCATACGTACTCATAGATTTACTAGAAAATAATAATATAGTATTTGTTCCAAAATCTGTAATTAATTAATTAATTAGCATGCTAATATATAATCTCAAAATGATGAGCTCTCACACCTTAAAATCCCAACCCTAACATGTCGACATCTAAATTCTAAAATTTATATTTTTAAAACCACGGAGTATTATTTATTTTCAAACACCACTTTTATTTTCATGCTATACACATAGGTTTTATTCAAACGGTATTTCTAGTGTATGCCTTATTGGTACATTATAACAAACCTAATTTAAAAACTAAAATCCTAAAACAAATTTAATAAAATTTAAAAAAAATAATTATATCCTAATTAAAAGGTTTACTAGATCTTTCGGAAATTAACTTCTTATAACGTGCCCTTATCATTATCACACATTATAAAAAAATCCTCATATAAAATTTTAAAATGAGATTTGTTCAAGATTGATTTTAAAAAAAGGGTGATATGATCCAATCTAAAAGTGACATGTATTGTTTATTTTTTTTAACCTCCGCTTTAATATATAAAAATGTTAGCTCTTTATTGAATTTAATTTTTTTATAAGGCCCACCCATTTTAATTGTGAGAATAGTATGAAAATAATTTTCAAATTTTATTTATTATTGTATAATCAATTACTCCAACATTAATCCGGCCGTATTTTATTTTTTTAAAATAGAAGTGTATTGGTAGAAATCTACTATAGTACAAAACTAAAGCAAAACCCATTTTAATGTAAAAATTTGTGCCACATGGAAATTATTGAAAAAATTATAATAATTAATTTTAGTTTGGGTCAAATTAAACATGTAACAACTTTCCCACTTTCCTTAAATATATATCCACTCTCTCATTATATATAACCTCCACATCTTTTCATGCTCTATCTCTATTTATAGTATCATCTATGTGATCCTCATCCTCAAAGATAACATTTTACTTTCTAGACAAGTGAAAAAATAATCTCATTCTTATCACATTTTTCCCTTTTGGCGATTTAGGCAATTCATACTTTTTTTCTTGGGATTAAGGTTTTTAATTATTAAATCTAGATCCTCCTTATTCTATTTCAGCATAGAATAAAAAAATTGTTAAAAATAATTATATTCTCTATTATTCTCTATACATGATGGGATCAACACTACTTCACTACTTAATCAATTATCATTTCGTTGTGTAGGTACGTACGTACATGGTTGTACAATACTCCGATTTGTTAAAACGCTTACTTAACCTGGCCAAAACACATTAGCCAATGAGATTAGTTGTAGTGGGGCCCTCAAAATCCCTCAAATCCCCATCATTTTCTCAAGAAAACAGCGTAACATGGGATCTTAAATCTTAATCACCCTCTTTTTCCATCAATCCCCTTCTAAATTCGTGGTAGGACCCACTTTCTCTCCGAGCAAGGCTGGGACCCTCTATTTATGCTTATGACGTGGCAAAAAGATTGCCTCTCATTCTATAACGAGCTCCCCTAGCCATAGTGCTTAGCAAAAGTTGAATGAGGTCATGGGTTTTTGAAGTGTTTAATTTAATTAAGATTTAAGAAATAGTTGTAAAGCTCAAATCTCTTTAAATTGGGGTCGTCTTTAGCAATGGGTCTTTACAATATTTGATCTAGATGTAGATTGATTTAGACTAATCGAATTAGTTAAGAGATTAAAAAAAAAGTTGGGAAGAATATATAACAGTGTCTTTTTATATAGTGTGTATTGAATACATTACAACTTAAATAATCTAATTTAAAAACTAAAATTTTGAAATATAAATAATAACAACAACAACAATCTAGTATGGAAAGCTAAAATGTATCCAGCCTTACCTTGGCCTAAGAAATTGAGAGGGTGTGTAAAAGGAGGTCCAAACAAAAAAAAACAACAGTGATAAAAATTACGCAGTGAAAACAAAGAAAAAACGTAGAGAAAAACCAGAGTGAAAAAACAATGAACAAGGAAGCAAATGAAAGATGGAGATCGAGCTCTCCCTCACTAGCTTGCCCGCTATTGCTCCTCCATTGTAATGCTCTCCCTCAAAAGGTCCTTGCAGTTTGCCAAGATTGCTAAAATATCTAGAAAGGCGATATCCTGTTTTATAACTTTCTTCCAACTTTTCTTGGGTCTACCTGATCTGTCCTTGCGAAAATCATTGAAAACCATGTCTTCGCATAAAATTCTATAGTTGATGGAGAGTTGAACACTAGAGAGTTCATACCAACCCTTAAGAAGGCTTTTGGCAATTCTTTTTTCTTGTCAAGCTTGACTCGGGTTTCAAGGATGGCGATTATATCAACTTTGTGTCTCTTAACAAACAAATTCACTTCCTCTTGTTTGCTCGCGATGTTAAGTCCGCGGACATTCCAAACATGAATGGAAAATGCTAAACATCAACATCATTAGGGGGAGAGGAATGGGGGAGACTTCTCCCTCCAGGGTTGTTCAAAGGATTAAAGTGATTGGAGGTTGTGGTTTGATTGGCGGAGGTAGGCGATTTGGAAGAGAGTGTGGAACTGAGTCTAAGAAGAAGGTTGATTTGCGGAGGGGTCAAGAGGCTGATTTGCGGAGGGTTGAGCATGGGTAGACGAGGAAGTGTTCTTGATAATTTTAAATTCCACTTTATAGTAAGTTTAGTCTTATTTGAAAAATAATTATTTTTTTAGTTTAAAAAACAACGAGAAACGTCTCCGAAAGCTTTAAAAACTAACTTTTTTTACCAGAATTAGGCGACTATGAGCTAATATTGAAAAGAAAACGAGGCTAATTGGAAATCATTTGGGGAGTAGCCAAACCCCTTTCATCATCAACAATTAAAGAAGAAATAGACGAAGGAGAATCGTCCAAAAGATGGCACCCAATAAGAAAGGAATAAGCTAAAGCAGCAAGACCATCAGCTACCCGATTAGCCTCGCGATAAATATGTCGAAACTGAACAATCCAGTCTCTACGAAGGAAGGCATGTCATTGGACAACCATGCTAAAAAGTGGATGAGCTCTATTGAGCGACTTATTAATAAGTTGAATAACAACCTGGGAATCAACCTTAAAGACCACCCGTCTATGACCACTTTCCCAAGCAAGTTTCAAGCCGTGAATTACGCCCCATAACTTAGCGGTCGGAACCGAACAAATGTCGATGTTATGAACAAATCCCTGTACTTAGTGACCACAATAATCTCTTATAACCGCACCCGCACATGCTCTCTTAGAATCCTAGCAGATTGCACAGTCGGAGTTGACCTTAACCCAAGATTCTCTAGGTAAGGTCCACCGAACATGAATCTCAATCCTACCAGTAGGAGCAGCCCCTCTACCCACATTAATATAAACCAAGCCAACCGGAAAGACATGGCTTGGTTCATGATGAAAGTTGAGAGAGATTGTGGTAGTGTCGAGTTAGAAAAAATAGCACCATTCTGCCACCACCACTACCACCAACAAGTAATAACGTACCCCTAAACTTCAAAGTTTTCAATTACCATATTTTGCCTTAGTCAGTCAGTAAACCCCAACAGAAAGAAATCCGACATGGCGTTTTGCGGGAGCAAGGCATTCCAAACAAACTGAGCCTTAATGCAATCTCTGAAAAGATGGGCAAGATCTTCGTCCCCAACTTGGTTGACCGGACACAGACCATTGTTCGTGAGGTGCCGACGATGACTTTCCTTGTTGGTTAGAACCCGTCGTCTGCACATCAGTCAAGTGAAATAACGAATTCTTTCCGGAACATGAATTTTCCACAGTCTTTGAAAGAGATCGCGATTTGGTTCAACAATGCCATCATCTCCATTAATAAAGTTGTACGTTGACGCAACAATATACTGCCCAGTAGCAGACTTATGCCAGTAGATATTATATGTGATTCTCGGATCTTCGACGAGACCAACGACCACAATTTTCAGCAAAATAGAGGTTGGTAATTAGGATGAGAAAATGTGCCATCTCCATCCAACATCAAATTCCCAGAAGTCCGCCACCGAATTATTGATCCACTCTGCTTCAATTTCAATAAGAGCAACTATAGAAAGCGAAGTATCGATGATGCGAGGGTGGAGCCAGAATTTAATAAGAGTACCATTGCCCAGAGACCAACTAGTTTTTAGTTTTACAACTAGTTTTTAGTTTTTATGTCACAATCAAAAGGTGTTAATTAATTTATGACACAATTAGCTAGCTTAAAACTCCAACTAGTTTTTAATACCTAATAAACATAGCCTTTGTTAAAGTTTTTTTTTTTAATGTGTGTTCATGGACACACATTAAAATGTCTAAATTTAGTAAGTATGATATTTATTCATTGGTTTTATATTTTTAAAAGGGTTCACTTATTCTATCTTACAAAATAGTTTAAAAACTATTCTAAACTAAATTATTAATCCCCTTTATTTAATAATATGGTGTTAAGACTAGAAACTCAGAATTATGCTATTTAAACTATAGTTTCTTTTCGTCCATAGAAAATACTTGGACAGTTAGATTATTACAACAAGGAAGAGAAATTAAACTTACAATCTACTATTAATTATAAACACGATATCAAGTGATCAACTATCAGCTAGGCTGGTCATACTTACTATTTACACACTAGTTTTTTTTTTTTTGATAAATGAGCTACTAGCTCATTACAAGGCCAACACTAGGTTACCCGTAAAATACAAAGCTAATCTAAATTATCACGGCGGATGATCTTAAGAAAATCAAATAACAGAGGATGATCACTAAACCAAGAACTACTAAACGAGATATCGACACGATCCAACAAAGATCCCGGGAAAAAATTAGAAATAGCAAAACTAAGCTGAGGAAAACTAAAAAGCCTCTTGGCGAGAAAATCCGCCGCAGAATTGCATTCCCTCAAACAATGAAAAAACACCACACAAGGAACCAAAGCAACAAAATGACGGATATCATTTATAATAGCTTGAATTTCCCAGGGCACTTTCCAAGTTCGTTTTAAAGAATTAATAAGAATTAGATTATCCCCCTCAATGATAAGGCGGGAAATGTTTAGTGAAACTGCACTACGAATACCATCAAGCAGAGCAAGCGCTTCAGCCTAGAGAACCGAAATGGGAGGTTGTTCTTTACGATCAAAACTTAAAATCTTACTTTTGTGGTCTCGAATAAGAAAGCTCGAAAAAGTAGAAGAATTTGTACGCTTGGAAGCATCAAAATTGAGCTTTGACCATAACAGAGGAGGTCTAATCCAATTTCGGTTATTTTTCCTTTTCGGACGAGGCACCGTTTTGGGAGCTAAAATTGGTTGAGCAGAATTCCACTGTAAATACTGGGAGAAAGCTAAATCACATGGAAGCAAAGAAGAAATAAGTCTGGACGGATTAAAAATTTTACTATTTCTATGTCCCCAAATAAACCACCAAAGGAAACAAAGGATATTACTATTTTTATTTGAATTTATAGTAGAAACAAGATTGTCAATAAAACTACCTGAGGAGATAATCTGAAATTTAAGATTAATCTTAGCCTCGAGTTTTGAAAGCATATTTTGCGAAAACGGACAGTTAAAAAACAAATGATTAAGGTTTTCATCTTCATTTGAGCATAACGAGCACGTACTAAAAACACAATTGTAAAAACGATTTAATCTATCTGTTGTTGGAAGACAATCAGCACACGCCTTCCACAAGAAATTTTTAATTTTAGGAGGAAGAGAGGTCTTCCAAATCCAAGCAAACTCATAGTTAAGATCAGGCCTATCTATAGAAATCATACATGAAGCTGAGGATACTGAGAAAGCTCCATCATTAGAAGGAAGCCAAACCAAACGATCATTAGAATCAGAGACAGGAATTCTAAGAGAAATAGTTGAATTCACAATTGATTCAGGAAGCAGCAAACGCAAGTACTCAACATTCCAAAATCGATCAGGAGTGATAAAAGCCGAAACTTTTAAATTAATATTATCATTATCATAAAACGACATTAATTCAGTATTTCGAATCCAATGATCTTTCCAAAAATTTATAGAATGACCATTTCCAATAGTCCATAATAAACCTTTAGAGAATTTGTCTCTAAGATTGAGCAATCTACCAAATTGCCAAGAACAATTCTTCTTTTGTATCTCAAAAATTGAAGAGGAACCCAAATATTTTTCAGAAATAATACGTACCCAATAATTATTAGGAGCAGTTAAAATTTTCCAAAGAAGTTTCATTTGCAAAGTAATATTAGTAGTCTCAGCCGTCCGAAGGCCCATACCCCCAGACTCTTTAGGAGAGCAAACCTTATCCCAACTTATAAGATGGTGATGATTAGGAGTAAATTTATTCCAAAAAAAAGATTTATTAATTTTATCAATTTCACAAAGAACATCTTTAGGAAGCAAAAAACTTTGCATTAGATAATTAACCTGCCCTAACAGATTTGACTGAATAAGCACAGTCCTACCTGCCTGGGAAATAGAGTTTGCTTTCCACTGAGATAGCTGTTTTTTCAATTTTGTGATTGAATCTGCAAAAACTGCATTTTGAACCCTACCTTTAAGAATAGGAATACCAAGATATTTCTCCATAGAAGTAGTCATTTAAATATTAAGAACACTTACAAGAAAAGTTACAGTTTGACGTTCTGACTTGAAGGTGAATTTTCCACGTACCCTAGTTCGTAGTCCCTTTATGACTAAACATAATTTTAGTTATCTATTTTATTTTATTTTATTTTTGGTGCGAAGTCTCTATTATTGAAGGAGTATACATTTTCAATTCTTTTTTACAAATTTATATAATTAGCATACATTTTTGAAAGGCCTACCAACATAGGCAATATTTTAATTTCATGGGTGTGAACAACAGAAAATCGAGTATTTCAGAGCATTAAATTTTAGGCGTACTAATTGGAACGAACGTTAACATTTATAATCATCTTTTTTTTTTTGGTTGAAAATTTTCTAAGAAATCATCTTAGCATGCAAGTGTATGACACTAAAATGTATACAGAGATTGTAGTAGAATTCATGTTACACAACATTTCAAAAAGATATACATTATCTAGTTTGGACTCTTTATCTACTTCATAGGGAGATGAATGTTCTCTTCCAAGCCTGGTTTTTAGGTGTCATGGCTTTAGACATGGTCAGGTTCCGCGTTGCCGTTTTTGTAACTGGCCTGAATCGTGGTTTCGGTTTCCCCACCCCAGGTTATCTAGTTCGAAACCGTCAGTTCCATCGGCCAAAGACTTTTTTTTTTAACCCGAAATTAAAACCGCGACCGCGGATAAAACCCCGGTTCAATGGGCCACCACTACAATTCTCTTTCTTTTTTATCGTATTGAGATTTTTTGTAACAATTTCCTATTTCGGAACCAAAACCGGAACCGGATCCATGTCTACATGGCTTTACCTAAAATTGACAAGTTCAAGTTCAACACGTGTTTCATGAGGCTAATTGGATTGCTAATTGAGTAACTAACTATGCCTTTAGTTTTCATGTAGATATTTTTTATTTTGGAGAATCCTCAAGATAATTCATTGTCGGTAATTTTTAATAATGTAAGGGGCGTGGCTATGCCCCCAATTATCTCTACTTAATATTTGAATAAATTATGAGAGCTAAGAATCCGTTCGGCACTTTAAAATTGATACGAATTGAAGCTAATGTTGATACTGATTTTTGTAGTTGATTATAGAGGTTGAAGTTATTAGCTTATTTTTATAAAAAAAAATATATATAGGTGTTCAGTACACAAAACTGATCGAGACTAATTTTATAAAACACAAATGTAAAATGACCAAAAAGGATACATTAATAAAACAATAATTTTTCCGAAAATGAATTTCGAAGGTGATTGAAGGAAAAAAAATCGAATAAACAACCATAGGCTGGAATAAGGTTGGGAGGGGTAGCTCAAATTGTGGATAAAATTTGAACTTAGATCAAGTCCGATAAGTATGAGTAACCTTCATCAACTATTTATGCCGAACAGATGGAACCGAGTTTATTTTTTTAATTTAAGCTTGAATAAGGTTGGATAAGCTCAAAATTAATCTGACCAAAAAGGAGAAGAATGTAATATGAGATTTCTCTTCTGATCAAAAAAGGAGAAGAATGTAATATGAGATTAAACCCTTGTTTTTTTTTGGGTAGTAACACACTTACCAAGTTACAACCCTTCCTTTTTTCAAAAAAGAATCAGGGCAGAATATTTATGTTCATGTTTTGATTTGGGCCAAGAATTTCAAACCCTAATTCGTGCTGGGTAAATTGGCAAATAGCTCTCGGCCCAATTCCCAAATGAGCCGGGTAAATCCGTAAATACAACAAAAACTCACCACTGTAAAAAAAAAAAGCGCAAGTTCGCGGAAAAAGCTAAAGTGGCCATAGAAAGCCAAAAGAAAAGGCATCCACCGTCTTAACTAAGCCGAAGAGTAGGACATAACCGTAATTATCACCAAAACCCCTACCCCTTGTCGTCATTTCCCCACCCTCCCATCATCTCCTTCACACCTCTGTCTCCATCATCATCACAATTCACCACTACTCACACTCCTCTCTTTGTTCCCATTTCTCCCCCCAAAATCCCAATCCCTATCTTCTTGCTCTACAAATCCGGAAACTCCTTCTTCTGCTCAGGAAATTGGATAAATTTTCCGATTAATGGGGAGTAGAACTCAGTCTCACCAGTTGAGCAATGGGCTCTACGTTTCGGGCCGGCCCGATTCCCAGCCCAAGGAACGGGCCCCCACAATGGCTTCCCGCGCCGTCCCCTACACCGGCGGCGACGTCAAGAAGTCCGGCGAACTCGGCAAGATGTTCGACATCTCCTTCGACCCCTCCGCCGCCGCTGCCAACAACAACAACACTCCCAGGCCCTCACGCGCCTCCTCCTCCCAGCACAACTCCGGATCCGTGCGCCCCGGGTCCGGATCCGGGCCCAACTCCGGCCAGCAGAAGCTCACCAACTCCGGCTCCATGGGGAAGAAGTCCTCCGGGCCTCTGCCGCTACACCCCACCGGGCTCATCACCTCCGGGCCGCTGAACTCGTCCGGTGAGAGGGCGGCGAGTCGGCGCTCGGGGCATCTGGACGGGATGGGCCATCCGGCGCCGGCGCCGGTTGGGACGAAGATGGTTTACGGTCCGTCGGTGACGAATTTGGGGGAGGGGGTGAAATCGGGGCTTAGGGTTTCGAAGGCGGCAATGTGGGTGTTTGTGGTGGTGGTGGTGATGGGGTTGCTGGTGGGGGCGTTTCTCATGGTGGCGGTGAAGAAGGCGGTTATCCTGGTGGCTGTGGCGGCGGTTCTGGTGCCGACGGTTGTCCTCTTTGCTTGGAGTTTCATGTGGCGGAGGAGGGCAATTTTGGCATTTGTGAAAAAGTATCCTGATGCTGAACTCAGAGGTGCTGTTGATGGCCAGTATGTGAAGATCACTGGGGTAATAATTTATCCTTGTTTCTTAATTACTTTAATTTAGGTGTTTCATGCCTGGGTTAGTTGGACACATCTTATGAATTTATTATTAGGTAGCCTTTATGCTAAGTTGGTTTTGTAGTTGGGTGTAATTAGACTATGTCAAGATTACACATGGGTCAAAAGATTTCAAAATGATGGTTTAATAGGGACCAGCAATATTTGGAAGCTTATGATACATTTAGGGATTGTTGTTGTGTAGCCAAGACGTAAGCTTGAGAAGATGATAAACGTCGGTAGAGGCTGGAATTGTTGTGTTTTGAAAGCAAAGGCTTTGTTAACTTGTACTTAACCTTTTTCCAAAATGCTTCAAGGACTTTTAGTAATTTGTGCCAATTTGGAGGGTTGACTTGAGGGCCAAAGAGGACATGATGATAGTTTATAGAAATCTCTGCCTGAATTTCATGTTGCTGTGTCATGTGCAACTTGTGAAAGATATGCTGTTTTTTGGGTAATAATGTGCTTGTGAAGAATATATTTGGGTGAAAAGTTAAATTAGCAAAGCTTGTAGATGAGCCTGTAGATGTCACAATCCCATTAGGTGGTTTAGTTTAATCTCTTTTGTCACAGATTTGTACATGACAGTGCAATTGGAGGTTTTGTATTATATACATGAAAAATAGGATGGGAATCTTGCTTCTGATTCGTGTCAGTCTATTTTAATAGACAAGTATCATTTAAGTCTTTGACACTGTCAGTAAGTTATAGCCTCCAGAGCATCTTTCTCCATGATTTGGCAAATGTTTTCCTTGTCATAAAATTGCATGCACTTGAGTTACCAAATGATTCATACTAAGAACACACTTACAAAATTCATAACATGATGAACTTTCCTTGTATTTTTCTGTTGGATTGGTGAGTTCTGGCAATGTATAAGATGTTGTTTGTTGTAGATGGTTACTTGTGGAAGTATTCCTCTGGAGACGTCCTTTCAAAAGGTGTCCAGGTGCGTCTATGTCTCAACCGAGTTATATGAATACCGAGGATTGGGTGGAAAATCTGCAAAGCCAAGACACCGTTTCTTCTCCTGGGGATGCAGACACTCAGAGGTCAGTTTCAATCATACATAAGCTGAATCATTTCATCTTATTCTTGTGTGTTTAAAACCTGTCTTTTTTGGCATTCCTTTGACAGAGATATGTGACAGATTTCTACATATCAGATCTCCAAACCGGGTTAAGAGCCCTGGTCAAAACGGGCTATGGGGCAAAGGTGGCCCCATTTGTCAAACCTGCAGCCGTGGTTAATGTTACCAAGGAAAAGCGAGATTTATCTCCAAACTTCTTGCAATGGCTTAGTGACCGCAAACTTTCCAGTGATGACCGCGTTATGCGTCTGAAAGAAGGGTATGCTTTCTAGCAAGATCTTATGCTAATGCCTTCTCTATCATCCTCCTACAAACTGTACTTAGAATCTCTTCCATTGTTAGTGCATAATAAAACCGGAAGTAGCAGAATTCAAACTTGGCCTCCACTTTCTAATATGATACCTATGATTGTGCTATGACTCCCGACTTTTGACAGTCTAGGATCCATTTGGATTGCACTTGTAGATAATGCATGCTGCAATATAATGCAAGATAATGCATTATGTAGTAATATAATGCAATATGATAGTATTATGATTAAATATATTACATTATAATGAAAGATAGTGCATTGTTAAATGTTAAGTGTAATCCAAACACACCCCTAGCTACATTTTCCATTAAACTGCAGAATATGCTCAAATAATCAACTTCACATAGTCAAACTTTAGAAATAAGTTTATAGTAACTTCTCCTAGGATTTCTATACTTTTGCGTATATTTCCCTTTACCATTTCATCTTACCCTATTCGTTCCGTTACAGGTACATTAAAGAAGGCAGCATTGTAAGCGTAGTGGGAGTTGTCAGACGCCATGAGAACGTGCTTATGATTGTCCCTCCATCAGATCCCCATTCTATCAAGTGCCACTGGTTGCGTTGCCTCTTACCCATGTATGTTGAAGGTCTCATCTTGACGTGTGATGATAATCAGAACTCTGATGCGATTCCCGTATAATCACCAGACCACTATTTTGATGGATCCATCACCAGTAAATATCAAAGTAATGTGTCCATATAATCACTTGACTAAGGTTGCAAGTTTATAATGTTAGCATCTACAAGACCGGATGCATGAAGAAGAGTGAAAAGGATATGGTGTAATAAGTAATTAGTTCTACGCAAGTTTTTGTGTGCTTTGAGAATGATCTGTTTAGACAGGAGAATGAGAGGATTCGTGTTCCCACATACCCACAGCTGGATAGTAATTTGCCCCAGCAAAGTCGCTTTCCTCTGTATTTCTGTCATTGTTACCCTTGTTTTTTGTTGTGTATATAAGTTTTGCATTTTTAGCTGGAATTTAGTGGCATCTATCAAGTGGAAATGTGCTTTATTTACACTTACTATTCTCAATTTCATATGCATATTAGAGTGACATGGTGTCTTGTGTGCTTCTGGTCCTTGAATGATACCTCATGTTTTTTTTTTGTCTTTCTGACAGAATAGACAGATCAACAATAGGCCACATCTGGATATCCATAAATACCTATGGAATCCAGAAATTTTATATTAAGACATGAGCTAAACATAAAGATTTTGGCCTAAAATCTTTTCAAATGTGATACTGATTTTCTGAGAACTGAATTTGTAACAATTTACAGTTAGCTTTCCTACCTTATATTCTCTATCAAAATTCAAAAGGCAAGTTCTTATCTTGGACTTGTGAGAATGAACTTCTTTATAATTTATGAGAAAGTGCTTTACTCCTAGAGTTTGTGAAATGACTGGTTTAGAAGTGAAGGAGAAATTATTAAAGCTTTTGTAATTGTGATAGACTGACGACTGTTTGTCCATGTGTAGAGATGATTCAACAACAGACCAAATCTAGGACATCAGCTTTGCTAGATTAGGAGGAACAGGGATAGTAGGTCATGGTTAAATGCGATATGAATCTATTGTCACATGAAAGAGACATTAAATGAGGGACTGCTGCTGTCTTTGATTGATTGATTGTGAACACTTCACTGAACTTTTTTTTAGCTGTCTTTTTGGCTCTCAAGTTTTAATGCATTTACCAATTTGATTAAAGAAAAATAAATTCTTTGGCGTCATACAATTTGGTGCAGCACTTAATCTTAATAAAGAATTTAACGACAAATGTATTAAGCAAATGAGTATCTAGAGGTTTAGAAGTGTCATATGAATATACTTTTAGAACTTTAATAAGCATTTGCTACAAATACAGAATCAATTTAGGTCATCCTCATATTACCTTATTGAAATTTACCACCAAGCTGGCAAGCCACATAAATCTAATCATCAAGAAAAACATAATGAATTGAGCTTTAATTCATATTGCAGAAAATCCCACAAGAAAACATACACAACAACAATGTCAAAACATAACATAACAAATGTCATGGCAACTTTATCTACATGGAGCCCTAATCAAGGATATATAGCCGTAAGCAGTTTCAACTTGCACCTCTCTCAACATAACTCAAATATAGAGTAAATAGTCTTCTAATCGTATGGGTTTCTGAAGTTCTTGAGAAGATCTGGAATATCATATCCAAGCATGTCGTCGACAGCTTGTATCATTTTAGGCTTCAATTTCTCGAACTTATCAAAACTGTATCCATTCAGAATCTCTCTGAAGTGATCTATGTAAGGGAAATCCCCTGCTGGTAGATGTTGTTCCCTTTGAACCTGTCGCAAACAAGTATGTGTGTCAAAATGAAAACAAGAGAATCAACATATTCATATTGACTTCACAACAAAATCGAAGGCATTAACAAGTAAGAAATAAGATAGAAGGCAAGAATGGAGGGGAAAACCTTAGCGAATTCGTCCTCAAGATTATCGATTAATCTTTTTTGAGTTTTGCTCTTTCCCATCATAGCAGGCATCTCCTTTCTGAGATGACTAATTATGTAAGCATGAATTTTAGCTGCTCTGGCACGTTTGACAAACTCATTGATCTACGTTTACAAAATGCAAAATTTCTTGTCAGTTCAATTTAAATAAAAAAGCAAAAGATATGATCGGTAGAAGGGTGGAGTCATACTCGTCTATCACACGCCTTCTTTGGGATATCTTTCAGATCAGCAAGGAGATCATTTTGCTCTCTCTCAAAGAGTTCCTTACCCATAGGGCCATTAGCTTCATCACTAATGGGCTTATCATTAAATGAACTGTTGAGAGACAATAAGAGAGTTTATTATATATTCCCATTTCCCAATAAATAGAAAATATCCATGCCCTTGAGAATGACAAGTAATCATTGCAAGGATGTGATAATGCTAAAATTATATCTATTTTTAATAGCCACAACAAATTTTTAAAGCAAAATTTGTAGCAAGAATCACTTGGGTGTCACCGAAATTGTGCAAGTGACTTGATAATCTGAATTTGAAGCAGTACATTGAAAATCAATTTGATAGCTAAGTAAAACACTTTCAGGAGACGACATTTAGTTCAAGGAATAAAGAGATGAATTATTGAATTGGTTATACTCTACTAAGTAATAATAAAATAAAGAAGACAGAATACATACCCAATATAGACACGAACAACCTCGGGAGTGTTCAAGACCTTCCCTAGTGACCACATCAAAGCTCCATAAACTCTCATCAGCTGAAAGATATCAAAGTGTAAGTAATTCAGTTTGTATAAAATCATTCACAAATGGACACAAGTATATCAAACTCTTACTTGTTGGGTATCAATTTGGTCTGCTTTGTTCAGGACAACACGGATCTTGTCATCATGACCACGCAGAGATGAAACTACACGCTTAAATTCATCACTGATATCAAGCTTGTGAGGATCGAACAAGAGAAGAATGAGGTCACATTTAGCTGCAAACCATGATATAACTCCAGTAAAGTCATAGCTTCGCATTGTTCTTTGTTTTTCTCCAGAGAGCACACCAGGGGTGTCAACAAAGGTAATATGCTCCAACAACTGTATGCATTTCATGGACAATTAGTTATAGAAGCAGAGTTTAGGGCTGAAAGCGTTCAATCCAGAGAAGATGAAAACTCACTGGATGTGGCATCTGTGAGCACTGAAATTTTGACAAGAAAGCTCCCCCAAAATTGCTGAGACCACTGAATGGCATGTCAGCTTGGACAGCAATAGTATTTCCGGGAACAGTTCTCTCATCAGGTCCAGACTGACATCAATGATACAAAACTAATGTTATATGGGAAGAAATTTTAGAATATCTGCTCAATGCATATTTGTATTACAGCAAATACCAATATATAACAAAAAGAGTGATTGCTCTGCAGTATAATGACATTAGCAGTTTAGGGTACACAATACGCTATTAAGCTTAACATACCATTACACAAACAAAACGATCAGTTGTTGGTTCTGGACCAATATGAGCTCCTGTTGCAGGAAACAAAATGTGAGAAGGATGAGTTATTGCCATATTGGGAACAAAATGCAATTATGACATTGCTACCAAAGAAGAAAAATGTGACCAGAACTAAAATTGACCTGGATATTCACACTTCAGCAAATGCTTTATAAATGTAGTCTTTCCAGTTGAATATTGTCCCAACAACATTACCATGGGTTTAGCATCAAAATCACTATTTGTCTGCAAAACAAAAATTATGAATATTATGCACTTGTCTCTTTTAAGGAACTTTAGATATAAAGTGCTTGTTATTGCAATGAATAAAAGAAGAGATATCCTCTATGTTGGAAGGGGTAACTTTCTCACCAGAGCAGGAGAGACAAAATCATTAAATAGGTATGTCGTTTCTAGTGGCTTGAGCTTTTCAATATACAACCTCTTCAGGCCATCAACTATGGAGGTCACAGCACTAAGAGGTACCTGAGGAATAAATTTCATCAGCAACAAAACATTGAAATAAGAAAATAATTATTGCCAGACACATGAAGAAAGTAGTTAATATCCAAAACAAAAGGGATCAAACTAAGGGGCAACATTGCAAGGAAAATGAATTGTGAGTGAAACAACAAAGCCAAGTATTAAAATCCAGAACAAAACCAAGAATTGGGATTACTCCCTGTTGCAAAACAAAGCATTGGAAAAAATATTGAGCACATTGGTATTGCAGCAATAAGAAAAACAGATAGTTCGATGGCAAAAAAAAAACAAAATTTATGCAAAAATATGCCTTTATTTGCCTCAAAATGTGTGAAAAGTAATTGCATTATAACAGATAGTTCGATGGGGCGCATCCTCATGCTCATTGGCTTTTATACATTGCCTTTGAGATGGATTTAGTCCCTATATCAATATTGGTGCATTCCAACTAAATTCAGTTATTATTGTCACATAGCTGAATTTCAGTTTTTCTTGGGTCTATCGGGCGTACCCCCTTTCCCTTGGGCAGGGGTACGGGTACCCCCATCTTGACCCCCAGATTCCGCTGTAGCGGAGCCTCACTGAGTCAATGATGATGATGATATTTCAGTGCAAATAAAAGCATGCTTTTCTAAAAAGTACTTTCCATCTGAAAATAGAGCAAAAGACATGTTTGTTGTAGGATAAGAACTGCTACTTTTCAATTCATTTTGCTGTATGAACCAACAAGCTGTTGGTGATGGAAGTAGGGGTGAAGAAAAAATTGATAAGATAAGAGGCAAACCGAAAGAAGACAGAAAGAACTTGAGCTGGTTGAAAAAGCGAATTACTTTCTTAGATTTGGAGGTAAACCAACCAGCTGTTGGTGATGACTGTGCTGGCGAAGATCCTACATCATGGAAAGCAATTCAATAACCCGTAGGCCAAGGAGACTTTCATTAAAAAAAAAGTTGGGATAAAATGTTGCTAACCATTTAGTTCAGGAACATAAGTTGTCACAGCCTTCTTCTTCTGCAAAAATATAAAATGTACATAAGCTTTTTGACTTGTTAAAAACTTATAAACATTCATATATCTTACTTACTGCAAATAAAGCATCAAGTCCTTCCATCTCTGGGATTTTGATCTCTTCAAGGCCAGCTGTAATAAATTTACAACAAAATATCCAGCCACAATTGATGAGAAATTAAATACATGATTATAAATTATCAGAAGCAACCCGCAAAAAAGATAGAAGTGTGAATTATCCCATGTATGATACTAGATATTAGCTACTAGCCATGTAACTATTCCTTTGGTTTCCAGTTTAACATTGCTAACATCAGATGACGCATTACCACCAAATCTTGCACTCATAAATCATAGCTTTACAACAGTCACAGAACCACAAATAAAATTCGTTTTAATATAATGATTTTTTATACCAAATATGGTTAGTTTAAAGGAAGCCCAAAAGGTGAAGGAGACTCAAAGCAAGATACACATGTCTCCATTTATACATCAATTTAATCAAATGTTCACTTGCCTGCAGTGTTCAAGAGATCAGGGGTCAATTCATGTCCAGATTGAGCCATCGAAACCAACTGTCATCAAAGGAAAAGAGCAAAAGAATCAACACTATCACAGACAAATTCAATTGTAATAAAATTCAAGGTTACATTAATTTAAATGATTAAAACCTGCATCGCAGAGATGAACTCGCTGAAACCCAAGTATCCCAACCTTTTTGTATCTGATAATGCCCATACCTAACAGAAAAACAATATGTTAAACGCGACAACAAGGAGCAGTCAGCACAGGTGCAATGCTTTATGTAAAAGATTTCAGTCAGCAACACTAATTTTACTAGTCCAGAAAGTCCATTCAGCAATACTATTTATGCCTAACATCTTTAAGGATCTTTGCAGAAAATAACACAAAGACCTGATAAAAAACGATAATATCAGCAATTAGCTTCCCTTAATTGCAACTCAACAAGTGTTAAGTTCCTTTGCTGATTGCAAGAATGAGTCAAAGCATCTTATTCTAATAAACCAGCCAATTAATTTCATAGAATAAGATTTCATTAAAAAATAGTTGATTGAAAATAGGTACATTGAGTGCATCAAAGCAATGATAACAGCATAAACAAAATGATGAAAATTCTTTTCTTTTGTTTTTTCTACCTGAACATTCAACATGTAACAAAAGTTCAACAAAAAAACATCAGGTGAAATATCGTCAAACACAAACCATAATCACATTGCGAAACTGAGATCGCAGAGAAAGGAAGATCAGGGGAAAACAATCCAAATTCACTTAAAATCCGAAAATCCACAATCTCCAACAAAGAAAAAGCATCAAATCCAGTTACAAAATCGAAATCTCCTGCCTCCGAACTCAGGTCCCTCGATAAATTAGCTATCTCACCACTTCAGCACCAGCGATCCACAACAAACGAACACCGAATTCAACCATTTTACGAACAACAATCAGAATTAGAAGAAAAAAACCCTAAAAAATGTTTAACCTGCTTCAGTTCAGAGCGGGACAAGTTGGACATAGCAAAGAACTTCGTGGCATCGCTTCCACTGATTCGGCCATCGCCATCTACAACAAGATCGGATGCATTTTAGAAACAGTTATGCCACCGACAAGGAAAACGAATTCTGAGAAGTTGGGAGGCAAAACAGCACCGGAATCAGCGACGGCGAACCACTGTTGGTAGATCTTCTGCTGCTCTTTCGAGCACGAAGCGACCGGACCGCCTCCTATCTCCATTGCTTCTCTAGGCCGTACCGGCGAAGGATCGATCGATCGGAGACTATGCCGCGCTTACAGGTAAAGCAAAAAAGATGAGCAATTAACGGGAGATTAAAATGAAAGGGAACGACATCGTTTTCAGTTGAGATGGTCCAAACTGCATGTGGAATCGGAACGGAAAACGGAAATCACCCTAACATAACAAAATTGGGAATGAAACTAAAGTGTAAATTACACGAAAGCACCATTAAATTAAACTATTTTCAGAAAATCGCCCATAGAATAGGATATTACATAAAAATCATCCTCAAGGACCTCAAGGCTCAAGACTTGTATAGAGATGAAAGCATCTTTATTTAATTTTTTAATTAATGTATGTATAGCACCTCCATTATACTTAGGGTTTAGGGTCTTAAGATTTTTTAATGGGTAGGGTTGAATGTAGATTCTAGTACTATCATATAGGTTTAGAAGTTAGAAGTAGCATTACTATTAGTAATTACTGGATTTTTTTTTTGTTAAAACTGAGAATGAAATAGAGCATTCAAGTTTTTACGCATTATTAATACTCGATTTTTTTTATTTGTTCAACTCAAAACTTGTATAGAGATGATCCCCTTTGGAATGAGTTTAGCTCAATAGAGATGAAATATTATAGTAAATCCAATTGATTTTCATAGAGTATGTGCACTAATTAATTAATTAAGTACGCATACTTCCATGGACACTGCTTGATTGCACCATTTTAGGATGACGCAATTGCCAAATCATAACAAGTCGCACGTTACCAGCTAAGGACCTAAGTTAGGGAGGCATTTGCAAGTTCTGACTTCTGAGTTGAATAGACTTCATAGTGTGCCCTGGACTCTATTAAGCAAGTGGGCCTGAGTATTCTCTTAGGCCCAATTAATTTGAGGGAAGCCCAAATGCATGAAACTTTGTTAAACGTGAGATTTTAGGATTTTAAGTGCAATGAGATAATTAACGTAACAAAAGAATTTAAACAACAACTACCCAGTGAGATTTCGCCATAGCGAAATTTGGAGGTCAAGATGGAAGTACCCTTTTCCAAGAAAAGGGGTACGCCCGAAAAACCTGCAATGAAATTGCAGATTTCTTCATTCTTGGCTAAGTACGCGGTACTGGTACAAAATTGTTGACAACTTCTTGTTTTCTTAGGTACTTCCTATATCATTTTTATGCTTATAAAAAAAATTGAATGTGTAGATTTTAAAAAAATATCATTCTTACACACATGACTTGTGTAGATTTTATGATAAAATTTTGTCCAAATATAGAAGATGAGAGTTTTCTTATCTTAAGATGGTTTAGAGTAATAAATGAAATTTTTGTAATAAATAAAAATGTAACCAATAATTGAAACCATTATCTTGTCCTCAGCCAATTATCACAAGTATTTTATGAAATATAAATGTAACCAATATAATTCACGGTACGCTTCTTTGCACCTTCCTTGGGTTGAAATCGTCAACCGCGGTTGGGAGAAGAAATTGAGTGTTGACTGGGACGGTTACAGCGACGTCGTTTCAGTCCTCCTAACGTTACACGTTAATTTTATTGACTACAGTTTCTAGGTAAGCACCAAAAAAAAAACAAATGAGTGTTGACTGTTCCAATATTTATGCTATCACAAACATCTGATCATCCAAATTGAATTACAACAGCATAAAAATCTACACTATAAACTAATTACTAGTATTATACTTGTATATGTCTAAGTTATTTTTCTTATAGACAAAGAAAATCGAAGGAGAATTAATAAAAATCTATACAATATAATAATTGTAAATGGAGGTTTTATTAATAATGGTTTGAATTTATAGATAAAAATTATTGTTATAAATCTATAATATTAATTATAATAATAATTCATAAAACACCATAAATTGATACATCAACTGAATGAATAATATAGGTTATAACATGTGAAAAAGGACCATTAGTATTATGTATAATAATTCATAATGGTTTTTTGATAATACGTAGTATATGAATCAAAGCCACCACGATCTAAGCAAGTTAGTGGGCCCAGCATCATTTATACACAAGTTGCAAGAATTTGCATTTTAGGTAGAGATCCAGATCCTATGATGAAATTGATATTTGTCATAAACTCATAATATGACTTTTTCTTCCATATCTTCCAAATAATTAATCTCTTTAATTACCTTGCATCTATAAATAGCATATATGTGGACGCCGCTCATCTGCAATTTCATCCACATCTCTCTCTCAAGCTAGTCTTTTCCATCGAATTGCAAAATTTGGTTGAAATTAAACAAAACAGGTAAGTTTAATTCGTCTAAATCCAATTAGAAACATTCTGTAGTGTATGTGTAAGTTTTTTTAAGGCCAGCCAGAGATGTAATTAATGTTTTTTTTTTTTTATGTAAACAGGCAATCAAGATGACCCCTACGCCTACGCCGACAGCGCCACCACCAGCGCCGCCAGCGGATAAAGACGGCATCGTAGCCGGAATCCCGGTGGTGATGGGTGGTACAATGAACAACCCACAACAACAATTGGAGGCTGGTCAACTAGCCCAATACTCACAATGGTCTAGTGGCTTGTGTGATTGTTTCTCCGATATGCGTAGTTGTAAGTATATAATTAAGTAATGTATTAATTTGGATTGTACAAATTAAAATTATTGATTACAATAACTAATCCTATCCCAATTCGATCTATTCTCTTTGAATTTCACTTGATTTTATTTGTAATATACTTTTAATTTTTGAAATAAAATTATTATATTTGATTTCAACAAAGTCCGTCGGTCGATAGGTAGATAAACTAATCAGGGACGGATACCAGACACTCGAACTAGCGCACCTGTATGATAAGTCTAGTACATAAGTTCAATAAGATTCCATCGACTGAGGACCGGACCGGACCGGACCGAGGGTATACCGATCCGGTCCTCGGTCGATGAATTTTAAAATTCCGGTCCCGGTTCAGGTCCGGACCGACTTTTTTAAAATAAAAATAAAAATAAAATTTTATAAAATAAATAATGTTTCTTATGTTATAAATTTTATTTTTTATTATTTAAGTTTCATCTTATAACATTATATTTTTTCATAAATAATATATAAATTTTCTCAATAAAAACATAATTTTTTCTTTAAAAATATTAATTTAAAAAAGAAATACCGATCCGAAAGTCGACCGGACCGAGACCGAGACCGGACCAGGAAATTCCGGTTCGATCCTCGATCCAAAGATTTAGGAAATTCGGTCCCGATCCGGTCCAGTTTTGGACCGTTGACCACCCCTACCTAAAACTTATTAACGATAATGAGTGTCTAAATTTTTTTTTTAAAATTTAGGCACTTGAACAAATCATAATAGTATTTTATCATTCCATATGTATATTAAACAGGTTGCCTAGTGTTTTGGTGCCCATGCGTAGCCTTTGGACGCATGGCTGAAATTGTGGACAAAGGAACTTCATGTAAGCCTACTATATATCCCTACATATTTTATACATTTATACATCAAACTTCAATATATAACACATCCACATATGTATGCTACCCGTTACATTAATTAATTAATGCAGCATGTTGTGGTTGCGGGAGCTTGTACATGTTGCTTGTTTCCGTGGGCTTAGCAACCGTGGTTGCATCCGCGGGGTTAGCATCATCATCCATGGGCGCAGTGAGTTTCCAATGGATACTCTCGTGCGTCTATCGCGGGAAGCTCAAGCAGAGCTTGAACATTCGCCCTAGTTCGTGTGAAGATTGTTGCACCCATTACTGGTGCGAGCCGTGTGCTTTGTGCCAGGAGTATCGCGAGCTTCAAAACCGTGGTTATGATCTCTCTCTAGGTAATTAATGCATCGAATTAGTTTCTACACATCTGATTAAGGGTTTGCTCTTCGTATCTTGTTAGAAAAACTGACAACGGTTTTTATAACGAGAAGAGTGAACCCTTAATGTAACGGAATTAGCAATTTTTTCATTATTAACTTTTGGTTTAATTAACTTTTGTGCGTGAGTAGGTTGGGAAGGGAACTTGATGAAAAAGAATGCTGCATCAACAAATATTCCTCGTGAGGTTTCTGCACCAGTTGCCCCAAGTATGAACCGTTAAGATTAATTACAAGTGTTCTCAATTTGCAGTTGATCATGTTTCAAATTAAAGTTTGTGATCGTAATTCGTACGTATAGAATCATTAGAAAGTGTTAGCTAGAAAACACTTTTAAGACACTAGTGATTGAAATGTTACTATATATAGTGGTGTGTATAAGGGTTTTGTATTTTAATTTGGGTTGAATAGGTGTGATGTTTAATTTGGTACGTTGATGCAAACAAATGAAATTAAATTTCTGCTAATTGCTAGAAACTATCATATTGTTTCTTTAAATTTCTGCTAAAGTGTTAAAGCATCTACAATCATGCCCCAGCTACAGTGCCATGCACTCTTACTTTTTCCATTTCTCTCTCTGCCACATCAGCTATGCACCCCATTATAATTTATTTCCACATCCATACACCCCTATTTTTTTCATTTTCAATATTTGTTCTCTCTCCATATACAATTACAAGTATACCCCTAACTCTAATAAATATTACTTATATTGTGATATGTATAAAACTAGAACATATAATTAGAATAATAAATAATTTAGTTATGGGTAATCAAATACCATAAATAATACTTTTAAATTTAATATAGTCAAATATATACAATATTGATGTCTATGGAAAGATAAAAAAATATTATGAATTATGGTAATTTTTTTATTTTTATTTTTATGCTAAAATTGCCCAAATGGGCAATTTAAAGAAAGGGACAATTTAATTGCCCCCAAGCGCCACGTGTCGCCCGCTGAGCGGGCCGCGCTCGCCCAGTACGAGCGCGACACATGGCGTGTCTTTAATTTTTTTTTAAGCTGCAAACAGCTCAAAACGGGGTGTTTTGAGTCTCAATGCATCAAAGTGATGTGTTTTGACTCCTTGAAAGTGAGCACACGCGCATGCATCAGCCCTCCACTATTTACTTTTGGGGTTCATTCTTTGTACCAAAATTTATTGGGACAAACAAAACAACAATTTTTTTATAATATTTCTGCCACCATGTACCGAGTCATTTTGCCATTGTAGATGCTCTAAGAGCATCTACAATGGCAAAATGACTAGGCAATCCAAGATAAGGCTACACTTTTAATGCAATCCAAGATAAGGCTCAAGAACATTTCTACATTTTGTGATAACTTTTCCAGGCCTATTCACCAAAACACTCGGCAACCTCTTTGGATGTTCAGGAGGTAAGCTGAGTTGGTGGATCATGGGACCCTAGTTTCCGGGTATGAGTTGATGGTCTAGTCCTAGGCCTGATCTTAGCTATTTAGGTGAGCCCACATGATAATTAATGTCACCCTCCCTTTATTTTGGTTGAATTTGGCTATAAAGATATTGAGATGTTATGACTCGTTGTTTAGACATTATAAAGAAATTGAGATGCTAAACTCACTTATTTAAGTGTCAATTGAGCCAAGTTAGGGTGCATTACAAGGGCATGTTGAAATATGGCTTCCCACATAAAAAGTTGGATGATAAATTGCTTAATATACGAGACCAGTGTGTCATTTTTTCTATTACCAATTAGTTTTAGGTCGGAATTCAACTAGGCTTATGTATTGAAAACAAGTGATTTTATTTTAAGGAGAAAAAATGATCAAATATGTTAGAGGACCAATTAAAGGATTTTTAGATGTCCAATAAGGTTTTTAGAGTATGTGACTGATATTACTTTTTTAGGAATATTTTTACAATGACCGATATTACACTTTAATAAATGTAAAATTTATAATGTAATGACATATATTGATACTCACTATTTATTATAAGAGTCTTTTTACTAGAACCCAATCATTTATATATGTAAAGGTTTTTATCCGAATTATCCAAATCATATACTCAAAACCTTAATATTCCTAGCAATATTTTAAAAAAAGCTAGGCGGAACTTGGAGAGGGACCGCCTATCACTTAGGCAGCCTAACGATTTCTTAGGCGGTTCTAGATAAATGTCTAGACACACTGGAAATTAAAAACTTGGACCTTTCAATATTTAGGCAGAACTTAAACGGAATTTTTTTTTAAAACAATGAGCTACTAGCTCATTACAAAACAAACATTAAATCGCCCCAATATTACAAAGCTGACCTAAATCATCACTGCGGATGATCTTAAAAAAATTAAAAACTAAAGGTTGCAGACAAAATAATTGTATTAATCTTATTAACGAGATTTCATCAAAGCACAAATCTAAGCTAGAGGAAGAGATTGCTTGACGGATATAAGGAATGCTGACATGTCTTCTTGCTAAGAAGTCAACTGCGGAATTAGCCTTCCTGTAACAATGGAAAAAAAAAATCACTTCTGAAAAACCCGACACCAAACATCAAATATCCTAAATAACAGAATAAAATTCCCAGATATTTTCCAAATATTTTTTAAAAAATTAATAAAAACAATGATCCATAAGTTAGCTCGACTCTCAAGTCTCAATTGCTTTTTTTTTTGGTCGAACTAGACTCTCAATTCCTTGTCAGCGTCAACACGCATTTTCAACGAGTGCGCGTCTGCGCCTTTATGCTTTAATTTTTATGATACATTATTATATTTTGGTGATTATATTTTAATTAAGAATTGTGGTGGCGGGCGAACAATTCAGACCTTTTGAACTTCAAACTTTAGCTTGGCATGCCGTTATGTTAAAGGAAAAAATATAATTGAACGAGTTGATTACCACACATAAGAGAAAATACATATTAGGATGTGTTTGGATTACATTGCTTTATAGTTTATAAAGCATTTTTTTTTTTTTAATATTTAATTGTTAGGATGTGTTTGTATGATATATATTTCAAAAAATTTATTTTTCTTTTTTCATAGAAAATTGAGCCATACTATTCATGTTTTATAAGAAAAATATTTTCTATATTCATAGGAAATTGAGCCCTTATTATTGAAATTTAAAAAAAAAATTGAATGTAAAAAAACATCCAAACTCAACTTAACAATTAAATATTAAAAAATAAGAAAAATGCTTTATAAACCATAAATCATTGTAATCCAAACACACCCTTAATCCACATCATAATATTTTATCACGTAATATACTATATACTATATACAAAGAAAAGGGTAAAAAAAACTAATTATGCATGTCGATCTGGCATGGTCATATATAGCAGGTAGCCAGGTAGGATGTATGATTGTCTCCGTATTCCATATAGACTAAATCTGATCCAATTAGATTATTAATCATATATTAAAACATGCATCACCCTAATTATATTTACATTTGTTAACTTCATTGAAAAAAATTACTCCTACAGGCAGTGGCATAGCCAGGAATTATGACCAGTGGGGGCTAAATTTTTTCGGCTAATTTCTGTTGCTGTATAAAAATTCCTGAGGAAGTCAGGAAAAAAAAATTTTTGTATTTTTTTTAAAATATTGAAAAAAAATTGTATTTTTCTATATAAAAAACCATTTTAAAATATTGTATGTACATAAAAAAAATTAATCTGCTTTTTTCTGACCAAATAAGCTAGTTTTGAACAAAAAAATCTAATTTTTTACTATATTTTTAATTTTTTTTTCCTTTTGAAAATTCCAGTGGAGGCTACAGCTTCCGCTGGACACCATGTAGATCCGCCCCTGCCTACAGATTTGAAAGACCTCTAAGTTGGTGGGACAAAGTATCATTAATCTACAAGTGGACAACAATTTACTTTATATTATTGTTGTCATAAATTGACTCTTTCCCCGGCCTTCTATTAATTATCCTATCTAACTATCTCTTCTTCAATTCTATATATAGCTTAACTGAGCGCTAGCTTATCCTCTGCAATTTCATCCACATCTCTTTCCTGCTCACAAGCTCGATCACCCCATTTGTCATATTCTTGCAGATTTGGTTGAAAGAAACACGTACGTAAGTTTTCTTATCTCTTACAAATTTTTGTATCATAAATAGAAATAAATTAATAATCATTTGATAAGCATAAAATCAAAGCATGCATACTTGAATTTTTATGTCAAAATTATGATTGTTATGCTATGTTCCATGCACAAGTCATTTTATTTCATTAATAATCGGTATTTTGTGGGCCTTCTGTTTCGGGCCTCAGGCCCAATTGAATTAAATCACACTTTTAATTGTTCAGAGTCAGTTCAGCTGGTTGACTCGAAAAACAATTCAAAAAATACAAATAGGTCGCCAGTTCGAATCCCGTAACTTCAGGGCCTTTTTATTTTAATAACTTTTATCATATGCTAAGTTTTAATTTTTCATAATTTCTCAGGAAAATAACACATCAACGATCAACTAAGATGGACATGAAGCCTACAGTGTTGCCTAAGCCTGAGGTTCACCCACCACCACCACCAAAACTGCTAGCGGGTGAAGACGTCGTCGTAGAAGGAATCCCGGTGGTGCAGGCTTCCCAAACTGATGAATACTCACATTTTTCCTCTGGCTTATGTGATTGCTTCTCTGATATGCGTAGTTGTAAGTTAACTACGTACTAAACTCAATTCATTCATTCAACCAATTAACCTTATATGTAGGCTACATACATTTTTCTTTACATCTAATAATTACACCAAGTATTGTTGACAAGGTAATTAATCACTATGATATAATGATTTGTTGATATAACAACCAAATAGACATTAAGGGCCCGTTTGGTTTTAGATGTGAAAAGGAAATGGTTAAGGAAATGTATCTAGCCTATTTTTAATTTATGATTCATTGATACAAGTGGTAACCATTACCCTCTTTTCCCCAATTTTCATTTAAATTTGAGTTAACTCTCCTCATCTCTTTCCTTCATTTTGACATGGCATGGGGTAAGCATATCCCCTATTCTCCTCTAATCATTTCCCTTCCCCCTCTCTCTAGACACAAAAAAAAGAGGATCATCACCACTCTTCCTTATAAATTTGTTTCCTTTCCCTTTCCTTTCCATACTCTTACACCAAACGGATCCTAATTATATTTTCTCGAATGATACTCTTCTTAATTACTTAATTTAATTGCTAAGAAAAATAATGTATTTCCTTTCTATATGTGATAGGCTGCCTAGTGTTTTGGTGCCCTTGCGTTGCCTTCGGACGCATTGCAGAAATCGTCGACAAAGGAGCCTCATGTAAGTGCTAAATACGATTAAATTTGATCACATTGTTTCTATATATAATGGTACCAAATTGATCAATTTTTGTAACTTATTAATAAGAATAAATGTACAACGCAAATGCAGCATGTTGCTTTTGGGGGAGCTGCTACATGATGTTTTATTCACTGGGCATAGCGACGTCAGTGGGATCAGCATTGGGCGCGCCCATAGGGGTTGCAAGCTTGCAATGGATACTCTCGTGTGTGTACCGTGGGAAGCTCAAGCAAAGCTTGAACATGCGCCCTAGTTCTTGGGGAGATTGTTGCACCCATTTCTGGTGCGAAACGTGTGCCCTTTGCCAAGAGTATCGTGAGCTCCAAAACCGTGGTTATGATCTCTCCCTTGGTACGTACTATCACATTCATCGATCTCTCTACTACTCTTTTATGAAAATCAGTGGGCCATCATGTGAAACTTCAGGGGCCACGTATATACGTAAGCTCAGTTTACAATCTCAGTGAGTTCCATTCTAAAACCAATTGACAATAGGAGGAGTAACCCAAGTCTATTTATACCGACTTATTTCTTTTTAGATTTACGATGTGAAATGAGTATTCCAATATGGCAATATCTTTTGTTCTAATTCATGTTTGTCTTATGTCTTATTAATTTTTGTTATTTATGTGGATTATAGGATGGGAAGGGAACATGAATAGACAAGTGATGCCTCCTGTGGTTTTTGCTCCGGAAGCCCCAAGTATGAATCGTTGAGATTAAAGATATAATATATGCCAGATTGTGTTCTTGCGATTAATTATATGGATTATATTTGAGTTTTGTGGTTGTGATTTGTAAAAGACTAATAGTTTTATTGCAATTATATATGCATAAATTCGATTTTCATTCGGGTGTGTATTTACTTTTGTTATTGCGATTGGGATAAGTTTGTGTAAGAGGTGTAGTATGTTTATTTTGCTTATGCGATTGGTATGCTATATAAATTTCAGATTCAATTATCATGAGTGTGTACTTTCTATTAGTCGTTAAAGTTAAACAATTAATCATTAAAGTTGAACATACAATATTAAAAATAAATAGCCTTTAAAGTTGAACAACTATTATGTATAGTTTTTTTGATAAGTTATTGCAACAACAATCACCGAGGCAAACACTAGACTATCAGGAAAAAGTAAGGCTACTCTAAATCACCATCTACTAGATGGTGATATTAAAAACACATCAACAAACCAAACATAGATATAACTTATTTTGAGGCTTCAAATCTTTAAATCTTCAAATCTCAAATCCGAAACCAGGAACAGAGAATCGAGAAGCCCACCACCATAAGGAAACAAAAAAACCCAATCTGAGAAACCCAAATCCAAGGCATCCAAAGCAAGCACCAAATCAAGACAAGCAAGATTTTAAAGGAATGGTAGATGGAAAGGTCAAATCGGCTTTGAAGCCAATTAAGGATACAAGAACTAGAAGCAGAACTAGATCCACAAAACGGATCCATTATGCGAACAAACCCTAAAGTTTCATTGAGAAGAAATGGATAAATTTGACAAGCTAGCTCAATCAAAATTGAAGAAGACCAACAATGATCAAAGAGCATATACAGAGAAGAGGATTTACCATAGGAAGGCCAAGAAATTAAGGGAAGAAGCAGAAGGAACGAAAGAGACAAGCCACCAAGAGGGAGCATTAGGGCCGACTTCTAAAAGAGAGCGTTTTTTAATTGTTATCTATAGTTAAACAATTTTACTTCCCATACAAAATCAAAGTTGAACAATTAGACATTAAAATTGAGCAACTCTTTTTCCCATACAAGATTAAATTGAAGGATTAGCCGTTAAAGTTGAAAAATTGTAAATTAAAGTTGAACAAATAGCTCTTATAGTTGAGTAATTGTTAGGTATATATAGTTAAACAATTTTTTTCACATGCATATAAGATTAAAGCTAAAAAATTAGTCATTAAAGTTGAAAATTTTATTTTCCCACACAAGGTAACAATTAACCGTTAAAGTTGAACACTTATCAAATAAAGTTGAACAATTCTTAGTTATAGTTGAAAAAAGTTTTTCCAATACTAGATTAAAGTTAAACGACTACCCGTTAAAGTTGAACAATTGTTAGTTATAGATGAACAATTTTATTTTCCTCGTACAAAATTAAAATTGAGCAACTTTAATGACTAGTATGGTTTGTGGATTTTTTTTTAAAAAAAGGATCTAATAAATTAAATAAAAAATAGATATTGAGGAAATTGAATTTGTACACTAATTTCATAATGCTTGCAAGTTAGAAGAAGGAACATGTGTGAAGAATCGCTCACCCATGAAATCAGAATAAATCTCGTTCATTTAAAAAAAAAAACGTTTTATAATGGACTTCATCAAAAAGAGATAAAAATTGACATGAGTGTATTATTTTTGAATTATACAAACCTGTTTCTAGAGGATGTGAGCATCTTATGCATAATTATTGCTTTGGGTATGCATAAAAAATTTAGGTACTTCAAAATTAGCTTAGAGACATGCACATGACCGATTTCGCCTGCAGTTACCTAGTTTTGACGTACTTACCATTAGTTTCGATTTTGTCAAATGAATAAGAATATTATCATAATTATCTCAATTTACCAAAGACAATGACAAATACCTTTAAACACATTAAACACATTAATTTTATCTTCAACTACAATCGTTGTGATGCCTAGTAGTTTGGTCGAGAGATATGTCATGTCATTGTCAGGAAGACTATATCAAAATCAAAAGAGAATTTCGTATCATAAACCCAACAGTTACTAAGCTATTTTAATGTTGATTCATCAAAATTTAACTTGGTGAAATTAGGTACAAGTCGTTATACATTTTTTTCATGTGTTTGATCTAAGTTTTAGGGTGATTTCTTTTTCTTTCTTTTTTTTTGTTAGAAGACAGATTTATTTTTGATACCACACATAACATCAAATAACAACAATAAGTTCTTCAAAATCATTTTTTTATATGTCCAAATTCATTGACTTGGTAATAATTTCCTTTTTTATTTACTATTTTCTAGCCTTCTAAAAAGGCTTGTTTTTTCATCTTGTTTCTAGAGGCTTGCTTGCAAGTACCACGTGTGGCCTTCATTTTTTCCCTATACTACTTTTGGTAATTTCAGTAAATTTAAGTAATTTCACAAAACAAGTTTTTCTCCTTCGAAGACTCGTTCTCTCCTTTTTTATCTCCCTTTTTCTCCTTACGTTTCTAAAGGCTTTATGTACAAGTTTTTCTATTCTTTTGTTTTGTTGGAAGGGTATTAATCGAACGTGGTGCTTGGCAAAGGTTGGGAATTTAGGAGAAATTGTTTAGAGTTTAGGGTGTTTGTTCTTTCCACAATGGTGATTAATCGATCTTCTTGAGTTTAAAAAAGGCTTGTTTTTATTTAATGAGGATTGTTTTATGGGATTTTCAAAAGATTTGAGAGATTGAATCTCTAATTTGGATTATTAGGCGCATTTGTCAAGTTTTTCTCAAAGAAGATAGCAAATTGGGAAAATCTCTTTGCTTGAAGGTAATTTAATTTTTTTTTTCAAGTGGTAATAAGATTTATTAGAAAGAGGGGAAAGAAACATACCCTAAACCAACAATCGAAAAATGTTGGTAGAAAATACATCAAATCTTCAAAGCTAACAAATTTAGCATATTAATGTGTGTTTATGGACACATATTAAAAAAATTCATTTAATTTCTCTCTCATCCATTTAATTTAGGTTGGCATACAGCTAAATAAAGTATATCTGGTAGAAAATGGAACAAGCTCCATCAGGCGGCGTTGGAGGGCGAGAAGCGGTGGATACAGTCATTCCGACGATGGTCAATCCACTCGGATATTGGTCCACTGGCCTGTGTGATTGCTTTACCGACATCGAAAATTGTAAGTTTTTTCTAAATATTTTCCAAATTATTAAAAGCTATAGTATTTCATGAAAATATGAAGTATGATAATGTACATTCTAGTTCTATATGGCTTAAAATTCGAAAGTATTGTAAGAGGCTCCAATATCTCTCTCTTTTTTCTTTTTTTTTACCAAATTTACCTTAATTAACAACAATGAATACTACTCCCTCCGTTTCACAATAGTTGTTCTTAGACAAATTTGCACATATATTAAGGGGGAAAAATTCTTCCAAATTTACCCCTATTAAAAGCTACTTTATACTCTAAAAGTTGCATTGGGAAAAGTGTATATAATTAATATGGTGTAATTATTAGGGGTATAAGTGGAAAAAAAAATTATATGCACAACTATTGTGAAACAAGAAAAAAAGTGTATATGAACAACTATTGTGAAACGGAGGGAGTATAATTTTCTTACTATTGTCCCTGCATAAAAACAGGTTGCCTAGTAATTTGGTGTCCATGCGTGGCCTTTGGCCAAATGTCCGAAATCATCGATAAAGGGGCCACTTGTAAGTACACAACACATAACTTACAGTATTTCTTAAGGGCTCATTTGGTATTGATATTTAAGGTATGAGATATCAGATATCGATATCGGCATGGATATCAAGATATGAATATGAGTATATCTAGATATCGGATATGATATGAGTATGGATATGAGGGATATCTTTGATATACCAATTTCCCGGGGTATATGAAAATAAAACTCTAAAATCACTTTGATATCTTCCTAATATTAGTTGATAATTGATATCGATATACTCATATACCAAACAAAAGATATCAGATTAATATCGATATCGGGATATACCGTACCAAACACCAGATACGAGTATCAGTCATATCCATACCCATATCTGATATATTGATATTGTACATAATTTGTTGCAGCATGTTGGCTTAACGGAATCATGTACTTTGCGCTATGTTCGTTGGGTGTACTAGGATCGGCGATTGGATTGCCATTAGGGTTCCAATGGATTTACTCTTGCACTTACCGCGGTAAGCTCAAGTACGACCTTAACATGATTCCCAGTTGCGGCGAAGAATGTTGCACTCACTATTGGTGCGAGCCTTGCGCTTTGTGCCAAGAGTATCGTGAACTTCAAAACCAAGGATACGACGTCGCTTTGGGTAATTTTAATTTTTTACCATACCTCTTCTTTTAATTTTGACTGACAATGAGGCTTAATTCATTGATGATTAATGGTTACCCTAAAAATGTGGTATGTGCTTGGTTTATTACAGGATGGAATGGGAATATAGAGAAAAGGAGAAGACAACGAGAAATTAGCACAACGGCCACGCCACCTGTGGCCCCTAGTATGGCTCGTTGATTATCATTTGTCGCTAGAATTTTTATTCATGTTTAATATAGTTGTGTGATTGTTAGATGAACTTCCTTAAGTATATAGCATATGTTAATGTATAATTGATATTGGTATTATAAATATTTTATATTGATGTACAAATGTTATACTCTTTCTGTCCCTTATTGATCTTCCTATTTATCAAATTGCACAAGAATTAAGAAAAGATTTTGAGGGTTTGATGAGAGCGAAAAGTGTCAAAAAAATGGAAGAAAAGCGTTCAAGTAGTAATGGGGTAAAAAGAATAGAATTTGAGGTAATTCTTTAGTGTTTCATGAGGACAATTTTGTAATACACAAACTTCTAAGGGATGGGAAAAACAAAAGAAATGAAAACAACAAAAAGGAACACTCAAAATAGAAAATGGAAAGATCAATAAGGATAGAGGGAGTAACTCTTAAGTTGGAAATTTGCTTTAATCTAGAATCAAAATGTATATTAATGTATATATTTATGGTAATTCAGTACTTATTAGAGTGATGTTGATGATGATATTACTTGATGAATGAATCACATACACTTCACGTGAGAGGTTGTCCCATTCTTTATTTGCCCATCCTCTTCGGTTCAATATTCTGCAAGGGGTGACTTTGCTAGAGTTTACAAGACTTATTCAGAATTTGAACCTCTTATGGATGTTTATTTGATTTTTTCTCCTCAATTGCCCTCAAATAAGGTTGGGAGGGGTAGCTCAAATGCAAAATTGTCCAAAATTCTGATGTCCTAAATGCATTTTATTTTTGTTCTGGATTTCAAGAATCTTTCCCAGGCAAGGGCTAGTTTCACTCTGGATAGAAAAGATTTTTTAGGTGAAAAATGATTTTTAATTTCTTTAAAAACGTAAAAAATAGAAAAAGTTGTACAGATTTCAAAAATATTAAAAAGTAATTTTTGGGTAGAAAGAGGTTTTGTAATGAAAGTGAAACAAGGCCTAATAGACAAGCAACATACTTGCTAATTGTTTTTCTAAAGAGGTTTGTCACATTATACAGTGGTTCTGAGCCACTTTTGGTTTGTCATTGGGTTCTTTGGAACTCTTTTGTTTGTGATCTGAGATGATATTGTAGGTTTAGGTTCAACTCTTTGTTTGTGCCTTTACTATTAATGATTTTACCTTTAAATGTGGAGCTTCAGGATGATCATGTTATCAACTAATACAAACAAGACAATTGCATCTATTAATCATCTTCCATTAGACCATTACTCACACTAACTAGATAATGCTAGTAAGATAACATCACTATGCAAACTTAAAAGGGTTGCTTTGAGTTGGCTAAAATCCTTTATATCACAAAAATGAATCAAACCAGACCAAGTAAGCAAAATTTTACGCCATTCATACCAACTTCATTTTTTCATCTTCAATTCTTCTGTTTGATGCTTATATTATGTTCAATCGCTGATTGTTTGTCATCTTAGGAAGGGAAAAAGAGTAGTAAAAATGGAAATTTCTTCCAATTTTAACTTTATTTGCAATATCTTACTTCCTCTCCTCTCCAAAATCTCTTCCAATTTCACTCACAAAATAATAGTGAGTACTATACACAACTCAAAACTCATTTTGCGAGTTAAATTGAAAGGAATTTTAGCAAAGCATCCGGAATTTTGTATCTATGAGTTCTCAGTTTTACTTTGAAACAATTACTAAAGCAACAATGCCCTAAACATTTACTTAAATCTTAGCAGTCAGTAAGAGGCAAGATTGATTCATCAGAGAAATGGACATTTTTAATGTCAGGAAAGGTACTATTAGACACCTCCTCAAACACAAGAGGCATCATCAGCGAACTTCCTTACTTTATATTGGCCTTCTATGAATCAGACAATCACTGAATAGATATTATCTGGGATTAATGAAGGCCGCCAGTATTTAGTTCTTGATCCCTAAAACATCAGATTCAAAGAGTGGAAAGCAAATGAAATCAAGCAAAGACACCAAAAGCTCATGCTGAAATTCAGAGATCGGAAGATCGAATTCAGAAGACCATAAACTCAAAACAATTGGCATAAGTGAATTGAGAAAGTTTTAATTGTGGACGAGCAACAATCGAATCGTCAATTTGGTGAGTGACGACCGAAACGATATCTCGCCGGCATCGCTATACCTCCTGTTCTTCCCCAATGCAGAGAACAATCGTCTCGAATCAGATTAAGAGAACAGAGGATTTGCCATTTTTAATCAGCTTCAAAAATCTCAATCGAGAAACACAGATCGGAATACCAAACGCATTCAAAAATCGAAACGTCTACCCTAGATCACAAAAGCTTCTTCACCGTCGGCGGATGAGATATTGAATTGACTCAGCAAAGCACCGAATTTATAGAATGACGGGATCCTTGGCTTGTATTTTAGTTTGTCAACCCTAGACATGTAATTTGCCGAAAATTACAGTGAGCTGAAGTAGAACTGTGGAGACCTGGAGGGTCTTTATGGAAATAAACATATTTTAAAGAATTAGAGATTCAGCCCGGTTCCAGTGGCCCACGGCCTACGCTATCAGATGTGTAGATCAACGTCACGGACGGTCAGGATTGCATTCGCCTCACAGGTGGGTCCCATCTCCCTCTTTCAGAACGGCTCTGAATATCTAGGGTTTCTATCGCACGAGAGAACCCTCTAGAAGACTAGAACCGTGAAGAGCATGACTATTGTTTCTCTCCACCACCCTTCCTAATTGTGGGAGCTCTGAAATTCTTTCCATTTCACTGACTTCAGCAGCCATCGAATTCCAATTTCTAGGAGGGAATTCTTACAATTCGTAAGTGTACTCTTATCTTCATCTCTAATTGTTCAGGGTTTTTATTTTAATTTTCGACCGTTTGAAGATAGAGTTTCTGGGTTTAGCGAATTAGCTCTTCTTCATTTCAATTGATTGAAAGGTTCTGAATTTGTGAAAGAGAGGGCGGGGGAGTGAGATTTCTCATGGGGAAATCCGGGGGGAGAAAGAAAAAAAGTAACAATTTGGCTTCATCAGGGGAAGCCCAAAAGCCAGTTGCAAATGGGAGTGTGACTATTGATTCAGACTCCACCATCTTCCTGAAAAGAGCTCATGAGATTAAGGAAGAAGGAAACAAGCTTTTCCAGGCCAAAGATTATGCTGGTGCACTTGAGCAGTATGAAAATGCAATTAAGCTCATCCCAAAATCACACCCTGACAGAGCTGTTTTCCACAGCAACAGAGCAGCTTGTTTGATGCAGATGAGGCCAATTGACTATGAAACTGTAATATCAGAGTGCACTTTAGCTCTTCAGGTTCAGCCTCATTTCGGTCGAGCTTTGCTCAGAAGAGCTAGGGCTTATGAGGCTACTGGGAGGTATGAAATGGCTATGCAAGATGTTCAGTCTCTTCTGGGATCTGATCCTAAGCATGGTGATGCTTTGGAGATTGCCAGGAGGCTAAGAATGGCTTTAGGGCCAAGAATGGAGGCTCAGCCTGATCACCAAAGCCGCCCTTCACCAGCTGCGCTTGGTGCTTCAGCTGTTAGGGGCGCTCCGATTGCGGGCATTGGCCCGTGTTTGCCTGCCCGGCCTGTGTCAAAGAAGGCCGGTTCGGGTTCTGTGGCGGTTGGCTCAAGTTTGACTGCTAATAACAAAGTTGAGAAGCCCCAGGCTGGTTTGTCTGTAGAAAATGGCCCAGAGAGCAAGACCCAGTTGCCCAAGATTGCTTTGAAGCTGTCAAATGGTAATTCCAAACCGAGTGATGTGAAGAATGGTGGTTCAAAGGGTTTGTTGCCTTTGGAGGCGACGGTTAAGTGGAGGCAGCTGAAGCTTGTGTATGACCATGACATAAGGCTGGCTCAAATGCCGGTTAATTGTAGTTTCAAGTGTTTGAGGGAGATTGTAAGGGAACGGTTTCCTGCCTCTAAGTCTGTTTTGATCAAGTACAAGGATACTGATGGTGATTTGGTGACTATAACTTGTAATAGTGAGCTCAGAATGGCGGAGTCTTCTGTTGACAGCCTCTTGCCAAAGAGTGATACGGTTGGGCTTTTGAGATTGCATATTGTGGAGGTGAATCCTGAGCAGGAGCCACCCTTAATAGAAGAAGAGGAGGAGAAAGCTGCTGAGAGTGAGGAGGGAAAGGGTGATGAGAGCGTTTCTCATTCTTCACTCGGGGATTCGGGATTGGAGTCTGTGGATGCTGATCTGGAGAAGACAGAAATTAAGGTAATTAAAGAAGGTCAGAAAGAAAAAGTCGCAGGGTCAGAAGAAGCTGAATGCAAGGAAATGGAAATGGATGATTGGTTGTATGATTTCGCTCAATTGTTCCGCACCCATGTTGGAATTGACCCAGATGCTCATATTGACCTCCATGAAATTGGGATGGAGCTTTGTTCAGAGGCTCTTGAGGAGACTGTAACCAGTGAAGAGGCTCAAAACTTATTTGATAAGGCTGCAATGAAGTTCCAAGAAGTGGCTGCTTTGGCTTTCTTTAACTGGGGAAATGTTCATATGTGTGCTGCTAGGAAACGGATACCAGTTGATGATTCTGCTCCAGAGGAGGTTAAATCTGAGCGGCTTAAGGTGGCGTATGATTGGGTTAATGAAAGGTATACATTAGCAAAAGAGAAGTACGAAGAAGCACTTCAAATCAAGCCAGATTTTTATGAAGGATTGCTTGCATTGGGTCAGCAACAGTTTGAAATGGCTAAATTGCAATGGTCATATACTCAAGCTAAGAAAGAGGATCTTTCAAAGTGGGATTCAACCAAGACTATGAAACTGTTTGACAATGCTGAGGAGAAAATGAAGGCTGCTACTGAGATGTGGGAGAAACTGGAGGAGCAGAGAGCGAAGGAGCTTGAAAACCCTAGTTCAAGCAAGGAGGAGGCTTCTAAAAGAAGGAAGAAGGGTGGTAATGGAGGTGAGGCTGAATCTTCCAACCGGGTCCCATCTGAACCGACTCCTGAAGAATTGGCTGAGCAAGCAACTTTGATGAGATCACAAATTCATCTATTTTGGGGAAATATGTTGTTTGAGAGGTCACAGATTGAACACAAATTGGGTCAGGGCTGTTGGAAGGAGAATTTGGATGCAGCTGTGGAGCGGTTTAAGTTAGCTGGGGCTTCGGAAACTGATATTGCAGCGGTTCTTAATAACCACTGCTCTAATGCAACAGTTTCTGCTGAAGGCAATGGGAAGAAGGTGCATGTAATGGGTGCTGAATCATCTGGTGAAACAGGTATCTAAATTGAAGCTAAAGGAAAACACAAGGGCATGGATAGTAACTTGAAGCAAAGGCATGGATACAAGTTGAGAGAGTGAATTTTGGTCTTTTAATGGTGAAAATGTCTGTGTCCTGTTTTTGTGGAGAGACAAATACTTGGCAAGATTTTGTGACCAAAGTTTCTCCTGATAGGAAGATGAGAGTTTGGAGTGTTGATTTGACAAATGTTTTGCCTGTTTGGATTTTGCGAGCGAAGTCTCTCCCAACTGTTTTTTTAATTGTTGAATTGGAAGTACAATTATATTGCAAAAGCATTTATTGATGATTGATTCTGCTAATTTGATTGACCTGCTGATGACGTCGATTCTGCAGTGATGTGCATTTGGCTTGGAATTTTGTTGCTATTGGCCGTTTTATTGAACTTTGATTTTGCATGCAGGGAAATTGATGAAATAATGCCCGATAGCTTACGCAATATAACACGTTGCATTCATTTTGGTTGTGATATCTATCTAATAGTACTATAGTAGTTATCAAGTATGCGAATGTCATCACAAAAAATCTATAACTCTTGTAATTTTGCAAAACATTAAAATTAAAACAAATGTACCCTTAAATAAGGTTCTTGATCCCAAATATCTTGATATTTTTGCTTATTTGTTTTGGATTAATAACTCAGTAACTTTACACCCAATATGACTTTTGAAATTTATCACACAATATATAAAATTGTACCTAATTGCCATATTTTTGAAAAGAATCTACTTGTATTTCCTTCCATTTAGTGCTTGTGTGGTATATTCTTAAAACCCCGCAATTTGTAGAATCTCAAGAAGTGACATTCAGTATGTGTTTGGTTGGAAAAATTTCAACCAAACACTTAACTAGATACACAATAACTAGTCAACTTAATAAATAACGATAATTTCTCAAAAATTATTCTCAATAACTCTAAAAAATTATTAATATAAGAAAATAATAGTAGTTCTCAAATAATATTTTCCACCATTTGTCAAAAAATATAAGTTAAATATTCGACCAAAAAAAAATATAAGTTAAATACATGACATAACAACAACAAGAATAATGTCACCTGAGCACTTATCCGGGCCGGTCACGGGCCTGCCTTTAAACAGGCCCAACTCCAACTTTCATTCAACTGATTTGCAAATATCACATCATCCTCTTTAAGAGTCTGAGAGCCTGAGGTCGTTCGGTCTACAAGACTAATCCCTAAGAACCAGAGAGAATCAGGACTCGGGAGTTTGCCAAGGACAGACAATTCTTCACCGGCATATCTTCTCTGCCTCTCAAAGTCTATAAAGGCTGATCCAAATTTTATCGGTTTGAGCTTCTCGTTCTCAATTGAACTTTTATTTTTTCTAATGTTTTTCTGCCAACTAAATTTTCACTGCCGGCGGGGGCATTTTTTAGGGCTATCTCAATCCAGGAGATTAACATCATACTCAAGAGTAGCATTTTTAGGGTTGAATAGTAAAGAAATCTCTTAATTCAAGTTTAAACATCTATATGTTGAAGCATTGTTGTTTGAATGTTTGCACTTGATAAATGCATTTATAGGATAGGCATTACAGTGAAGGGAACGAGCTGATTTAGGGGGGAAAATAGCAGTAATTTGGCTACCTGGCTAATAGACTATCAAGGATATGAAATCACAATTAGCCAATAGCGAAATTTGTTAATGTTTGTGGTAAAAATGAGCTCTAGTAGCTAAATATTTTCATAATTGAAGTGTAAGAACAAAGCATAATATGCAGACATGCAGTTATTTGTTGCTAGTGTTTAGCTTTGCTATCCTTAATCTTTGTTGTTTTGGTCTTTATAATGACAGGATGTATTGCAACTAGAATTGGTACAATCTCTTGGAGAAGATATATTGCAGTGACAAATAAGCAACCTATCCGAAGATTTCTCTCTTAGAATGTTAAATTGCTTCTGGGTTTAGCATATTGGTACTTTTTATTTCATCAAAGGCATACTATTTCAGCAATATTGTGCACTACACATAATACCTTCATATGAAACAAGCTTACAATAAACCATCTAGTACAAAAAATTTATTTAGGTAGTCATTCTGTGGAGTTCTCTCCCCTTCCCTTACCTTCCATGACTACCTTTTTATATACCCATCTTATAAAAGGGTTCCCGCATCCATCTCCCATCTCTTTCAGGCCATTACATATCTCCAAACCCCAAATCTCTCTTTCAGCGCATACCCAATTCCGTTCTCACAGCAATGCCTTCTCTGCTCGAATTTCAAGAACTCCCATGGCAACCAAGCTTCAAGCTTTATCATGGAAAAATGAAGGAGAAGAAACCAGAAATATTGAAGGAGAGTTGGAGAATTTAGCACCAGACAGCATAGTTTATCAGAAAACACTAAGATTAGTGGAGTGTTCAATGTTTGCTGCCATAGCTGGATTAACCTATTTGCTTAGTAGCTCTCTTGCACTTGATAATTACTTCGCCTGCTTTTTCTCCTTTCCGATAGTACTCTCGTCAGTAAGGTGGGGCGTTGCTGCTGGAAGAAAAACTATGGTTGCAACGTGTGTGTTGTTGCTCGTTTTATCAGGTCCTGTTAAAGCATTGACCTATTTATACCTCCATGGATTAGTCGGGCTGATAATGGGTTCATTGTGGAGTAAACGTTCAAATTGGGGCGTATCAGTCTTGTTGTCTGCAGTTGTTAGAGCAGTGGGTGCCATTGGATATATTCTTACTTCATCATTCTTGATCAGAGAGAATTTTCTTGCCTTGATTACAATAAATGTGCATGCAACGCTTGCGTATATATCGAATGCTTTAGGGCTTAATGCGGTTCCATCTATGAACTTTGTGTATGCTCTCTTTGGGACCTTGCTTTTGATCAACTGTGTATTCTTTGTGTTTTTGCTGCACATTTTGTACGCTGTGTTCTTAGTCAGGCTTGGGATGAAGTCTTCACTGCTGTTACCAAGATGGTTGGATCAAGCACTATCTTAATGTTTGAAGACGTACAACAGTGAAGGCTATCTGCTCTAGAATATTTTTTACATCTATTCTTACATGTAACATTAATAATCAACACCAAGGTGGGATTGTGTTGTACATTATTGTAAACCTGTATACTATTCTTTTTTGTTATCATTTTTTTCGAACAGTCTTTGCATCATCAGTTGGTTATTCTTTCTATTCAAAGTAGTAAAGTTTATTCAGTATATGTCATCTTCTTAAAGTGGGGTAAAAAGGTCCATATATGTCAAAGCAGAAAAACAATTCTGATTATTAGATTGCAGTTGCAAGTTATTGTGCTTTGATTATTTATCTATTGAAGAAGATGACACAGATAAGTCATTTCAGGTTCAGAAAGTGACGACAAAACTTATTTTATGCAGATCAAAGTAAAATTTCTTCGTCTCACAATGATTGTAACCGTACACAACCCGCAACTCACGCCTTTCTCCTTCATTTTGTGTGCGACTTTCTCTCTCCTGCGATTTTCTCTCTCCTGCGATTTTGTGTGCGACTCACGCCTCTCTCCCAAACGGCCGCCTACTGCTAGCCTAGCCAACTAGACCGGCCGCCGTCCAGTCCACCGGCGACACCCCGTCGCCGCCGGAACCCTAACCCGTCGGCCACCACCTCAGAGACCGGCCCCCTGCAGCCCTAGCCCGACCAAACACACCCATACACAACCCGCAACTCCTCTCGCCCGCTGCTGGCCCGCCACCACAGCACCACCTTAAGCCCGCCGACCCGCCACTGCGACACCACCACAAGCCCGCCGACCCACCCATACCTGACCCAGCCCGGCCCGCCTGCTCCCACAGCCCATCCGAGCCCTAAAAATCTCGGCCCTTTCGCAGCCAGCCTGCCCAAACGCCCCAGCCCCGCCACGACGAACCCACCCCCGGTTAATTACAGTAACATCGTTCAACTCTTGTACCCACCCTGGACTTTCCGCCCGGTAACATCGCTCCTCCCCGCCTGGACTTTCCGCGCACTCTCGTTCTGACGTCGTCTTATTGTTTTATTTGGTTTTTACTCTTGTGCTGTTTTCTTTGTTCTTTCCGCTCCTGTCATTATCCTTTTGGTAGCTACTTAATCTTCTGTCATTATCTTTTGCTAGATACTTAATCTTGTTTAGCTTCTACATTAGTTGTACAGCTTGGGTGCTTAGTCGGTGCCTCTTGTTGCTTTCTTTTGTTGTTGGTGGCTGCTGTTCTAGTAATTTAGCTAGAGTTGCTCACTCTGTTGTTGACTCCTGCTCTTGTTTGTGTCTTGACTTGTGTTGCTCCTTGTTTGATTGAGTTTTTGTGTGCTTTCCTGTAGTCTTTTGTTTGTCTGTGCTTCTTGTGTGAGTTTTGCAGGTGAAACCTTCTGTTTTGGAGATTGTTGGTTGAAGGATGGATAGACAGTCAGAGAGGGATGCTTCTAATAGGCAGACTGTTAGCTTGAGAATAGGATCGTGGAATGTGGGAACGTTGACTGGGAAATCCGTTGAATTGGTCAGGACCTTACACCATTACAGAGTTGAGATTGCATGCATTCAGGAAACAAAGTGGAAGGGAAGGAAAGCTCGAGAGATTGATGGCTGGAAGCTGTGGTACTCAGGGTCGACTAGTGGTAAGAATGGAGTGGGGATCTTAGTAGACAGTAAGTTGAAAGACCAAGTGGTACAAGTGGAACAAACGAGCGATCGCTTGATGCTGGTTAAGATCACCTTAGGGAAGAAGACCCTGAACGTTATTAGTGCTTACGCTCCACATGGAGGGCTGAGTCCCGAAGAGAAGAGACAGTTCTGGGAGGACTTGGATAGCTTGACGAGGAGTGTGCCACTTACAGAGCAGTTGTTGATTGACGGGGACTTCAATGGGCACATTGGTACGATGAGGTTCATGGAGGTTGGGGGGTCGGAGACAGGAATGAGGGGGGCATAGCACTGTTAGATTTTGCAGCAGCGTATGGTTGTTTGGTTGTCAACTCTTGGTTCAGAAAGAGGGAAGAGCAGTTGATCACCTTTCAGAGTGCAGTGGGGAGAACGCAAATAGACTTCTTCTTGGCTAGGAGGGAGGATAGGGGAAGCTGCAAGGACTGCAAGGTTATTCAATTTGTAGGCTTGTCGACGCAACACAAATTGTTGGTACTGGATTTCAAATGGCCTTGCAAAAAGGGGAAGACGAGCACAGTGTCGACACCGAGGATCAGATGGTGGCGCCTTTCAGAACTCAATATGCAGATGTTGCGAGAAAGGATACTCGAGGAAGCGGAGGCTAAAGGAGCATGGCAAGTGAGTAGTAACGCAGATGAGATGTGGGGCAGGATGGCGGAGTGTATCCGAAGAGCGGCTTGTGGAGTACTTGGTATGTCGAGAGGAAAGTCCGCTAACAGAAGGTCGGAGGCTTGGTGGAACGAGGAGGTTCAGGAGAAGGTTAAGGAGAAACAACTAGCCTACAAAAAGTGGTTACACAGTGTGGAGCCAGATAGGGAAGCGAGGTTGGCAGAGCTAAAGGCAGCAAAGAAGGCAGCTAAGAGAGCAGTGGCAATTGCTAAAGAGAAAGCGTTCGAGAATCTGTACAAGACGCTAGACGAAAAAGGTGGGGAACGTTTTCTGTACAAGCTGGCCAAGGCAAGAGAAAGGAAGAGTTCAGATTTAGATAAAGTAAAATGTATCAAGGACGAGGATGGACAGGTGTTAGTTGAGGACATCCAAATCAAAAAACGGTGGGAAAAGTACTTCTGTGGTCTGCTTAATGAGGGTTGTGAAAGGACAGGTAGTCAGCATAGGATGGCGGGGCGAGATAGCGAGGAAAACCCCATCCTTTTCTACAGGCGGTTCTCGAGGGAAGAGATAAACGGAGTGATCGGTAAAATGAGTAACAGAAGAGCGGTGGGACCAGATGAAATCCCGATAGAAGTTTGGAAGTGCCTGGGGTTGAGAGGACTAGAGTGGCTAGCGGCGCTTTTTAATGTCATTCTTAGAATGGCCAAGATGCCGAACGAGTGGAGGCTTAGTAGGTTGATCCCACTGTACAAGAACAAGGGGGATGTATAGCAGTGTAGCAATTACAGGGGTATTAAGCTCCTTAGTCATACGATGAAGTTGTGGGAAAGGATCATCGAGCTGAGGCTAAGGAGACAAATCAAGATGTCCGAAAATCAGTTTGGTTTCATGCCTGGGAGATCGTCTATGGAGGCCATTCATCTGCTGAGGCCTGAGGAGACTTTTAGAGGCGTACAGAGAGAGAAGGAAGAACCTACATATGGTATTTATTGACCTAGAAAAAGCTTAAGACAGAGTGCCGAGAGAGTTGGTTTGGGAGAGTCTGGCAACCAAGGAAGTGTCCGGCACGTTTATCCGGATTATCAGAGATATGTACGAGGGTTCGATGACCAGTGTTTACACCCCAGGAGGAGACACTGAGTACTTTAAGGTGGAAGCAGGTTTACACCAGGGCTCAGCCTTGAGCCCCTTCCTGTTTACGCTAGTGCTGGATGTTTTGACAAGGGAAATTCAGAGAGACATTCCTTGGTGTTTGTTGTTCGCGGACGATATTGTCCTGGTGGACGAGACTAGAGACGGAGTTAGTAGCAGGCTTGAGATGTGGAGGGAGAAGCTGGAATCTAAAGGTTTCAAACTAAGCAGAACCAAGACGGAATACGTGGAGTTCAAGTTCGGGCAGGGAGTAGATGACAGTGGCGAAGTTCGTTTAGGGGACGATATCGTTACAAAGAAAGATAGCTTCAAATACCTGGGTTCAGTGTTGCAGAGTGATGGAGGCATCGACGAGGATATTACGCATCGGATTCAGAGAGGTTGGCAAAAGTGGAGGGCAGCTTCAGGGGTGCTTTGCGATAAGAAGGTACCGCTAAAGCTCAAGGGCAAGTTCTATAGGACAGTCATCAGGCCAGCCATTCTGTATGGGACAGAGTGTTGGCCAATCACGAGGGTACAGGAGCAGAGAGTGATGGTAGCGGAGATGAGGATGCTGAGATGGATGTGTGGGCATACGTTATGAGACAGGATCAGAAATGAGGAGATCAGGAGCAAGGTGGGGGTTGCCGATATAGGGGATAAGTTAAGAGAATCCAGACTACGATGGTTCGGACATGTGCAGAGGCGGGGTATGGGGGAGCCTGTCCGTAGGTGTGAAAGTTTGGACTTGGGAGATTTTCGGAGAAGTAGGGGACGACCTAAGAAATGTTGGAGGGACAGCATAAAGCAGGACTTGGATCAGTTAGGGATCACAGCAGAGTTAGCAGTATGTAGGGACAGATGGAGGGAGAAGATTAAGGTGGCGGACAACTAGTTGTCAGGACAGACGGTCTCATGTGCTTTGTTTTGCTTTGTTTTGCTGTCTTCGTTTTAGTGTTTTGTTGTGTGTGTCTTTTTCTGTGTTTCTGTTGAGTTGGTGTGTCGTGGTGAGTTGCTTGTTTTGGGTGTCGACTGTGGTATTGTGCTCTCAGGTTTCTGGTTGGGGGTCCTACCCGGGCCTTTCAGGGCACTCCCCCTCAGCTTTAAGCCAGGGGTGTTCCTATCCTGGCCCCCCAGATTCTGCTGAAGCGGAGTACACTGGGTCATTGTTGTTGTTGTTGCTGTCACAATGATTGTAACCGTCAGCAAAAAGGAGTGAGCAGATTATTTGATCTCCTTTGTTTCCAGTGAAATTCTGAGTTCGATATGAAACTGAATGCTGTCAAACCAATCTAGCATATTTATCAATGCATGAAGAGGCTCATGTGGCTGTTTAGCAAATTAAATTGCATTACAACTCGAGATTTTCCGATGGTCAATATCAAACAGAAACTCAACAAGGACAACAATGTCATAAATATAAAACACCAGCAAACAATAAAGTGGAACAAATGTGTTAATTACACCCAGATGCACAAACAGAAACAAGCAAAAACACAGTAACCCTTTTACATTTCCTCTTGATCAAGCAGAATTATCTCAGGCACGTGTGAGATAAGAGGCCAATCGACTCCAGTATCTCTAGCACATCTCTTGCTCAATTCAGGACAAGCAACAATTTTCAACCTTTGTAAGTGTGTAAGATTTTGGAAACTCTTTGGTAAAGCCATTAAATTGGGACAATCAATAATTGAAAGTGCTTGAAGAGAAGTGTACCGTCCAATCCAGCCTGAAAGATGTGATAAACCATGGCACTTCACAATCCCTAGACGCCGTAAAGACTTCCCAAATATACGCAAAGTTACCAAATTTGGAACACCTTCAATATTCAAAGTATGTAGATTATTCAGTTCCAGAGCTCCACCACCATCTATATCAGCTACTGAATCCCAAATAGGATTCAGCTTTTCACAATATGCGATCCACAGTTGCTCAAGATTCTCAAGGCGTGCAAAGTTGTAAGGCAGCTTATTCAATCTAGTGCAGTTGAACAAAAACAAAGTTCTCAGGTTGTAAAGATCTCCTAGCCCAGAAGGTAAACTTTCTTCTTGAGAAGTTAATGACACATATCTCAGATTTTCCAGACTTCCAATTTTCTGTGGCAGTGTTCGAAGTTCAGTGCAGCAATCAAGAAACAAAGACTGTAAATTCAAGAGATTTGATACTGAATCTGGTAGTTGTTTGATTCTGGCATTATCACCAAGATCAATCATCCTTAAATGCTTCAATTCACCAATGGAATCAGGTAGAATTTCTATGTCACATCCACGGAGGTTCAAGACACGCAAGCATTTGAAGTTTGATATGATTTCCCTTAAAAATTCAGTCGGGGTTTGTTCAAGGGTGTATAAAGTGAAGACTCTGGCCTTCTTTGTCTTGAAAACCTTACTTGGAAAACTTTTCCCTTTCAAGTTGTCCTCACGAACTGTAACGTATCTAACCCTTCTAGGAACTGTTTTTGTTTCACAGTTGATAACTGCCATCTCATCACCTGCAGTATATTTGGCCAAATCATGCACAAAATCATGTATTTCAAATTCCCTTATCAAATCCCCAAAGTTGTACTCTTCACGATGAAGAAATGATTTTGACAGCAGCTCATTTATGTATTTCCTGCCAGTGTGCTCAAACTTTGTGCTTTGATTAGCTGAATGCAGAAAACCAAGAGCCATCCATGTGGAAAGAAAGACTTGTGCATCTGTCATTGAGCCTTGTAGGTAACAAGCTAGAGAACGAAAACATGGCTTCAGATAAGACGGAAGTTGATCATAGCTCAATTTCAGTACTTTAAGGATATCTTCATGTCCATGCTCAAGTTTTATTACTATCTCTTGCCACTCAATCTCATCTGTCACCCCATGTAACAAATTTCCCAAAAATGTCACTGCAAGAGGAAGTCCACCACATCTGTCCACAATTCTTCCTGCCATTTCTTCTAGATTTGGTTGAATCCTCCTCAAAGTACCCTCCCCACCAAATGCAAGCTTTTTGAAGATCAACAAACAAATATCTCTTGGGAGGGGCTCTAAGGTATACTCATTAGCAACAGTTTTTACAATGGATGCTACTCGAGGAACACGAGTAGTGACAACAACCGTGCTTCCTCTAGCACCCCCATCAAGCAGTTCTCTCAAATTTTCCCAAACATTTGGGTCCTCATTCCATAGATCATCTAGAATCAGAAAATACTTCTTTGTCTTCAATTCCTCCTCAAGCATGATCTGCATTTCCTGAACACTTTGCAGCACTTTATTCTCCCCACAGATGAACCTTACAATCTGCTCTAGTATCTTCTTAACACTGAAATTTTCAGAAGCATACACCCATAGCTTCACATCAAATTGGGATTGAATTTGAGGATCATTGAATATCAATTTAGCCACAGTTGTCTTTCCCACGCCACCAAAACCTACAATCGGAACCACAGACAGGCTCTCACAATCGCTACAATTCAACACAAGATCAATTATCGCCTTTTGGTCCTCATCCCTGCCGAGAATCTCCGATTTAGGCAGCTTCGAATGCGTTTCTCGGCCCTCATTGGTATCCACAAATTGAGAGTGAAACTGGAAGTTTCTCCTAGCATTTGCTACTACTTCAAGTCTCGCAGAAATCTCTGTAATCTTATGAGCAAGCTTCGATTGAAACAGATGCGGATTGGAGCAAGATAGGAATCTGCTAACCTGCTTGAAGCAGCTGTCTTTGCTCTTCTCGCGCTCAGAGACTTCAATCGCGATCTCATCGAACAAATCATCGATGTCGTAGACCAAATCCTCGAGATTCTGCAGCCAATCCCTCACGGATTGACTTCTTTGCTGCCTCTCGGCGTCCTGAAGAACAGCTTTAATGGCAGATAAGTTGGTCTCCAGCTTATCGAGCTCATCTTCTACTCCCAAGAACAAACGAACCTCGTCCACAAGGAGAGGACCCAACCTCGCAAGAACTAATTTGGCAAATTCGAAGAGAATGATCTCCGCCATGGCATACTGGCAATGGCTTGTAGCGTTAGAAGAATGAACTTTTTGAGTTCTTTGTGGAACAAGACGAGTGTATTATTGTTGTATGAACATTCAATGACAGCTTTATGACAGAATTTCCACCCTGTAAATGGAATTGGGTCGACCTCGTTAAAAACACAAAAATAACAGTTTTTGTGCAACCTTGTTTTTATTTTTTGTGAGAAATAACTGTGTTTGCATGAGCATAAAAAGCAATAAAGGGTCATATTATGCAGCATTATTAAAATTAGTTTGTAACTTTTAATTTTTCTGAAAATATAAAATCAGTCCAAATTTATTTTTTCCTCCTTCCCTTCTCATTCTCTATTGTACACAACTCTAATTCAAATCTAGATCCCTTCATACTCTTATTGTTTAAAGAATTACGGGTAACAATGAAAAATTCATTGTTACCCAATTCCATTGTTACCCAATTTCATTGTTACCCAATCCCTTCATACTCATATTCGGAGTTTCATCGAAACTCCGAATATGAGTTACGTAATCGAAATTACATGGTACGTTCACCATTCATATAAGCGTTGTTTTTTATTTTCGCAGTTGTTCATGCGCGTGCGCGGATTGTGTGCAAAACAATTGTGCACGCAATTTGCAAGTGTGCATAATAGCAGTGCACACAGGAAGTTTGTGTGTAAAGAAGCAGTGCACGCAGAAAGATTGTGTGCATATAAGAAATGCACATCAAATTGTTGCGTGCAAAATTTGTATGCACACGAAAAATTTGTGTGCTTCGTCCGAAGGCTGCAGGATGAAACGCGTACAAGCTTGACGAAGATCGAAATCAATGAGCGAGTGAGCGAGGAGAAGTTTGAACGTTAAAAGAGGATTTTGAATGGAGATTCAAAGAGTTTTGAGTGAAGAGAGGGGAATTGTGAAACTCTAGTCTTCTTTAAAACGAAACTTTAATTTGGGCTTATTTTGTAATAAATAAAATAGAGAGAGTTGTAAACTAAAAATGTGGGGTGTTGCATAGCTGGTATGTAAAAAAGGTATTCAAACTCTTCCACTTTGATTATACCCTCCGCTCAAATAATCTTTGCTAAAGAAGATTGGAACGATACCAATACTCAGTTGGTCTAGTGGTAAAGTGGTCATAGACTTAAGTGTTGTCCAGGAGATTCGAAGTTCGAATCCCACTGACGAAAATGGGGCCACGAAGTACCCCGTTCGGATGTAGAAACAGGCGAGCCAAAGGCAAGACAAGTGAAGATTTAAGTGACTTCAAGCCAATAAACCATGGAAGAAAGACTTCTCGCCTATGTCTTCCTTCAGATCATTTTAGAGAGAGATTGTCTCTCCTCTCAAGACAAATGAAGATCTAAAGTGACTCCTCACCAATAATCATCATTGAACCATGTAAAACACCAAAACTCAGACATGCATTAGAATTTCGTAGTACAATGGCTTTTAAGCAGACTAGGCAAAAGTAGACTCGAGCTGAGCCCAAAATCCAAGTTCACAAAAGCAAGCTATTAGCGGGTTTAGGGTGGATAAACAAGCGTTGGCCTATATAATTTCCTTGTACTCAGCATTTGCGAGCGGTTGAGATAAGCCGGGCAGGTCAACTCGGATTTGCTTAAGGCTATGTATCTTGTAGAGGCAACACATTCTAACCAAAACCGAGAAAGCTCTAAACCCATAAAGAAAACCAACATGTATAAGAATTCCGTAGCACCAAGGCTTAAAATTCTAGCAAAGTAATTTGTAGAAGAGAACCAAAACTACATCTTTCTATGACCGAGTCAGCAGCCAAACAGAAACAATAGAGATATTCAAACATAAATGTACAGATGTCCAAGAGCCCCGCATTACAGCTCAGGATGATGAAATAAGAACGCCTACACCCAATTAGAGAAAATTTTGACAAATTGTACTGCTGACATGTTTTTTTTTCACATATTTGATATGAAAATAAATCCCACCTATTTTTCTGCTATTTGGGACATCGACAGATTCACCTGATGATAGAATGAGATGTTGAAAAAGAAAAGGCAGTTTCTTTGTGCCAATGTTAATATTGTATGAAAACACCACTCTATAATGAGAATAAATAGAAAAAACCATACGCCATCGCCATCTTCCATCATCTGGTAGCTCTGCGCTTGGCTAGTGTTCTTCAATTGGATCCCTGCCTTTTTCCTTCAGTGGAAACAGTCATGTCATTTCTCATTTGTCTACATGAGAGAAATTTAATTAGATCTCCACACTTAACTTCATTTGTGCCAACAGTTTTCTTCAGGATCCATTTACTGTCATCTCAGGGGAGTTATTTGGTGGTAGTGATGGCGGTAAATCCTCTCTTTCCAAATGCCCGTCTTCGAAACTAGTCGGTTTTTCATCTGAGCAGTTTCTAAGGTCATCCTTTTCTTCTCTCTGGTCATTATTGGGCAAACAGTTGCTCTCTTCAGGGCTACCGCTAATTCTACAAGCTTCATCATCTTTGTTTGCCTGGGGATTTTCCCTTTCTTTTTCATCTTTGTTTACCTGGGGATTTTCCCTTTCCCTTTCTTTTTCTTTTTCCCCGTTCTTCTTTGCCTCAGCACCTCGAGGAGAAGTAGTGATATGGGTAACATTTGGAGCCTTCTTATTAGGCAAGACTGCATGGCTAAGGGTGGAGCACAAGGCTGCAAATACACTATCCTTTGGTTTGGGGTTTTTGTCAATACGCTGTTTCTTTACTTGCCCCAACTCACCTTTCGAACCAATCTTCCTTTTTAAACTAAGAGATTCAAGATTTCCATCATCGGCATCAGATGTCTCTGTTTGCCGTCGAGGTGGAGGCTTGTAGTCTTCATCGTCCTCATCATCATCATAGTCCACAAGTCCAGAAGTTCTTGGACTGCTGATTTCAACCAGAAGGAATAAAAAATCCAGCAGAGATGAAGATAGGAAAAAGATAGTAATAATTATTATCCACGAAGTAAGGTTACCTTAATGATTGGCAGTTTTGGGTAGTAGCACCATTTGGAGAAGGTTGCGCCTGTATCCTACGGTTGTGGTTATTGGGCATGGATGCTGATGCTGATGCTGTATCTTCCTCGTCACTAAATCACATTATAACATATTATTAGCAACAGAAAATAGAGGTAACAGATGCTTGGAAGACATCAGAAAATAATAACCTATCCTCATTGAAGTAGTCTTCCTCTTCTTTCTCCAAAGCACGTTCATCAACCCTCTTCCTAGACTCGGCTGCAGTAATGGAGCTATTGTTTCCTGAAGTGTCAAGCGACTGCATTGTGAAAATTTTTAAGTTACTGTTAAAACGCAGCCAAACAAACAATGCCTTCACCAGAGAAGGTTCAACAGGCTTTTTATTAAATAATACCTGCTCATGTTTAACTCTCAAAGCTTGAAGAGGTACCCAGTTTTCATACTTGCCAAGTTGATCCCAAAAAATATCAACAACATACTTCACCAGTGTCTTGATATTTTCCTGCACAAAGTATCATAATATCTAACGATGAAGATCCTCCAATAGCTAGTAGCTACACTGAACAAGTTATTTGAAGTGTGAAACATTAATTGGGGTTTAAGCAATACAGACCTTCCTTATGTACTCAAAGAGCTCAAGAACTGCCGAATTCAGCAAGTTATATCGATTTCCATTTGCAACAAATACATCCACTATGGGTTTCAGAATGTTGTGCTTAACAATGTAATTACTCACATGTTCATCCTGCAAAATACCACAATTCGGTCAGTTACTGATGGAATACTTGACAATAAACAGATTGTACAATTTAATAGGCAACATAAAAACAACAGAGTATAAAATGGAACGCGACTACAGGAAGTAGGAAAATAATGTTTGCAAGATAGCTCAAAAGGTACACAAGTTCATCCAGCAAAATAACACCAATTTTACTGATGGAATATTTTTTCTTGCTTTTCCACTAATCAAGAAAAATTCTCTCATTTCAAGTTCGCGTTTTCCCGGGAATTTTGATTGTTTTGGATTTCTCTTCCATAGGGATAAATGGAATCTGGCCTCTCTGCATCTTCTTGGATATTTTCATTTGCCTGAAGTTGTCGGAATTATTCAAAATAAAATTGACTTTATACAAGAAAGACTCTTAACACTTGAGATTTTGAGTACTGTTTCAAGCTTTATTTCTAAAGGAACCAAGCAACATAAGCCCACATCTTGAATAAGAAAATTCATCCAATATTTGCAATATAGTTCAAAAAGCTCACATTTTGAATAAACTCATATTCAACCTGGCTATTAGTCCTCCCAAGTCATATGAATACGGACATATCATAAATAGGTGGGCAAATATGGTGCAAGGGCACATCAGAGAAGCTCGTCATAGAAAAAAATATGTACCAAACAGAGAGGGAAAAAACGCCTTAGAAACCAAGGAAACCGTATGAAAATAGACTCATAAAGAGATAAAAACATCATCTTCAGCATTGAAGGATTTACTATGCATTTTGAAACCATTGTCAAAGAATATATAAACAGATCCAGCCAAATTTTATAGCTAGGAAATCATTGCCTTTTGCATCTCCATAGTATGCCCCAAGGGTAACAACCAATATGCCTTTGTTATCATCACTCAAGTACTGCTCACAAGCCATGCTACTTTATAGCCAACATGTGATCTACCAAAGTATAAAAGTACAATAAATCATAAGAAAACTCTTTTCCAATCATAGCTTTGCATTACACTTTACTTTTCCTCAGGGATAAGGTTTTAGAAGAAGAAAATATGCAATGCAGAGAATAATTTCAATATCTTGGAAAAGGGGGAAAGAAGATGCAAGGGCACGAAACCCTATATTACCTATATACAAGAAACAAATATAAAATTAATAAACTATTTTATAAAGCAAACTTACAGTTCGAGAAATAATTGTACGAACAAATCGCACGGCTGCAACCACAAGGTACTGTTCCCTTCTTCGTGTCAGATACAAGACTTTATCCATCAAATTATTAAGAAGAAAGTTGCACCTGAATTATAGAGAAAACAAGAATGTTCACATAAGTGCACACTCAATATGAGTCCATAAGGTCACAGGTCAAAGGAAAGTTACTTTATTCTGTAAGGATGGTGTAGAACACAAAAGCACAGCAATTCACATATGTTGAGTAGAATCTCCGGCTTTATGCTAGGCTGCTTCATGGTATTTAGACCCACACATTTACCATCTACACATGCACCCTCAGGACATGATGATGTAATTACATCAATCAGCTGACCCAAGTGCTTCTCATAAAATATCTCTACAATGGTATCTTTCTGCATCATATAGCAAAATAAATAATTCACATTAGAATTGACATCAAAATTTAAGCGGAGATTAAAAAAAAGAAATAATTTTTTTATCTTCCAAGCAAGGTTCATTGACAAAAATATTGGTCTAAAAGCTCTGCGGTTATAATTTAATCAAAACGCACACACACTGACACACCTTCAATAAAATTTTGGGAAGTTGCAGCCTCTATGTGTAGACATATCACAAAACATAGCCTGAAACTATATTTCCTATATAATATAGTTTAGTGGTAAAGATAATTGAGTAATTTGTTGTCAGGTTGTCAAACTGCAATAGATGTCACACCTCAAAAGATAACAGGATCATTTTGATTTTGAAACATAACATTATGTACAGAAACTTGGCTAAATATAAACTAAACATGAAAACAAAATCAACAAGATCCACAGATGAATGTGAGATATGTTAACAAAACCATTAGCCATCTTAACAGAAGAAACCGCTGCTTCTGTAACACATGATAAGCAAGCATAACAGAATGTTACCGCTTTTAAAAAAAAATACCCACACTACTCGTGTCTCCATATAACTTTCCCTGATCCATGTGGATGTGAACCTTCCCCACTCCCCAAAAAAAACGAATGGGTAAGCATACATGCCTACAAGAATATAACTGGATCCAGAAATCCAACTTCTTCAGAGCATCTACTTCACCAAACTTCCAAAGAACCGTACCAGGCTGCTAAAAAGTTTTGAAAGATTGGAGCTACTGCCTAAAGGCATACGACTGGATGCACTTCTTAAAGTGCACTTACTTTCAAACTTCCAAAGAACCCTATTAGGGCCCGTTTGTTTCTATACGGGGAATGGGGTTGGCATGGGGAATCAATTTGAGATTAAAAATTGAGTTATTCCATTCCAGGCTAAATTCTTCCTCAGAAAACAAGCAATCTGAAATTGACAGATGAAGATTTTGAAAGGGACAAAGAAGAAGAGAATAAATAAATTATATGCTTCCATGGTAGAAGTGAAGGTTTATTTGCTTCCAGATCAGAACTTTTTCATGGATTCTCCATGGCGACGCAAAAGAAAAAAGAAAATAAAGTTAGGGAATGGCTCAAACCAACCTCAAAGGTTGGGTATGAGGGAATGGCCAAATCAGGTACGGGAATCAATATCATACTGATTCCGATCCATACCAAACACTGGAATCGGGTTGGTTCATTCCAAAACCAATTCCCTATACGGCTATACCCCTGGTAAAGAAACAAACGAGCCCTTAATGGCAGGCTGCTAAAAGTATTGAAAGATTGAAGCTACTACTGCCTAAAGGCATGCAGCCAGATCCTGAAATCCAATTTCTTAAAAACACTTACTTCACCAAACTTCTAAGAACGGTTTCTAATGGCAGATATTGAAAGATTGAAGCTAATGCATAATGACTTATGGCCACCAAACTTCTAAACTCAGGTGCATGACTACTCCAAGCATCAGAGATCTAGAGAAGAAAACAAGAAGGCTGCAAAAGGGAGTGGAAGTCTGAGGACGTGGCATACGGTCCAGTAAGGATGTTTAAGCGAGAGCTTGATTATAAAACAAAAGAGGTTTTATGGATACATGTAGTCTCACATTCATGCATCAGTATGCATGCTGATTAGATTGTGGCTCTGAAATCATAAGGCCTTGTAAGGATGTTCATGCGAGAGGTTGATTATAATAAATCAGAAGGGGTTAAATGCATAATAATTAGATGGTGGCTCTGAAATCATAAGGTCTTGTAAGGATGATTATGCAAGAGCTTGATTATAAAACAAGGGTCAAATGGAAGTATGTAGTCTACATCCATGCATTTCACTATGCGTTATAAACAGATTGTGGTTAAAATTATGCACCAGATAAAGAGTAACACAGAACATCAAGACAAGTATTCTAATTAACACTGAACATAAAATGTAGAAATCATACTTAAAAAGATCATGAAATAGAAACCACGAACCAGTGTTCCTTGAACCTGTGGCCCAGACAATGTATATGAATCCAACAGGCTGCGAAGAATTTCAAGAAACTGGCAATGCATATCATCTCCGAAATCCGTAATCATACCTTGAACCTGCAAAGGTTGTAATCAAGTGAATAGCTATGTCGGAATATACAGATTTTCCTCTTCCACTACTATGCCCTCCTCTGGACCTCCCAACTTTATAGATAGAGATATCAATTATACAAATTTATCAAGCGAACACATTTTTCCTCTCTTCTACACCTAGCCTTCTCCATATAAAAAATCAAACACTACCTATGACGTGTAAGATACAAGGACAGATAAATAAAATACTTTGTACTATTAAATTATTAATCTTTCAATGACACGGGAGACAACGTTATTCCTAATACAAAAGTTTACACGTATTTAAACTTCAGTTTTTAAGGGCACAGTTTCAGAATGTTGCTAAACCCTAAAAAAGAGAATAATAAACCCGATAAAAAAAATCTTAAGTCGCTCTAAAAAAATGAATTGAAGCCAATGTTTCTAGATAGGGTTCTTAACCTATGCCCTGAGGGCATGGGTTAGAAACAGTTCAAACTTTTAATAACACAGAACATAACGTTAGGGCATAACTATCTGACATTATCAGTGTGATGTGAAATTGTGATTAGTGAAACAGCATAAGAGAAAGCTGATGTTGGGCAACAATTTATAGCAATGAAGTGAATGAACATATTGGCTTGCAATTTGCTAATTAAGTTATGGGTAAATGTTGTACTCTAAAACATCAACAATCAAGAAACGGGTATGTCACCCGGGATGGACTATGACTCATGCATAATCTATCCTAATCTCTATCCATGTCAAAAATACAATAAATTAACAGCAAATTTAAAAAAAAGTTTGCAACCTTTTTTGACAATATGAAGGAATTGGAAAAACCACACCATAAATTGTGGTCCAGCTTTCACCTTTTAAATTTAGTAATGAACTTTTGATTCCCCTTTACAGGTTTAAAGTACACATGGCATACATCCTTAGTATAATAAAATTCAGACTTGTTCAAATACCATATGATAAAAACACGGTTCATATATTCCAAATAGGAAAGAGTGAATCTCCGTATACAAAAAGGAAACGCACACATTGACCCAGTTAGGTTCCGCTACAGCAGACTGGGGGATCAAGACGGGGGTACCCCTACCCAAGGGAAAGGGGGTATGCCCGATAGACCCAAGAAAAAGGGAAATTCAGCTATCTGACAATAATAACTGAATTTAGTTAGAATGCACCAAAATTGATATAGGGAGTAGATACATCTCAAAGACAGTGTACAAAAGCCAATGGGCATGAGGATGCACCCCAGGTATACAAAAAGGAAAAGTGATGAATATAATAAATTCAAAAAAAAAAAAACTAGACTCATACCAAGAGTCCAAGAAGAGGGATTCCTTCAGGTCGAACAACAAAAGAGCGCAGTAGATTAGGATCTTGATTCATGAAAAATATAAGAATGTCTGTCCTGCGACCATGAGACATGAAGCACAATTTAATCACACATCAACACAGAACTCTGCACAGACGTTGATAATCAAGCAAGCAATAATTGAAATGTTATAATTTTTACCCGGTTAACACAAGCCGTTTGTCCTCACTCTGCAAAATGCCAATGATAATCTCAAACATGCCTTCATTGACGAGATCCCTAGCACAATTAATGTACAAAAAAAAATTTGAGTCTTCAAGTTAAAGAGAATTAGGTCCCACCTAGCCCCCAATGTACATAAAGGTGAACTCAGATAGTGAAATGCAAAACCTCGATAAGGATACCTAAATAGTCGAAGTTGCTGAACCATCTGAAGACTCTTACTCAAAGAGCAGAACTCGTGCAAAAAATATACCTGATTTGATGCCAAAGATAGATTTTGTCAATTGTGAAGAATTGTATCAAATTTTTGTATCATATCAACCTACACCAGTGCAAAAATTTAGGATAGCATACAAGTTACAGACCACATAAGGAATTAAATATCTTCTTCTTTCACATAAGAGAGAGTTCAAATCCTAAAACCATTTGTAACTTAATAAAACGAACTTAGTTTCAGGAAGTCTCGAAGAAACAGAAACACAAGACCTTATGGGAACGTAAAATCCATTCTTGAATGGAGCTTGACAATAGGAATTTTATAAATTTTCCATTTCAGAAAATTCAAAATTATGAAATTAAAACTATATTCAAAATCTCATCATTTTAAAAGAAACTTGAAAAAATATCTTCCATTCTGAATTAGAAAAACCTGTAATAAAGTTTCATATAGATAATGGAACTCCTACAGCATAAGATTAAAATACTAAAATTACCAAATTTTTCTTTGACTCTGCAGATGTTGAGGATGACTTCAATCTTGAAAACAATTCCTGAATGAATGTACTGTCATCCTTTAACAAAGAAACAACCTGGAAAAAGAGAAAACCTGTTTAAGGACCCCAGAAGTGGGCCAGAGAAGAAACAGAACCAGGAAACCTAATGTAAACATTAACTGTTATGGAATTATTTCTTACAACAGCATTATTTGCATGTATCATGGAATTCAGTGTTGCAACGGTTGTTTCATCCAAAACCCGGGGCAAAACTACATCCTATGACAAACAACATACTTCATGACATTATGGTTAACCGCAATAACAATGAAAGATGATTGAAACAACAAAACATCAAAGATCCACGACTCACACCTTCAAATACCCAATTCTGTATGTCTGGTGTACCTTTGACAGAACAACAGGATCTTTAATAGGTATTGCCTGGAAAATAGAATAAAAATCATAAGGAGTGGATAAAGGTTTATTTTGTAAAAACAAGATCTTGCCTGCAAGCTTCTATCCTCCCACTTCAGATGAAAATGGGGAGGAAACAAACTCGGATAATGTACCTCCTTGAAAATCACATGTTCCTTGAGAAAATTGCGATGTTCAACATGAGGGACAAGAGGATCATCTGCAAGATAAATTTGAAGGATTTGTTACTACTTTTATACTATACAAGGGAAAAGGTTACTTAATTAGTGCATACTATAATCTGACTGGTAGTGACATCCACTATCTATTGCAAACAATAAATGATATGAATATCACAGAAATTACTTTACAAGAAGCTTGGATTGCATTCAGGTAATTACAAATTTGAAAAGTAAATTTGATTGCCTAACATCTTATTTTCAAGAAAATACAACCAGTGACAAGATCTTGAATTCAGGCTCAAGGTGAGTAATTAATAAACATCAATGATCGACTGATAGAATCATAAAATTAATGACAGAAATAAATTTTAAACAGCTCAATTTAGTAACAAGATCATGAACTCACACTCAAGGCACCCGATGACATCCATGATCAAATCATCACCAAAAATCTTTTCAAATATCTGCTGACTATTCAGTAATACTGCACTTGACAGAAAAAGAACTGATTAATAACAGGTAAGTAACTTAACAGAACAGCAGAAACAACAGCATAAATAAGCATAGATCACAGAGAGCTCACTGATCCCCTTCACTATCTTATATATCACGTGAAGGCTATCAACATTTTCCAGGTCTTCACAAATCCGAAACAGTTCCATCAGCTTCCGGAAAAAATCTTGCTACAAAAATGAACAGGACTGAAGTAATTAGTTATACTAGAAAGTAGAAACTGAAATAAAAATGTATTGGAGATAACTATGAGGGTGAAGACAACAAATGAGCTTCAACATGAAACGATAAATCACAAAACTTAATTGAAAGAACCCCGTAAGGGAAGATCCATTAAGTTCCTCATAGTTAGACTAGTAGAAGATGCATGCAGAAAAATCCACCATTATGTATACATATTGAGAGCTCGTATAAACAGTTCAAAGCTTACATCATGCAGAATAAGTTCTGTAACGCGCATTTGATCAGTAATGCCACAATCTGTAACAATCTGCTCAAAGAAGAGTTAGGAGAATCCATTAGACTAAATTCATGAATCTAAGATAAACTTGGTAATTTTAGAGTTATAAACCAAACAACAATGATAAAACATAGAAACGGCAGTCTTATCTATGTTCAAAAAACAGAGATCAACATGCAAGAAAGAACCTGCACATGTGTAGATGCAAAAATAAAATGGAAGTCAGCACAGGCACAGGCACTATGATGCACATCACCTTATCTCATGAGATACAAGCATGAATGCATATGAGCGCACATACATGTGTTTCCACACATATATAAGCATATCCCCAAGCTTCAGTAACAAACAGAAAAGTGTGATCCCCAAAAGATCACGGCTTTTTCCAGTAGCTTTAAATTCTAAGATCCCAAATTAAGGTCCAAATGTGTGACAAGTTCCATACAGCAGCAAGCTGGCTAGCTAGTGATGAGAAAGCCAAGGAAAAAAGACACCAAACAGCATGTAATCATATAGAACCAACAAATGCACCCATCCACCTTGAGTCTTCCTAGATCAATAGACACCACTTGTTTAGCATTACATACATTTGAAAATATCTGGTCATTTGAGCCTTACATAACCACGTGCTCAGACAAGTGACCATGGTCAAAAGTCAAAACCACAGTTATTTAGCATATACTCACTTATCCTCACAAGCATCCTTCAAAAGGTCTTCTCATTTCAGATACAAGCCACCAGCATTTATAATACAGAAGAAAATATCCATCAGAAAAGAAATTAGCCTCTTCGAGCAATACACCCCTAAACTACATTCCAACCACCCAAAAACACATAAACAAAGATCCTAAACAATCAATCCGAGTTATATAACACAAAAGTGTGCCATATAAGAATCACTTAATAATATGGTACTTCAAAAAATGGGTTTCGAAGCATTTATACAGAGTATAGAAGGAATATAACAACAAAACTGTCATATATTAAAATCAACCTTCAAAATTAATGGCAGTGTTGATAGCTCAACCGAAGGAAGCTCCCGCAACTCACTGTTCAGACCATGATATGTATCACCTGCACAATCAGATTTCGTATTAGGCCAGCCATAAGGAAAGAAAAAGAGGGATTTCGAAAACATGTTCACAGCAGACAACAATTCAGATCCCTCATCAAATGTATGCAGTCTGCTAACTTACATAGTTCCTCAGAAGGATAAAAGGGTCCGCACTAAAGAAAAGAGAAAAACAAAAACAAAAAAAATCCAAAGATGTGATGCAGACATTAAACATCGTCATTAACCCAGTGAGGTTCTGCTACAGCGGAATCTGGGGGGTCAAGATGGGGGTACCCCTGCCCAAGGGAAAGGGGTACGCCCGAACTAATCATTAAACATGAAAGATCAGACCATTGAACTAATCATAAGGACTAGATATTAATATCATGATTATATGCCATCTATATCACAATTACATTGGTTCCAAGTGTTATTTACCAAATATGTTCCCGATTTATGAATTCTCAGCGAATAAAGTGCACTCCATCACTATCAATTACACGCTTGCCTATGCAAGACACAATTTCTTATTCACTGGTCAATGCATTACTTTATTTCATTTCCATCAACACACACTTTACCAATGCAAAAGGGGTCCCATACTCCCATCAGCAGCAAAATAACAGATTGAACGCTTTTGTGAATCACAGGAATGAGTGCACTTTATCCCTATCAACAACTACTTCATTGCTTATGCAAGACAATCAATTTGGTTATTCACTGGTCACTGCATTGCTTTATTTCAATTCCACCAACACGCACGTCACCGCATGCAAAAGGATCATCATAGCAATGAGTGCACTAAATCGCTATCTGACAAGTGACAACTACTTCATTGCCTATGCAAGACAAGATAAATTTGACTATTTATTGACTACTGCATTGCTCTATTTTCCACCAACATGTTTTATCGAATGCAAAAGGGGTCCACCAGCAGAATAACAGATTGAGAAGACCTTTACTACCCAAAAAATAAACAATATAATATGGATGGATATAACATCTTTCATAGCCTCAATTCACGTAGGAGAACTATGCAGTCTATGCCTGGTCGAAAGGAACTAAACACATCACAGCAATCCAATATATAAGCAAGATACATAGATGACAATTTGGAAGAGTAGGCAAATTCTCTAACTGATTAATTCAGTAAATTCATGCTTTTATCCCATCGCTTTGAACAGAATAAATTGCCTGTACTGCCACAAAAGTATCAAAAATATGAAATTTTACGATCCAATGAAAAATAGAACTTACTGTTAAGAGAACTAAAATGTAGAGTTCTTTGCACGTTGCAGATATTATCCCTGTATAAAACAGGTAAATCTATTAAAATGGGGGAGATCAAACGATTCAAACAGAGAGACAAGAAATTGAAAGAATCGTTTCAGTACCAAACATAAGAGCACCCAGCTGTCTCTTGAAAGCTAAGTGCTAATTCAGTGGATAACTCTGGGTCCCTCCAAGATATAATTGTATCTGCCATAGGGAAAAGAAGCAAAGTACATCACAATTTCTTCCGTAGAAGTGCATAACATATATTTGCCTAGGACCCAATTAATACCTTCTTGTTTTCTATATATATCCTCTGGGCTGATACGGTGCATTAGTAAGGTTTCATTGTCTTCCTCATCAACAACAAATAAACCTAACTCTTCAGATCGCTGCATATAACATTTCCATGAGTCAACAACAATCTTGCATACTTCAACAGTAAAATGAGTGCAGAAAACAACAAAATCGGAATCGGTCGATCGGACTAACCTCTAAGTAATCAACACTAACATGCCCTGTTCCTTGATCATCCCACTTGCCATCATCATTCAGTCGATAGACTTTTACACGCTGAAAATGCATAGAATAAAGATTATTTAAAACATATGTACATAGGACAGTCATCGAGCAATTGCAATAGCACAAAGACACAATATTCAGTCCCGATTAAACTCTAAACAGAATGCTCAGCATCGACACTCAACATATAAAAGAAGAAAGTACTCAATTTTATAACAAAGTGACAGATTGAACTTCAAGATTAACAATATATTGCAAACTATTAAAAGGAAGAGAAATTCTCCAGGGAGACACCGAAAGACTAGCTAAAAACATAACATGAAATATGACTTGGAAAGACAAGTGAACACAAACAGAGGTATAATGCCGTGATCAACTGGTCATACATGCTCATCTTATTAATTCTCAAAATCTCATCGGGTGTTATGCATGAAAAAATGTTCCCACTTCCCACCCCTCAACAGCATTCTAGAACTTACCACTTGATATGTAAGTTAAATAGCATAACATGGAGAACTTAAATCTAGCTCATCCATTATAGCAATGAAACTACAGAGTGGATGCAACACAAGCAACCCCAAATTTGTTTCACTCTACTAGTCTAGTAACCTTTTACAAAAAAAATCATGCACAGCTGGTTAGCTAACTTACTTTTGCCCCACAATGACACATCCAAAAAAATCTCTACAATAACGACCTTAACATAGCTTGCATATTAATAAGTGACAAACATGACTTGCCCCACTAAAATATCCATAATCCCTGTCTCTTCAACCAAACATAAGGCATAATTTGCTGGAAGTAGATAAGCTCACTGTTATTAATGTACTTCAACCGGGAACAATGAGTTAAAGCAGGTAATATTTTGACTTCGCTGCAATTATTTTGCAAATAAGAAAAAGAACAAAACTACAACAAAGCTACTCTCTAGGATTGATCGAACAGTGATAGAGCCAACACCAAGGAAACATAAATCAGGAGCTATGAGCAAACAATTCGAAGACAGAAATCGGAAAAGCAACTTTTAGAAACTAATAAAGACCAAACATGGTTGAGCAATTAATCAATTAACGAAAAGGAAAGGAAATAGCGGACACTTGAGCAAGCCCCGACCTGCATCGAATTTGATGAAACGGGCGATTTCTCTTGAGCACCCATCGAATACCTTCCTCACGTATATCTCCCTCACTAGCTCCCAACTACGAGCTCTCCCCCAAAACAACGAAAGCTCGACTCGCGCTTTGGGCAAATTAAGGAACTAGGGTTTACAGGAACGAGAAGGGAGAGCGCGTATAACCCGAATTTGAGGGCTCAGCTTCAATCTTTCATCAATTCGAAACCCTAATAACCATTATCGACGCATCTGAAGAAGCCTTCGCAGCTCTCTCTCTCAATCTCCTCTTCCCGGTGTTTCCCTCGCTATGGCTTTCTAGTGTTTCTCTCTCTCCTCTCCTTCTGCTGCTCTCTCGTCTTTCCCTATAAGCAAAAGAGAAAAACGCCCTCCATGATAGAAAGAAGAGGCGGTTATTATACGGCCTTGGTGTGCGCTAGAATTACGAAAGTGCCATGAGATCTACAATACACAAGTGTGTGTACTGGACGACAGACGTTACTCGTCACTTCGAACGCGGGTCGACCTTACTCGAGGTTACGTCGTCAAATACTCATTCTGGGCCTACGCATTATGGACAGCTGTCCGTTTTCACTTCTCATCATTTGTTAGAATTTTACCGTTGAATTTTACAGTTTTACTACTCATCGTATACGACTCAATTATCGTGGTGATTATATTAACGGATTTTCTAACCTATACCCTAAGTACATATGAAAAGGGCATTTTGTTTTTGGAAAGAATTGTTATTTTTATTTATTTAGTGAATTAAATCTTTTTTGATAAAGGTTTATATATTTCCTTTTAGGGTTTTAGTTTCCAAAATCGATATGTTTATCCTATGCCCTTAGTCGGTCCGATTTTTCTACTCCCTAATCATAATCCCTCTTGTACTCCCTTAATTTAATTGGTTAGAATTTATTTTTTTAATATTTTACCTATATTTAAGTTTATTTTTAATGTAATTTAGAAAGTCATCACTCAATCACGTCATAAGCGAGTATAGTTAGGAGTAGAAGATTTGATTTGGCCTTAAGCCATAGGTTAGAAAGACCGTTATATGAATATATTTATAAATTGAAAGAAATAAACCATGATGATTATATATTTGGTTAAGTGGGAAAAAAAGTATTTTAAAGTTCATAATATATTTTTAGAATGATGTAATTAATTTCATTTCATAAGAGTAAAGTAATCATAGATTAATTATATTTGCCACAATATAGTACATGAAAAACACTAACACTGCGTTAAATGATCACTTGGAAAGTATATTTAATCATCAATTTATTCATATTATCAAAAAAAATCATCAATTCATTCATGATGATTTTGTATATTTTACTATGCTTCTAATGTAAATTGACATGTTTTATTGTGTGAGATCATCATTTTCGTGTGCTATTATTACCACCATCTTTAAGCAGACTGAGAATATTAATAATTTTCATACTCGACCAAACAATAAGAATATTGTGATAATTACCCCACACACACAAAAATATTTGCTTAATGCCCACAAAAATTATTGGGAAAAAAACTTTAGTATATCATTTTAATTAATAGATCGCATAACATGTTTTTTTTTAATTTTCATAGACCTCTATCAACCATCACAAAATCTCTTTTGGCCTTGTTTTTAATTTTGATAGAGTACTTTCACAGTCACTGTATTAACATGAAGTTCTATTGCCCAAAAAAATAATTTATCGTAATATGAAGTAACTTATTGTAACATGAAATTCGGCTGACACAAAATTAACATGAAGCTAGATCATAAGAAACGAGTATAACACGAAATTATATTACATTAAATTAGTGTAAGTCATCATATTAAAAATGATTATGTCAATTAATGATGTATTAAATCGAGTAATTCACCTCATAATACCAGATTACCAGGTAATTAGGTGTATTAATTACAGTCAATGACACATTGATTCTTAGATTTTTATTAATTTATTTGTGGGGTAGTGTTAATATCGCATGGAGAAAGTTTGACATATATACTCCAATTAAGCTACATTGGAATGGACTAGTAAGCAAATATTTCAATATTCTATAAGAAAAAAATGAGTGAGAAATTGTTAGATATCAAAAAGGGCTCGTAACTGGTCCACACATGTATAATTCAAAGTTGACATTAGTTAAAAATAATAAACAGTCATGCAAAAAATAATTGCATGAATAAAGCAATTAAAAAGATTACAAAACTCCCATGAAATATGATGACAGAGTCATTTTTGTTACAAAATGGTATTAAAGTTGAAAGTATATAAACTAAAAAGTGCACTATTTGCCATCGTGTATTGTAATTCCATGTCATCTATATTAGGTAGTTAATTCTAAACAATGTTCGATTGATATACGTATCATTAGGTAGTTAATTCTTCTCGTTGTTATGATCTCAAGATCATACCAAGGATAAAAAAAAAAAAAATTGATAAAATTAAGGTACTCTAGTTAAGGAGAGTGTCTTAAAACATTTTAACGGATAAAAATACTAAATTTTAGATGATTTCTAATAATAAAAATAAAAAAAAAACTGTTTTTCAAATTAACAATTTTATCGACTACAACATTACACATCAATAAATGTTTTACAATCAAAATGAAGAAACTTTCAGCACTTTCTCACAAGCACACATGTGGCTATGTGCAATCTTCTAGCCCTGCCATCAAACTAATTTTTTTGATGGTGGAATTGTGTTTCGTCACTGGCTGATTTGAGAAATATTACCTCTCTAAATTTTATTCAAAGTATTCACTTTTATTGTCAAGGTTGTTATCATTGATTCTTAACAAGTAATTCTCTTCTTAAGGTTAATTTTATCCCAATTATATATAAAAAAACATACTAACGACTAACGAGTCATACAAATATCTAATATAAAAAAAAAACATGAAATTATCATGAATTATATTGATATTAGCAGTAAGAATAAGGATAAATATGATACATACAATTGAATCAAAACCGAGTTAAACAATTAGCACGCAATCAATCCTCTTTACTCGATTCATCTAGTCTAGTGAGTCCTAAAATAATGAGTTTGCTACAAAGATTAGGCTTTTCAACGAGAAAGCCTAGATCATTGCAATAGAGTAATTAATTCCAACAAGTTAATCAATCAAGTAGAAACCAATAACATTCAATATAAATTAACCACAAGAGATATTGAAATAACCAAAGGAATAACACACTACTTGAAATTAGAATCTATCAATTTACTTGAATTCAAAAGCTTCAGCAACGAATAAAACTAAGTTTTTTAGTTCTCCATATGAAATCTCTCTAAAACTTGGAAAAGTGGGAACTAATCATGCATAAAGATTAACTATAGGTCCAATAAGATATTTCAAAAAGACTCAAAACTAGCCAAAAATACAAAAGACAAAATATAAGGAAATGAGTAACTAAAGATAAACTTGGAAGATCTTCGACGCGCTTAAGTTGACAAAAACGCGACCGCGGTTTTGGTGTTTGCGGTCGCGACCTTGACTTTGTTGACCATCCGAGGAGGTGCATAACCGCGATATCCGCTATGAAAAATGCGGTTGCAACCTTCAAAACAGAACTCCTCAGTTGCTCCATCGTGATTGTGGTGGTGAAAACCGCGGTCATGATTTTTTCCTTCAACAACATAAACTCAGTGACATCCAACGCGATCGCGGTAGTGTCACTTGCGATCACGACTCTTCAGCAGAACGTTATTCTTCAAAACTCTTGATTCGAACCTTTGGTCTCCAACTCTTAATCTTCAACAAACAACTCTAAAAAAAGACCTAAAACTCAATTTAAAAAGTACTCAAAAGTCATAATTATGTTGTAGAAACTACAACATATCAAACTCCCCCATAATTAGACTTTGCTCATACTCGAGTAAGTTCAAAACAAAATATAGCAAGCAATACAACGAAGGTTTAGAGACAACAACAAGGGAAGATAATCTAAAACTAAAAAGCACTTAAAAAAAGCTCACAACCCGAACCCAAGTAAAGATTGAAAGTGCTACAATGAAATCCTAGCACAATCTATCACTCAAAGCATGAATACGTCAATGAATCAAAGTGAAAAAATCATAAAACAATGTAACCTCATCCCAAGCAAAGAATGAATCCTAATCATACCTTTTTTGCCCTTATTTTGCTTAGGCGTCATTTCGGGTTTCACCTAACCACTCATTTCATTGTCTAATAGATGTGTTCATCAACTCACTTTAACTTTTTTTAGCCTCTTATTATCCTAACCTAATGCTGGTCTAGGCCCTTGAATTTTTCTTGAACCGCTATTTCAGGTTTTCAGTTGAACACAGGATTTGTATGTCTTTTTTGAATTTTTTACTTTTTCTATTTTTTTTCTAATTTTTTTATATCATTCGGGAACACCAGGTTGCGATCGCGGTGTTTGGGGTGGTAACCAGTGGAACCTTTCGGGTGACATGATACTACTCACTATTTTGTTAAAAAAATTAGTACTCCTGTCACTTATCAAGGCTTTTGGAATTCCAAACCTGAAAAATATGTTGTCCTTAATGAAAGCTGCAACTACCTTTGAATCATTATTCTCGGTGGCCTTCGCTTCCACCCACTTGGAAACGTAGTGCACCACAAACAAAATATACAAGTTTCCAAAAGATGATGGAAAAGTTCATATGAAATCAATACCCCAAACATCAAAAATTTCACAGAATGTCATGCATGATTGAGGCGTTTCATGTTTCTTAACAATATTTCTCACCCATTGACAATGATCACAAGTTTGACAGAAAGTATATGCATATTTAAAAATATGGGTTTCAATAAAATCCCGCATATAGCACTTTCCTAGCATAGGAATGACAGAATTTAAGAATAGATTGTAACTCATTATCTGGGACACAACGTCGGTTACATGATCCGTGCAATGCTTCCATAGATAAGGATCATCCCAAGTATTCATGACGTACCTTGTCCTTCTGAGCCTTTGTGAAATTAGCTGGGAACTCCCTCGAGAGGCCGAGACGAGGAAGTTAACTATCATTAGCATACCGTGGCTTGAAAGAGTGAACCCCCAAGTGCAAATTCCTCGAGTCGCGATTTGGCGTCACAGTCAGTGTCGTATCCGCGGTCTCGCATATCAATTTTTGCGATTGCATATATGTGTCAGAATCATCATAACTCTTAGTTAAGGAATCGTAATCGCGGTTTGTGGACTGCAGTCGCGAGTTTTGCCCATAATCTACTCCAAAAAGCATGTCATCAGGGAATCGACCATGAATTTGCTCAACTTTCCTGCTTTTCTTATTCATGAACCAACCTACTCAAATGGTTAGCCACAAGGTTCTCAACTCCCTTTTTGTCTCGGATTTCTATATCGAACTCACTGAGTAGAAGGATCCATTTAATCAATCTTGTCTTAGCTTCTTTCTCCGTCATCAAGTAACGAAGAGATGCATGGTCCATGTAGACTATCACCTTGGTGCTAACACAGGTATTGCCTAAATTCATCCAAGGCAAACACCACTGCAATCATTTTCTTCTTGGTTGTGGAGCAATTTCTTTGAGCTCCATTTAAGAACATGGAAGCTTAAAGGATCACATGAGAGGCTTTTGCAACCTTTTGACCAAAAATGACCTCAATAACATAGTCATTTGCATCACACATTATTTCAAAGGGGCGAGACCAAACAGAGGCTTAAAATATTGCTCACTTCTCCACCCCTTTCTTGTCTTGGTTGTTTGAGTGGCTTCTTAACATTATTTCAATATTGTCGTCAATCTTAAGATATTCTAGCGATTGATGGGAAATATGGGTAACTTAAAGATTCAAATAGTGAAAAGTCTTATTTCGGTGGAGTTGCGTTAAGAATCATACCGATAAATTTATAAACTCTCTCACAAAAATAATAAACCCTATTAAAAATATAAAAAAAAAAAAAAAATTGGAAAGAGAAGTAATCAATCTCAACTCTTTATATGATAATTAAGGGCTAAGATTTCTCAAACTCTAGGTAGAGTAACTCCACCTTGCTAAACCCAATTACAAGACGTCAAGGCCACTTTTCCAAGTCATAAAAACAGAAACACAAACACTTGTTTCTAATGGCATGATCATCTTGATTTGATTTATGTTTTAATATTGGTAGAAAATAACAAAGTTAATTTTCAAAATCCTTTTCAACTTGCCTACTATAATTTCCATCAAGCATAAGAAAATGTTCACGAACATACAGTAGTTTTGACACCATCTTTCACAAATGAGAAGGGAAGGTGAAAAATGTAAATAGAAGATATCGATAGCATAGATGGGGACAATTCTATTTTTTTTTCCCTTCTATCCTCAAAATAGATTTCATTAACTAAATCCAAAAAATTGTGCCAAATCAAGTGTAATGATACATTTTTATTAGGCTTGCTATTTTATTTATCAACATTCAACATGACGTAAAGGAACGACTTACAATAGATCATTAAAGGAATGACTTACAATAAATCGATGATCGATCAGGAAATGGGAATTCAGGACATTGTTATTTTGATTATCAATCATAAGGAATAGGAGAAATATACAACTGATCACACGACTCAGTTTGATATCATCATTTGTATCAGTGGATCCATATTAGATTTGCCATACACAAACAAAGATGTGATCTCCAACAAGTTAATGCAATCAAACTTCTGTAATCGAGGTTAGAAACTAAGAATTGCTTATAGAATCTAATTCTAGCTTCACTTAGTTCTGCTCATTCTTAACTACAATACAAATACTCAATATTCGACCAGGTTCCCTAAATCAACCATAACAAGCAAAGCAACACAAAAAATGAGATTGAATATAGGACCTGAATGCAAATAGAGAAATTTAATCATACCATAACAAAACTGTATAGTCTAACAGGAGTTCAAATTATGCTTGCAAAGAAGCAACTTCCAAAGCCGAGAATCCCTAGATTAACAATGACAAAAACGAGAAATTCAAACATAACGCATAAACCATCATAAAGCTTCAACCAGTCTACTCTTCTGCGCTGGCGACCTCATCGCTCTTCTTGTTGTGCTTCCTCGCGTACCTCTGGTTCCTCAAGAACTTGGGATCCATCTGTAGAATACCAAATCCATTTCAACATTCGATCGAAAACATTCCTAGATCTCTACTTACGGAAAGACAACACACATTCAGAGAAGAAAAAGAGATGAATTTACCCCCTTGGTAGACTGGTGACGGTGCTTCCTAGGCTTCTTGATCCCATTCCTGTGGTTCTTGTAGGATTGGTTGTGAGCGGTGTGGTTCTTCGACTTCGCCATTTCTGTAAGCACCGATCGATTTCAGAAACAGTAAGAAAAATTACGAAGAAGAGTAAGAGAAATTACGCAGACGAAGATGCGAGAGGAGAACCTGCACTGGTGAGAGAGAGAGTAGCTAGGGTTTCAACGAGACAGCGAAGGCAATGCGGAGTTGTAAGCTAGGGATGTTCTCTTATAAGGAAACCCTAATTCTGATTAAACTGGGCCAATTGTAGTATATAGATTATTGGGCCGTTTATAGATTAATGGGCCGGATCATAAAATTGGGCCTCCAATTTTTTAAATCTATCTTTCACTCGTTCTATCTTGAAGTCGCTGGGAAATCAATCGAGTACAAATAGACGCAAACCTACCCTTTTCTCTCTCTTGTAATCTGCCATTGACAGATCTCGCAGAGCTAGCTCGTGCGGGGATTCTTTGAATCATCAGAAGGAGAAGAAGAAGGATGTTTCTTGTAGATTGGTTCTACGGAGTGTTGGCGTCTCTCGGTCTATGGCAGAAGGAGGCGAAGATTCTCTTCTTAGGCCTCGATAATGCCGGCAAAACCACTCTTCTACACATGTTGAAGGATGAGGTTCGTAAGTTCCTAATTTGGTTCTCATCCGTTGAATTTTCTTCAATCTGTTCTATCTTGGATTATAAGAAACTAAAATCGATCTGATTGATGTGTGTTTGTTCGAGTAGAGGTTGGTTCAACATCAACCGACGCAGCATCCGACATCGGAGGAGTTGAGCATTGGAAAGATTAAGTTCAAGGCGTTCGATTTGGGAGGGCATCAGATTGCTCGTCGAGTTTGGAAGGATTACTACGCTAAGGTACTCTTGTGTTTATCAAAGATTCCTCTTTTTAGTTTTATTCCTCTCTTTCGTCAGAATTGCAACTTGTATTAGATGGATTGGACAACCAAGATGTTTAACTTGATGGAAACAAGGAACTGTTTGTCATTTGAGAGCTTTTGTTTTGTTTTTTCCCTGCACGTGAATTAATGCAGGCTTTCTCACACTTGATCCCAAATTTTGCATATATATTCTGAAAGAAGTCTAAACCTACTAGAGATGCGAGTATCTCTGTTAATGGGGGTCAATTGGGTGCAACTAAAGTTGGCATACTCTGATTGCTAGATCAATGTGATAATTTAGTGCGTTTCATAGGGAACTATGATCTTTATGCATTCTCAAATTTACTAGTTTTAGAATATTTCAATAATATTCTTTCTAGGTAACTTCTCTTGCTACAGTTAGATGGGCATAATTCTGTTTTCATGTACAAAGAGACCTGGGCTGCTTCCTGGAGCATGTAAAAGGCTCAAATTTACTACCTTGTGTTTGATAAATATTCTATTTTCAATTGTTGAGTGGGAAGGTAGTGATTTCTTTACATGATCAAATTCTCCATTGATGAAAATTTTGAGTTTTTGCCTTATTTGCTCTTGACATGGTTTATATGGATAAAATACTTCTGCTTTCTACTAGAGTATGGCATTCCTCTATTGGAAATTTGTCTGCTTGTGCATCTTGTAACATAAAGACTACATGTGTATCTAATGTTTAACCGTCAGTTAGCTTACTTTTTCTAGAAGCTGATATGCACTTTGTACTGGTTGACGGTATTGCCATTGATTTCGTGACTACGAAAAAGATGCGGTTTCTTGGCATGGTTTAAAATCAGCAGCTTCCTAGAGAGTAATATATGCGTGCAACTATATCTCATGTACCAGCATTGAGCTTTTAAATTTTTTTGCTATGGTTAGGAATAATTTTTTATGCAAAATCAGTACTAAGTTATGATTTTTCCCACCTTCTTACTTGATCATCCATAAACTTGATGGAATTTTGTAAATTTGCCTTTTTGGGTAACAACATTGTAAATCTTAATGGTGAAATCTGTATAACTCTTCATATAAGCTAGTGAACCAATATATTCTCTTGGCCTTGTTAAAAAATGAGATGACAGTATACTAATAATTTTGAATGTTAATAATTTCTGTCCTTGCTGTGCGCCTGTACCAGGTTGACGCTGTTGTTTACCTAGTTGATGCATATGACAAAGAGAGGTTTGCAGAATCAAAGAAGGAATTAGACGCTCTGCTCTCTGACGAGTCTCTTGCTACCGTACCTTTCCTTATCCTTGGAAACAAGATTGACATTCCATATGCAGCTTCAGAAGACGAGCTACGCTACCATCTTGGGCTTGCAAACTGCACCACGGGCAAGGGCAGGGTGAATCTTCCAGATTCAAATGTTCGCCCCATTGAGATATTCATGTGCAGTATCGTCCGCAAGATGGGTTATGGTGAGGGGTTCCAATGGATGTCTCAATACATTAAGTAAACTTCATGTAAGCTTTAATGCTGTGTGTTAGTGGTTCTGGACTGTCTTTGGCATATCTTTCTACTCCATCGCATTTTTCAGTGTAAAAGGATCGGTTTCCTTGTTTTCAATTATAAGTTCAAGACAATAGAAACGTGTTACTATATACACAGGATGACAATCTCTGCATGAAATACCGCTCTTCTTCGTTTGGTGTTTCACTAGTAGCTGGTTCTCATAATTGTAGACTTGTTTCATTCAAAAAAATAAATTCGGTAACGTGCATTAATTCACTTCCAATTCAATTATTTAAGTTTTGACAGGATGCTGTTTTTCGAATGGTATATTATTCACCTCCATCAATCCAATTATTTAAGTTTGATAAACTACTGTTATAAACTTTTATTTACGTGTAAATTTCAGAAAACCATTTTTCACAAATTCACAAATATTTGTTTTCTTTTTGGATGAAAAGAAGATACCAATATAATTAATTAATGACATAAGTCATTTATATTTGCCAACAAAGTGGGCATCAAGAGGCAGAGAAAGGCCATATTGTGCTGAATTAAGTATGAGCAATAACGTTAAATCTCCTAGGAATAAAAGAGATATTACACATCTAAAACGAATCTTGAAGTTGTTGAATGTTGAGAACAAGCATTCCAGCCTGGTGGTATCTGATTCTTACAACAATTAAACTTGTATAATGTAACATGCATGAGATGAAATGAGCTAGCTAGCTAGCATATATGTGTACGTACGCAGACATCGATAACAGAAAACATGAATATATTCGTTGAAAGCTAAGCTATCTAGGATGTACGTACGTAGATGTAAATTGTAACGCTACGAGATAAGATAAGAGGAGCTTGCTATCTTCTTGTAGGTAAAGGTCAGGTAACCTCCACCCTGACCACATTAAAATGAAGACAAACTTGACGGCCCCAAACGATTGCAAGAGCTTCCAAAGATTCAACAATTGTACTAGGTTTACTCCCTCGAACAACAAGTGAATAATTAGAATCAGTTAGGACAAACCCAAGCGCAACACTACCTGAAGATGTAAACTAGCATCACAAAATAAACGCATATATAAAAGGACACGAAGGATCAATAACTGGGTAACTTACAGAACTTCCGCCTTCAAAACCTGCACAAAATGAGCCAACTGACACTTGAACAATGATTGAACTAGATTTGGATGGGGTGCGCCAGGCCCGTGCTGTAGTGCAACGCATGGGCGACGCTCGAAGGCACAAGACAGCAAGCTGCCTTATATGGGCCTTCCCCCTTAAAAAATAAATTTAATATCGAAGTGGACCAATGGCCCACATATCAGATATTAAACTGATAAGAACAGATACTACACTTGATCTTAGCCAAAAGGCCGAGAAAGGTATGTTTTGTCAATCATCCAATTATTGAATTTATACCTGTCCCCGGCCTCTCACTTTCATCTCCTAAGCGATGTGGGATAATGGAGAGCCGCAAAAACTGAAACACCCATTTTTCCTCTCATTTTAGACACTGAAAATCAGCTTTCAAGATCGCAAAAAGAACAGAACGAGATTTTCTAATTATAACTCATCACTTACTCCAACTCTTCCGGAAAGTACGCGAATCATTTTAGAACCCAGAGTAAACATACTTTACCATTGCCCAGATATCCCAGATGGTGTCTATCAGAGAATGTATATACGAAGATTTACACACTGATTACTGCCTGGAAACAACCTTTCATAACATTTCTAAGACAACAACACTAGCCAGAGGAGTTTGGCAATATTTTTCTAGATGGTGACTGGGTTTCATTTTGGCAATATTTTTCAGCAGAGGAGAAAATACATTAACTCCATGTGAAGCAAAAACTTCACTTTGGATAGGAAGCAAGCATAATGGACATTTAAATGCCCAGAAAATATTGAAAACAATTGTAGCACGCTTTATTATAGGCTTCAAAAGGGTTCATAAACTACAGTCAAATAGCTCTAACTAGCAAAGCATTTTTACAACGTTTAAACCCCAAGTCGTTCAATCACCATACACACATCTGCTAGTGCTAGCTGTACATTAGCTTACCATATTCAAAAAAACAGTAAGTTTCTCAGGATCAAACCAGAAATATCAAATCTAAGGGATCTTGGCATTCTTCATTAGTCCAAGCAGGCACTATCATTCAACGATTCTTCGAATTCAAGCTGCAAAAGAATATGATTTATCAGAAAAACTACATCTCGCAGCATATGGCTTTACATATGACAGAAGCAGAATGGAAAATTTTCTCACCTGTGCTTGGTTATGTGTGAGTTTCATCCTCCTGTACTCTTCCTGGGCTTGTTTTGACCTAAACATAGCTTGTACACGAACAACAGCTTTCTCCACGCGCTCTTCAGCTTGTTTCCTGCTAGCTCGGAAGAAGTCTTCCTCTGTATCACCTTCGGATTGTCCAGGAACCGGTTCAGCAGGCTTAATCTCGAGTCCTCTGAGGCCCCTTCTTCTCTTACGCCAACGTAGAATTACTTTCTCCAGAACTCCAACTGACCAAACAATCTTCTTATACTGTCTACGCACTTGGAAGCCCCGGAATGCAGACTGATTGAAGGAGAGAAAGCAAAAAATTAGTTTACTTCAAAGTCATAAATTGCGAGTCATCTCCCAAAAAACTCACGCACATCAATTTGAAGGACAATGTATAGAATTACATTGGAAATTTTAACGCCAGTTTTTCCTATCCTATGCCCAAATAAGAATCAGCGATCCTGTTTTAGAAAGATTCTCTCAAATTTTTTTTTTTTTGAATCTAGGAAATAGTTACTAAAAATAGGATTAAAAAGTGGCATACTTGATTGGGAATTTTATAGGGGATAGGATAGAAACAGTTTTAGAAAAGTGTAAAAATACAATCAAGATATAAAAGTGGCATACTTGAATTTTGATGGCTTGCTGACGCATATTAAGGAACTCCCTACGCATTTTCCATGTGCGGAATCGATACTGTATACTGGCAGCAGCAGCCATCTTTCTCTTTATCTCGTAGCTGCGGTAGGCATGCTGAATTTTCATAGCTGCAATGATAACACGAGCTTCCATCTCAGGGGTGGAGCATTGAACAGATTTTGCTCGTTTCTGGAATGAATTCTCTCTGAAAGCAGCTTGTATACGAGCTGCTGCACCAGCAGCAGTACGGTAAGCTGCTAATGTATCCTTTAAATAGATCTCGTCTTCATTCTGGCTGCTGATATTGACAACAGGGTCATGCATAGCTGTTTCCAGGGAGCCTTGAGCATTTCCTGCTATTTTCATGTCTTCAAATTGTTGTATTAGTGCTTTTTCAGACAGATAAGCAGCTAGTCCATCGTAACCCTTCTTATATGCAAGATCTGCAGCTGTAAGTCCAGAAGGATTTTCAGATGTAGGGTCCGTAACTAAATTTGGCTTTGCCCCTGCAGACAGCAGAGCAGCTACCATTTTTTCCCTGTTAAAATCATCATAAATGTCATGTGCCCTATCATTTACCACTACATAATAATAATCATCAAAAGCAAATAAAGAGATTAGGCTGGAAGTACAATAAACATTGAGATAACAAATATTACATTTATGTCCCACACAAACATTTACTTCTGATCAGATATTGACTGATTTTGAAAGACAGAAGGATGCACACAGGAGGAATATCATCATGGCTTGATCACTTGCAAGTTGCAAGCATCAGGTTAAGTTCACCCAACAATTCAGCAACTTCTATAAAGAATATCTATGCGCTTATGAGAAAAAGCAAAATAATGATTGAAGCAGAAGGCATAAAAAGCACAAAGGCTGGAATATTGCCATTTGTATATGACTTTGGCAAATGATAGGAATTGGTACACAATCACAGTAGAAAAGTGTCTAAACGCTTTCAATCAGTGAATTTAATTTGAATATGCCATATAGAATATCATACCTTCCACAATTTGCAGCCCAATGAAGAGCAGTCCATCCAGACTTGTCTCTAAAATCCAAGGATAACCCGGCCATTGAAAATGGATAAACTGCCCACGTATAGCCAAGGATAGCACATAAATGCAGAACTCCTTGACCTTGACTATCTCGGTCAGAAAATTTACTCCTGTGAAGTACTGTTTCCAACAGACATTCCTTCAGCCTGTTCTTCAAAGTGATCTCAAACAAGCTTTCTTTGGCTTGGAAAAATGAGATCTTACCATTTTCAATTTGCTTAATCAAAGATGACCAACTATTTTTAATGCTAGCACACTTGAGAGAAAACCTTTTGGCTTCATCAAAAGTACCCCGTGGCACTTTAGTAGCTGATATGTCAAGGCTCTTGGATGTGGAGAAAAGCAAATGAGCTAGCCTCATCTGAAGCCTGAACTCTTCCCATGAGTTATCTTCATCAGTGCCAATGTTCTTGTATAATGGTGCACGAAATTCCAAAGTGAGAACTTGACTTATGGGTTTGCATCCATCAATGCTCAAGAAAAAGTATACCAATCCAGCACTATGTGGTGGAACCAAGCAACGATAAACCCCAACTTGCACTACTTCTGCAGGAACACATATGTCGTCACATACACAAAACATATTAGACCTTGCCAAATGTTGATAGTCTTCATGAAAATTTCCAACCACTAGTATCTGCAAGATAAAAAAATTACAAAAAAGTTATATTTTGGGACAACGGATATATATATATATAGTATGTGAGTATACTTTTTAAATGAAGCGGAGAAAACAGGCTGTATGATTTTTCAAATTTTTATTAATGCAGTCATGAAGATACTTGTAACAACAGGCTGCTGAGTGAGCAATTGTACTCCCTTCCATGCTAAGCTATCAAGAGGCTTTAACACCACCCAATCATTATCAGGGTCACTCCTCAAGATATGGATATCCTAAACTTTTGATTCATCTGATTAACAGGTTATGACCTAGAAAAATCTCAGTTAAGTTAAGTAGCTAAAAGTCTCAAGCACACCAAAGGTGCATCTCCCCTAAATCATGTTATACTCCACGCATGTGTGTGGGTGTAGATGGAAGGGGGGGAGGGGAAGACAAAGTGTGTAGGGCGGAATAAACTATATGCAAATATTCTGCGAGTCTAGAGCAATCACGTAGCTATTTTGATATGATTATCCAGCTTTCAAGAAATTCAAGTTCAATACATCTCGGATTAATCTGCTGGAAAATATGAAACAAGAAAGATACAGTTATACAAGGGTGAAAATTTGAACCTTTGTTTCCTCAGCTGAAGATGCCCATGTAGGTGAGATGTCACTTATACAAAATATTTGTTCTGGAATTGGTTTTCCATGCTTAACTGTCTCTGAAGGCATAAAAGAGCAAGTCAATAGTGAAGAGTCTGAACTGGGATCATCTACTGACCCAGGTGAGTCAGCCATGACGGTATTCATCCACCTGCCAAAGCTGTCTTGAGGTTGCATCTGCAAGCCATCTTTGGTCATATTGTCAGACACTATGTTATTCTCGCTGGGATTTATTTGACTCATCGTTGATTGGAGAATAGTTTCTAGTTGGTTGTTGTACACTGAACCAGCCCCTGCTACAGGATTGCTGAGGGTTCCAGTAACGAGTATGCCAGGCTGTGAATTTCTTTCCAGAAAATTGCTTCCCTAAACAATGGGGCACATACGATCACTTGTACATATTTTTACTTAAGTATCCCGTTCCATCATGCATCTTTCACATAGCAAGTCAAGATGCAACCATAGACTCACAAATCATATGTTATTACTTGACATTTTAGACTATATTTAGTCTTAAGAGACTTGTGTTTATACTGTGATGAATGTATTCCCATTCATAAGAGATTTAAACAAATTTTCCAGCTGCTTTTTTCTTATCCTAGTTGCGTGATTTTGCCTAAAGCCATTTTGTACACAGTTTGTACTTTGTAGTCACATTCGTAGAACTAATTCTTTTCTTATATAGATAATGTGCAATTAAGACTCTTAGAAACAGGGATTAGATAGCTTTTACTAATAATTATATCATCACTAGAGAATCTCTCTCTCCTTGTTCAATTTGAGGATGAGTATAAAAGTCAGGAATTGTAACTCCATGATCATTTTTGGTCAAAATGGGTTTAGAGTTTCGGCATATTAAGCAACACATTACCCTTGATTGTGAGCTACATTCCTGATATATTTGCTCTAGAATCTAAATGTATTTATAGTCTGCATTCATCAATCTCCTAACTATCATTTACCATGAAGAAAAGGAATGGCTAATAAGGGAACTGTTACTTCTTGCCCAAAAGACTGAATCTACTAAAAAAAAAGAAATATTCCTTACGATTATATCTGAGCTGTTCATATTATTTTGAACTTGAAGCTGATCATAATTGGTATTCTCTGCACAAACAAGAGAACAAGAAAAAGGTAAGTGAGCTAAACACAAGGGACCAATGAACCCAAATATGCTACTTATCAGTACAACATGTAGTACAAGTACCTCCCAGTGGTGTGCCTGACATATTGAAATCATTTGATGCCAAAAGCTCATCCCATTCTAGCGTATTGATCTCATGTAATTTTATCTCATGATTATTCATGTTAAGGCCGTCTCCTGCTTTTGTAAATTTCCCCATACGAAAAAAAAAACATCAAGACAATCCAAGAAGAGACTAATTATGAATCAACTTTGTAAACTAATAAACTCCACTAGCTTTACCCATAAATTCTTGAGTTCTTGTATACACTACATGATTTGTTCCTGAATCAGTTTCTTCTGCCAGGAGTTGAGAAGGTGAACGCTCAGAAGAGTCTGATCCAGAATGACTGTTCAAAGCAGTTAATGGGGAACTCTGCAACTGATAACAAATAAAAAGCATTCGGTAAGAGGTTATAGAAGCAAACATAATTTCAACTTTTCAAAAATTCAATCACTCCATAGAGGACTAGTCTTGCTGAAAAAAGACAGCATGACTTTCCCTATAAACAGATCACATCCAGCACTTGAATTTAAATTTAAAATCTCATCTAGAGCCTATAAGAAGGATTAGAAGACCAAACTCACTCATGACATGTCCATTACCTACAGTTCACTTTCAGTCATAATTGGAGAAGCAAAAGCCATGATCAATTGATTTGTTTTTTATTTTTTTTGTGAGATTGTAGAACATTCTGCTTAGAAAGATCGAGAAATGACGTGAGATGGGACCCTGATACTTGAGTATTCTCTCATAGAGCTACAGGTATTAAGATCCTTAATACAATCCTGTGAAAGTACAACCTAATTTTGTGAGCGTGATCACCTCAACTTACATTGGCTATAAGCCGCTTATAGCCCAAAAAACTTCAATATAAAGAAATACAGATCCATGTAATAGGCTAATACCTGATCACTGGCTCAACCAAGAACTCCCAACTGTTCTTAAAAAAGAGTATGACAGTGAAATAACAAGCATACATTTCTTAGCATTTGTATCTATAGAAATGTTCTCCAAATATATAGAGGAGACATTTTCTGACAGGTGAAAATTTAGAAACAAACCCAAAAAACAAAACAAAAGGAAGTCTAAAAGAGGGAACATAATTAATCAAAGTGAAGATATAATCTTATAATTGTCCAGCTATGTAGTAGCACGATAGCTCAAGAAGCATGGTGAGGCAATCTACAGATTTACTTAAAGATTCTAGGTATTGTATCTTCAGTTTTCTGCTTAAAATAATCAGACCACTCTTCCACTTGTATGAATAACTAAATAAGTACATAATATCGTATGTTGCTTCTTCTTTTTTCAGTCTAATATTCCCATGTCTCTTGTTTTGTCCCCTTGCACTTTTAAAGAGAAACAATCAATTTCATATATTTGGATTGTTCTTAACTTGATAAATAGTACATCAAGGAATCTAAACTAACCTCTTGTGTTTGACGGTAGTGAACAAGAACTATGTGTTCCAAGGACCTAAAAAAACAAAAATAACCGATACAATGTTACTATACATGAAGCACAGAGCTATTTATAAATCAAGCATTATAAAAAAAAAAAAAAAAAAAAAAAAAGCATTCCTGGATTAGAAAGAGAAGTTTTATCATCTAAAGAATTGGCTTTAAGGATCTGGGTCTAACCCAATTGAAATTTGCAATATTAACTAAGCCACTTTAATTTTGTTAGATTGTTCAATATATAGAACAACTTGCTTTGTTTCTTTTATTTCTTGGGCTTTACAACGGCATAATATCTTATCATTAAAAGAAACCTAAAAGAGTCAATAATGAATAATCCCTTAGATGGTTAGATCTCACATACTTGTCAAGCAACCAATAACATCTACGAACAAAGTTAGGATAATCTTCCCCATGCGCATAATAAACATGAATCCTCTCAGCAGTACCAACCTGCAATATTACAGAAGATGTGCAGAATCAATTTCGTTGAATTAGACAAAGGAGAACATAAAAACAGCCACAGGCAAGCAAGAATTTTAATTTAATAAAAGTAACAACAGTCAAGCAACAAATAGCCAATTTCAGACTGAGCTAAAAATCTAACACAGACACACCTTCAACCATATGACATTTACAAAAAGATGAATTGACATACGCTGATCACCAAGTTCTGGGGAAAGGGGCAAGATGGAACCAGAGAAAAGATTGAAGGGGAGTTTTAGTCAGGTACTCATGTCTAGCTAACACTATTACAGGGGCATACTATACTTATGATATAGACTGGTCTTTTACACACAAATAAATCCAAATCCTTATACAGAATGTAAATTGGCTACTTTCAAGAGAAAGGGGCATGACGGGGGACGGGAAAAAAAGGCTGATTAAGAGAGTATTAGTATAGTAAAAACAAAAAAAATGGAAGTATGGCATGGACATATATAGAATTCCAAGAATAGACTTTCCAGAAAGGACACTTTCTCACTTTTAAATGCTCATGGGCTTCTTTAACAGTTTTCCCATCTTTTTTCTTCTTCCAGTTATGACCATCTTTGCGAAAATTCCGTAACATTTTACGGTCAAATAACACAATTTGGCCACCTGTCACGAGACATGATGCAAGAAAAAAGAGTTTAAGCCTAAAAGTCAAAATATAACTGAATAATGCAATACCAATTAAAAAGGGGTGTAATGCTATATGAAGAAGAATCAGAGCATGGAATTGTCAGGGTCCACATAAACTGAGAAATGAGACTTCATATACTAATAATGAAGTTATTCTATACGTAGGACTGTAGGCCAAACACTGATATTAGATAAGGTCATGAGGGATAGTAAAATATCAATAGATCACTGAAATCCTTTCATTTCTCTCAAGCCAAATAAAGTAGCTCATAGACCAACAGTGTCGCAAACATTCTTCTACAAACAAAGGTACATACTCTTCGGTAAATTTACTGGCTTGATGTTGACGGTGAACTTTGTATAATTAGAAAGTATAGCATAAATCTCATTGGGTCGAAGCCATCTGCTCCCTGCTTCCTTCATTATGCTTGCAACATCCAAATCTGTCCACAGAGGAATTGTTAATATATATTACATTAACCTAGCAGAGTATGAAAGAAGGAAAAAAAACAAAAGGGTTGTGGTGAAAGAAGCGTGGCTAGTTCCATTCCACCAAATTTCACCAATTCTATTAGAAAACATTACCAAATTGCCCAATTTCAGTGAAAGATAAGTCATTCTTACCAGTCAATTTATCAAACAGTATAAATCAGACCTCATTGAAACTTGGTTAAATCTTGTGTGCCAGACCTCTTTGAAAATCAAAGTGAGCTTCTCTATACAGACTTTAGAACTCTTTTCTTCAGCAATGCTATGATTTAAATTTGGATATCTATAGCGAGCTTCTCTACTTGAGATATTTCATCTTCAAGAACCTCTCTTTATTTTTTAAAGTAAAGAATTCTATAGCCCTTTTATGACTGTCAAACATCATATCTTTACACATACTTCTTTATTTACTATTTGAATCCTGAATATTTATAAGCTAGATATCAAAAGGGGCTAGATTGATTTCAAAACAGCTTAAACTCAAATAGAAGCATGTGGCGACAGTGGCATACTGGCGTGATTTCTACTTCAGAATTTATCAAATAGGATGGTTTACATAATTCAGCTAATCCACTGTTAAATGCCAAATAGGCAACATACTCAAATAAACAAAGATTAAACATCAACAGATTAAACCCTAAATCCTAAATGAAAGCTGCAATTCAAATCATGGAAGAACCAAACCCTAGATCCTTCGGAGTCAAGCAAGCCAAGACTTAATTAGCAGTGCAGAATTTACACAGAGTTAAAATAATCCCATTCCACGAACCACAACAACCAAAAAGTCAAATCCATCCAATTCACAGTCAGAAGACCAAGCCTAACAATAGTACTTAACGAAAGCCACAAGAACTACAGGCCTTCGTCTGAAATCCGTACCTTGCATGGTTCGGAAACCATGAATTTCGCTTGCGACGAGCGAGCTAGGGAAACCACTCTCCATGACGAATAAAAAAAAATTACGCTAGCTTAAGCCAAAAATGGCAATTCAGGAGGCCTACAAACAACTTGGGAGACCATCGCGATCACCAATCACTCGTAAAATCCCTAAAACTACAAGGATTTAAACGGGACCGGGAGCAGCCAGCAGAAGCAAAATTGGACTTTTTGAAAGCAAGAAGACGAAATCGATCTTCTCAAGTGTGAAAGAGGAAGAGAGCGCGTAAAAGCACCATCGTAATCAAAGTAGCTGCGAATTAAGCGGTGAGAGGGAGATGAAAACGAGTAAAGCGCGAAGAAGGCTGGCTCGTGATTTGTATACGAGTATGATCAGCCGACGACGACTATAGTCTAATTGGAGGAAGTCAAGAAGATGTGGAGGAAAGTGGGCGGGCCAACAAGGCGACCTGGACTCTTGTATTTTTTTTTAAGCTAAGCAGTAAATCCAGTAATTAGTAAAGTACTCCGACCATTCAACCCAAGAAAAAATTCCAACCATAGACTAATCACGGATTTTGTCTCACGTGGATTGACATAGGTAGTTCGGCGGGTCTTATTTTAACTTTATACAACTTTATTCAAGTTTATGGTAAAAAAATAAAATCGTTAGTATCTGTTCAGTAGTGAAAGTTGATGATGATTTTATGAAAGTTGATGGTAGTTTATATTTCACCCAAAATTTAATCTACCCCTCCCAACTTTATCCAACCTTATGGAATTTATTTCATTCGATTGTCCTTCACTAAATTTATAAATATATCCTTTTTGGTAATTTTGCATCCATCTTTTATAAAATCAGTCTCGATCAATTTAGTCTATCGAACACCTACATAATTTTTCAAAAAAATAAACTAATAATTTCAACTTCTAAAATTAACTTATAAAATCAACATCAACTCGTATCAGGTTTGATGCGTCGGACAGTTTTTGCATATTTAGTGTGGTGGACCAACATTTTCACATTATTTGTATAATATATGGTAAAGTACATTTGATTTTACAATGTTTAGCATTCATTTGGTTGTGAAATATGAAAATATAAATGAGAGGAAACAAATTTAGTCACTTACATGTTTTAATACATTTAACAAATAATCACATCTTGACTTGTTGTGACTCCTCATTTGCCCTACAAGAATGAACTTATGATTCCTCGATCACTCTTCAAATATAGAGGTAGATTTTAAATTGGTGAAATCATTCTCTTTCACTTTCTTTAGACACACAAAAAATATGTCTGAAAATTGAGGAAAAAATTCACTAATATATTATAGCACTAAAGTAAATTAGATTTATTTCATTTACGTTAATGTTTTCATAATTCATCACCAAACCAAAAACTCCTTAATAGCTTTTGAAAACTTTCTCCAACCAAGTTGTTACTTGCTTAAGACTTCGTTTGACTAGCTAGGTTGTCAGTTTGGGAAAAATCTAGCCGACAGAAGTTATCGAAAACAAGTTAGAAAAGCTTGGGGAGGAGGGCTAGCTTTTAATTTTGAGGACAAGCTAGCAGAATTGTGTTGTCGAAAGTCACTCCCGCTAGTTGATAAATTTGGTGTCAGACGGGGAAGAAGAAGAAGCTTAATGTCTTCTGTTTCGAACAAAAAGCTCCAACTTCAAAATTTCCGCTAATGCAAAACGGAGTTTAACTAATAACTTGCCACCATCCACGAGCTTTACTGACCATGATGTTTTTTGTGCTTATTTGGGTTTAATCATCACAACCAAATGGTAAATTGGTAATTCTATAATCTATAGTTTGGTATTTTAACAGCCATATAACTTATTAGCTTAAATAGAAGAATATATCTATTTATATAAAGATTCGAGTTCAAATGCCTGCATAGATTAATATAGGTGTTACAAGTTGCAAGAGTACGTTGATGTAATATAACAACTATTTACGTGACTTTTTGTGTGTGTATGAAAATGTTGCACGTTTAATTTCAAAATATCATACAAACGGTACAAAAATATTGTTGCACATCAATCTATATGAAATTGTTGCATGTGTTTTTTTTGGTCGAAAGAAAATATTGCATGCATGTGTTGAAGAAGAGTAGATAACTCTGATTATAAAACTATATACACTTAGTAATATGATTATGATACTAGATCTCTAGAAAAAAAAATATTGCACATTTTTTTGTCTTGTCTTTTGACTCGTCTAGTTCGATTGATCAGATATTACTCTACATTCGGACTGAGAATTAATTATACGATTTTAAACACTATTTTAAAATATTCCACAATTATACGAAGATCATGTACATGAAAATATAATGTGTTTTCTCGAATAAAATTGGGTGTAAAACATACATAATCCAAGTCATTATTTATTAATCCATGGATTCGTTATCAGTTTCTCTCTCGTGTGCGTTCTCACTTCATCCAAAATCTACTGAATTATAATTCGATTCATCAATCGAAATAGTAATTTGAGAATCGAAATAATTGGAGATTTTTTGGTCGGATGTGTATATATAATAGACGAGATCGAATCTCTTGAATAAAGTATATTAATAGTTTAACAATAAATTTTCAGCCAGATAGACCAACACTAGTTTTTGCCTAAAGAAAATATATTAGTAGAAGCTCCCTCGATCCAAACTATGACATACGGATTAGCTTTTGGATTTAAATATACTAAGCTTTGGAACAAGTATATATTATATTCTTCGTATGAAAATAACAGTTGGTACTTCCATGTTTAAATGTTTCAATCATTCTTTGTGTAGTAGTTAAAATATTTTATTAATATGACTTGATTCTGTCGCGGAATTCGTTAAAGGTTTAGGGATGGAGCCCTCTGCAACGAATTCGAGAGGCATTGTCCCTCAGTGATGGAGCTGAGTGGCAGCGCCCCACCTCCCCTCGGCTAAAATCGTATACACTATTATATATTTTTTATTGAGATGATCTATTTAGACCCATAAGGTGTAATACTGTAATAGAATTTTTTGAGTATTTATATAATTTTTCGGAATACCTAATAATCTTGCTCTATAATCTGTCTCCCTTCCCTTAATCCCTTATACGCTATTCAGGCCGAAATAGAAACTAATCGTACTAAAAATCAAAGTGAAAGCTCTCTAAAAAAAAAAGAAAAAGAAAAATTCACACAAATACGTTGGTTGTTCACTACTTCGTACGGTGTTCTTTATGCTTAATTTCCTAGGTTGTTCTTAATTGTAGTACTTCTTGGTTCAAGATCGAAAAAAAAGCCATATAGGCATGGGAAGTTGATTAACACTAACAGTATAATTACGAGTTACAATTCTTATTAATCAAGTTTGTGATTGATCGAAATGGATTAACCAACGTTGGACCCCTCACGAGTCACGAACACACTTAATTACGAAGCATTGAAGGGACATTAATTGTGTGATCAGAGTTAGTAGTAGCTGCTAAATTTATGACACGTTGGTGGGACATACTATATGTATTTGAGTTTGAAAATTGTAGTTACTATCATTGTCTCGATTTCATTTCGTTGCAACAGGCTAGTTAGAAAACTAATTTTGAAATTTTTTTTCTCAACACGTATCAGTTTGAAAGATATGTGGGTCATGCATGAACTTATTTTACGTACATTGAAGGCCTTAAAGTCGATACATAATTACATATGGTATGGTGCACTAGCTTTCGGCCGGTCAATTAATTTTGTGATGTGATGTGATGCCCCTGATATGGACGAGTTACAAAGTTTCAAAATATACATCTGAAAAGTTATATGGGATATGATGAGTTACAACGTTTCAAAAGACAATTACACACACTTGGATGCTGACCGAATTAACTAATCCGACTTGAACCGTCCCCGAAACCTAAAATTAACCGAACTCAATAGAACCCGAAATCCGTTGGGTCCAACGATTTAGTATATTTGTAGAATTTTTAAAATTTATTTTTAAAATTATAATATATTTTATTATTAAAACAAATGAAAATAATATATTATAATTAAATAAATAAAAATAATAATCATAAAAAAATGATATTTTACACCCGCTGGTCAACCCGACCCGACCAAAAAATCCGCTACAATCCGACCGTGACCCATAATGAAACCGAACCCGATTTAGACCGAATCCGAAACGAGCGAACCCCAACCCGTCCGACTCGACCCGATTGGCAGGTCTATTAGTATATATGGGTTTATTTATGCCAAAGAAAAAAGAAAAAAGAAAAAACTAGATACTAGTTTAATAGACTTTACAAACGGACCCAGATATTGGGCTTATGAGCTTTCACTACTAAGCCCATTAAGATCCCGAACACAAAATCCAGTCCTTCGAATTCAGATGTTGTCATGTACCCATATATTGGGCTTATTCCTTGCTTGGTTTTTTTTTTCGGATCAGTGCTGGAAAAAAATCCACTATTCAACATTTATTTCCAACTAGTTCGCCCTTATAAGTTCAAATAGGTCTAGTTAAACATGGAACAATTTCGACGAAAAAAAAAACATGGACCAATCCACTAACTAAGCATGCATATATACAATTTACAGACACAACGATTATTCCAATGATGAAAATATGCTAGTATGTTGAAAATGTTCGTAATAGACTCATAAAATGATACACTTGATAGCTTGTGTTAGCTTGTTAATAACCCCCAAAGAAAAAGAATGTGGATCAAACCAAACGTCCACCTAACCGCGCAAGTCTCTTTGAACTTGGGCATTTTCTTTCGGGCTTGGTACACCACACAACATTCAATAATATATCATCATGATTCATGAATAATGCATAGTATTTAGGGTAAATCTTGCTTCACTCAGAGACGTAACAAGAAACTAAAATTTGGGCAAGATGAATTTACTTGAGTAGTGAGTACACTGCATTTATTTAATTTTTAATTATTTAGTTTTTAATTATTTTCATAAGCTCAATTTACTTTAATTTATAGTTATTAAGGATTATTAAGTACTAAATTTAGATTTAATTTAAGTACTTTTTATAATTAAATTTAAATTAACTTTACTAATTTTTTTAAAAAAATTAATTTTTCTTTTCATTTCAGTCCTTGACAATATATTATGACCAAAACGAAGCACACACAAAATTGATAGAAACTAGATAAAACATGTGCTAAAGGTCATGATCCTCATTAAATAAAAAAAACACACACACGTTTTCCTCTAAAGTAAAGAAAAAAATGCAAGCATGTCATCCTAGTAGACCTGTCGATCGGATCGGGTTCGATCATTTCGGGTTCGGGTTCAAAACGAGTTCGGTCAATCGAGTTATGGGTTAAGTGGGGTCAGGTCATGATAGGTTATCGAGCGGGTTTGGGTTGACCAGTGGGTCAATAACATAATTTTTATTTTTCAATTACTATTAAAATATTTAAATAATATTATAAATAGGTCTAAAACATTGATTTAAAAATAACTAATGTATTTTTTTATTTTAAAAAATTCTAAACGTTAAATAGCCAAATTTATTTGAATAATAAAATTTTATATTTGGTAGTGCTTATTTACGGATATTGTGACCAAAGAAAATCTTTTGGCCACTAGCATAAATTCATATCTAACTCTCTTGATTTCCTTCCACCTTTTCCATGTGTTATAATTTTGTTCCTTCCTAGGCTTCTTCTTCTTCTCATAATCCAATCTCAAATAAATTTGAGCCCAGTTCCCATCTCACCCTGCAAATTTTCTCTCGATCTCAAGATCTTAGAGATGGCAGATTTCAACAGAGAAGATAGCCTCTTGGTATCGCAAGTAGAAGAGGTAATTTATAATTTTTATTTCTAAATTAATTTGCCTTTTATTTGTTTGGTGGTGTTTTTGTGATGATGGGTAGAACAAAAATTAATTATGAAAATTTACAAAAAAAAAATGCTGAATCAAATTGTGCTTTGTGTTTCCATGGCAGCCTAATAATATACAGTACAATTTAATTGCTTGAAAAAAAAAATTATGCAATTGAATTGAATGATAATATGGTCCATGTTATTGATTTTTGAAATTAAGTTTCTTGCGGATTTTTCTGTGGGTAGCTAGCACTATATATTTTATGAATTTATTTTGTTTCATTCTCTGCCACTAGAAAGAGTTGATCTTGCAAGGCTGAATCACAACCACACAATTCACAATCAAATAATTTGGAGATCCATGGCGTACTAATAAATGAAGGGCTTTATTCCACTTATAAGTTTTGGTAGGTTTGATAATTGATATGATTACTTGATTAGAGTTGGTTTGGTTCACACGTACACGTATTTTGGTTTGCCTTTATTAGTTTTTCCTTTTTTGAAATAAAAAACACTTAAATTACCTACTAGTAATGACTATAACATAACACCTTCGGGCATTTTGTTCAATGGTTTGGTATTTGGGATAGAAATCGAGATTACCGTTTTAAATCTCATTGGCTGCGGTTTGTTCATTCTTTTCTAGAATTGGTTAGTAATCAGTTCTCATCTCTAATAGATGCTCTAATCGAACCCAAATAATACTTGTTGCGATTATAATCCTTAGTCCTTACCCAATACAAAAACATAACTTCCTTATTTAATTCAATGAACCAAATTAAAATCACAATTTTATGCTTACGAGTTTTGTATCCATTTTTATTGATGGTGTCCATAAGATCAAAAGCATTAAAAATGTTTTTTTTTTATGTTAAGCCCACTTGTTTAGAAAGATTTTAATGTATGACGGAGAGTACTGACCTCTTCTATTAAAAATAAATCAATTTTTTTTTTAGTTTTTTAATTAATTTTATAAAAAAATTATTTGGTAGCCTTGAGTTTTTTTTTGTTGGTGCCCTCATAAGAAAACTATTTTCGATGATATCCCGAAACTCTTGAATTAACTTGACAAATTTAGATGACATAAACCTAGCTACTTGATAAATCTAAATGATAAATTTTATTTATTTCATTATTTTTACAGGTTATATATTTTGAATTTATCTTAATAAGTCCAAAACTGGAAATGTATTTAAATTAATAAAATAAAATTTTACTTTTATTAGATACCAAACACTTTTTCTTATAATTCTACGAAAAGTCATAATTTAGGGTACGAAACCAAACTAATTGAAGAGTTTTTTTTTTTTTGAATTTTAAGAGGGTAATTCATTAAATAAAAGTAGTTACAAAAAACCTAGGCATTCCTAGGTGCTACATAGCTCACTCAAACCAATTCTCATAAGCCATCTCCTAGTCTCTCTATTGTTTTGCTTCCAACGAGCTCTAATGCAATTCCTAAGATGATTGATTACAATTGTAGCACAATCAACCTCACTAAGGTACTCTTGTTGAAATATTCTCCTATTCCTAACGTACCATATATATTATATAATACATCACTGTGCAAATACAAGCAATCCAAAGATTAAACCCAAAGCTTCTTTTGCCAACAATCTACTCTAAAGCCTCAACCCAGCTGCCAATATTGGGTTACCATTCGAAATATTTTTTTTTAGACACTGACCAAAAAAAGTACTCCAAACTAAGGGATAATACTGTAACTTAATTTTTCTTAATTTTTCTTAATTTTATAAGATTTATGTTATTTTTTTTAGTTTTTAGTATACAAAAACATAAGATGTGTCATGTGTGCATCGAAATTTATAATTTGTGTGCAAATGAAACAGGCAGCATCTCACCAAAAGCGTTACGGAGGACTTGTCCCCAAAAAGAAGCCTCTCATCTCCAAGGTAAACTCGATTGAATTAAGGGAATACAATTTACATCAACAATACATTATTATATTCTTCACCTCAAAAAAATAATGTATTATATTCTACACAGCCTACACTATAATACAAAATAACGTATTATTAATTGTAATTAAACTAGATGATTTTTTAACAGAATCATCAACGTGCATTCTTCGATTCGGCAGACTGGGCTCTTTGTAAGGTACGTAATATCGTTGAGATATAACGGTATAGTTTTGAGTCGAATAATTGTTTAGTTGAGTTAGACTTTTTTTTGGGTCAAGTACTCATGTAAAAATAGATACAATTGAATTAACTTTATACTAATTTTAGCTTAAAAGACCACGTTGTTGTTTAATTAGATGATATAATTTTCAGCATCAAGGAGTGAAAGATGTAACATCTGCCAAGGCGGTGGAGTCTTTGCGTCCTAAGTTACAGGTATAATATTAATATCTGAGAATTAGGCAAAAATAATTATGTAATGCATCAAATTAAACCCATAAACAAAAATATAATATTAATTTCATATTTGCTTAATTAAATGCAGAGGACTCAACATCAACAGCTCCCTCCTCGAAGACCAGCTTGCTCTACGGGACGTGAAACAATACATGTATGCATCATTATAAATATTCATCATTTGTAACTTGAGATGAATACTTATCTAATTGTATTTACAAATTCAGATTTATTAGTTTAATTAGCTCGTCATGTGATCAATATTGCAGGCAGAATAGATCGATTGATCTTCGCAGGCGAAGTCGCGAAGATCGAACAAGGATATCTGGATTATATATATTGTATGCCATATATTAAATAAATTGAAGCCAAATTAACTAGGCTTCTTTTGACTATCTTGTCATTTATGAAACACTAGCTTCTTTTTTTTTCTTGATCTAGCTTTTGAAGTTGGTCATCGTATATATAACTTTAGACCATAGCAAATCTTACTTCTAATTAGTTAATTATTGTACAAAAAACATTCCTTAAAACCAAAATTTCTTCCACTTCAATCATGATATATTGGTTCAGGTTGACTTTTAGTCCTACAACATTTTGACTGTTAGCGCGTTTCTCTCTCTGCTACTAAACTTGATTAGGTTTTCTATTTTTCGACTGTCATAGCTTACCTTGCTCGTGGTTTCTTGTATGTTAATTAATTTGTTCTTGCCGATCTCTAAGTTGCCATCTCTGACTGTCTATCGGGTTGCAGATATATTCAGTACCCCAAATTCTTACCTCTTCAGAAAAAAATGATATACTTGTTCAAACTTAGAAAACAACAAACTATACATGCTTTAAAATTAAACAAACTGATGAAGTAGCTAGTTGCAATCCATTGCACCGGTACACAAACTTATTAACATTATGTACATAGATTATTAAAAGTAGACTTAATACAAGACACACGACGAGTCTATTTGGCCCGCTATTATCCTAGTTCGATCACATGAACTCACCCTAGACAAACAAAAATGGCTAGGAATTCGAACAAAAGACTAGCAAAAGCGCAAATCAGAGCTCAATCACACATCCGAAAACCCTAAAAGAAAAGGGTGTTGGTAAAATTCGGAGGCGAAGAATTGGGCAGTGATCTGATGCTGTGATGAAAGCAACCGTTTTCATGAAGCAACCACGCGGTTGACACGAAGCTCCATCCCGATTCGAGTGCTTGTAGCGCCAAGTAAAGGAGCCCGAGAACCATGATCGCTACGCATACCCACAAATCTTCTATCGCCATAGCAACCAAAATACAATTCAAGAGGTGTGTGTTTGTGTGTTTAGTTATGAGGGTAGGATTTCATGTATTGAGTACTAACTAATCTATATTTATATGTGTGCAAATGTGCAAGTGTTGCGTACGTGCTACACTTAGTTAATTAAGTATGTAGATTTATATATGGATGTAGTCGGATTCAATGTAGTTACAACTGCTTTTTTTTTTAAATTGAGCGAAGATTACGCAAAAGGTTTATTTGTTTAGGGTTTTGTTGGAGTTCAATGAATGGAGGATTGGGAACAAAAGGGGAAGCACCTAACTATACACGTACATGCACTAGCGTTATTAATTAACGAACGCATGTGGGGATGATCGATACTAGTATCAATCGTTTTAAAATTACAAATGATCCGTTCTAGTAGCACGTACAATGGCAAGCTGGATCTGATAAACGAATAAATAAATTAGGGAAAGTTTCATTAGGTCTAACGACAATGTACGGTTGACTGTTGAACAGTACTTTGTCCGCTAGTGCCGCTCTATTTTTTTAAGTAATGAGGAATCCGTCTTTGGTGGTGAACCGTGTGTGTCTGTGAACTAGCCGGCAAAGCGTACGAACTAAACAAAGATTTCAGGGAATTCAAGTTGACAACGCTTTTTGTTTGTAGTAAGATCGAACATATATAAAGAACACGGAGAATCATGTTCCGTTTTTTTTTGGTAAGAGTAGAATCGTCGCCGTTGTTATAATGTAATAATCCTCATATGACTGCTTGTTCATTGTACTAAGTAAGAAACACAATGTAATGGTAGAGCAATTGATTAGGAGTTGGGAACCGGGTTCAGGTTGAACATTGGGCCTTGTTTTCTAGGTGAACCGGTCGAGTCAATCCACCCCGGGCAAACCGGTTGGAGGTAGATCGAGCTGGTTCAAACCTGGAAGACTTGGGCCTTATCCGATATGAGAAGTTGGGCCTGTCTAGTTTGCCAAGCCCATAAGCCCAAAAGCTGAATCCCGGAGCTCGGAATTCTCCTAAGTTGAAACGCATCGTTTGAGTCTCATTCGAGCTTATAAAAGGGGAGCTTCACTTGAGAAGAGCTCCATTCTCCGCGGCGCAAACCCTAGATCCAGAATAGAGAGAGAGAAGAGAGAAAGAAGAAGAAAGAGAGGAAGAAGAAAGAGTGTTCACCAGCGACATCTTATCTCCGGTGACCTTGGAAGCTTTGAAGAGTCGAGCTTGAGCTTCATTGCCTTGAGAGGGGGCTGAATCCCTTTTGTTTCTTGCCCTTCCTTCTGTTCTTGCTTACTGTTCTCCGATCTTCTTGTTCTCTAGTTCTGGTCTTTTGCTTTGCCTACTTGTGTATACGCTTGTACTTGAACTCCATGGGCTTTGACCTTAGTGCATATTCGAGCCGGGTCTCCTCCTCTGAGATCCCCCGGATGTAGAGTCTTCGTGCTCGAACCGGGTTACCAATTCTCTGTGTTCTTGCTCGTATTTGTTCTTTCTGTTTGCGTTTGTGGATTTGAGGTTGAACGAATCTGTTGATTCTAGCTTTAGGGTTGATAGATCGATTACAATCGTGTTCTTTATTTTTTCGTAATTTGCGACTCAAGGACTCCTTCAATCCCATGCCTCATCTCATATAAAACATGATCATGATGAAAGAAAACCAAGTTTACATCGATCATCATATTGTAATAAAACCAAGTCTAAACGTATATATTCACGATATAGATAAATAGTCTCCAGATCCAAATCTCGTTCATAAAAACACATCAAACATTGCCACTAAGAAGTAATAAGAGTATGAAACTATCAAATATACTTCATGCTTACCGTTTTAATAAGCATAAATTGACTAAAGAGTAAAGAGTCATGAATTGTGAATAGAGCTTGATAATGGATGTAAATTTAAGAATAAGGTGATTTTATGCAAAATAGTCTAAATAAGGGGTCATCTTGTGTAATTTACCCAAAAAATAACACCTCATCTTTCGTCCATCGAACATTGCCACTACAAGCGGAAGCGAAGGAGATCGAAAAGGATCAATCGATCTCTGGGAAACACACTCTAATCGACTTCGGTACTCTCTTTTACTTTCCCTTTCAATTCCATACCAAAATACGCGAATCATAAACACACCTTTAATCTGATTTATTCTTAAATCACTAAACTAAACTGTTCATAATTTGGATTCGTGATTGTAATTTGAATATTGGAGTATTCTTCAATTCTTGCTCTTGCTGAATTCACCTGTTGTCAATCGTTTTGATTTTAGTTGTTAGCGTATTTGATAATGATTTGATGGCATAGCTGCATAGGGTTTTGATTTTGGGGGTTTTGCTGCTCACAAGCACAGTTTCTAAGATTGAACAAAGATGTCAATTGTAAATTGCTTTGTGTTCAATCACACTGATTACTGTTATTGGTTGATGATGAATTTGCGCGCTATTGTTCCTTTACACTGTTGAGTTTTAAGGGCAAATTTTGATTGTCTGGTTGATTCTAGTTAGTATGGCTGAAGAATGTGCAAATGAGAATTGCATTGGCTGGGCAGCAAGAGATTCATCTGGGCTCCTGTCTCCTTACAAATTCACTCGCCGGTTTGTTCCTTTATACATTTGCATTTTCATCTTTGTATAAGTTCTCTGAATTCCTTGTCAGCTGATTTGAATGATGTGGTTTTATTTTGGCTACAAATTGCAACCATTGGCATCCAAAGATTGATAGAATCATCCAATTTATGCAATTTTGTTGCCTAAACTTTCATTTCAGTTTGCTGTCCAAAGAAGCCCTTCATATATGAACTATGTCTAACCTGAAAAGTTCAAACAGGAATGTTGGAGTAGAAGATATTTCCATTAAAATCACACACTGTGGAGTCTGCTATGCTGATGTAATTTGGACTAGGAACAGATTTGGAGATGCCAAGTATCCACTTGTACCCGGGTAAGCTAAGAACTCGGGTTTTTTGTTTCTAACAAAAGAAAAATATCCAAGTCTTTGTTGGTTAATCTTACATTTTCTGATATATGCTTATGCTAGACATGAGATTGTTGGTGTGGTGAAGGAGGTTGGCACAAATGTTGACCGCTTCAAAGAAGGCGATCATATAGGAGTAGGAACGTTTGTAAATTCCTGTAGAGAATGCGAGTATTGTAATGATGGAATCGAAAACTATTGCTCCAAAGGTGCGGTTTACACTTTCAATGCTGTTGATGCTGACGGTACAATCACCAAAGGAGGTTACTCTACCTCCATCGTAGTTCATCAAAGGTAATTAATCCTCCATTTGTTTTGATTATTTTCTTCTTCTTCTTCTTATGGTGATTAGTTTAATTTTTTAGGTATTGCTATAAGATTCCCGAAAAGTATCCTCTAGAACTGGCTGCTCCTCTGCTGTGTGCTGGAATTACTGTCTACTCTCCCATGAAGCGTCATAAGATGAATCAACCCGGGAAATCTTTGGGCGTTATTGGATTAGGAGGGCTTGGTCACATGGCGGTTAAGTTTGGTAAGGCGTTTGGCTTGAACGTGACAGTGTTGAGTACAAGCATATCCAAAAAAGATGAAGCTCTTACTCTGCTTGGAGCTGATAGATTTGTCATCTCTTCTGATGCAGATCAAATGCAGGTAAACTTAATCTTTTTTCAGAGACTTTTTTGTGTATTAGATAAAACGAAAACATAATTTTTTTGAAACTCTTAGATAAACATTGGTGTTTTTGGCCTAGGCACTTCACAAATCACTTGATTTCATAATCGACACAGCGTCAGGGGACCACCCGTTCGATCCATATGTCTCGCTCTTGAAGATTGGCGGTGTGCTCGTTCTAGTAGGCGCCCCGAGCGAAGTGAAAGTCAGCCCGGCTAACCTTTTCACAGGTAAAACTCTTCAACAAGAAGAATAATAATCTTGAACTTTGCAAAACCGATCAAAATGTTGTTTGTTTTCTTAAGAATGATGATGCTCTTGTTTAAGGCATGAGGAGTATCGCGGGGAGCTCGACTGGTGGCACGAAGGAAACTCAAGAAATGCTTGAGTTTTGCGCCGTCCATGGAATTTACCCTAATGTTGAAGTTGTCCCAATTCAATATGCAAATGAAGCTCTCGAGAGGGTGATCAAGAAGGATGTTAAGTATCGATTCGTCATCGACATCGAAAATTCCCTCAAGTGATAGACCAAACTGAGGTTGAGACTTGAGAATGACAAAATAATATGTATGTATGTTTGAAGTGAGGTGGAAAAAATGTCAATGGGGGTGCTTTGATGTCCCTTGAATGTGTCATTTACTCATTTTCGTTGCAATTATCTATCACGAACCATTTTTTTCTTATCTTATTTTGTGGTTGAAAGCAGAAGCTGCATTTTTTTTTTCTAGAAACAGGAAAAGTCCCGAGGTAATCGAAGGTTCACGATAAGAGGGCAAATTGGATGAGATGTTTGTGTTTAGTGCAGTCATTATTGAATTAATACAGTATTTTGACTAGACTCTCGGTTAAATTTGTGTAATCTACGGTCTATTGTATGGTAGGATTGTTTCGTTATATTATCAAGAACAGTTTGTCTTTTGATTATAAACACAAAATAAATAGAGTTTGTCAAGGGAAATTTTCCAATGATGTTATAATCATTCATATCAGTTGTTCAACAAAATCTTGTAAGTTTGATCAATAAAGATGATCACCCTAAGACTCTAGTTTTAGGACACACAATTGTATTGTTCCAATGCAATTCTCCTCAAAGAGAATCTGGATCCAATGCAATTCTCTTCAAAGAGAATCTGGATCCAATGCAATTCTCTTCAAAGAGAATCTGGAGGGTCAAGATAGAGGCATTTCTGACTTAATGTTGAGAGGATGCGATCGAGAGACCCAACAGGACAAAAAACGTAGAATCCAACTAGTTGTCGTGAAGTAACAAAACACGAAGAATGAAAACAAAACAGAAACAAAAACGAGACCAAAAGCAGAACAAAGCACGACAAAATGGAAACAAAAGCACAAGAGCCAACAGGGCAAGAAACCCAAATTGCCAAGGCCCCAAGAGAAAACCGTCTGTCCAGGCGACTAGTTGTTGTCTATCACTCGGATCTTCTCCCTCCACCTGTCCCTGCATGCCGTCAAATCTGCAGGATTCCTTCGTACATCTCCCAAGGCCAGGTCAAGTGTTTGTGTTTGATAGAGAATTTACTTAGAGATAATTATTTCATTTATTAAGTATGACAAAGTACAAGTTTATCTTAACGTAGCCAAGTTCATCAACTAAACACAACAAAGCTGAATTGATTCAAGCTTAGCATAATATTTATGCTCCAAATGAGGCTTAACCTTCACGATCTAAACTTAAAACTAAGGGATAATCTTCATCTCTCTCAGCCGTCCGATCCAAAACCTCACACTTTTAAACGAATCAACGAACCCCATAAACCCATACTCCTTGCTCTTGTTCATACTACAAACATGCTGGAACCCAAAGTTCAACACACAATGCAACGCCTCAGGGCAAGCAATCTCCTGCATCTCGGTCTTCACCAGCCCCTTCTCCTCCACGATCCGGTCCCACACCTCCCCATTCCCCCTCATGAACCCCACCCAATCAAACTCCTCCACGTCATCCAGCTCCACGAACTCCACCCCAAGCGCGTCGCAGAGAACCCTCCACATGCTCCTCCACGTGAACACATCCCCGTTTGTGCAATTAAACGCTTCGTTTTGGGCCGTCTCGGTAACCGCGGCCCAAACTTGCTGATCCGCCAACACGCGCGCGTCCGACGCGTCCATGAAATGTTCCCACGCGAATCTGCTCCACGGGAACCGAAACGGCGCGTTTTGGCGCTTGCAGATCTCCCCGTAGACCATCAAAGTCAGCAGCATGTTGTACACGCTCCGGGCCGACGCGCCTATGATTATGGACGAGCGGTGGACGGAGTGCGTCACGCGCGGCGCGTACGATGCAACGACGTCCTCCAGCGCGTAGTAGAAGTTCGGGAAGGGGAGTCTCGGGAAGTCTTCCTGGAACGGGCTTTCGGGCGGACCGAGCTGGGCCGACAGGACCGGGTCGAAGATCGGGCCCAGGTATTGCTTGGTCCCGGTCTGGAGCGTGACGTGGCGGAGCGTTGACGGGACCGGGTCCGATCCAAGCCCCGTCAGGGCGTTGAGGAAGTTTGATAGCATGGCGGAGTTGATGGCGGCGTTTTGGTTCTCCTCGCCGGCCTCGTGGAGGGCCACCCAGAAGAGGTGGGTGATCTCGGAGGAGAGAGGGGAGAGGGCGGCGTTGGTGGCGGATGTTACGGTGGCGTCGATGGTGAGGTAGTGGTCGACGGCGGCGGGTGGAAACCAAGTGGGTTTGGCCCGACGGGCCGCGCCGTAGACCTTCCATGGGCCCGATGGGGCGGTTGGGCTTTTTAGGGCCTCGGCGATGCTAAGGCCCGCCATGCCCGTTACTCCTACTATTAGGGCTACGTAGTTTTTCTTCTCTTCTCCCATGATGATCAGATGATGGCTTTAGTTAATGACTTGATTAATATGGATTTGTAGTTAAAATGTGTAATGAAGGTTTAGAAAGGCCTTTATATAAGATTTTAATTGCAGACGTTGAGCGTTACACATTTTATAATATTGGGGTAACATTGCACGGAAGAGATCGCCATTCACGTATGCATTTTGGATATATTGCAATAAAAAAAGTATTAATGCTATATAATTAATGAGGATACAAAAAATATATAATGTGTGATAACTTTCCAATTATTATATCAATAAATATTGGTTAATGAGGAGTAAAAGCTACTTAAAATTAAAAGGTGTTTTTTAAAATAAATTATATCTAATATATGTAATATATATTATAATTAAAGTCGATTCACTATATCTTACATATCATTCATCTAACTATGTCACATAAGAAAATTAATTTAGCTAATTAGCTATTCTTTAGCCCCTAACTTTTTTCACTACTCTTTTCGTTCTAGTGCCTTTTTTCGCCAGTTGTACTTACTTAACGTGTTAATGTTTGTTTCGGAATGTTCTTGTCGATCGATTTTTCTACTGTAGTTTACTCTTTCTCTCGATTATATCGAGCTTGTCCGGTAAACCAAATTCTTACCTACTAAAAAAATTGATTATTACATAATCTAGAATTATTTTATTCACAATTATTTCATATATAAAAATATCTTAATCATCTCTAATTTCTTTTTAAAAATTGACTATTTAAAATTGGCCTAACTCTAAAAAAATTAGTGTTATTGTTTTAGAATAATTTTTTTTTAAAAATTACTTTACTTATATGCCATATATAAAAATTGCCTTGATCATGTCTAATATTTTTTTAAAGATTGACTATTTAAAATTAACTTAGCATTACAACAAAATAGATTTTTTTTCTTAATTCCTTTAACACTTCAATAAGATATTTATAATATTTAACTATTGTCGTACATGGCACAACGGTTTAAGCTAGTAGTGTTAATAAATAGAAACAATTACTTAAAATAGTATCAGTTTTTTTCTATTATTAACCAAAAAACAAAAACTTGTATCTTATAATGGACATTATTTTTAGTGTGTTTGGAGACATCCAACATTATAAAAGGATAAATTTATATAGGACATTTTTTGAAACTTCTCTTTTTATTTGGTGACCATGCTAGATTATTGACTATAATTAGTATAATATGCGTGGACAGGTACGTAGTAACGTATTATGTCGTGTTTCGTTGCAATTTCGATTGAAATCAATTTTTCAGTCTATTATTACAATCTTTTTTCTTTGATGAAATTAAAGTCTAAGGTAAGATTTTCAATTCATTCCACGAGCCAAGATTAATATGGCCATTGTTTTCAGAGAGAATGCTGGATCCAATCTCCGGCTGGATTAGTATAATAAGGTCGAGTTTATCAATTAGATTAATTAACATATAGATGAAGATTTTTGAAGATTTGCAGAAAGGAAATTTGAGATCAAAGAGTTTTATTAAAGCATCTTCACTATTTTAGTTAAAACAATAATTATTCTAATATTTTATTCATGACTTCGTTTTTTTCATTTCATCTATTATTATTGTGAAAGTAGATATATTTATTTATGAATGGTGTATCTAGATGTTGAAATGTTCTATACTGGCTATATGTAATGTAATCCTCAACTATATGAAGATTGAGATCGATGTAGCTTAAAAAATTTGGCACAATTATTGAAGCTAACTGGAGTATTTTGTAATATTATATTCTGTATATATTTTTATTAATTATATGTCAACCACTCTGATGTCACAGGATTGCAGTACTAATTCAAATATTGAAACATAACGTATAAAAAATTGTTTTGATGCATAATAATTCACTGAAAATGGACAGGCATAAGCGTTAAACCGTAATTTTTCCTTTTGAATTTGTGAGCGTGTGATACGACTCTTTACGCTTTTGTAACAAATAAAGTGATGATGCCACCAATTGTTACACTATGGGTATATAACGGCTCAAGATTGTTCCTGGCAACAAAATGTTTGTCTTATGATCAAGATGAGTTTGAATAGATCAAAAGTTTAGGGATTCATTAGCTTTTCCGACTTCTATTGTTAGTATTTTATATTCGATGATCAATTTTTTAGCCTTTTAAATTCCTCCACCAATGTTGTCATCATATTTCATTTCGCTTCTTTTCTTGATGTTGTAACAATGTAATAAACACTAACCATGTCTCCTTTTCAAAAGCAAGCAGCCATGTACTATATAAATAGTCATAGCCTCAGAGCCTTTATCTTTCATCTAGTCAGTCATCAATTGCCTTTCGGATTCCGCTTGCAAACTCATTTCAAGATATGATATGAGTTGTCTCTTCTTCCTGTTTTGATTTCATAACTACAATCTTTCAAATATTAGGAACAATCATTATCGTTTTGTTTTATATTTTGCAGAGAAAATGGTTGCAGGTCCATCCATGGAGACTCAAAAGTTGTTATCCTTGGCTAACAAAACACAAGAACAATTCAGAATTGCACACCTGACGAGCTGCCTGATGGTGGAAGTGATGGTATGTATAAAGTGGGATGCAACTAATACATATGGGAAATATCTGAGTACGAAATTCCTGGTTTTTGACATTAAGGTAAAACATGACATATTTGGATGTCCAATTTGTAAAAAAACTTTCCTCTTAACATAGTTTTATTTAATTATGATTATAGGGGAATCTTATGCAATGCTCGACGTGGAATAATATTACTCATTGTTTTGCTCATTATTTTCTTGGACGGATTAACACATTAATTTGCATTTCTATTCTAATTAAATAAAATACACAATTATTTATGTCCAATTATAAAATTAATAAGTATAGATCTTTCAACGGACATGCCAAGCCCATCTAGTATACATAAAAACTGTTTAAATCTTGATCAATCTCATTTGGGTAAAAATTAACTATTTTGTTAGCAACAACATAATTACTATGATTATGAAAACATAATTCATTCTTATTGTTGAAGGATTTGTTTAATTCACATATCCAGATTGAAATTTGATAATTTAGGTACCAAAGTTTAAATGAGTATATATCAATCGAGAAATCAGACTGATTGCTTTTTTTTTTTTAATTTCTAATAGGTCTTTTTGTACGTATCTGATTAATCAGCAACTTATCACTTAAAATAATTTATTTTACTGATTACTCTAGAGTATAATAAAGACTTGAACTAGTTCAATTATGCAAAAAAACTCTCTCTTTTTCTTGCAAGAGTAACAATTACATTATACTTGGCTCTTACTCTCATTTAGGCCTTATGTAAATTTATTTTTCTTGTCTTCTTTAATCACAAAGTATGCTACAGATGCACTTTCTAGTTGCTTCATTAGCAACACGAACATGACGAGTGACGTGACTGTTTCCTTAGACGACAATCAATTCATGGTTCCGGCATGGTCGGTTAGCATCCTCTCGGACTGCAAAACCGAATCTTACAACACCGCTAAGGTGAACACTCAAATCACCATCATGGTCAAGAAACCGATGAGGCCGAAGACAAGCCAATTAACTTCACTTAAATGGTCTTGGATGCCTGAGAAGATTGATCAAAATGTTCATCAACTCTCGAAAAGGGCGATTTTTCGGCCAACATGTTGATCGATCAAAAGGCGATCGCTAGTGATAATATCGACTATCTTTGGTAGAAGACAAAGTAAGTAGCATTATAATACAAGATGATGTATTATTGGTCGGGCGTGATCTAAACATGCTCAAAAGTGTTACATTGTTTTTTGTTTTAATTTATTATGAAATCGTCGCAAAATTCACTTGAGCAAGGATGGTCCGATTTGGAGCAAGAACATGACGCTCCGAGTCAATGCGAGTGGCCATGTTCTTTATGCTTATGTTAACGGCGAATATGTTTGTAAGTGTGTGAATATTATTAATGTTTAGTCGAATTCAATAATGTTTTTGTTAATCTTTCTTGGTTACTCCGTAATTGATTATATGTATATAGCATCCAAGTGGACAACTTATGGAGTGTACGTACAACTATGTTTTTGAGGAGGGAATGAAGTTGAACCCAGGTAAGAATTTTATCACACTACTACTAAGTACAACAGTTTGATTTCAGGTATATAGGGCATAGTTTCGGTGAGGACCACTCTTGTGATAAAGACTAGTCTTAAAATAAGGACTAATCTTAACCATTAAATTTACTCATTTAGTTATTTACTATGTGTTAAATGTGTTAAAATAAGGAGATCATAATAACTTATGATCTCCTTGATTCAAGTTCATCCAATATTGCCTTCTATCTTGACGTTAAAGGAAGGGTTGTTTTGAATTGGGTTTCACTTACATTTTGCATCCAAAAAAAAATAGACACCACTGATTTGAACATGTCTTGCATCTACTGAACTTGATTTTGATGCCTTCCTTGAGTCACATACGACTATTGCTGATTAATTGGCAGAATATATCAACAAACCCCTGTACTTATATTTTTTTTTTATTGGACCCCTATACTAAAAAATGTTCAAACAGACCCCTGTACTGCCACCAATTTTGCCTATTGAACACTTTCAATCGTATTCTCCTTCCAGTGTACATCACACGTCTTATGTGTCATGTTATTTTGCCAAATAAGCCAAAATGGTCAAATACATACATGTTATTTTGGCAAAATACGTACATGTTACATAAGGCGCGTGAAGACTTGAAAGTGTTCAATAGGTAAAATAATATGTACGTATTTGACCATTTTGGCTTATTTGACAAAATAACATGACACATAAGGCGTGTGATGTACACTGGAAGGAGAATAAGATTGAAAATGTTCAATAGGCAAAATTGGGGGCAGTACAGGGATCTGTTTGAATAATTTTTAGTACAGGGGTCCAATAGGAAAAAAATTGTAAGTACAGGGATCTGTTGATGTATTCTGCCCTGATTAATTAGGAAAACTTAAGTTGACTTTAAGATGAGCATGGATGCATTATGATTAGTTGATTTCTACAATTTAGCATTTCTTTCTATTAAATTTATGGTTTTTCAATTTAATAATCTGTGTATTAGGATTTCTTTGCTATACGTGCTTAAAATTCATTTTCAAGTTGTGGTTACATCCTTTTGTTTTTCAATTTCAGGTTAGGGTGTGAATGTTATGTTGAGGTAAATTGATACGGACCCGGTGTAGATTCCGACTCGGGATAAACGTGGTTGGTTGCCACAGGGTTGAGACGCACCCGATGTGGGATTGACTCGATAAACGTGGTTCGTAGCCACGGAAAGAAGAACGATAAATTTAGAGTAAAGGGATAAATTAATTAACTGGTTTTATTGATTGATTGATAGCAGCCTAACAACTTAAGTGTATTTATAATAAATATCTAAATAATACGAAAAAGTGAAAAACCCTAATTGTTAATATAATTAAAAAAAGATATTTTTCCTAAAAAGATAAAATCAAATCTGGAAAGATAATATTCTAATTATCCTAAATATAATCTAATAATCCTAATTTCGGATAATATTCTAGCGTATCATAAATCGGGTACTCTATTTGGCATACCCCTTGCACCATTGACTTCACAGTTCTTCAGTTACAAGTATAAATCTTGTTTCCCTATTAATTTAGGGTTTTTTAAAACTTCTTGGCATATTTGGGTAAATGAGTGCTGCTATTTATTTGTTTACTGTAGGTTTGAGCTCAAGCACTCTGATCCTTTCCTTGTTCTAGACGAGCTCTCAGGTGGGTATCTCCGGTCTTCCTTAAATTTTATGTGATTTTGTGTTGTGCTAATTTTGTTTAGTTGTGTGAATGTGTACTTTTTGCTGCTGCTGGGTTTCGTGATCATCCCCATACAATATCTTAGAATGCTTAGTTATACAGAAAAAAATCAAGTGTGCCTTAGAATGCTTAGTTATACATAAAAAAAATCAGGTGTGAGACTTTATCTATAAAATGTATTTTTTTTACAACTGTATTTATCTTATAAAATTATTCCTTTTACATCTTTCATTTACTTAATATATATGCCACCTAAGCTATTGAGTTCATCAATCTTCTTACATTCATGCATACCATATAATTCGTTCATCTACAATCCCCTTAATTGCCTCTCCTAAAGTCAAATTATCTTCACCATTTATCTATGAACTAATGTTTTTTTATTCAATATAACCACTCAAAAAGGGTACCTTGATTATTATTTCTTGGTTTTGTTACCATTTTCATTTAATACCTTAATGATGAGGTACGTAGTTCAATCGTAGGTACAAATTGTATAATATTTTTAATAGGTAAACGAGATTGAAATGGATGCAATAAAGCCTCTTGTACTTTTTAGCAGAGTGTGGACGATAAGTCAGTGTCTGTAATGATAATACAACATGTTATGTATATTTTGTCAGCTTAAGAGCTGTAGGTATATTTGATCAAGCTGGTTGTGTTTTAGTTATTCACGCACTTCAGTTTATTTCTATTGGTTTAGTGGGGTTCAGTTGTTGTCCATTGTTTGGTTGCATGCTGGCTGAAAGGGTTGTTGTTTTGTTCCCTGCTTTGGTGTAGTTTTTCCTGTTGCTTATGTTCTTTTCTTGTTTTTGTTGAAGGCACATATTCTAAAGTTTAGGATATTAAGTATCTTCAAAGTCATAGGTTACATATGTTATTAATCTCTCCCTTTCCTATTATCCCCTCTTGCCATAAATTTTGAAAAAGTTGTGAAATTTTGACAGTATTTTGTTTCAGGATATGGGTGGATTAATAATTAAAATAAACCACTCTTCTATTGGCCTGTTGCCTTTCTACTACACTCCCTCCTTCTAAGTTTTTGGTTAGTTTTCTTGCTACTATTCTTTAAATATCCTGGTATGTCTCAACATCATGCACACAAAGTTGTTGGGTTGCTATTTGGTGCAAAATATGTGCTCACATTATTGATTATTCTTGCTGTTTGTTTGTTTTGCAGGTAGTGAGGCTGTCTTTCTTATTGGCCCCTTTTTTTTCCCTCTCATTTTGTGTGCCTGCTAAAGAGATGCAAGCCCATCTTTGAAGACCGGCTGCTAAAGCATACCTTGCTATTGAAGGCAATTGTAATGACTCCAAGCAAACATCGATGTTGTATGTTCATGACAAGTAATTGCTTCTGACAATGCAAATTAATGCAACTATGTTTTCTTATTTGGCTTTTTTGATCTTGTATATGATGTAACGTTTTTTTCACTTCGTGCCATTATTTTCTTGAATAATATCTGCTTTGGTATAATGTCAATTTAGAAATTACTTTCACTAACATCTTATTTCAGTTGTTCTTCTGCTTCTATTTACAATTAGTTCGACTTCATGCCATTATACTCCCGCGTGTGTGTCGCGTGCGACATCTCCCTAATACAATAAAAAGAAAGAAATAAAGGGTGTGTGATGGACATGGCTAGATGATTTGAAAAGATGTTATGGCATGAGGGGTTTAGGAAGCAATGTCCAAATGATGGAAAGAAATAGAATCAGTGTCTTGTAATACAAGTTCATCTTGTATATTATATATAGTCCTATTCTTGTAAGGATCTCATGACATGTGTAATTATCTTTATACACTATTACAATACATGTGGAAGGTCTTTGTAAATCATGAAATTTGAATTGTAACGAATTATAATACATGTGGATGTCCATCATGTATTAATAACAAATGTAATAATTTTCAATTAGTTAAATATATAAGTTAAAAACTATTGCGATTACATGAAGAATGCATTTATATATCTCGAGATTTATAGAAGTTTTGAATTTTTCTCATACAATAAAACTTTATGTGGTTCCCAAAATGTAATTACATTATGAAATGTTAATGTTTATTATACTTCACTCTAGGTAATAATCAATATTTTGCGTTGTAAAAATATAATTCAATGTACGTAGCAACTCATTTGGCATGAAATACCACATGGCACTATAGTGGCAATTAAGTAAAACACATGTCAACTCGCGTTACACGTAGAAAAATTATTTGTAAATAGGTGTTTAATAGATTTAATGTGTATATTTCAGGTATTCAATCAAATATTTTTAAAATTAAAGTAATAAATTGACCAATTGAATAAAGATTACGTGTATGTGTATGTATTTTTCTATAGACAAAATGCCAATGCGTGCTGTTATGACCCTTGAATATGTTTATTATTGCAATTATCTATCACGAGTTAGTTTATCTTAATCCGATGTAATTTCTTCCTCTCTTATGTGGTTGAGAGAGGAAGTTGGATTTTTCTAAAAACAAGAAAAGTCCGATGTAATTCGACCAAAAAAAAAAAAGAAAAGTCCGAGGTAATCTAAGTTACAAAATAAGAGGACAAAATGGATGAGGGCGGCGTTTGAAATTTTGAATGATGTTTGTGTTTAGTGTAGTCAATATTGGTGTAATTTGCGGTCTAGTGTAGAGAAGTGGAGAGTTATAGGCTCCGTTCGGCTGGATGTAGAGGGAGTTTTTTTTCCGCTTCATCTAGCGGAAATTGAAGAAGCTCTTGAGGAGGAGCTTCTTCAATTCGCCCGATATTCCGCTCCATCTAGCGGAAAACGCTAGCAAAGAAGCTAGTGCCGAACGGTGCCTATATAGTTCGCATTGGGATTTGGGAGCCTAACGGTAGGATTATTTCGTTATCAACAATCGTTGTCTTATGATCATCAACACAAGAAATAGTTTGTCTTGAAAGATTATATAAACCGAAACTTTTCAATGATGTCGTTATAATCGTATTGGTTATCTGGGCAAAACTTATTAGTTTGATTAATACAAATGGTTAACTTTAGTTTTAGGACACACAAATACAATTAATGAAAGATAGTTTCATAGAAACTAGAGTGCTAATTTTTAGGTTGTACAATACAAACTTTATATCCCTTGTTTATTATTATTATTATTATTTAAAATATTCAGGTTTTTAGAAATCATAACGGTTGATTATGTATATTAAATAATTTTGTTATAAAATATTATAATCAAATATATATATAAAGAATGAAAAAAATATTAAAATCATACATATTTAAATTATTTGATCATTTAATTAGTGCATAATAATTTAAGACATGTGAATTTTTTTTACGTTCCAATTTGACATCCCGAACATTATTTTCAATTTATATGCTTAATCTATTTATCGATGTTTATTTTTCTTAATAATTTTTTTTCAAAATTTGATTAATATGATTCTCGTGTGTATAAAATTGTGAATAATCGACAATAATATTGTATTTTTTATTTTCTTTATAAACAAAATTAATGTTCTTTATTTTATTTTGAAATAAGAAAATTTTAGTCCTTAAAAATGAATATGCAGTTGTAATAACTAGTTATACCCGTCTTACCATGTACGACTACGATTCGATATTTTATAGACATTATGAATAGGATATTAATAAATAAATAAAAATATATAAAAAAATTAATATAAGTAATTTGTTGCTCATAGAATGTATGATTTTTTAATCAAATATTACATTCTTCATATTTTATTACTTTTCATGTACGTAAATTTAGAGATGATCAAACATTTTCAACATATCTATTAAATATTTTTATTATCTATTTTTATTAATTTTAAAAATTATAAATATTTATCTACAAAAAATCACTATATATCTATAAAAAAAAATCATCAAATGATATATGCTAAAAGATTTATATTTATTTTAAAATATTTTATCTTTAATTTTAAATACTTGTATAAGGAAGTTTTCAAAAGATATTGTTATACTAAATAGATATTTGTGTGATGTTAAAGATAGATTTAAATAGTTAAAGAAGAATTTAATAGAAAAAAGTTAAAATATTAGAAATAAAAATTAATTTTGTAAATATTAGGTGAGGCCAGAATCGTTTTGGTGGCTCAAAAAGGTATAGCTTTAATATATAGTTATAGATTTATTTAATTTTCTTAAAAAAGATTTTATATTATTATTTCAATTCGGAGTTCTTACCGACTTCGACTAGCTGAATCTTAGTCGATGGAATAATTAAGTCATAAATTTTCCGTTGATCGTATCATTAACCATTTCTTTTCGTGTGTGTGAGCTCATTGAACCCCCAAATCGGCTGAAGAATAGATTCGGGATCTTATATAGAGACCAGGGGAGGATGGAAAGAATCGAGGACTACAATCTCCACCCAACTTGATATTGAAATTGTGGGACTCGAGTCGAAGAGTGGAGATCGCTCGGTAACTCGAGTCAGTGAGTCATATTCGTTTTTTTTTTTTTTTTGATCAAGGGGAGAGGGCAGAGCCCTAAATTTATTGAAAGTAAAACAGAGAGTTTACAATAAACCAGCTATATCAGTAGCAAGAAAAGGGATTAAAGACAATTAGACAAAGGAGGTGAATAAATCTTATTAAAGACTAAACTAGTAGAAAGAGCAAGATTAGCTAAGTGGTCCGCTGTAGCATTGGCGGTACGAGGCACATGAGCGACAAGGACGCGCAAACCAGGAGACATCAGCATCTGCTTGCATTGAAGGACAAGAAAGAAATCAGCATGTGCAGTTGGTAAGGCCGAGTTCAGCAAGGACACCGCTGAGCTTCGTGGTCTCGAAACACACCGCCTCCACCAGCCCGTCCTGGGTTCCCTTTGGAGACCCCGTCAACATTCAATTTGATCCAGTCAGAGGGTGGAGCACACCAGCGTTTGTTCATACTACAAGCCAAAGCATAAAGCGCAAGCCAGATCAGCCGGATGGCATTGCAATCACGAAGGAGATGCAACTCAGATTCATCAGCAGAACAGCGTGGACATGCCGGAGGTGCAGCAAGGTGTCTCCTATGACGATTGGAATTGCACAGCAAGCTATTGTTAAGGAGTAAGTAGATGAAATTTCCGACCCTTTGTTGTACTGGGATACGCCACACACTTCGCCAATTAATGTTAGGTTGCAGCGGAGGAGGAGCTTGATCGCGCACAATTTTCATAGCCGATTTTGTTGAAAAGATGCCTGTTGTAGTTGGACACCAGTAGACTCGGTCATGTTCTTGAATATCAGGATTCACCTTATACGAAAGCAGTGATTGCTTGATTGAGTTTGAAAGATAAGGCGCCAAAGTGGACCAGTCCCAAGACGAATCCACCCAAAGATCAGCAACAGTGGCTCCAAGCAGAACCTCTGGGACAGGGTTGACAACAACATCAATGAGGAGATTTTCATTCATCCATGGATGGAACCAGAAAAGGGTGGTTCGTCCATTGCCAATGGAAATTCGTATTCCTTTTGACAGAATAGCCGCTCCATGAACAATCCCTTTCCACATGTGAGATGAGCGAGGGATCGAGTTAAACATATCAATGTCTAGTCTATTATGGCAATATTTACCACGGATTAGCTTGCACCACATCGTATTAGGCTCAACAAGTACGCGCCAGCCAAGTTTAGCAAGGACCGCCGCATTAGCATGGCGCATAGATCGAACTCCGAGGCCTCCTTCTGATCTTGGGCGCGAGATTTTGTCTTTAGACAGCAAGTGCATCTTCCTAGAATCAGGGGTGGATCCCCAAATAAAGGCACAAACCAATCGATCAATATCATCACATATAGATCGGGGAACAAGAGTTGATTGCATAACATACATGGGGAGGCTCGTGAGGACTGAGTTAGCAAGTGTGGTTCGACCCGCCATGGAAAGGCATTTGGCCTGCCATCCACGTAAGCGAGATGAAGCTTTGTCGAGGAGGAAAGAGTATCGCTCCGTTGTTAAATTTCCACAGGCTGTTGGGACCCCAAGGTAGTTGCCCAGATCCTCGGCTACATGCATTGAAAAGAAGGAGCTGATCTCAGTTCTTATCGCGCTACGAACTTTCTTCGAAAAAATAACAGAGCTTTTGTGAAAGTTTACTTGTTCGCCCGATATACTGCAGAAGAGGTCGAGGCATTCTTTAATGGTAGTCGCTTGTTCCAAAGAGGCTTCCGCAAACAAAACTAGGTCGTCAGCAAAGAATAAATGTGAGAGTAAAACCCCACCAATCTCAATAGGTTTCCAACGAGAATGAAGAACAGCATCTTGAATGATGTGGGATAGGCGCTCCATACATAAAACAAAGAGATATGGTGACAAAGGATCACCTTGGCGGACACCACGAGAGGGTTTGAAATTCCCCGATCTAGCCCCATGCCAAAGAATCTCCATACTGCCCTCTGTTTGAGCTTTCATGATAATATCGATAAGATGAGAAGGTAGATGAGCCTGCAACAGAGTTTCATGCAAAAAATTCCATCGAATGCGGTCATAAGCCTTTGCAAGATCAATTTTGAGCATCATCCATCTAGTGGTTCCATTAGAAGCCGACATTGTGTGGAGTACTTCCTGAACTATCACCACATTGTCAATAATTTGTCTCCCCGGTATGAAGCTCGCTTGAGCAGGAGAAATAAGATCAGGAAGAATCGGTTTCAATCGATTCACAATAGCTTTAGTGGCCGCTTTAAAAACCACATTCAAGAGTGATATTGGGCGGAAATCAGCTGGTGTAGATGGAGTATCAACCTTTGAAATTAATGAAATCAGAGCATCAACTAAGTTTGGCGGACAGATACCGTGGTTAAGAAAGTTCGGAACAGATTGCGTTGTTTGTCCACCCACTTTTGACCAGTTTTTTTGAAAGAAAATAGCCGGATAACCATCGGGTCCAGGCGCCTTGTATGGGTGCATCATGCGGAAGGCGGACCAGATATCATCGTCCGAAAAAGGCTGAGCAATAGAATCAAGCTGATCATTAGTAATTGGTGGAAAAGACACTGCACATGAATAAGCAGTCGAAACAGAACTCGGTTCCTCTGAAAAAAGCGCAGAGAAATAATTACGAATGAGGCTCTGTATCACTGCTTGATCGGTTGTCCAATCACCGTTTTCATCTTTGAGAGACAAGACCTTATTAGCGTTTCTGCGGACTACGGTTGATAGGTGATAAAACCGAGTGTTGAGATCCCCCTCAATAAGAAAGTTAGCTCTTGATTTCTGGAACCAAAGAATCTGTTCCTGATGTAGAATGAGATGGAGCTCCTGTCGCAACTTCTTATCCAGATTAATAAGGCGTTGGCATGGCCGTGAAACCATAGCTTTAGCAACACCCTCCAGTCGTGCCCAAAGCCGGCGTTTATTATGAAATATGTTACCGAAGACATTACGATTCCAAGCATTGAGGTCCACACTTAAGGCTTCCAAAGAGGAAAATAAATCCAATTCGGGATGCCATGATTCAGATAGAAAGTTCTGGAAATTAGAGTGGAGCAACCACGCAGCTTGAAAACGGAAAGGCCGTTGTGATCTATTGGACGTTGCACTTGGACAAGTCTGTATCAGTAAGGGAAGATGATCCGAATAAGGCTCAACAAGATGCATGACTGAAGCTTGTGGAAATCGTAAACGCCAGTCTTCATTGCAAAGACCTCGATCGAGTCGGGCTGCATTGAAAGTGTCTTCCGTATTCCCCGAAGTCCAAGTGAAAGGGGGACCGGAAAAGCCAAGATCAATTAAATGGAGAACATCAATTTTTTCCACAAAAGACAGAGTCGACTGTGTTGAGCTTTCAGAGTGTCTAACACGTTCATGAATACTGGTGGTGGCGTTGAAGTCTCCTGCAAGCAGCCAGGGACGGTTATTAATTCGGGCAAAGTCTTGTAGATGATCCCAGAGTTCAAAGCGACGTGCAGGGTTTGGTGCTGCATAGATTGCCGAGAGAAGCCATGGTTCATCACCACGGCAAGTGATTTCAACAGTAATATGTTGTCTATGAATGGATATGGGAGTGACAGTAACTTCCGAGGTCTTCCAGAAAAGCCATATACCACCAGAAAATCCATCAGCCTCCACTCTAAGTAAACCATCGTAATGGATTCGATTGCAAACCGAATCCGCCCTTTCTCCACTAATGCGAGGCTCGACAAGAGCAAGCACACTAGGACGATGAATGCGAGTCAATTCCCGAAGAGAGTTGAGAAATCTAGAATTACCAGCTCCGCAAACATTCCAAACCATAATACTTAAACCCTCCATAGAACCAGAATTGAGCAAAGACCGAAAGATCGGGAAACCCGCAAGCTGGGCAATTGCACTAGTGAGTGTCTGCGGCATTGACACCCGACATAAGAGAGATGTCTCCGCCATGAGCAATGGGATGAACTCGACTATCATCTTGTTCGCTAGACGGGGTAGGGATTGCATGAACGGACCCATCCGACGGTGAGATAGCAGAATGCTTTGTCTGCTGTTGGTGATCGAGTGCCTCACGGTTGGGATCGGACGGTGCAATCTCCTGTCCATTGGGTTCAAGATCACGGGAATCAGAAGTTCTGTTTTGTGAGATATTGAGGTTTTGGATTGGCAAAGAGATATCAAGACCAACCCTAGAAATTTCAGGGATTACAATTGTGGAGGCGTCAAACGGCTGGATCGATCGGTGAGGGGCCACCGTATCATTAGGATTGGATAGAATCACGATTTGTTTGGATAGAGATTTTTTTTCTTCCAAAATTAAAGATTTGGTTGTCTGCTTATGAGGATTGCATAAAATAGAAGATTGCACTGCTTCTCTTCTTGATTTGCGCTTATCCATAACCGATATTTTCTTGCCAAAATCCTTGAGCTGCCTTATCTTAGGCGTCTGTTCATATGGAATTCCACGACTGTTTTGGAAAACTTCCGGATTTACCGGAATAGAAGATACGATCTGCATTGCACTAGAATTTGAATTTGAAGATTTTCCCGCCGAATTCGACAAGGCCACCGGAGGTTGGGAAGCATTGTCATCGACGTTCATTACACCACCGGAGGTAGTCTCCATTTCTTGACTTTCGTCTTCCAACACTGCAAATCGAGATCCACTAGTATTAGTGGGCTTCTTTGATCGTGGGAGGATCATTGGCGGGAGAGAAAGATCTTTGGGCTGAGCAATCTTCTCAGTTTTTTCTTTTGAAACAATCTGCTTGCTAGGCACTTCATGCTTGGCCTTGGGTTCGCCTACGACTTTTTGATGTTGTTTCTTCAGTCTCCCTTTATGAACGGGTTTCATCCATTCTCCATAACAATCTTTGCCGGTGCGAGCAGCTTCATGTGCTGTGGTAGGAGCGGTGGAGGAGGGTGAGGCCACCGATTGATTGCTTATGGTTGGACTCGGCATTTTGTCATGACTAGTTTGAGTGATCGCCACTTGCTTTACCGTCAGGGAAGTGATAGGAGGCCTGAATGGACAGTTGGTTTTGACGTGACCAAACCGACCACAATCGAAACATATCGTAGGGAGGCCCTCATATTCCACCATATATCGGTCACCGTTGATGGTGATCGTTCCCTTGAGTGGTTTTTCAAGGTCAATTTCCACACAAATGCTTGCATACTTTCCCCTATTAGTGAATAAGGTTCTGGAATCCACTCGAACTGGGGTTCCGATTCCCGTTGCAATCTTAAGGAGCACTTGTTCTTCGTAAAGTGAAACTGGCAAATCCGAAATACGAATCCAAACTTGGGTCGTCCTGATGGGCGCATTAGTTTTTAGGTTGGGATGCCACCGGCGAACAGTCATGCATCGTCCAAAAACTGACCAAGGCCCCGTAGTAAGAGCAGCCATAAATGCTTCCTTGTGTTCGAAACGAACAAGGAAACACCCATGAGTAAGATCAATAATCTGCATCCGGTTGGAAAATTTCCACATCTCTTTAATTTTCTTCTCCATGATCGTGAACGCCACCGGGTGGCCAAGTAACTTAACCACAACAGAGTATTCCCAAACTGAGGATAGAGCATCCATAACTTCATCTGAAATGGTGATTGCAGGGTCACCGTCTTCGCCATCTGGGAAAGCGACACTTATTTTGCCTTCAAGGAAATTTTTGTTGATCAATGTCTTCGGTTGGAGGACTCCTCCTGAACAACAACATCTTTCCAAGATGATTTGGGATCGGGGGGTTTCCCCGGTGGCCTGCCCTCAGAGGTGTTATCTAGTTGCATGGCGGACTCAGCCGGAAGCTCGTCGTTGGTTTTCCGGTCAGTCATTCAGAGCGAAATTTCTTGCCTTGCTTTATTATTTTTCCATATTCGTGTTGTTTTTATTTGGCTTCCGATGGACAACTTTTATATCGGTTAAAATTATTAATTTATTTATTAAGCATGATAAAGTACAAGTTCAGCTTAACTTAGCTGAGTTCATCAACTAAAAACAACAAAGCTAGCATAACATATAGGATTTGCTACACTTTTTTTTTAAAGCTTATTTTTTTATACAAAAAACAATTGTTTTTATGAAAATAAAGTTTTTGAAAAAAAGTTTAGTAAACTTTGATTATGTTCCAAATGAGGCTTGACCTTCACGATCTAAACTTAAAACTAAGGGATAATCTTCATCTCTCTCAGCCGTCCGATCCAAAACCTAACACTTTTGAACGAATCAACGAACCCCTCAAACCCAAACTCCTTGCTCTTGTTCATACTACAAACATGCTGGAACCCAAAGTTCATCACACAATGCAAGGCCTTAGGGCAAGTAATCTCATGCATCTCGGTCGTCACCAACCCCTTCTCCTCTACAATCCGATCCCACACCTGCCCATTCCCTTTCATGAACCCCACCCAATCGAAATCCGCCACATCATCCAGCTCCACGAACTCCACCCCAAGCGCGTCGCAGAGAACCCTCCACATGCTCCTCCACGTGAACACGTCTCCGTTTGTGCAATTAAACGCTTCGTTTTGGGCCGTCTCAGTTACCGCGGCCCACACTTGCTGGTCCGCCAACACGCGCGCGTCCGTCGAGTCAGACAAATGCTCCCACGCGTACCTGCTCCCCGGGAACCGAAACGGCGCGTTTAACCGCTTGCAGATCTCGCCGTACACCGCCAGGGTCAGCAGCGTGTTGTACACGCTCCGGGCCGACGCGCCTATGATCACCGACGAGCGGTGGACGGAGCACGTGACCCGAGGCGCGTGCGACGCGACCACGTCTTCGAGCGCGTAGTAGAAGTTCGGGAAGGGGAGCCTCGGGGCGTCTTCACGGAACGGGCTCTCCGGCGGGCCGAGTTGGGCCGAGAGAACCGGGTCGTAAATCGGGCCCATGTATTGCTTGGTCCCGGTTTGGAGCGTGACGTGGCGGAGCCTCGATGGGCTTTTGCCCGGGCCCGTGAGGGCGTTGAGGACGTTTGAGAGCATGGCGGAGTTGACGGCGGCGTTTCGGGTCTCCTCGCCAGCCTCGTGGAGGGCGGCCCAGAAGAGGTGGGTGATCTCCGAGGAGAGTGGGGAGAGGGCGGCGTTGGTGGCGGATGTTACGGCGGCGTCGAAGGCGAGGTAGTGGTCCACGGTGGTGGGCGGGAACCAAGTGGGCTTGGCCCGGCGGGCCACGCCGTAGACCTTCCACGGGCCCGATGGGGCGGTTGGGCTTTTTAGGGCCTCGGCGATGCTTAGGCCCGCCATGCCCGTTACTCCCACTATGAGGGCCACGTAGTTTCGGTGCTCTTCTCCCATAGCGATGGTTTTGGTCAATCCGTTAATGTGGTTTTGGAGTTCAAGAGACCTTTATGTAAGATTTATGGTCGCAATTCTACCAAAAAAAAAAAAAGATTTATGGTCGCAATATCGTCTCTCCTTCCTATTAGAAAAATAATTTATCATGGTGTGAGGTAAACAAGTTAAATTATGCATCATATTTTGAATATTTTATAGGAAGGGTATGGGTTTCGGGGGAGAAGTGTCGCCCCTAATAGAAATAAAAATTTATGTCAGACATTACAATATTCTAAAAAAATATTAAGTGAGGTCTTAAGTGTTAGGATATTTTAGAAGCTAGATGAAACCTATGTAAAATTTTTAGTACATTGATTGATGTTATGCCAATTCAAATCTCAAATGTAAAGCAAAAAGGAGTATAAAAAATTAAGTAATTTGAATGTGCGACTCACACTATGTCACTAATATGTGTCAAAATATTAAGCGAGGTCTTAAGTGTTAGGATATTTTAGAAGCTAGACGAAATCTATGTAAGATTTTTAGTACATTGATTGATGTTATGCCAATTCAAATCTCAAATGTAAAGCAAAAAGAGTATAAAAAATTAAGTAAATTGAATGTGCGACTCACTCTATGTCACCAACATGTGTCTTTCGTCCTCATTTAAATTAGGGTGAGCATCACATTAAAATTTAACTGAATCAGGAAAAATGAACGGAATAGTTAACCAAACTTTGATTTAAGGTAAATTGAAAATCAAATACTCCGTAGTAAAAATTTCTGACGGTTTGAGATGAAACAAAGTTAATGTTGTTTTCTTTGTGCATCGAAATGATCAATTTTATCGTTGGATCTTGTGCATCGAAATCATAGAAAAATAGAATGCGTACATTGAAACAATCAATATGAGAACTTGACCAAAAAATAAACAATCAATACGAGGCAAGTGCACAAGAGAGGAACTCTGCGTGCATAAACTTATGCTCATTGATTTTTCCCAACCTCATAAGTCATAACGGGAAATTCCAAGAAAGTAACAAATTCCTTACATTCCGCCATCCCTAAAATATAAGATGACACCTGTGGAAAATGTTTTCCAACGACTCAAGTACTCAACCCATCCTTTTTCACTGTGTAAGAATACAAAGGCTGAAAACTAATCAACTATAGACAAAAACATAATTATAAAGAATGATACAAAATACAATTATGAGATTTTATATATATAAAAAAAACATTTCCGGGCAATTACACTCTTGAAAAAAGTCCAGCATAGCCATAACAACGCCTAACTCCAAGAATATCACCAATCACCTCATCAACCAAACCATCAAAAATCATTGCCTCAACATCTACTCCAATTCCAATCCCAATCCCATCTTCAACAAAATCTTGCCATTTCCCATGTTCAATGCTCATGTCTTTATCCACAAGCTCATCCACCATACAATTTTTCATTCTCCTCCATTCCTGAATCTCACTATAAACTTCCTCAGCCAGTTTTTCCTTCCTCCTCACCAATGCCAATCCCTTCTCCAATGCACTAAACCCGCCACCTACAAACCGCTGGCACCTCACATCCAAACGCTCCCTAACGCAATCAAACAAAACCTTCTTCTCAGCCAAGGGAGCGTCTTTGTAAGAACTTGAGCTCCCTCTTTTCCTCTCCATTTGATCAAAGAGGTGTGGATTGATTATGTCGCGTGTCCTGCCTGATGCACAGTCCTTGAACATAAGCTCCACATTGCTTAGTATGTCTTTTATGTAGTCTAGTTCCCATTCGGTTGGAGGCTTGGGAAGTTCTGCTTTGAAACATGGTTCATCTTTAGATGAAGAAGCCGAGTCTGATGTATCCATTTCGGTGTCCGGATCATGGATCTTTCCTAGGCAACTTAAGTTGACCATTTCTTGACCCTGATCATATGAGCACTGCATCTTGTTTTCTGCAGGAAATGTTTTTCTCACATTCAGAAACAATTATTTTTGACGCCACATTATATTCACATTTTTAGCTATGTATACTTTCAATAAAAGCATGTTTGGTATTACAAGTATTTCTGAAGTGTTTAAAGTATTTTTTACCATGGAACCACATTGTGTAACTAGAAATGTCATTATATAATGGTATGCCATAAAAAGCCTGGTGTTGTTACCTTCTGTCATGTTACTTCCTGTGCTATCTGATGATGAGTAGAAGCTTTCAGTTAGATCAGAAGAATCAAGAATAGGGACTGGGATTGGTTGTTGATGATTATACAGCTTTCTATTGTCAACTTTAGTACTGCTACATAAATCCATTTCTCCTTCCTGAAATTTGAAATGTAACACAACATCAAAACTTGCATTGAAACCAAATCAAATTGTTTGTGATTAATGAATAAAGAAGCGTAATCAATGACAATTCATGATGTCCATAACAAGAATAAAACATAAATACCTGAAGGTCATATCTTTCACTTGTTTCTGTTGAAGAGAAGTAAGAGAGCGTCTGATTGTACATGCTATCTATCTGCATCTCTTGTGGGCCACTTTTGTCTTGCAACCTTTCTGTCTTACTCCCTTCAAAGAACATATTAGAGTTTTGCCAAGTAGATTCAGATGATGATTCTTTTTTAAATTCCCTTAATTTCTGTTCAAGCAGAACACTCAAGGAATCACCCACTACATCATATCCAAGAGAAGGCAACTTCATATCTTCTTGACGCAGCATAAACTTTTTGCTTCTGTTATCAGCAAATATACTGTTTCTTTCCTCAGCTAGTTGTTTAGGCAGTTCAATACCACCTGATTGAAACATTGGTGTAGTAAATGTGAATGAAACAGCATCTACTCCATTCTTTCTGCTTTCTTCTGCCCAAGGAAAACGCCTTTCTGTCACTGAATTTGATTGACTTATGTTTTCCTTTTCTTTTTTGTCGATCAACATACGTTCACCACCACTGTCATTTCTCACATCTTGTAGCTTGCCATCAATACTCCGTTTCTTACGAGTCACATTTCTTGGCCCGGAGTGTGAAACATCCTTGTCTGAACTTGATTTCTTTGAACCTTTATACAAGTTTCTTTGACGCCCATGAGACGAATCTCCTGAAACAACCTTCTTACCATTTACATTATTAGTAGCTGAGGATTTAGAAGGCTGAACATTCTCTTTACCTGAATTGAAATTCTGTTTTTGGTTGTTTTGCCTTAGCACAGATGGTTTCTTATGCACCGTAATCTTCTGACTGCTGGATTCACTCCTGCTGGACTGAGTTAATCCAGAAGCATTATCCTCTTTCATTCCATCCATACCATTCCGGTTTGAATTCAGGCCTTCTCTTCTTTGAACATTGACCTTTGCTTGAATAGCAAGGTTAATGGACTTCCCTTTGTTCTTTGTACTACCAGAACACTCAGCCTTAAATGATGATGTTCCAACAGATCCCTTCCAGCTTCTGTTAAAAGAATGTTGTACCTTAAGGCTTTTTGCAGCATTTGACTCCACTGTTTTTTCTTTCAGCTCCCTAACTTTCAGAGGAAGAGAAGATGACCCAGCTGAAGAAATTCTTGATCTGGCATTAGCTTGGGGTCCAGGTTCAATAATCCTAGCTGCAGCTTCCATGATATGAGCTACATCATTAGATTGAACGAAACCCGGTTTCTTAATAGGAGATAGAAGCTTGTGCTGAGTAATTGGAATAGATTTGGCTGACTTAGGAGGTAAAACTTCCCTTTGAAACTTCTCTACTGGGCTGCTAAGTGACTTCTGATACTTAGGCTCCATTCTATTCCTAGGAAGGCTTTCTGCTTCATTGAAAAACTTTCCTGACTTCAAGATTTGATGTTCCTGATAGAAGAGCATGTCTTTTCTCCTGAATTGAAACTCATTGAGGGATTGAGTGTCAACAAATGGGCTTGAATATGGCTCAATAGAATTCGATGTAGGTAAGGAATCCAGCCCCATAAGCCTTGCAACCACATTAGGAGCTTTACTCGCGTATCCTTCTTCATCGGTAACAGATGAAGCACAGCTGTAGTCACTGCTTCCTTTATTGCTAAATGTTCCAATTTCATATTCTTCTACCTGTATATGACAGCAAATGATCAAAATAATCAATATTCAGACTTCTTATTTTGTTAGTGTTGTGATAGGATGAACACCATAGCATAATCTCACCATACGAATCCTTGATGTTGGAAAGTTTCCATCTCCTTTCTTTCCTTGCTTCGAATGCTCTACATATACAAGTTATAATAAGCAACTTAGTCTTGACCAAAAAAAAAAAGCAACTTAGTCTGTCGCCAAGATCATGAAAATCATTAAATGTGTAACCAAGGAAGAAATTACGCACAGATGCAATTTATAAATGTAAGAGAACACATTATCAAACCTGGTTGATCAAATTTGCTTGAAAACAGCTTCTTTCTAGATTTTGCATTCCAGTCAAAGAGCTGAAAGAAGCCACCAACCTTTGGACCTTGTCTCTCACCACCCATTTTCAAGTATATAGCATTCAGAACTTAGGCACTGATCTGAACATTTGAAAAATTCAAATATTTTTCAATAGTTAGGAAAAAAAAGGAGTAAACTGAGGGTATGTATATATAATAGAAGTTGCCTTTTTTTTTTATCAAAAACCAACATTTATTAGTCTACCAAATCTTTGTCCAGAATACAAAGTAAAGCAGAAGAAAAAGAAATAGGATTCAGCAATAGTTCAGTAACACTGGGACGTCTTGAGGCAATCCAATGAGCAGCCTCATTCGCCTCCCTTCGAGCAAAACTCCAGCTGACCCTTGTTTACAAGGGTTTGATTATGTGTTCTCTTTACATCTACAAGTTGCATCTGTGCATAATTTCTTCCTTGGTTACATTCTATGATTTTCATGATCTTGGCAATACACTAAGCTGCTTATTATAATTCATATAGAACATTCTAAACAAGGAAAGAAAGGAGATGGAAACTTTCCAACATCAAGGATTCGTATAGTGAGATTATGTTATGGTGTTCATCCTATCACAACACTTACTAAATAAGGTGTCTAAATATTGATCATTTGCTGTAATATACCGGTAGAAGAACATGAAATTGGAACATTTAGCAATAAAGGAAGCAAGGCTCCTAATGTGGTTGCAAGGCCCATGGAGCTGGATTCCTTACCTACATAGAATTCTATTGAGCCATATTCAAGCCCATTTTTTGACAATCAACCCCTCAATGAGTTTCAGCCACTATATAAACAAGAATGGCAACTCAAAATTGCAGGCACTATATCTACTTCCAAAAGAATCTTGCTTACGATCTGTCCTAACAATTGAACAATAACTTGTTATAACTTGCTTATCATCATACACACTCTTCATGTTTGCTGTTGAACAAAAATGAATAAACACCATCTTCATCCGAACACTAAGCTAACAACAAAAATGATTATATTGAATTCAAGCTAGTAACTAGAGAGGAGGTTCAAATTAAACATTTCAAAGCTCAATTGAGAACCGAATCAAACAAGTAACCTCATTTGATTACGCAAATTACCACAACTCAATCCCAGAATTCGAAGTTTGATTCCACTAATCTATGCTAATTACGCAATCAGCTGATCAAGCGATTTGTATAGAAACTCAAGAGAAGGGGGAAATCAACTACAATCGACCGATCAAAGCTTGTATTCTAGCAGAAATATTATGTAATTGAAGAAAGCGAAAAAGAGAAGAGGAGAAAAATGCTTACAATAAAGAAGGATTTTTGAACGTCCTTTTTTCTTTTTGAGACGATTGTATTTTGCAGGATCAGGATCTTCGCGTATGAATCCGGATGAGAAAGTGAGAGATACGATACAGAATTGGAGTATAAAAGCGATGAATTCGAAAGCGAAGAAAACAGAGACAGAGTGAGAGAGAGTGTGGAGAGATCGCATAATTCAAGCATTAAATTGGAAGCTGAGAAATTAAAATTCAAAAAATAGAAATAAACAGGAAACAATTATTTTTTGAGATTTGGAAATTAGCGAGGGACGATAATAAATTATTGTCTCCTGAAAAAACAAAATCGAAAGACTGGCCATTGTAACGTCTCTCTTTTTTTAAAAATTTGGAAACTGAATTGAGAAAGGGCGTCCTTCTAACGGGAAGAAGAAGATGAGTGGAGGGATACGGTGCTACGCGGGTGTACGTAAGCATGTAGTGCGTTGCTGTCAGGGGAATGAAACGTGGCGTTTTAGTTGTGTTATGTACACGTGGGAGATTCTGATTGGATGTATTTGTAATCGCGGAGCGTCTAGGGTTTGAAAGTCAAAAAAGTAATTAACCAGGTATTGGATTTCTGAAAACGGGCCCAGCTTTGATTCAGTCAGAACATCTAATTGGATCCAATTTCCGTATTGTTATTTTTTAAAAGGGAAAATTGTATTTAACCACCATTTATTTTACACTTGTTGCAATTAACTATTCTTTATATTTTTTTCAATACTTAACCACCCTTTATTTGTAATTATGTGCATTTAACCACCTATTTTGATCAAAAACGCCGTTTTCTCCGTTAAGTAAAGTAAATTACGTCTTTTCTTTTCTTTTTAAATTTTATTTACAATAAATAAATAAAGAAAAAACCATAATTGACACTTTCAAGTTTCAATACGCCGATCGATTTTTGCAACCCTGGCCTAATTTCCTCCATCCAATGGCGAAGAAGAACCACGACTTCGCCGATGCAAAGACCATGGGTTTTGGATCTTATTCCGACGACTTTGAGCGCCCCATGAGTCGGTCGTGTCTAAGTTGATGGACGACAACTCGAGATTCAAAAGGTTGAAATGTAGGCCGAAATCTAATGATAATGACATTCCAAGCTCAATTTATTCCTAAATTCTTTTATTTATTGTAAATAAAATTAAAAAAGGGCAAAAATGTGATTTACTTTAATTTAACGAAGAAAATAACGTTTTTCATCAAAATGGGTGGTTAAATGCACATATTTACAAATAAGAGGTGGTTAAGTGTAGAAAAAAATATAAAGGGTGGTTAATTGCAATAAGTGTAAAATAAAGGGTGGTTAAATGCAATTTTCCCTTTTTAAAATGCAATAGACATAACATTTTTTCGTCTCAAGTACATACGAACTAGTTGTACCCGTCGTACCATGTACGACTATGGTTTGACATTTTATAGATATTAAATAAAAATATAATATAAATTTAATATAAGTAATTTATTATCTGTACAATGTAAGATTTTTATTGGAATCAAATCAAATAAAATAAATATAAGTTATTAAGTTTAATGTTAAGAATAAAAAAGTTATTAAGCTAAAATAATATATTACATTTCTCCTTTTCATTGGTAATATTTCATATGTATTTAATTTTAAAAAAAGATAACATATTAATAAAAAAAGATTTATATATTAGAATATGGAAGAGATAAGATTTAAATAACACAATAATTAAATTAATTAATAAGATATAATAAAATATGAAAGATAAAGATAAAAATAATATATTTATAGAAAATAAATAAATAAAATTTATTTTGATTTAAGGTGGGGCCAAACTCATTTTGTGGTTCGATAAAGTAAAGATTAGATAACATTAAATATTATATTTATTTGATGTCAAAGATAGATTTAAATAGTTAAAGAAAAATTAATAGAAAAAGGTTAAAATATTAGGAATAAAGATTAATTTTTTAAATATGAGGTGGGGCCAGTATCGTTCGCGTGAGTCCGAAAAGGTATAGCTTTAATATATAGTTATAGATTTTTTTATTTAGTAATGTTTATTATGTAAATAATTTTTTTTAAAATATGTGTATATTAATTAAATTTTATTTTTTTTAGTATGTAATACTATATGAAACAATCTACTCATACAATATGTTATCTATCCATTATCTGTTTTATAAAGTGGTTAAGATAAATCGTGATTTATAGAATTATTATTAGAGTATAATATGAAGGGGGCTTTTTAGAATTATTATTTAGTTTTTTAAGTTGAAAAAAGCTTTTCCATTTATATGAAGGGGGCTTTCTAGAATTATTATTTAGTTTTTTAAGTTGAAAAAAGCTTTTCCATTATTTTATTCAAGGTATGCCACGTGGCGCAAATTTTTACACACACTTGGTTTCTGCTTTATAATGTATTAGTATAGATTGTTCTAATTTTCTTATTAAAAATGTCTTATTTATTAACCAGAACAATATAAAACATTAAAATATTTTTTTAGGCAATAAAAATTATTTTTCCCAAAAAAATAGAATAACACGTCAATTTTCTTATTAAGATTTTCCGTTTTTAAAAATAACAATTTTACTTGAAAGGAGGCATGAGTTAGTAAAATATCGAATGTTATATGATTATATGAACGACTTTATTCAATTTTTTATATTCTAAACTTTTATTTTTTATCAAATTGCTTAATTAGTGTTGGAACAATATTAGAAATTGTTGGTTTCGAATAATAAAATAGCGTTTCTTTCTATAAATTTTGATAATGACAAATATTATTAGGAACTAATATTTATATCTAAGTACGTACTCCAGGAAAAAAAATTACATGAACTACGAAAGAACAATGTACAAAGATATGGAAAAATCTCCAAATAACCAGACTTACGTGTCAAATGAAAAACAGTAAAAGAGTCTTTGAAGAACTATCTTGGGCGGAAAGGGAAGAAAGACTTAAATGTTGGAAAGCAAAAGGAGTACCCCGCGGTACTTTGGTATTTAGGAAGCATGCCTTGAACCCCAAATGTAAAATGATACAATTGTCCTTTGGAATAACACTCTTATATAAATAGAAAGTAATGAAGCAAGGTCACATAGATCACTCACCTGAATGAACAATAGGAGAGCTAGAGAGTGACCCAAGAGCAATCAAGAACCAGTTTATGAAGAAAGAACCAAAGCAAGTCGGAGTCGAGTGCGCAATCTCAACGACAACAAGGGAGACATTTCCAATGCTAAATAGAACTGCATCCAAAAGTCATGAGGTTTGATTTTTTCGATTAATCATCGAGTGAGCTTAGGAGCTATATATCATGATGATTCGTTAGTATTGTTATGATTTGGTAATCCCTAGTAACAGAGAAGTTAATTTGTAGCTAAGAAACTATCGATTAATTAAGTCTTCATTCAAAATCTTCCAATGAGTGTAAAATTTCAACAATTTGACTAGTTAATCAACATGGTATCCTCTATAAATAAATTGTGTGCTTTTTACTCTGCTTTAAATTCCTACATACGTGTTTGATTTTTATTTTGTTGTTTAAGAAAACTGTCACTGGAATAGTTCGTTAGTTCTTGTATGTTTTTTGAACTAATACATACCATCAATCCTACAATTATGAACTGTTTTTTATGTGAAAAATGATAACTTGATAATTCTGATGTGGATCTACTAATCGAAGTTTATATGAACGTTTGTATGAAAAATGGCAAAGCATTTATGAAATTTAAATTTTTCATTGCATATCGAATAATTTACTTCTTCCAAATGATATGACGTAGTAGTTTGAATGATATTAATCGGGTACACAAACGGGCCATGGATCAATGATTATAGGCCCATAAACTAGGTCCAAAAACCTACATTATACAATCATAAACTTTCATTATTTTGTTATAATGTACATTATGCAATGCGTGATTACGTGATATGCTGAATTAGCACAAAGCTAGCTGGGCCCCTGCACCCATAAGAAGCCTGTGTTCATATGGAGATTGAAATCTATGCCTTTTGCCGGGTATCTAAAAGAAGTTCTGCATAAGTGTTAGATTGATTTGATGAAATTAAGGGATAATTCTTCTCCTTTTTGCAAGAAAGAATCGGAACATTACAAACCCTTTTTTATCCAAGTGTGCCGATTCTTTCCTCATTATTTTCATCGTGAAATTTGAGGTTTTTCTTAACAAGATAAGAATTCAATCGATAAACGGACAAGTTTGGTAAACCGAGAGGTCCTATGAGACGGCATCCAAGACCGACAAAAACAGAAAAGATTAAAACATAGCTAAAAACCCAATCAAGACGAACAAATAATAAAAAACAAACCGAAAACGAATTTAGGCTCGGGTGAGTAAAGTCGACAATTGGTCAACCCAAATTGGGGTGTTAGAAAATAACATCTAATTCCTTCCACCAAGATGAATGATCTTCACAAGCACAACAGATAACTCGGCCTCGAACGACTCTCTCCAAAACCCAGACTCAAGTCCGACTCTTTTAAAATAGTACCAACATATTCGATTAAAGTCATTAAACTATCTAGACCAAACCAGCACGATAAAAGGGTCTACAAGCAATTGATTAATATAGATCTCAAAATCTATATAGTGAATTATGAAACCGGGTTTAGCATTTCACTCACTCCTTAACTACTCGAACACATAAATTCATAATACAAACAAAAAATGGAAGCAAATTATGAGAAAAACATATATGAATGTGTGTGCTTAATTACTTTTAAATAACACGTCAATTGCTAGGTAATTAAGGATCTCATAAGCAATTTATCAATGCATCAATTGGACAGCATTTTATGTTAACATATGTTCTTTTATGACGTGGGTATGACTCACTCAATCCACAAAAAGCTCGATCGCACAACAAAAAGACAATCCATAAGACCATAACAACAAAAAGGAATTAAGATTCCTAATCAGTTTTTACAGTTTGTACAAACAAGTACTAATTACTTACCAATGAAGCTTTCCACATGATTAAACAAAAAGAGAGAATATTTTCTTCACCTTCCTCTAAAGCAACCTTTATCACAAGCAATTCCTCTATTCCATGCTAACGCCTACAAAAGTTCTTTAAAATCTACAAAAGCTATCTATTCATGATTCAACACCTTCGTTTCAACAAGAGCTCCGCTAAAATGGCGAGGCAAACTTCGGTGACGCACGCGGATCTAGCTCCAAAACGACGCGCAGCGGCTAGTTTGGCAAGCAAAACCGGAATCTCGATCACAATTCTATGCATTCTGTGTGGCCTTCTCTGTTTCATTCTCTGCCTCATTGCCGAAGCCACTCGCTCTGAGGTAATCATTTTCTAATTGAGCAATTTGTATAATTGATGGATTGGAAATTAGGTGCCCATCAAGTTAATTTAGATCATAGAACTAGTTGATATACGTATGATACGTACTCATCGCGAATTATTTAAATTTCAATTGATTTAATGTGGCTTTTATTAATCTTTATTCATAATTTTGTTTATGAGAAAGAGAGATTACGAAAATGAGGGCTCCATTTTTTGTGGGTACATGGTTCGAAAACACCTGTTTAATCTATGTCATTAGGGATAAACCACCGTACGTTTAACATAAAAGTTTTTCTTTTAAAAACTATCAATATTCTTTAGCAAATCTCAATGGCATACCTATTTTACATTTATTAAAATAACGAAGAAAAAAGTGTATAGATTGTCAAATTATTTTGGAATTTAAATTAGAAGGTTATAACAACTAAACATTTTTTTTTTCAACTTATGAAAAAAATGAAAAGTAATCTTAAATTTTTGGGATAGATTGTGGGGAAGATTATTACTTTATTAGTAATATCATATATTGAGTATAAAATATAAACATAAACTTCACAATAAATGAAATTTATACAAAATAACTTTGATTGCCAAGTTTGCAACAAAGACAATCAAAGTGTATGTTGGTTGACCGTGGTCCAGGTTGAAGTTGTAGGTGGACGTTGTTATGGCCTTTAAAGATCATTTATCTAGGTGGAGACAATGTCAATAGTTATTTTTCATTTACTTGAAAAATGTCTTGTTTAATTTTTTCCATCGACACCTTGATCACTTCTTCCTTAATCATCTTTTGTTGTAATTTAATTCGTTCGGTCTTTGTTTTCTCTTTTTGATTGTTTTACTTTAATTGTCGCTTTGTCAACCCCTCGATATATCAGATATGTCAGTTACATCAAATCTTTACCTCATAAAAAAAAGATAATCGAAGTGTTGAACTCATTTTTCAGCTTTATTTAGTTATCGACTTTAATTATCAACCTCTTGACTTATCAAATATGTTTTACTTCGAATTCTTTCCTTATAAAAAAAAGTGTTGAATATGATTAAGATATGTTAATCTATCCTAATACATTATAAAGCAGAAACCAAGTCTGTGTAAAAATTTGCGCCACGTGGCAAAACCTGAATAAAATAATGGACAAACTTTTTTCAACATAAAAAATTAAATAATAATTCTAGAAATATTTATCTTAACCACTTCATAAAATAGATAATGGATAGATACCTTATTATATGCGTAGATTATTTCATATAGTATGTATCACATTAAAAATAAAAAAATTAATATACACATATTCAAAAAAAAAAATTAAACAATAGCCATTACTAAATAAGAAAATGAATTTATAAAGATTGAAGGTTTTTTAGGGTAAGATTTCAGATGTTATAAAATAGATAATGTATATGTTTATTGATATTGATAAGCAATAATATATATTGTATCTTAAAATTATGCTAAAATATTTTTATCAGATTATTGAAAAAAATTACCGATATAAATTTCTATCTATATCTACGCTAATACATTATAAAAGAAAAATAAATCAATATCTACCTAATACATTATAAAGCAGAAACCATGTTTGTTGAAAATATTGCGCCACATGGCATTCCTTGAATAAAATAATATTACGTTTTTAATAATAAAAATTATAATTACTTGTATCATTCTTTCTATAAATCCAATTTTTATTTTATAATATAATAACTTGATCGATATGTTGATATTTTTTATGCATATTTTTTTAATCTTTTAACAAGATTTGTGATCTAAGTATATAATTTTTTTTATCTATATGTTGATAATAACTTGATCTAATATTTTATATTAATTTTATGCATAGAAATTTTTTATCTTTTAATATATTAATTTTCTTTTATAATTAAAAATTAATCATAAATATTTATAATGTTTAAATTAATAAAAATAGATAGTAAAATAGTTAATAGATATATAGAAATATTTGATAATCATTAAATTTACGTACATAGAAAGTAATAAAATATGATCAATATAATAATTAATCTTATTATTCTTATCTAATCTTTACTTTGTCGGATCATAAAACGAGTTTAGTCCCATCTTAAATTGAATTAAATTAATTAATTAAATTTTAAATATTTTATATGATTGAATTATATTTATCTTTTAATATAATATTATATCTTATTTATTAAGTTAACTATTATTTTTAAATTCTTATCTCTTCCATATTTGAATATATAAACTTTTTTATTCATATATTATCTTCTTTTTTAAATTAAATATCTATGAAATATCATCAAGGAAAAAAAAACTATAATTATTTTATCTTAATAATATATTTTCATTCTTAACATTAAATTTAATTATTTATATTGATTGCAAAAATATACATTTTATGAGCAATAAATTACTTATATTAAATTTGATATTATATTTTTATTTATTAATATCTTATTTATAATATCTATAAATATAGATTTCAACTAGTATTAAATTACTTATATTAAATTTGTCTTCCGTCGCAAAAATATACATTTCATTCTTAATATTGACAACTAGTTTACTCTTTAACGTACAACAACTAGTAATAATATTAGTGCAATTTGCATCTCTTTATTCTGAATTACTGAAAATGGATGAAGGTGACGTGGGTGGCGACGGAAGACAAAGAGGGCAAGTACGAGTGCGAGTACAGCGGCAGCGGCCGAACGCCGCTGGTGTGCGCGGCGTCGGCGTTCGTGGGGCTGGCGGGGGCGATGGTGGTCCAGCACACTTTCATGCTCCTCGCCATCGGCAACACTCCCCCACCAACCTTCGTCAGTTGGGACCCAGCTGCTGGCAATCCGACACGTGTCAAGTCGCTTACTTGGCAAGCTGGCTTCTTCTTCATCTCTACTTGGTAACTAAGCTCATCTTTAATTAACTTCTCATAATTACCTTAACCAATCAATTTAAAACAAATCCAAAATCTCTCTAAAATCCTATCTACCTAATTTTAAATCTTAAAATTTCCCAATCGAGATATAAAAACAAACACAAAATTAATATTCGTTACCTAGCCTTCAAATATGATTTTTAACTTCGCAGTTGCTTTTTTTCAATCTCTAATAATTAAACAACTACATATTTATTTGATATTATTTAAACTATTAAATCTCTTTTTTTATTGCAAAACAAATATAATTTAACACTTTTAGACCCAAATTTTATTTTAACCATCAAAATAATAAATTTAAATTGATGCATGTTCTAAGTATTCCTTCGAACTAACCACCAACATTAGCAATTACATTAAAATAAAACTGATAAATTTTTATAGGGTCATTTAAAATAAAATAAAAAATAATTTGTCAAAGGAAAAATAATGGAACATAGAGTCTCGCATAAAATAATCGACAATTTTTCTCATATTCACATAAAAATTAAAAATATAATTTTTGTAAATTTATTTATCTTTAAAATATAGTATTTATATTTAATCAAACCCATACAAGATTTGTTATTTTTTCTTAGCAAATTTTGCTGGTTAATTATAAGGTACATTTATCAACGAACAAACCGAATCCGATTGAGTTGCAACTCGCCCTTACGTTAATTCTAAGCAAGAGTTATCAACGTAACGTACAACTTATCAATCGGTGCATTTCACAGGATAACGTTTGCGGTGGCGGAGATAATGCTACTAATAGGCCTAAGCGTGGAATCCGGCCACCTCAAGAAGTGGTGGCAGCCAAGGGACACGTGTCTCATCATTCAACAAGGCGTCTTCACCGCCGCCGGCGTCTTCGCCCTCGCCACCGTCTTCCTAGCCGCCGGACTCTACGCGTCCGCCCTCCGAATGCAGTGGCTTTGCGAGGAGCAAGCCGCCGTCCGCCAAGAGGTCTTGCAAGCCTCCGCTTTCTATGTGCCGTCGTCTCCGCCCGGCTCGCCGGCCCGAAACCCGCCCGTTGATGACGTGGAGAGCGGCTCGGCGAATGGTACGAGTAGCTTGCCTCGTCATCTTAACAATAAGGAGGCCAGTTTGGTATAAGAGAACTTTAGAGAAGTGTAAATATAAACATTGAAAATTAAGTTGAGATGTACATAAAATATTTTATTGGAACAACGTAACCGATGTGATTCAATTTGTGTGACAATTGTACAAATATGAGATTATATAATGAGATTTTTGTGATAAGATATTACAACTATCGTACATTTTTATTTTGGGTTTTTTGTATATTTAATCACTCTTTGTATCTTCATTTCTAAAAAACAAAAAAACATCCATTACTTCCTAAAAAGCTCATAGATTGACGAATTGCATAGGATAACATTAATTCGTGATGATTGCCTAACAAGTTCTTCATTCATCTGTGTCATGATTGCCAAGATGCTAATGATTTATGGGTAAGCTTAGTGATGATTGCCTAACAAACTTTACTAACTTCTTTCAACTCCCCTTTGTTAATTGCCTAGATTTGTTCTTAGCTTAATGACCCTTGTAGTGGTTATATGGGGGAATGGAGATTCAAGAGGGTTCTTCATCAAGAGGACTGCAAGGATGATCAGGTTGTGTTTGTCAATCAAGCAACCCGATCAAGAGTCTATAATGCTTGAGAATATGGGTCAAAGTGAATTCAGACAGTTTGGTTAATCGCGAGTTGTGCGCTATTGTTTTTTTAGTAGGTAAAGATTTGGTCTGCAGGACATGTCCAATAATCGAGAGAACGTAAAAACGGCAGCCAGAAAACTGGCTAGAAGAAACTGAAATAACCAAAACAAGCACATGACGAAGAATCGAAACTAGAACAAAGTGAGTAATGGAAAAAGTGAGGGGCTAGAGAAAGCAAACGCCTCAAACGGACAAATCATGTAGAAAGGTGGACCACTGACGTTGCTTCCACCAGAAATCAGAATGAAGGGTCTTCAGCAATCTCAAAACGTTCAGCGACCTCACCAATCACAAGCAAACCGCACTCCATCCCAAAACCAACCCTCGGAGTCATGCAAACTTTACCCGGGCCAAACCTGACAAAAAGCAAACAAACACACACCAGACAAAGGGAGAACAAGGCCCACAAAAAAAAGCCCACACAGGCCCAATAAGCCACAAAGGCCCACCAACAACAATAAGCAGTAGAACACAACAACAAAAAACAAAAGGTGGAGCAAAGTCCACATATACATATAAAACAAACATGGCGGAAACATTCTTCAGGTTAAAAAACCGAGGGTAAATGACAATCACAAAGTCAAGATCCCAACCAATCAAAACTTGCATATTCACATTTGGACACGAAAATAGTGTCGATCGTCAGTAAATGTGCAACGACGAAAATCGAGAATCAACGACCAATAATCGTTCTCACTCAAAGCGATCGGAGGGAGAAGTCTAAGACAGGTCAAAACTGAAAAATTTCTCAACCATCATTCGGCGAAAGAAAAGGGGTTAAAACACATAAAAACAAGCCAAAAGTATAGGGTTTGGCTTCTTTCAACAAGGAATTTAAAAAACCCAGAAAAGGAGACTAAAAATACAAAGAATTAGCATTCTAGGCTTGTTATTCATTGAATCTTTGCATAAACAAGTTTTAAACTAGAGGAAATTATCTTTGGTATTGTTCACGAACTCTTGCCTAACTTGTTTCCAAAAGCAAATCAACATTCTATAGGTATGTATCTATGGAGACAGTCATCTAGACAGAGTTATATGTCTTCTTGACAAACTATTTCAGCCTTATCGGTGAAGCTCCTCAACATGGCCTTCTCGGCCCAAGAAAGTTGTTAAATTCCGACATCACTATCATTCTCTCCGGGCATGTCAACACTGATCGGTTTCTCGCAGTTCGCTGAGTCCTCTAACGCTTCCTCAAAGCTTGTTGTTGATCCTCAAATCCTCCTACCTGGTGAGGAAAAAAAAACCTTCTCAAGTGCTCCTCCTTTGGCTGAACTTCTTTCCCAATCTAGCCTGCATCATACTATAAAATTTCCAGTAATGATTTTCTACTTGGATCACACATAAGGTGTAACCCTACATTTTGTCTCATGATGATGAAGCTAATTTTTTTTTCTCCGTATCAAGAGAAGTGAGCATGAAGGAAGTATTGTGGGCATTCTTACAAGAAGATCAAGCGTCATTGTGAAAGTGAATGGGGATGTTGTTGAGAGTCAAAGCAAAATGCTTAATTATGGGGATGAAATTATAGTTGAAAGGACTGTCAGTGAATCTGAAACGACTGACAGTGAATTTGACATGACTAGAAGTGATGAATATATTTTTTATATTGTTAAAAATAAATGTTCATCAATATCCAACTCACATCTTGCATTAGTCCAGAAAAGAATTCAGTATGCGATTATGAGAGATTACAAATTTACATTTCACAACCTCCTATATCAGCTAGGGGATGCTTCAAAGAGTGTACTAATTGAATTATGCGACTTCTTTTTCCATAAGAAAGAATTTGCTATGAAATAGTTATGCATTTCCTCTATTGATCCAAATTACTACTTTTGTGTCCTATATATTCGTAGGCCTACCAAGACATGCTTGTTCAAGCACTTGCAAATCATTTCAATGTTAACCTTTTTATGTTTGACCAATAATCAATTATGATGAAGCAAACATCCCCATCACCCGAAAGATTTAGCTCAGAGAATAGAGTTGTTTACATTGGAAAGGAAAACAGATTTAGATCAGAGGATGAATTGGTGTGCAACGGTCCTGTTTGTAGAATGCATGGGAAGGTTGTGTTAGCTTTTGAACATAATCTACAGTAAAAAAAAAGTTGGAGTTTAGTTTGATAAGGTCATTGTCAATGGAATTGATATAAGAAGGACATATGAACACAGTCATTGATTTTTTTGCAAACGTAATTTGTTTCTTTTGAAAGAGCCTCAATTGATGGACATTGAGAAAAAAAAATACTCCTACCTATTGAGGTCATCTCTACTACTAGCGAGAATCATCTCTTTATTTTGTTTATTAAAGATATTAGAGGGGCAAACTTATAAAGTTATTGGAAATTATTTCTGGATCAAAACAATGTCATTGCTATATGCTCACGTACTTCATCTGAGAACGAGAAGGATATTCCAAAACACCTGAGGAAACTTTTCCCGGATGAAATACTTGTTCCCCTTTTATAGGATCTTGCAAGCAGTAAGATTCGATCAGAACAAGTTGCAAAAACACTAGAATAAATTTGAAATATCTCCAAATGACTTTAAAAAAATATGGCTTGCGTTGCGAAGATCTAGATAAGTTGAGGGTTGAAAAACCAACTCTTATTGAAGAGGTTGTAGAGTCTGTGATTGAATGGCTATAGTCCGACATGAATCGGGGATTGATTCAGATGTATTGGCCCTTGAGAGTATCACTTCTACGATTGAAATCCAACATGCCAGGGAAAAGAGATTTCAAACGATTATCAGTGCCAACAGGTGGATATTGGAAGCTTAGATGAGCATGAGAAAAAAAATATTGGAACATGTTGTTCCTCCTAATGATAATAAGGTTCATTTTGAGGATATTGGAAATTTAGAGTACGTAAAAGAAGAGTTGAAGGGGCTCATTATTCTGCCTTACTAAGGTCTGAATTTTCACCAAGGGCGCCTTGCAAAGGTATTTTTTTTCGGCCCTCAAGGTTCAGGAAAGACACTGCTAAAGCATTTAGGGAATAGACAAGATTTATTATCATTTTACATAAAAACATTCTTTCTTTCATGATTGTTCCCCATCAATTTATATTTTTAAAAACCATCATGATGTATTATTTAGAGATCAAGTTCCGCTAAACCAGTTACATTCATACGCATGTCTTCCAAATACAATTGTTTGTGGCCTGATTTGGGACAAATACGGTCTACATAAAGAGTTTTCATATTGCCAACTCGACTAATTAAAGATATGGGCAGGAATCAAAGGAAGACAAAAGAGAAGATACATCATGGTATAAACAACCTAGATAATATAAGTTAAGAGACTTATTTTTAACGCCAATGACTATTTGTAATGCATTAGTCTCAATCACAATTATGGCACCTTGGAGTTATTGTGTAGCATGTGAACTAAACAAAAGAGCCTAAGCTTCAACCATTTCAGTTGTCAATATGACATGCCTTCTTTGTACACTAGCAGTAACAATGAAACCATAAGAATCACGTATGACAAAACCTAGCCCCACCTCACCATTAGATAGCATCACAACATCGTTGTTCAATTTAAGGTTATAAGTATGAGGGAGTTGCCACCCTTGATGCAAACATCCATGAACAATAGAAGGTGAAGTTGTGGACAAAGATACTCGGTGAAGCTTATATTGAGAAACCAAATTCGAAAAGCGAACAAGAATTGAGGTATTGTTATCCCTTCATCCTTGAAATTTCCCTTAATTTTCCGAGGTCCATGAAAACCACGCATATAATAAAAATTTAGTCAGACCATCAATTCTAAGTGTGCTTAAAACCGGTGCAACCAAATCGATCACAAGGGGCAGAGGCAAAATTTTGTTGCATCAAAGGGGTAACGGATGAAGAAGACCAAATAGATGCAACAACTAGGCATATAAAGATGGCGTGCCAAAATTATTTACGGTCAAGATTACATCTATTGCACAAATCATGTGAAATAACATGACGATATCGTTATGCAGATTTAACAAACAAGCAATCATAGAGAAATCGCCATGAGAAGACTCGTAATTTCGAAGGGACATTGAGTGACCAAACAACAAACCAAAACCCATAGCGTGGTTGGGCAACAAAAGCAACATTTGACTGAACACCAAACAAATATCATATTTTAATCGTAAAGACATACGACTTTGAGGGCCGCCAAATAAGGGCATCCGAAGAAGCACGCCTAAAAAGGGGTATACTCAAGATCAACCTAATATTAATGGGATGAAAAATTTGTTGTAGAATGTCATGATCCCATTGAGTGATCAATTAGGGTAGAAATTGGCATAACTAAGTCAAGATACTGCAGAGACAAAGGCAATCGAAAGGAGGAGCCTTTTGTGATCCAAGCCTTAATATTATCCCATTGCCATTTCTCCAACTCAACCCATCAATCAATAAAGAATTGGCACCTCATATACTACTCCAAGTATATCTAGGATTATAACCAAGTTGTGATGACATGAAAACTAATCTCTTATAATACCTTTCCTTTAGGACCTGAGCAAGAAGTATATCCAGACTTTGCATCAAGAGTTATCCTTGTTTAGCCAAAAGAGTGGCATTAAAAATCTTTAAATTACGAAATCTCATTCCCCATTGCTTCTTTGCCAAACAATATGGCATTACGAGTTTTCTAATATAGTTTCCACTCTTTGTATTTAGAGCCCCGCCAAAATCTTGGAAGTAAGGGATGTATCCCATCAAAGAAAGTGTCAAGTAAGTGAAAAACACATAATATAAAGTGGGATAAACTATAAAACGGATTTAACGAGTGTTTCGCAACCAACTTGAGATAGTAGCCTCTCTTTCCAAATGTGGACCTTTTTCAAATATGCTCTTTGATACTTGCAAACACAACTTTTTTAGACTTACCTATAATAATAGGTGAGCCCAAATACTTAGAGTAATGATCCACTTCCCAAACATTTAAAAAAGTCGTCAACTCAAGTCTTCGCGGTGCACTTCAATTTTTTTCTAAAGCAAAATTATGATTTTCCCATGATAACTTTCTGGTCTTACACTCGTTCATAAATGCTAACAATATCAACTAATTTTGAGCATTCCTATAGGTTCGCTTTAGCAAAAAGTAGGTTGTCATCCACAAAGAAGAGATGAGTAATTTGGGGGCCACCTCGACAAATCTAAATGACATGAATTGCACCCTGTTGCATCATTGAATTGAATAAATTAGAGAAGCCTTCAACACACATATAATAAAGAGGAATGGATATAGAGGGAAACCTTGATGAAGCGCATAAGACAGATTAACCCGACCTCGAATAGCACCATTAAACTTACAAGAAAAGGTTACAAACTGTAAGCAACTTGTTACCCGCTCAATCCATATATGAGAAAATCCGAGACGCTACATTAATTTCCCCACGAGGCGCCATTCAATCAGATCGTATGCTTTCATCATATACAACTTAAGACCAAACCAAACGTTATTCCCATAACGCTTATTCTCCGTTGCATGAAAAAGCCTCAAAGGCAATTAAAGCATTGTTAGAAATGATGCGATCTGAAATGAAAGCACTATGTGACTCTCCAACAATAGTTGCCATAAAAGACTTTAGACGATTGGTTAAGGTCTTCTAAGATAATCTTATATAACATCATACACAGACTGATTGGACGAAACTCCTTGACATACTTAGGGTCTTTCACCTTGAGGATTAAAGTGACAATAGTATGATTAATCTTCTACAACGAAACTTTTCCCAACCAATAGTCTCGAATAAAAGAAACCACATAAAATGTTACAATGTTTCAAGACTTTTGGAAGAACAAAGCATGCATCCCATCAAAATTCGGAGCTTTAGTGGGTGCATTTGAACAAAGTTAATTTGATTTCGTCATGTGTAGGCATAACATCAAGACTGACATTAATAATATGATCGAGTGATTCTTATATGGATACAAGAGAGAACATCATCACAGTTTACTACCCCATCAGACTAAAACAAATTTGAGTAGAAATCGACAATTTTCCCCTCACTAAAGGAATCGTCATCGTGGAACTGACCATTATCATCATACAAACTCGATATATAATTGGTAGAGCGACATTGATATGCCTTATGGTGAAAATTTTCTCCATCACGTAATTCATTAGCCCAGGCTCTCATGAACCAAAGGACTCCTCCTCGGTGAGCAACCGATGTAATTCAGCAGGTACGTCATTACAGTAGTGCAAAGTATGCTCGTCAGGAAGCCAGTGATGAAGATTTGGGAGTTGTTTTCAAGGATTCGAATACAATGCTTATGATCTTTAAAAGTGTTAAACACCAGTCTTGCAACATGTTAAAACAAACCTTAATTTTCTAATTCGGTGAACCCATAGAAGAAAATCAAGGGTCACACACAATAGTTGCACACTAATCACTTTAGAGCCACAAGGATTCAAAATGGAAAGGTTTATTACTATGTTGCCCATTGGAAAAGGAGCCTGCTAGATTTAAAAATAACAGGAAATCGTCAGAATGAATGCGTGAAAAAGGAAATCTAAGCATTTGGAAACGCAAAAAACCACATTTGAGAGAAAAGACCCCAATCTAGGCGTTCACGGAGATCTTCCTTCCCACGGATGTTTCGCTGCCATGTAAATTTACTATCAGCATAGCCCATATCATGACAAAGGTTCAAGTAAGAGATAACATTCCGAAAAAGAGTTAAATTAGAGTCACGAATATCAGCCCCGTAAATATAATTAGATGTAGAAGTTACTTGTCATAGAGAACAAGTAATATAAATATAAATAAATATATAAGCTACTTGTCGTGGGGAATAAGTAAGAAACATAAATATAGATATAAATATAAATAGATTTAAAAGTTACTTGCCATGAGAAAGTGAGAATAGAATAGCCACCGCTGGTTATATCATTCAAAACCTTTATGAAGAGGTAATTACAATAAGACGTCAAAAATGGATAGAATTAGAATTCACTACTAATCGAAGCCCAAGGCATATATATGTTAGTACGAGCCGCCCAATTGATAAATACGAAGAAAATTATGATCGAAAGTGATAACATCTAGGTAATAAACGTCCTTCATGAAAGCCGTAGTTGTCCATGACAAAAAAAAATGACCGTGATAAACATTGTTAATTTTAACATCTTCTAAGGTTGTCCAAATTAATCGCGTACCTCTCGTATGTATAACACTGCGGCTAATTACATAGTTTAATTGCGACACTCAATCACCAATCGACTTTGTGACTCATTCAAAACTGAATGTTTTCATCCAAAAACATTCTATAGGCTGAATCTTGCGACACTCAATTACCCCTAACCAACTTGTGACTCATCTAGATCAAAATTTTCTCATCCAATAATATTTCTTAATTTTTTCCTCATCAAAAAATATCGTGGTTGTTTAAATAGGAAAATACTAATCTACCCCTTCAAGTCTAATCAGCAGTATAAAAGGCCCACCCCCTTCCCCCGCAAACCCTTGCGATTTGCTGTTTTGCACCTCTCTATCATCTCGGTCGGTTTGCTTTACCTTCTCTGTTCGCTAGGGTTTCATTCTCCTCCGAAAATAATTGATCAATTTCCTGTGTTTTTTCTTGCCTCCTGCTGATCAGGTTCCTAGGGTTTTCCGATTTCTCCATCAATTAAGAAGCGATGTCGCTGAGGCCGAACTCGCGGACGGAGGGTCGCCGCAACAAGTACAAGGTCGCCGTCGATGCCGATGAGGGCCGCCGTCGCAGGGAGGACAATATGGTCGAGATCCGCAAGACTAAGAGGGAGGAAAGCTTGCAGAAGAAGCGTCGGGAAGGGCTTCAAGCTCAACCGGCCACTGCTTCTCTCCAAACCGCCAACGCCGAGAAGAGGGTAACGTATTTGTTTCTCTTATTCTCGTGATCTGACTGTTGTAGGAAATTTGAAGCTCAATTGATCTTTTGGTTTAGGGTTGCTTTTATTCTACATCAAATTTCTGTGGTTTCAGTATTAATCCAAGTGGAAAAAAAGTCTCCGATTACATTAAAGTAGTGATTTTTTGATGTTGCGATGTGAACTTAGATACTGAATTCTGTTTATTGGGGTTTGATGGCAGTTGGAGAGCCTTCCTCAATTGGTTTCTGGGGTTTACTCTGACAATGCCCAATTGCAACTCGATTCAACCATGCAATTTCGCAAACTTCTCTCAATAGGTATTTGAATGACCAAGCTGTTTCTTTTGTTAGGTTTCGCGAGTATATTTGCGCTTTCTAATTTTGGTGTCTGATTGAATAATTGCAGAAAGAAGCCCTCCAATTGAGGAAGTGATACAAGCAGGTGTTGTCCCTCGCTTTGTAGAATTCCTTCAGAGAGAGGACTTTCCACAACTGCAGGTTTGAACTGAGTATATTTCATGAAGAGTAGAATGCCCTCTGTTGTTGTATTCGATCTTACTATATGTTGTTGCATTTGTTTTCTCAGTTTGAGGCAGCTTGGGCACTCACTAATATTGCATCCGGGACCTCTGAGAACACTAAGGTGGTGATTGATCATGGGGCAGTCCCAATTTTTGTGAAGCTTCTTGGTTCTCCTAGTGATGATGTTCGGGAGCAGGTATATTTGATGGAAACTGATCAGCTCTGTGGATTATATGATTTCTTCTTTGATTTTATGAAAGCCATGACTTTTTTTCAATGTTTATATATGATTTGTTCTTGCAACTGCAGGCTGTTTGGGCTCTGGGCAATGTCGCAGGCGATTCCCCAAGGTGCCGGGATCTTGTTTTAGGCCATGGTGCATTGATTCCGTTGCTTTTACAGATGAATGAGCAATCTAAGCTTTCAATGCTGAGAAATGCTACATGGACTTTATCAAATTTCTGCAGAGGAAAGCCACAACCACAATTTGAACAGGTTGGCATTCTTAAGCACGGTTAACTTTTTTTCACTTGTACCAATTTTCATAGTTTTGGAATAACACTGTAGAGTATGATTGGCAGGTGAAGCCAGCACTTCCGGCACTTGAGCGTCTTGTCCATTTAAATGATGAAGAAGTTCTGACTGATGCCTGCTGGGCGCTTTCCTACCTTTCTGATGGTACAAATGACAAAATCCAAGAAGTGATTAATGTGGGTGTCTGTCCTCGGCTTGTTGAACTGCTCATGTGTGTAAAACTTACCATCTTGATATCATTGTTTATTTATCTTTCTGTGTTTGAGCACCTGGCAACTAACTTGCTGACGACCTTTGATGCAGGCATCCTTCCACTGCAGTGCTCATTCCTGCCCTTCGCACTGTTGGCAATATTGTTACTGGGGATGATATGCAGACCCAGGTAGGATTTTAAGTTTACTTCATCATCTTATGCATGTCTATGTATCACAACCCTATTGGTCTTTAAACGTGAAAAGTCTATGCTTGTATATTCCACATATTGACATCCCAACTTTAGAATAGATTATGTTATTCAAGTTGCACAAGATATATGCACCTCTTAAATCTAGAACAGAAGAGGAATTTCTGTATAGTTTGAAATTATTGTGTTGATGCCTGGTGATGGAGAAAATGGACACTTGGTATGGTATATACAGACATGGATACTTAAGTGTTAGTTCTATTATGTTACAATCACAAGCTAGTAAGCTACAGTAGGTGCAAGGTTGGGAAGTGTAGAGTGTAGAGACAGAGTACAGATAAAGAAGACGAAAAAACCCTATTGTTTAATGCAATGTATTTTGCATGTTTGGTGTTTTTGGACATTCAACCTGAGGATGGCCCATTTGTTTCAGAAAAGTTACGATGAGTTTTGCTTTGTTTATGTTGTTGCCTCTCAATGTTTAATGGGTTATGGTTGTCCTCAATGCCTGGTGTTTTCTTATTTATTTAATTGTCTTTTGAATTTGAGTGAGTATGCTGTAGATAAATCAGATTTGCTGTATCTTATTGTGCCAATTTTTGCTTGCAGTGTATTATTACGGTTGGTGCACTACCCTGCCTTCTGGGTCTGTTGACCCACAATCATAAGAAAAGTATAAAGAAAGAAGCTTGCTGGACCATTTCAAACATTACCGCTGGAAACAAAGATCAAATCCAGGTACTGTAATAAGAAATTAGAATTTGTATGTATAATTGGATGTGAATTCGGGTTCTTCATTTTCTAGCTACCTACTTTTCTGTCCGACTCAGACTGATAGATTTGTTAATGGAACAATAGCACTTCTTCTAATGAATTGTTTTCCTATAAGATTCTTAGTATATATCATGATTTAACAATTAAATTATATGCTTACTGATTGCTGAATGTTCTTTAGGGTGTTATTGAGGCTGGTCTAATTGGCCCTCTTGTGAATCTTCTCCAAACTGCTGAGTTTGAGATCAAGAAAGAGGCTGTGTGGGCAATATCTAATGCTACTTCTGGTGGTAGTCCTGAGCAGATTAAGTATGAACTCTTTTATGCTTCAAACTTGCCATGCCATTTCTCTTTTCTACTGCAGAATTGCACATTCATGCTTACTTTTCTATTTCAGGTTCTTGGTTAGCCAGGGATGCATAAGACCCTTGTGTGATCTCCTTGTATGCCCTGATCCAAGGATAATCACAGTCTGTTTGGAAGGATTAGAGAATATCTTGAAAGTCGGGGAGGCTGAAAAGGGTCTGGGTAACTCTGGAGATGTCAATATTTACTCGCAGATGATTGATGAAGCAGAAGGACTAGATAAGATAGAAAATCTTCAGAGCCATGACAACAATGAGATATATGAGAAGGCTGTGAAGATTCTGGAGACGTACTGGTTAGATGATGACGAGGAAGAGACATTACCCACCGGTGATGACTCTCAATCCGGGTTCAACTTTGGAGGAAACCAAGTTACAGTTCCATCTGGTGGATTCAACTTTAGTTGAAGGTACGGCTGTCGTCAGATTCATTCAGCTCGTGTAATAAAGTTGTCTTTTTTTTTGGTTAACCAAGTTATATGCAGAGTTGTGATATTCTTCTCAAACTAAAGAACTGGTTTTCTTCTTAACAGATACCCATGAATATTGGCAAGAGGGAAAGCATGGATTTTGGTATGTTACGGCTCAGGTCAGGTCAGGTCCAGGTCAGTTAAATCACCTCAATGTGTCCCGTCGTTAGTCCAGTGTCTTCTACAGCGTCATTGAGGTAGAGTCGGTCATGGTCGAATAAAATCAGGAAAGCTTGTGGCTGATGATGGCAAAATTCACAGATGAGTTGTCTATTTTTGCCCTTGGTCCACGGCATTCTGGATATAACTAAAGGGTGGGGTGGGGTGGGTATGATTATGGTTATTATGATTTGTTTGGTCAGGGTTATTCTAGTTGTTAGTTGGTGCTGGGATTTTGAGTGCAGAATATTGTTTCAAGTGTTCATTCTTAGAGTTGGGTGCTGGGTTTTCTATTTGTATTCTACAGTTATGGGGTTTCCTATATTTGCTTTTGAATTGTATTGGTATTGTGAAGTCCAAATTTTTTTTAACTAGCTGTGTAGAACTCACAGTATATCTGGTGCAATATAAAAGAAAGTGTCTTTTTTTTCAAAAAAAAAAATTGTGAGTTTTTGCTTGCTGATTAATCCTGATCCTTATTTGTATTCTACAGTTTATAAGAGTTAAAGACCCCATCTGATTGAGCCATTGAATAAGTCAGTTTAAAATTTTTGGCAAAGTGGCGGTTTATGATGATATGTGGTGTGATAATAATATGAATTGTTTTTGGCATATATCTGTCTATTTTTTTTGAAGCATATATCTGTCTATTTTGCTAGGCAAATAAAACTCGTGAATTGAGTGGGACGGGTTGAGATTTGAGTGGGGGCTGGTATGATTTGGGTTGTGTTTTAATGTCAGGTAATTAGTTTACATAGTTTATAAATTACACATTATGTTGGTAGAAACTAGAAATATTAAAGTAAAGTCTTATGTTTTGTTATGTTTGGCAATAATATATAAACGTTGTTACATAGTAATTGGTATATAGGTGAAGTAGGTATTTCAATAGTCAACACTCATGGTAAAGATCATGTAGTTAACTTTTGTAGTCTATTTTTTGGTCAATTTTGAATAAATAAAATTACATTTTGTATCACATATTCACAATCTTATATTATGAACCATAAAGTATATCCTACAAAAGTGGATACAAAAGTGGATTAGTAGTATAGAATTAAATGAAACAAAACATTACACCTTAATACAAGGAGAGACTGTTTTGTGAGGAAAACTTTATGAATCTAGAATGGTCAAACAATCAATCTCTATTAATAGAAAAATTAAAACCCTTTTCAGATTTCATATGATCTGGACTCAACTAGTACAACCACAACACCACAATAATCTAATAAGAGGGAAAAAGACAAATTCAATTACAAAATTGGCGCTTCACATTTAACACTCCCACAAATAAAAAAAGATTCCATCTCCCAACGAAAATTAAAATTAAAAAAAAAGCCCGGATTGTCGAAAAATATTGCGGCCAATCTCGCGCCATGTCTCAATTATTTGGCGGGTCAAAATGCTCTCCCTCCCTCCAAACCCTAAATTCATTTTTAAATTGTGGAAATTCCATGTTATGCCCCCACACTTTTTACCTATTTCATTTCGCGCCCAACACCTTTGAATTCTCAGCTTAAGTTCATCTAATACTTTCTTTTTTCCATTTCTTTCTTGAATTATAGTAAGATTTTATAAATATGCGAATTTAGTTTCCAACTGTGAGAATCGATGGTTTGGACATGTTTAGAGACAGGGAGCCAATCCTTAGGTATGATAGTCTAGTTTTTTGAGACTTTCACGGAAAAAATGGACGACCAAAGAAAACCTAGAAGTACAGTATAAAGCAGGATATCAACCGGTTATAGATTTCTAAAGATCTGACAGAAGGTAGAAATAGTTCGAGGGAGAAGATCAGTGTACTAGGCAACTAATCGTCAAGACAAATGGTTTTACTTGGTCGTTGGATTTTTTTATTTGTGTTGATGTTGTGTGGTTTTGTTACTCTGCATTGTGCTTTTGTCATTTTCCTTAGCTTTTTAGGTGCGGTTGTATGGTTATGTCAAGTCTTTCGAGTGCACCTCCCCTATGCCAGGTTAGGGGTGTCCCATCTTGACCATCAGATTCCGTTGAAGTGGAGCTACGCTAAATCAATGTTGTTATCGTTGTTATTGTTGTTATTGTTGTAGTTTCCAAGAAGGAAATCGGTAATTGTTGAATCAAATAATTGTTGAGGGTATGATACGGCATTCCAAAGAACATTAGGCACCCGACCGTAATAAATAAAACATGAAGGGGGACCAGAAAAATAAAAAAACAATTTCAAATTGGAAAACGAAGAGACTAGAAGAAAGAGAGAGAGGCGCAGCAACAAAAATGTATGGCGGTGTCAGTCGTACAAGTTTCAGAATCAAGGGGCAAAATCGTCATTTCATCTCCCCCCGCGCGCTCTAGGGTTTTTTTGCCCCCTCTTCAATCGCCATCTTTTGAGCCACTCTTTTCCCAAATCGGCTGCTGATAACATTCCTCTCTCTCTAGTGACTGTGTCTTCCCTCTCTCTCTTTATATATAATTTATGTCGGTTTTTCAATTTTTAGGGTTGCAGCTAATTTCCCACTCTACTATACTCTGCTCTTTCCCTCCCTACAAATCATCCTCTCAGATCCTTCTCTCTCTTGCTCCCAACTCCCCCCTTTCTACCCACCACCACTCTTCTGTGTGATCAGCTGATCGGTTTGTCTTTGATCGATCTAGTAGTGGTTTGATCTGATTACTGATCACTCTATTTCAATTAGTTCCCGCTAGTTTGCTTTTCTTTGGTGTGATCTGTTTCTAGTCTCTGTTTTGGTGGCATTTCCGATTAGGGTTTTGTGAGATTGTGCGATTTGAATCATCCAACTTGCTTATCCAGCCTTACCCATCACAGATCTAGCCGTTGGTTTATCTGGGTCGGTGTTAGATCTTCGAAAATAGAACTCTGGAATGGTGGATCTGAGTGATAAAGTAAGTGATCACAACACTCTACTTGTATTTTATCCTCCTTCATTCGAGTAAAGTGAAGATCTGACAGTGTAAATGGTCATTTTCTTTTGCAGGCTTTAGACTCTGAAGAGATGGATAACAAATACCCAGAAGTTGCTTCATCCTCTGAAGACAGTCAAGTGAAGAAAACCTGTGCTGATTGTGGAACTTCCAAGACTCCTCTCTGGAGAGGCGGTCCAGCTGGCCCTAAGGTTTGTTCTGTTCTCTTCTGTTCTTGATCTGATCTAATTGATCTGATTGATCCTCGGATCACAAGTATTTGTTTGATTTGATCTGGGTTTCTGATCCTCGTGATTTTTGTTGTTATGAACAGTCACTCTGCAATGCGTGTGGGATCAGAAGCAGGAAGAAGAGAAGGGCAATATTGGGAATCAATACTAAGTCTGAAGAGAAGAAGACAACAACAACAACCACAACAAAGAAATCCAATCACAGCTCTGGTGGATCCTTGAATCACAAGTTTCTGTCAATTGGCAAAGAGGTTTTGATGCAGAGATCAAGAATGGAGAAGCATTGGAGGAAGCTGGGCGAAGAAGAACAAGCTGCTGTACTCTTGATGGCGCTCTCTTATGGATCTGTCTATGCTTAATAATAAAAGGGGTTTTCTTAACTTTAGGGTTCTTAATTTTTGTTGGTTTACTAATTACTACTAATAGGGTTATTATGATATGATAATGTGGTGTTTGGTAGCAATTTGAAGGTGCCAATCGTCTTTTGTTCTTGTGATGATGTGATGAAACCCTATCCCTTCTGATATTTCCTATCAAGAATTGTTGTTGGGTTTGTGTAGGGGGATTTTGGGTTAGGTGTTATTTGTTGCCTTTTTGTTGAGTAAAAATTCAATTTATATGAGGCTTTTTGGCTAACATGATGGTGTGTTCTTGCTGGTGTTCTTGTTTTGCTATAATCATCACTGGTGTCATTGTTTGTCTTATATTGCACATGATTGTGACATGTTCAACCATTGAGATTTCGGCAAGTTGAAAAGTGTAAAAGATCACTAGTTTTTTAGTTTTTACCCCCATTCGAATGGAAATATGGAATCCAATGTACGTGTGTAAATGATGAAAATCCAAAGGCTTTTATTGTGATGTCCGGTTTTGGTCACGCCGCCAAAATTGTTGCTGATAATGGTAATATATGTAATTTGAAGGTGGGTGAAAAGAAAAACTAAAATTTGAATTTGGGATCAATGAGATTTGCCTCTCTATTCAAGATTGGGAGGGAGAGATGGTCGAGTTTGAATTGATTTGAGTTTGAACGGGTATAATAACAAAGGATTAGTTTATTTGATTGCTTTGAAATAACTAAGATTTTGGTTGACCGTCTATTTATATACTCCCTCCGTTCTATTCTATTTGTCCTTTTTTATTGTTTCACATATATTAAGAAACTCATTGAAAATGTAAAAAATATCATTGAAAATCCAAAATTTTTCTAAATGTAATCACAAATTAATTACTAACTATCCTTTATAGCCAATAGATAGAGAGAAAAAAGTCAATATGAATCATTTACAATATATTAATTAAATAAAAATTTTAAATAGACAAGTTTTGTTGAACAAAGTTTTGAGGCTAGAAAGACAAGTAGAATAGAACGGAGGGAGTACAACCAACGTAGTAGTACTACGTAGGCTTGGTTATTTGATTAGTGTATGTTGATAATGATAAAGGCATGATTGGTGATGCTTTTGTGCACACGCATGCGTATGAACAGGGTAATTAATAAGCGTTAATTAGCAAGATGTGTAGAAAGTAGAACAGTTACTACCAAAATACATAAAGACAACAGCTAATTATTCTATTAATATTCAACAGCTATATGTATTCCCTCAAATAAAATTCAAACATCTAAGTTGAGGTAATACAATGCTTATCCCTTTTGTTACTACAAAATAATCTTTAATTTAATTATGTTAGCATGAGTAAAAAACACTTTAATTTGTCTGAGTCATGAAAACCCTTTTTTTCACTATATAAGTTGAGCTACATGATAATGGGTTTACATGAAAATGTTTTTTTATTAAGAAAACTTTTGTCATGCAATATTCTCTATATAAAATTAAGCTAATTTTTATAAAACAAGTCGTTTGTGAACTTTAGATGACTTCTCATCAAGTTATACTTAGTAGATGATTTTGTGTATTAAATCATTCAAAATACAATGATATATTATACATGTCAATGAGTCGGGTAGGCCAGGATCGAGTATTCGAGTCCGTAAAATTTGAGTCAAAGTTGGTTTGGTTCTTCTATCATTAAAATTTACGGGTTACCTCGATCAGACTAGCGAAGTTTGTGTCAATCTAATAGGTCAATAAGTCAATTGCATTAGATTTTATATTTATGATTATCAAAATAATATTATTTTAACAAAAAATTATATTAATTTATTAATAAAATAAATATGTTGTATATTTTCTAATCGTAAAATATTATAGTGTTGAATAAAAATGATATAAAATATAAGAAACCATGAGCCGAGTCAACCTAACACAGTCAGATTCGGGTTGTTCTTGAACCACTGTTCTCGGGTTGAGTTTCAACCCTAAAACTTTTGGTCAGGTTGAATCGGTTTGTTGGGTTGGATCATGTTTTAACCGCTCTATAATTTTGTATGAGATCATTATGTTAGTATAACATACAATTTTGTGTGAAAACACCGTCTAAATTTAATACTAGATTATTGTATGCATTAGACTCGTAAAGTGAAGATGATCATATGATATAAATTTTGAATAAACACACATAAATTTTGACAATTGACATTTGTTGCTGCAACTATTCAATCTGTGTCTCCACTTCTGAGGAGTAATTGTCTCCACCCTCTTTCCAGCTAAAAAACATCTGCTCACTGACCCCTCAAACCAAATCCCACTACCCTAACTTCTCTAAATTTGCAAAATAGCCCCTAAATATTCCAAAAAATACACTTCCATTCATCAGAAAATTCTTGCGAATTTGGGCCGGCCCGTAATTGAACTTGGATTCTTCGATGATCGTATACCTTCATATATAGCACCATAACAATAAATGGACAATTTGTGGACTTTTGGGCTTTTAAATAAGTATCAGTATTGGGCTTTTGGCCCACATTTGGCAATTGCAAGCGTAATTCAGTGATTATGCAATAAATTGTGCCAACAGGGCAATAGCGAATCTTCTTTTGGTAAATTTAATGTCACTTTTATTACCACGTTTGTTGTAATCATATTGATGGTTATTTTTATAGCTTATGTTAGTATAAAAATAAAATATATTGTTTTTTTTTATTACTCGTATTATTGCCAAACATTTTTCTTGTGCTCCATGTGTGGAGTTAACATGATAGTTAGAATATAATTATAACTTTCAATTAATAAGCTTTTTATAACATAAAAATTAAAAAATAAATTTTGTAATGAACTGAAACTATAATAAAATCCTGCATAAATCCAAAGCTACAATGAAATTACTTTGGATTTTATCATCATCCATCCAAAGTATAATGCATGGTACAGAGCGATTAAAAAAAAGGAACACAACATAAAAGTGTATGCACATATTCTGTTCACTTTTATAGGTTATGATAACCCACATTAACACCGAATACAATAATTGATATACTTATTTATTATGTTGTTTATGTTGTTATTGCTAAACATTTTTGTTGTGCTTTATGTCTAGAACTAAATATATAATTATACATTGCAATGAATAAACTTTCATACTATTAGAAAAACATCATTTTTTTTATACTTTATGCATTGATGTATCGAATCTCATCACAAATCCAAAGTTAAAATGGTAGACAGATGGACAACAAAATGGGCCCAGGCGCCCAGCCCATGAGACAATTGCCAGCCAGCTTTGAACTATAAGTGGGTCCTACGTCATTCATCTTAAAGTTTTTTTTAAAGAAAAAACAATTTCCTTAAAAATATACTCATGTTGAAGGTGATGGAGCGATGATGACCAATTTGGCACGTACAACATTTCCATTTTAAACTAATACGTAGCACATGCATTTCCTCCATACCCCCAATTTGCGAGATTATGACCTCACGAGATCCCTCCAAAATGTAAGTAAATTACATCAACTAACAAAGAAAGAGAATCTAATGTACATTTGTTTCTCTTGAATTGTTGTATTAGAAGAAAAATTAAAAGAAGAAGGATTGATCGATAGAGTGTTTAGAAAATACAACAATCGATATAAAAACCACGCATTGAGTGATCAAAATTCATATGATAGTATACTTATTTGATAAGGATAAATGGATTCGATGTATAAGACAAGTTCGTTAAATTGAGAAGTTGAGAGATATAACAACAAAACGAATTGACAAGAGAGCACAAACGGATAAACAAACTCTAAACTAGCAAGAAAAAAAAAACCTAACAACCGATAAAAAGCCATCATAAACATTAGAGAGATGAGCTAAGCAATACAGACGAAATATCGTTGGAATGTAGCAAAAGAGATCATCTCTATCTAAAGAGTGCACAATTGACCATCTCAACATGGCTCCCACCTAAATGAGGATCTTTAAGATCATCGAAACCGACCATAACCTTGATCAGATACAATTATAACTATAACCACTCTTAACCGTGAGGAAATAAAATATGGATCGACTTGAAAGGATTTGAGTTTGCTAACTAGCCTAGTTTCATATGATTTAATTGCAAACTATGTTGAGAATAATAACCTATCCCACATCTGAAATCCAAATAGATCAAGCCTAGTATATGTATACCCTTGGGTTACTCCTCCTATTGCCAATTGGTTTTAGGATGGAACCCCATGGGCTTATGTACTAGGCTCATGCGCAGGGGCTTATGTACTAGGTATCAGAGTTGTTCGGTTTTGGGCCCCTTTATCGACCTTGGGTTGGGCCCCTTTATTTACCTTGGGTTGGGCTTGGTGAGTTGTTACCTGCCCGTTATCTATTCTTCTGTCTGTCTTGGGTTGGGTTTAGCGAGTCGTTATCTATTCTTCTGTCTGTCTTGGGTTGGGCTTAGCGAGTTGCTACCCGCTCGTTATCTATTCTTTTGTCTTGGGTTGGGCTTAGCGAGTTGTTACCCGCCCGTTATTTACCCTTACTTGTCCAAGTGTCAAGTGGCCATCCATGTTGCACTTGAGGGGGCGTGTTGAGAATAATAACATATCCCATATTTAAAATCCAAATAGATCAAGCCTAGCATATATACCATTGGGTTACTCCTTTTATTGTCAATTGGTTTTAGGATGGAACTCTATGGACTTATGTACTAGGCTCATCCGCGCATGTTTGCCCGTACCGACACGTCCTCAGTTTATCTACCAGCCCACGGACTTTTCACAAACTAACCTAGCTAATTTCATAATATTAATATGGAAACATATTTTGCTCGTTTCTTAACACATATAGAAACATGATTCATAACTTTTCTTCCTACTCACTTCATGCCCAACTATATATGTTACTCATAAGTATAGCAAGATAAATGAAAGCACAAATGTGGACCCTTACCCTACACAATGGTTGGTATAAATTACATAAAAAAAGGATGGAAGAGAAATAAAAAAGAAGAGCAAAAAACGGAGTAGCTAGACCCACGATCCATCCAACATATACAAACAAGACTAAGCAAAGTTGGCATTTGGTGTCACACACAATATATAAGATTGAAATTAATGTGAAGCTAGTGGTTATCATTCATGTTACGTTTCTCTTTTGCGGTTACCCTTTTTCCTCTTCTTATCTTCCTATACTTTTTCTTTTTCCTATTGGAGTAAATTGTACTCACATTTCCAAATTTTATTTAATTAATTGATTATATCAAGCTAATTCATTCACTATATAATTATTAAATACTCTCTCCATTTTAAAATTATTATTATTCTAAAACCTTATTTTCTTCAAAATTATCATTTTATACTTTTTTGCTACCTACATTATGATTATATGTTTGTATTTATTATTATTATTATTTTAATAAATTAGAAAAAAAATGTCAAGGATAATATTATAAAATAAAATGTATAATAAAAATATTTTTATTTGGTATTTTTTTAGAAGTGAGAAATTATTTAAAACGACAATTATTCTGAAAGTGAGAAAGTAGTTTTTTTAATTTCATCCTCAAATGACACCAAACACCAAATGAAACTTCCAGTTATAACACACTTTTTTAGTATGAATCATAAATTCATACACAATAATTAAGCACTCACTTTTTTAAAATACTGTACTATACTAGTAGTAGTATAAAATTTGACACCTTTTGGAAATAACAAGCAAAGTTGGGTAGCTAAGTAAATGATACCACCCACCGTCCACAACCCCCCAAACCCATGTGCGCCCATTTCCTTTGATTTGCTGGAACCAATTTTTGCACACAATCTTTGAACCATCGAACGTGAACGGCCATGAAAAATGTGCAATAATAAATCAAACACTAACATTAATAATATACATTACACACTAAAACTTGGTAATTTAAATTAACCTCCAAAAAGAACTAATCTTATATTATTTCCATAATGCAATTAACAACAATAATGTGGAAAAGTACAAAAAAAAAAAAAAAACTATAGCATAATTACTAGAAATTAATTAATCGGTCACGGCGTTTACAGATAAACAGTAGTAGATGGAAGAGAGCAAGCAAAATGACCAAATTGACCCCATTTTCAGCAGCCACCCCCGGATCCAGAGCTCATTCACCAAGGGCATTTCGGTAATCAAAGCAACCTGAGCTCATTTTCCCTCCCTCGTCGTCTTCGACGGCGCCGGAGCTCTCTCTCCACCCAGATCTGATCATCTGCAACCACATTTTTTTTTATTTCTTATAATAACAGAGAGAGTTTGAAATTTTAATTGCTTTTCTTCTCAGAGGAGAAATATGGAAAAGACCAGAAAAACCAGGGACAAAACGGGAAAACGGAGGCTTCTAGAAGGAGCGGAGTTGCCAGGTGGAGGGGTGTGATAGTAAAACGGGAAATACGGGACGATGGGGTTCGGAGGCGGCGGAGCAGGTCCGTACCGGTACGGCGGCGGATTGTAGTAGTAGCCACCGCCGCCGCCGCCGCCGGAGGGAGGCGGATAGTAGTAGCTCGGCGTGGAAGGCGGAGGAGGGGAGTTGTAGTAGGATCCCCCGCCGCCGGAGGGGGAAGGAGGAGGCGGACATCCGCCGGTGGAGGCGGGCGGCGGCGGGGATGGAGGCGGCGGGGAGGGGATCGACGGCGGAGGCGGGGAGAAGTAGGTGGCGCATGGAGTGCAATCGACGACCTCGGCGGCGTTGATCGCCGGAGTTAGAGAGTAGAAGATCAGCAGGAGGAGGAATGGAAGAGCTGGTGTACAACGACGTCGTTCCATTATGATTTGAGGGGAATTGAGCACGAATTGATCGCCGAATTATTCGGCGTATTGTTTTTTGGGGATGGGATGGAGACTGAAAAATTTTGAGTGGAGAGAAATGGAGAATTAGAGAAAGAGAGTGAGGAAGTGTGAGGGGAAATGGTGGTGGCTCTTTATTGATGATGAGGTGACTTGGAAAATTAATTATTAAAATAATATCTCTTTTTTCTTTAATTTTTTTAATTTTGTTTATTTATGGGGATCCGATTAGAAAAATAAAAAAAAAACGTAAAACGAGTCTTTTTTGTCAAGGAAAGAGTAAAGTAGGGAGGAAGGTGGGTAGTGGAAGACGACTGGAGAGAGTGGAGATAAAGAGAAAAGATAAAAGTGACCGACACGGTTTTACTTGAACGGTTTAGGGGGTTCTTCTGTAGTTCTGTAAATGAATCTCTCTGTTCAAGTACAGAACTACAGAAGAATCCCTAAACCGACACGGTTTTCCATCCAATAAATTATCCGATTTGTTGAATTTGTAGCTTCGGGGTTGTGAGGCATCTCGCCCAAATTCGTATCTGCAGGTTTTCGTGAACTAAAGTTGTGCGTTACCAGCCAGATAAGCCTTGCCGGCCGGAGCAACCTCCTCTCCCTTGGTGTTCGTCCGACGTCACCGCTGATGCCAAACCCCGACCATCACCGGCGATGTTCTTGAGCGCTACTGACCTCTCTCTCGTGAAAATTCTAATTGAATAGAGAAATAAAAAAAAAGTAAAAGTGTTGATTTTTTTAACGGAAATGGGGATTAATTGGATGGAAATTGCATTTTGAGAAACTTTAGGTTACGGTGCAAAATTGGTCAAAAGTTGAAGGACACCAAAAGGAATTACCTTTTTTTCTGGCTATCAAGAGGAAAAGTCGAAAACTAAAGGGCACCAAAAGGAATTTCCCAAAATTCTTTTTACAGTACCTTACTTTTCCCAGTTTTATCGTTTTGCATAGTAATGTTAGATAAAATTGCATAGTAAATGTTACACTACCCGCTGACAGTGACTACGAACTTAAATCGGCTTGTGTAGACCGGCTCGTAGGTACGATGATTGGAATATGAAGTGTCGGAAAAACCATTACATAATCGTAAAGAAATGACAATGGATGTTGGAATCAAGACGATGAAGCACACAATAGAGAAATGTCGTGCTATGGTGAGCAAGATAATGATGTTGATATGGGGCAACGCGCCGATCAAGGAAGTCGGGGAGCCTACGATGAGGACGCATACGAAAGAGGTTGTCGGCGCACTCGAATGAATAGAAGGGAAATAGAGCAAAACCCCTCGCATAAAAGATGGTCTTTGCGACATCATCACAATTACACTAGGGATACAGAATGTCATCAGAGACAAGAGCGTGCGCATGTGATAGAAGTTCAATTGAGGCGATTGTTGAACAATCAGGGATAAGCGATGCTTTCAGCTCAGGAGCACGCAAAGCAAAAGTAGGCAGGTTAATTTCTACGCCCTTTGTGTGAGAGATTCGTAGACATTAATCGCCGCCGAAATTCTCGAATCCAACTTTTGAGCTATACGGCGGGAGGAGTGAGCCATTCAATCACGCAGTAAAATTCACACACAAGATGGCGCTCTGAGTCACCAATTATGCACTCATCCTGCAAACTTGGGACATGCAATCAAATGGTTCCACATGCTTCCCGCGAATTCAATCCACACGCTGGAACAATTGGCACACATATTTCTTGACCACTGCATCGCAAATAGTCGAGAGCCCACTTCTATTGACAATCTCTTCACATGCCGAATGCGAAGCGAGGATAAGTTGGTGAGTTTTTTTCGGTGGTCGTTATACCTATCAAAGAATCCTTAGCTTTACCAAACTCAGTAGAGTGGCAAGTAAGGGTCGATCTCACAGAGACTCTTGTATTTGTGTTATTACTTGTATGCCAAGTAACCAAGGGGGGTTTGTAATTGTAAATTTTAACCCACTATGCAAGAATAAAACTAACTATGAATGCAATGATGATTTAAATATATGAGAAACAAACCTGTTCAACTTATTAAATCCATCATGATATTGATTTGTTGATCATCGATTCTCTTGATTCTCTTCTCACTTGAATAATCTATTGTGGATAATGACCCTACTAAGGATTAAGACCCAAACTTCAGATTTAGTTGATAGAACTATCATTCTAACAACCCTAATTATCTAATAACCTAGAAGACCTTCTAGATTCAATTAAACAACAGCATAACGCTTCAAGTTATCAATAGAAACAAACACTTAGAGCAACCAGACATCTAAGTGACTTGTGAATTTATTCCCTTCTTTAACCAACTTGTCCAACCGGTACTAAATTGATTAAAGTATACTCTTGATCAAATTAACTCCGATCGGTAATTAATCAGATTCAGTTATAACTAGAAATTCAATTAGGTATCTAATCTAATAAAACCCTAGTTTAGATTCAATTAAGCACAATAAATAATTTCTATTCAAGTTTGTTGAGAATCAATCAAACCTCACAACTATATACAAATCATGACTTCAATAACTAGTCAAACACAAGGGAAATTAGCAATGCATAATTAAATTGAAATCAAACTTACAAAGGTTCAAAGATTACTTCTTTGAGAAAACTCTCTCCAAAGAAACCCTAGCCTCCAAAGTTATGATAATGATTATTGAGAGAAAACTAAAAACAAGGTTTAAATACCCCTAAGATATCCAAAGATAAAATATCCCGAAATTACATTAAACTAGTCGGTCAAGACCTAACTTAAGCCCATATTGAAGCCCAAAAACTCGGCCCAACTCTCTCCGCGTAGAAACATAGGGCGCGGGCATTCCTAGGGTGGCGCGGCCGCGAACGTTCATGTTATGCCCGCGGCACTCTCGGTTCAGCATTTCAAGCGACACTTCAGATGCTGTTTTGACCCCCTTCGAGTTAGAATTTGGACTCGGAGTAAAAATATGAATTGTAGCTCTTCGAGTTAGCTTTCCAGTGATAGCAAATTCAGCTTTATCCGAGCACTGTAGCTCCCAAACCATGCATTTCAAGATAGATGTGTCGGAACAAGAACTCCAATGTATAGCCCGGATGTAAGCGTTCTTTTCACACAAGCTCTTGAGTCTTGGTTCTTCCAATATTCACTTGTATCACTTTTAGCTTCCTCAAACTTCACCATAGTCCTCTAAGATCCATCCCGTCCATGCTTGTTTACCTAAAGATCTGCAAAACCGAACAAAACAAGCGCAAAACCCGAATTTCCTAGAAAACCTAAAAACCTAAGAACTAAACTAAACTAAGCTAAAACCATGCAATATAAACATAAATATGCATCCTAAACACTACCTAAATGCAAGCTATCATATGCTCAAAACCTTTGCGACCCGATTCATGGGGCTACATGTTGAGTTTGAAGGGTATGATGATAGGTTTGCGATTTCGACTTTCAGACTAGCCCTTCAAGAATACTGCAAGCTCGGGGAAAGCTTGACGTTGAGAGCACCAACAACAATGTTCAAGCTTGAGGAGCGGATCAGACAATGTGTACGATTGGAAGAGGACTTCAATAGAAACAAAGAAAGGTCGTCATCTCCAATAAGGTTAAGACTAGCACTATTACAATTAAAGCTTTTTGTAGCGGTGGAAAACCGCTTTCATATTGTCCAAAAACGCTACAAAAGGCTTTAAATGTAGTAGTGTAGCAGACTCCCCACAAGAAAAAGAAAGCGAGGCAGAGAGCCATGAGGCAGACGACTACCTTGAAGCACGGACTATGGCCATGGCCATTAGCTTCAAGTCTTCAACATTCCACTCCATCTCCTTTTGAATAAAATCAGGGACCAACCTTATCTCCGACGTTCGTGAGAGATCCCGACATGCTTCTAGGGGAATAACGCACGACGATATTGTTCCTACCACAAGATACGCGATTACGACACCAGTGTGTGCAAAGAGTATTTGCAATTTCTAGAGCAACTAGTCAAGCAAGGACACTTAAGTGAATTCGTCTTAGAGCAGCCTAAGCAAGACGCACAACCTACTAAAACAAAGAGACACGTGATCGATCCAAGTTGCGCGTTGGGGCATTCTACAAAAGGATAATAACTCTCGTGGCAACTACAGGGCAAGTATGCAATAACTTGAAGTAATGAGAGCAGAAGCAGAAAAGATATAAACGCCCGAGGATCGACACTCTCCCCGTCACATTCTATAGTACTGATTTGCAAGACGTCTTAACAAGTTGATCCGTTAAATCGAAATTAATTAAGAAAATAGAAACAATCAGTAATGTTCGAGAAAATGACTCCTAGTTAACCAATCTTAGTATTTTTAATTTAAAAGAGTAGTATAATATTTATATGTGATATTTTAAAAAAATATTGTGAGTCTTACAAGTCGATCCGTCCCCTAAATTTAAAAAACTTTAACCCGTTATGTGAATTACGAATCGGTGCCCAACTTATAAATTTACCGACGGATCGGTTTGAGTTACGGATCAAATTAATGACTCGTTCTACATCAATTTGAATCAAGATTCAAGAGTCAACTTAACTTGCAATTATATAATTTACACAGAGAAATGAATGATGTATATCCAACACGTGAAATATGATGCGAGAATCATAATTAGACATATATCCTGGCTATATTCATTAAAATATATATATATATATATATATATATATATATATATATATATATATAGAAATAGATTTGAAGTAGGATATAAGAGCATGGGAGAAGATTGCATGGTAGCAACCCACGTTTTTCCCATCCCTAGCTAGTTATAGTATTTATATTTTCATATTGTTAATATCACATATAGTCTGATAAATTTATTAATTTATTAACCTGACCGGATCAGCTAAAATAATCTCAATTAACCAAACAATTGGTCGGTTCTTTCATTGAGCTCATCCTGACACCGGAGATATGTTTGGCTTAAATTAATTAGTAAATCAAGGTATTTATAATTGGATTTTTTTAATGTGTGTCCATGGACATATATTGATAAATTTGAATATTGTTTGTTAATATTTATTTATTTAAAAGTGTTTATTAATTTTAATTTAGAAAATAATTTTAAAATAAATTTTCAGATTAATACTTTTATTATGTGTTCATGGACAACCGTTTATAAATTTATATCCAGGTATACATATGCGCGCCTGTGACTTATCTTATGTCACGCTCTTGAGAAGTCATTATCCTTATAGACGTTATTAATTAGTGTTTTGAATAAACATAAAATCACACGGTTTTTCCTTAAATTGCAATGAATTGACTTACAAACAAACCACTTTGATGATGCGACCTAAAATATAATCTTTTTTTGATAAGAAATATACAAAGAGAGAGAAGGAGTGTCGGGAAGTTAATTAAATTCTTATAAAGGACATTTATACGAAAATGGGGTCCAATATTAATTAGATTTCATACTAGCTTACTATAAATCGAAATTCAAAATTTGATAAAGTGAATACTTTGAACTGTAAAGTATTAGCATAAAGAAAAACGCATTGGATAAAAGGAGTAAGTAAAAGCTGGAAAATGAAGATGTCTCTCTAAAAAGAGTTACTTTAGTCTTTCTATCCAATAAAAAAAATAAGGAAATCAATGACGTAAGCGCATATCGGATAGAGCTTAAGAAGATTCGGATCTTAACCGGGTTGGATCCGGGATGATCTGACCCGACCCGACCGCTTGAATGGATTTTTACGCAAAGTTAAAATAATTTATGAATCGGTGGGTGGGCAAGTGAGTAAGTAGGTGCGGGAATGGGAACGTATATAATTGGAGGTGGAGTGGAGACGTAAGGAGTACGAAAGCATAGCACGTGGCAGAACCCGGTTTAGGTATTTGTATGGAAACGGGTTTTCGGGTTGTGTTAAGAATCCACGTAAGCAAAGCACCCACGGAAGGATCCATTACGCATGACAGCTGGAAATGCACCTTCTATATCGTACTATACTACTATTTTGATCGATCACATTATTCAGAAGCCATGTATATGATTCAACAATTATTCCCTACGTGAAGTGATAATAATTTATGTGTTATTTGACTTATTCTTAATATTTTTTGTAATGTTGATCGTTTAATTGGCAATTTTTTTAGTTGTAATAATATTTATGTTCTTAGTGTCGTATTCACATGGAAAAGCATAATGTTTTCTAATTTATCACACAGACACACGAAAAAGATAGAAGAAAACAAAAGGTTAAATAGATTCTGTTGATTTATTCAATTTAGTCACCAGATAAGTCACACAAAAAGTTCCAAAAGTTTGCTTAACCATTTTTATACTAGCTTATGATTGTACATTTGAGGTCCCTAAGTTATTACGGAGTATAAAATTAAATTTGCTTAGAATCATATATTAATGTCAAAAATTGAAAAGCATTAACAAGATCAAGAGAAACGACATAGGAGCGTTCTTTGATTAAGCTTTCATTCAATCCGAGTTGTTATTGCAAGAAGACGTATAGATCACGCTTATATGCACTATTGACGACTATATCACCAACCTAGCTATTTACATACTTACATTACTAATTAAACTCAAGTACTCAACTAATAACATTTACCTCAACCGCTAAAGCAATGTGTTTATGAGAGGCAACAGCTAAAGTAAAGATGATTCTTCTTCAATGAAGAAGCCAAGGCTAATTTGGTCAATTAAGCTCCATCAACAGTTTGTGGCAGCTGTTAATCAGCTAGCTAGGAATTGATGGTATGCATCTAATTTGGCCCTATCCTATTATTTGAAAGAGTGATTAGGTTCATTGTGATCTTTAATACTACTAAAGCATTTGTTAATAGACAGTTGTGAACAAAAAATGCTGTCTAGTTGCTGAGCTTGTTTGCACATTCTGAACGACTGAACCTACCTTACACTTTCGCTTTGTTATTAGATTACAGTGTTGGTACTTGGTAGCATTTTCTTACCTTATGGTTTTAATCCATCAGCAATGCTGAAACCTTTCCAACTACTCTACACATGAGTGAAATGTACTAGGACAACTGTTCTTGAGATCATATATATGATCAATAGTAACTCTGCTGCCGCGATTCACTGAGTTTGAGTAGTGCTGGAAGAGTGATTCTATCACCCAATGGATATCCAGAATAAAGCTATCCACAATGAGAGCAAGGATATGGTACTTAACCCAAGCGAGCTTTATTCTCTCCTCATAACGGCCAAGGATCCCTTTAACTTGCCAGTTCTTGAACATAAGAACAGCTTTCCAAAGCCAAAGGATTGATCCTGCATAGAGCGACACCCAAGTGGCCCAAATCACTTGCTCAAACGCCTCGTCTACATGCGCAAGCCACGTGCAAAAGTAAAGCCTCCATGACAGGAGAGCCAGACCCAAGAACAAAATAATGCTGACTTCATCCAGCAACTTGTAGAGGAAGTATTCGCTGCCTCTTGAAAATGGAAAAGAGCAGGACAAGGATGAATGAGGACAGTAAATATGGCATATGTGAGTGTGAAGGCAAGGAAACTCCATTTCCATAGAGGTGAACCAAGAAAAGTAAGGTTCTTTAGGCTTGGAATAAACAAACTAAAACTCAGCCAAGATATAAGCAATAGCCCAGCTCTGGATAATGTGCTCCAGATCTTGATCCGCCGCATTCGTCTGATTTTGGCGCCACTGTAGAAACCAGTTTTCTTTTCTGATGATGATGATGATGTAGTAATAAAGATTAGCATCGTGTGAGGCAGGCTTAAAAAGGGTATTAAACACAGGCATAACAGAGAAGATGATGCAACAGCCACCATGGAAGCTATCAGCGGATGCTTTTCTATTCAGAAACCAAATCTTGAGTTAATTATGAGATTACCACAATTGGATTCATCTTGGCTTGGAAATTGATCTTCAATATCTATCTACTCCATCACAATTACCTGTGCAATCCAAATATAAAATATAGATGAATAAAAAACATCCTTATTTATGTTAGTTTTGCTTAATTATAAGTGTTGGATACTTGGATTTGCTTCTTTCTTGTAATCTCTACCTGATCAGATTCATCCCAGGGAATATTATGAATAAACTTACCTATATTATCTCCTGACAACATTGATTCCTCTTCAATAGGTAGCTTTTGTTTGGATGTGAATGGTCATTATATTATTTAATTAATGCCTGGGAACAAATATATCCCACATCGGAAGTTTGATGTATCAAAGAAGCTGTTTATATAGGCAAGTTGTGGGACTGATGGATACGACCTTACTTGAACAGGATCTGTTCTATAGGCTCGTACCTCTGTATCCTTGAGTTCTAAGGAGACAAGAAACCAAGTCTGGTGGATGACACATGGCCATGCGACCTCAGCGTGATTAACGGCCTTCCATGGCTCCGGCTATGGTTCAGCTGTAGAGGATCGTCCTCGGCTCCCTTGTGGGGTTGAGGTGGTCGCATGGCTGTCTGACAGACTCCTCCCAACTTTTTTTTTTTGGAAAGCTGAAAGCATATTCCATAGTATTAGCCTAATTTCAATACCCAACAGCTAGGTAGTTCAGAGTTTGCTCTCTTTGTTCAGAAATGGAAGTTCGAAAATGATGTGTGCTGAGTTTGGTTCTTACCTTCTAAAAAGGTATTAAGGAGAAATCAATGAAGGAAGCTGCCTCAGCTAATCAACTTTTCTGATCTGGTGATTGGTCATTTGCATTGAAATTTGTATCTTCTTGCAGTCTTATGATCAGATATTCAAGCCAAGCAATTTGATTGTAAATGCAGAATTCCATTTGGTCAGAACTGGAGTTGAACCAAAATGGGAAGATCCTGATTGCGCAAATAGAGGCAAGTAGACTGTTCCAACCAATAGAAAGCCTATCCTTTGATAATGTGTGGCTTGAAACTGTAATCTTTCCTTTAAGTTCTTCAGCTTCTGAGTTTGGTTTTGGCACATTAGTAGTCCTTTATGATCATAGCTGAAATTATACTTCACACATTAGTAGTTAGAGCAATTTGCTGATTGTAATGCGGAATACAACTCTACACTGATAGACACTGAGTTTGGTTTTGGCAAATGGCCATGTGACCTCAGTGTGATTAAACGGCCTTCCATGGCTCGGCCATGGTTTAGCTGTAGAGGATCGTCCTCGGCTCCCTTGTGGGGTTGAGGTGGTCGCATGGCTGTCTGACAGACCCCCCCTCCCATCTTTTTTTTCGATCCATATTTGAAGCAGAGGGATAGTTTTGTGCTGGATTCAGCATGAAATTGGGATGCTGGTTGATGTGAGCAGTGGCTATGTAGAATTGGGCGCAATGTAGGATCGATTTAGGTGAAAGAAAACCCTAATTTCAATGCCCCAACTATATGCTAAACATCCAACTAAGCTCATAGCTATAAAAAAGAGAGCAAATTACTTGATTTAGATAACTAAAGCTAGATAGTTCAGATTTTGCTCTCTTTGTTCAGATTTTGAGTTTGCTTCTTCTTACCTTTTAAAAAGTTATCAAGGAGGAATCAATGAAGGTAGCTGCCTCAGCTAATCAGCTTTTCTGATTAGGTGATTCATCATTTGCATTGAAATTAGTCATTAGTGTCTTCTTGCAGTTTTTATTATGATCAGATATTCAAGCCAAGCAACCAAATTGTTCAGACCTGGAGACTTTAGGCATGGACAAGGGTTTTCGCCCGTCAGGTCGGCCCGGTCCGGCCTTCAAAATCTATACCTTATAACTTCTAATTAACTTCTAATTATAGTACATTTAACGATTATGTAAATGAAGTTAGTTCATAATATGAATTGGTATTTACATTAGGTTACTACTTGCTTTTGTATTTCTCTGGTGACCTGATAGAGGATTTCCCTTTTTTTTGAGGCTGTTTCTATAGCTGAAGTATGACAGTTGAATTGAGCTTGGGAATCCAAAAATGAAATACAATCTAATGAATTGAAAATCATCTGTAGAATTTAATCATCTGGCCTATCGAGATTCATTTTGTTTCACGAAAAATGCAAAAAATACATGCACTAGTATATGTTATACATCAACACTATTTTTGACTTATCAAGTAAAACAATGAAACTTGCTCTGAAGAGTCTCAAGTGTCAAAATGAAAGCTTTAACTTGTTCAGATTATCACTCAAAATGCATTATAATAAAGGAGATAATCTATATTGAGTGTTAATCCGAACAGGCCCTAAGCTAGGAACAAAGACTGAGATTTGTATTTTGGGCAAGAACTAAACCCTAGAAATTCTGCAGACTTCTCTGCAACTTCATATATAAACCTGGATACTGGAGAGCAGAGCAGCTAACACATTACCAAAATTCTCACTTCTTCTCTCCATACAATTCATGTTCTTACCACTACACGAAAAAAAAAACTGCTCTTAATTCGTATAAATATACATTAGTACATTACTGTTTTTTTTTTCCTGCAAGGATTGATCACTACACCGGGATATTATCAATACTGTATCCATCGAAGTCGAATTCGCCTTGAACTGCTTCAATCCCTTCTTGCTGCAATCAAGAAAAGCAATGCAAGACTAACTTAATCTCCATGGCAGAAGCAAATCAAGCAAATATGTTAGAAATAAAATGATGATGTGCTCATTTTCAAACCTGTTTTAGGATAGCACTCATTAAATCGTCCTGACCGTATTGATATTGATAGAGGCTGTTTCTTGATCTCAGTTCTTGATCCCTCTCGGTTTTCACCTTTGGTAACGGATTGTCAATGACAGCATTGTTGAAGCCTTGATTCACCAAAACCGACGGTGAGACATCAGCATTTTTTGCCACTGAGGGTGTACGCTGAGGAACACCGTAGCATAAGCCTGAATTCCGCCATTCTTGAGATGGCCTTTGCTGAGGAAGCTCGTTTAATACAATGTTGTTGTAGTTAGAACCAAAAGACGGCAATAGCGGATTGCTGTTGTTGTTGTTGTAGCATGTGGATGGACCATCAATGACGGTTTGGTGGAAACCGGGAATCTGTTTCAGCGCCATTGTTGTAGGAATGCCGTGCAACAGATTGTTAATTGGCTTATTGGCATGATCATTACTGTTGCTGAGCTGGCGCCCCTCGACGAATCTTATGTTAGAGGCTTCAAAGCTGAAAAGGTTGTTTCTTTGGTCAAGAAACGGTCCGGGCTTGATCACAGGCCTGGAAAGCCCGGGTTGATACCCGATAAGAGATTGACTGGGGAGTTGTCCAGAGGCCGCTAGGGTTTGAAGATCAATCGCTCCAAAGGCTGCATCATGAGGACTCATGAAAGACGCGTTTAGGCCACCTTGGTGATGTGATACTCCACTTAGCCTTCTGAGATACAACCGGTATTTCTGCATTGAGAGTAGTAGTTGGAAAGTTTTCAGCATTGACGATGGTTTAGACCCAAATGGGGAAAACGAAAAGAAGAGAAATGTTGTTATCAAACCTGAAGGTGGCTGGCGACGTTTTCTCTAGTGAGCCCGGGAACGTTCATCAGCTCTAGGATTTTCTTTGGAACAGCTTCTGAGTAAAAAGCAACACTAGTAAGATAACAAAAAGAGCACAGTTCTTTTTTCAACATAACATCAATGATCCAAGTATTTCCACAAATGGGAAAAAAAGATCTATTCAAGAAAATGATATACTCCATGGTGACCTACAAAAGTTGTGGATGTTTACCTATATATAACAACAAGACTAGATTTAGGAATGTCATAAGTTCAACTATATTCGAGGAATTCTGCTTTCAAGAACTTTATGAAATATGCCTTAATAAAAGCATTAGTCCGGATTTTATGCTACAAGATATGCTACCAACATTGTAACATAACGTATATACGTTGTAATATAGAACAAAAAGAGATAGCACGAAAGATGCGTACTGTCGATTCCTAGCTGATTAACAGCTCCCACAAACTGTTGATGGAGCTCAACTGACCAAACTACCCTTGGCTTCTTCATTGAAGAAGAATCATCCTTATCCTCATTCTCAGTGTCTTCGTCTTCCGCTTTCCTCTTTGAACTCTTCCAACTCCCTTCATTTGGAGTTGAAGAGTACTCAGTTTCCTCTTGCTTTTGTGACTTATCCAACTCATCAAAGCTCCCGGATTGCTCCACATCCTTCCACTCGTTCTTCTTCTTACGAACAACGTGTTGCCATATGTTTTTAAGCGCCTCTATACGGACGGGCTTGATTAAGTAGTCACACGCGCCGTGAGTTACGCCTTTCATCACTACATTCTTACCATCATCAGCTGACATCACTGTTGCAATAAGAATATAGAGGACATTAGTTGTGCTTATAAAACATACTTTTTCAATTTGTTTTGTTGTCTTGCAACTTACTTATGACAGGTAAATCCATTTCCAGACCAATGTACTCTAGAAGCTTGAATCCGTCCATGTCGGGCATGTGCACATCGCTTAAGACTATATCGAAACCGTTCTTGTTCCTCCGGAGTTCGTTTAAGGCGTATGCCGCCCTATCACATTTTGTCACTGAACAAAATTCACCAACAGAAAGCAAAATGTTTCAATCACAGGCAAAATAACACAGCATTTGCAGATAATTTTATGACCATTAGAAGAAAGAAAAAACAAACTTAATGCCCTTTTTATGATGTTTTTGTTCAATTTCACAGGAATGGGAGAAAACTGTAAACAACTACAAACACCAAAATGAATCACAAATAAGAAGATTCCCATTATTGGAGTATTGGACCACCAAATATATATCCATAGCAGTGCAAAAGGCTGAATCTTGAAGATGAAAAGTCCCATGAATACCAAAAGGGAGGAACACAAAAATGATCCCATGTCAAGAAATTAAAATCCAGAATCACACATCACCAAATTCAAAATCACAATCAAATCAACCCATAAAAAAAACTAAAAAAGGTGAAAAAATAAAATAAAAATTGAGAAATCTTCACCTTCATATTGACAAGCCTGAAGCATCTTCTCCAAGATCTTCAAGCAAGTAGGATCATCATCTACCACAAGTACTCGGAGCCCCGCGGGAAACCGGGTCGGGTCAGAACCCGGAAGAGGCATGGACCCCACTATTCTCCCACCACACAAGCTCATTTCATCCAAAATTGAATGAATCTCAGAAGCTTCGCATGGAACTAACGATTACCCAGTTGAAATTTTAGGAAACCCAGCAAGAATCAACCAAGAATTGAATGGAAGAGGGGAAAAAATTAGTACCCAGGATCCGAAATTAGGTTCCGGGTCAGAGGGAAGAACAATGGAGAAGGAAGAAATTGATTTTACCAGGGAAGATTAGGCACTAAAATTGAATGACCCAGAAGCTTAGATCTCCAGAAAAATCACAGAGAATAATAGAGCGAGAACACATGGAAAGATGGGGTAATGAGATTGGGAAGAGGAAGCATAAAACTGGCGTTAAAAGAAAGGAAGTGAATTTCCCTTTTACGAGGTTGAAGATATATGGCTTTTTCTGTGCTTCAACTTCAGCACATCTTTCATTGTTCATGTATCATGATAGGGGCTTAAATATTTTACTCTTTTTTTTTTCTCCATTTAAAAAAATGCATTTTTTAAAAATAATTGCTTTATTTTAGAATCTACTATTATTATGTGCTAAGAGGTGGTGGTGGGTCTCTTGATGAGTTGATGGGAAGAGAAGGGATCCAACTCAGATATGCACATCATAATATCTAATTACACAATGTGCTAATTAAAATGATGAATTGAAAGGTAGTTTTGTTTAGATCAATTAATAATACTATTATTACTAATTTATCGATTTATATAGCTTATGTATAATTTCACATGTAAGATTAGATCCAATTTCTAACTTAAAAAATTAAATTATTTCTTTATATATTAGTGGTATTTTACTTTTATAAATAGATGAGGGAAAATGTCCATTTTTCTCCACACCTTGACCTCGTCGAGTGGTAAATATCCTGGCCTAGTTAACATATAACCGAAATATTTTATTTTAAAGAGTCTACATCTCAAATTCTTTATAGCAAACTCACATTTTGTTTTGACATGTTATTAGTCTCTTTTAGCTATATACATGTCTCTTGTTTTCTTATCAGAAAACTGAACATAAATCGAACATGGTCGGTACCATGTAGAATTTCAGTAAGCCGCTATTAAACGGATGACGTGTCAGATTTATAATCATTTTATATATAAGGTCGAGATTCACCTTCTAACTAAAATATGTACTTAAACTAATGGATAGAGTTTCATATTTTCTTATATATGTGATATTTTACTCTTGTGGATCAATGTGGGAATGCTCAATATTCTCCAACAACATAGACCATTGGGCCTAGATTAATAACCTTAAAATAAAAAGTATTTTTTAAATTTTATTTTACTCTTAGAGCATAGATTATATTAACATTTAATTACTTTATAATGGTTTTGAATGAAAATAGAAAGCATATAAAATAGAAGTGATTAAAATTGTAATAAGATGCGCAGTCTCTATTTGCCCAACATGATACTTTTCTTTTTTACAATTTGAATTTACCCCTTGCTTTTGTCATTCAAAAGAGAAACAAACTTACCAATTGTTTGTGTTTTTTTGGTGCTTTGCTTTATGAATGGCAGTTACAATCTTTAATTACCTTTGTGATCTTTCGGAGAAAAAAAGGCTTCCATATATATATATTAATGTTGTTTCTTATAGCAACTCAATTTTATTTTTTTCAGTATACATTTAAGTTTTCTTTTGAGATGTAATTGACATTTATTTTCTCTAAAAAAATTTGACATTTATTAGCAATTATATTCTACAATTCTATAAAGACTGAATATTTCATTTTAGAATCATGTTCATACTTCTTTCTACCAGAGACTCCTAATTTATGAAAAAAAATGTTGATTAATTTAAAAAACATAAAGAATCAATTTGCGTACTTCCAAGAATAATTCTCGGTCAAAAAGCAGAATAATACAATAAAACATAGTTATATCTTTGTAATTAAATAAGTACCAAACATATTACAATTTCATATTTGGATACAAGAGTAGGCGATGTCTTTAAACTAATAAGACATTCTTTAACAATTGATTAGTTAGTCAAATGTTCATCTAAGCATAGTTTATATCAGCTAATAAGAGCAATACTATTTTTTTTTGTGACAAAAAAATCAAGTAATCATTACTTGATTATTGATTAATATTATATTTAAGTAGGGTTTAGCTTAGTGAAAGGGAGATGAGAGAGGATGGTGCCTAATGACTATTATTATGAAGTGATGATGCTTTTAAGAAGGAAAAAGGGGCGTATTAAGCAAATTTAATCACGCGAGGATTTAACAAATTATTGACGTGGTGGAAAATTACTTATTTTAATAGCAAAAATAAGCTATCAAATCTGAAGAAATATACTCCGGTATCTAAATCAAATAAAGAAATGATACTTTAGTTTTGGCATATGGGCATGTTATGGAAATTGTAAAAAGGCAAATGTAACTTTTCCCAGCTTTTCTAGTCCTCGAATGATGAGTGTCATTCCTATCCCACTATGAATTGAAACTCAAAACCTAATAATGCTTTCTCTGCTCCTTAATCTAGGGTTTCATGTCGTAAGAATTATCAAAAATCAATCCAATATGATATTTTGTTCTAAATTATACTCCGTACTACGAAATTGTTAGGGTTAATATTCTTTTTTAAAATTAATACGTCAAAGAATATCTTGAACTCAACTGGATTGAAATATGAAATCCGTAATAACTTGACTTAGTTCGGCTAGCTAATTGATGTGGTTGATTTGCGTTGATGTTGAAATTCTTATAAATTGTCACTATGAAATAGGTGTTCGATAAAACTAGTTGAAAGTTGTTGATTGTGTCACATTGGTGCTGAAATTTAGCCAAAAAAATAAGGTGGGAGGGGGACATTATGGTGTTGATTTGGAACTAGTTGATAAGTATGATTTATCCTTTTTTATCCTTCTTTTTCCCAACAAAAGTCACAATAAAATTTCTGTCCTTAATGGTCATTTTACAATATATTTCAATTATTATCAATTATCCTCTACCGAACACATATTAGTTTATTTGACAAAATAAGTATCTAGTTTTGTCTACTAATATCAACTATTCATTTCAGCATCAACACCATCAACATTAGCACCATCAACTACATCAATGAACGGACCCTTAATTGAACCAGGAATTTTAGTGCCTCGACCCTTTACGCAATTCTTAGGGTTAAAATTCTCTTTTTTAATTTTTTTTGTAAAAATAAAGATTTTTTTTGTTTTCTGACCCGAATCTGACCGGATGGAACTCTTAACCACCCGCCTTAATTGACCCATAAATTTTAGTATTCTGACCATTTACTCAACTCAAACTTAACGTAAAAAAGCCAACCCGATTGACAGGTCTAGCAATGATTTTACAGTTAGTTCATCTATAAGCAAACACACGATATTACTACTTTTGAATTTATCCCCCGTGATCATTTAGATAAACCGATTCACTTTGACGATGATCTATCCGACAAATAGTCCGTTCTTGTGGTTGATCTCATCGCTCTTTGTGATCAACATTTCCCCTCTCCATCGTCGGTGGAAGAAAATGGTTGATATGATATGATAGACATTAGACAACAATACATGCACACGTTTGCGGGTACTATATTAGTAGGTCAAAAGAAAAATGGCGAATTGACACAATCGTGTGTTGTTGTTGTAGCACTACTTGTACATATATAAGATTAAGAAGACCTTTTAAAGACAACCACAAGTGTGTGCAATGTGTTGTGTGTTATTCAAGGGGCCGTGTAAATTGGACTGTCTATTGTCTGCATCGTACGTTATAATTTGTCTTCAAAGATTGTGATAAGGTTGTTTTGGGTCCCACCCTTAATAAATTAAAAATGCGGCGATTGGAAATTCTGGAATTATCCTTTGGTTTTCCGATAATTGATCGATTGGTTGTGAATTGTGTAGTATCTAGTAGTTGGGCCAATCATAATTTAAGAAAAATAAATAAATAATTAATTTGACGCGTATTTGAACGTATGGAAATGTGTTCTTGGGGGTCACTGGTGAGTTCTCAGCTAGGGAAATGGAGATTTATTACTTGGTGGTTAACTTTATAAATAGTGGAATTAGTCGGGCCAAATGCGAGGATATCCATGCAAAGTTGAATGTTTGATTAATTTCACATAAATTGCTTGAAATTATGAGGGGTCTGAGGTGGGTCTAATTAAGGGGTCAGCAAGGTCTTTAATTATGGGCCCAGATGAAATGGATCAAGATTTGGCCCAACTGTAAGTTGGGTTGTTAAAAAGTTAAGCCCAATTGATATTATTTTAAAACAAAATTGGTTAGTAACTAGCTAGATTTTTTTAGTAAGCAACTAGAATGGTATTGTATGATGTCCAATGGAAGACGACCATGTGGTTTTTTGGTGCTTGAGTTTTGGCTTGTGTACTTCTCCGAGATTTTGGAACTGAGTTTGGGATGTGGACCGAGTTGTGATTGCCATGGTCGTCTTGTATTTTGTGACTTATGAAGATCTTTCATATTGGTGGAGGGAACGTCATTGGTCCTGGTTGCACTGCTCTTGTTCGGGTTGGCCATTTTTGCTGCGACACTTTGCTACTTAGTGCTTTACTCACCATGATTCTTTGCTCGTTTCTGTTCCATTTTCTTAGTTGATTGTACTTTCTTGCACGAGTTTTGATTTGGGTCTTTGTTTGATTTTCTTAACTGGTTACGACTACCATCTTTTGATGGCTTCTCAGGGTTTTCAGGGATGTGTAACATATCGAATTCTTACTATCGTAAAAAAAAGGTCCTAACTGAACCGACCCGGTTACCCAAATGATATCTCTAGTCTCGAATAACAAATCCACAAAGCTTTTGACCGAAAAAACAAATCCACAAAGCTACTTCGGTATATGTTATTCGTTATCCGTTGAAGTTATTTAAACACAATCTAGTGATGGCATATTCCATCTTAAACACAATTTCAATAGTATTTACCACGAAATTCCTTAGTAATCTCTTTTTTGGTCTTGCATTTCCAGTTCGATCTATCCAACCTCCGGACCGGTATTTCGTGGCCCCATTTTGGGATAGACCCTTCTAATATCAGTCTCTCCATACATATTGTTAAATGAATTTGAAATCGAATCTCTTGGACAACACTTAAGAAATTTAACACCACTTATCACTAAACCAGTTGATTATTAATATTCCTTAATAAGCTCTGAAAATGAGCCTTAAATATTCCAATGCTTTAGGGGATATACGAAAAGATCATACTAGCTTGTTATTGAAGCCTTGATTCATACAACTTAAAATGGTATAAAGTTTTATATAGTGTGTACGTACTTGCAACTTTAGTTTGAAAAACAATGCATATCAGCATATACACTTTACTTTTGTTATAACACATGGTATATGCATTTTGTCTACGAAATAGATCAAACTTGTTATTGAATCTTGGTATCAAGTATCAACTTTCAAGCTAGCCAGGGAACATTTGTTTGTACCAACCCCAACAAAGTAAAGAAGATATGGACCCACCACTCTAGAACATTACAAATGTACACTATTGCGTTTCAACAGTCAAACACTAGAAGGATGTAGTAGTAGTATGTTAGTTGGTTCGTCTTATTCAAATTAGGGTTAAAAAGTAGTCTTTGCAAATAGAGTTTTCTTTTATAAGTTGCATAGTTTTGTACTAGAATGTTCAAAGACACTAATAAGTGGGTAGTTAAATTCACATTAGGGTGAGTAGTTCTCACAAATGTTCGTTTCAAGTTGCATAGTATTGCATTAAAGGTTGAATAGTGTTCTATAACAAGTGAAAAGACATTACATGTCAACTCTATTCTTAGATTAGTTCATGTGATATTATAGTCATATGAGACTAAGAGAGTATGAGTGATTGAGGTTCAACTACCTCACATTTTATGCTTTAATATTATTTATATTTTAAAAGAGTTTGGTTCAATTGAAACAAACTCTTATCCTAAAACGAACTATTATCCTAAAACGAATGCACTTTTTGTAGTTAATAGTGCACTTTTCATACTTCAGAGTGCACTTTTTCGCATTTGTACTTTTCGTACTTTTTAGTGCACTTTTCAAATTTTTTTACTGCATTTTTTCGTAATGCACTTTTTGTATTTTTCAATGCACTTTTATATAAAAAGTGCATTACTAACTATGAAAAATGCATTCGTTTTAGGATAAGAGTTTGTTTCATTTGAACCAAACTCTATTTTAAAAATTTTATTATATTTTTCAGGCTGAAAATTTTCTTACTAAAACAAAACATGCTTAGATTGAGTTGAATCGGACCAAAGTTGCACACACTTGAACAATCAAAATATTTTCTAGAAATTAGGAAGAATATTTTCTAGATATTGAAAGAAATCTAATTTATTTAGAACAAAGAAACATAAGCATAAAGCATAATAAAAATACGTTCTTTTTTAGGATGAATAATCCTTTTGATATTTATTTGAACTAATAAGGTCAATATAAGATATATCAGACAAACCAATCCTTCACCTCTATAAATTGGTCCTAATCTGCAAATCTTTTGGAAGCTTCAACTGCAAGGTATAACAGAATAAAGCAAAAAGAAAAAAAATCTTAAAACAACTTAAAAAAGTGATTTTTTCTTGTCAAATTCATCACGCCCTCTATCCAAAAATCACATCATTAGCCACCAACGTTCCAATTTTTCAAAAATATACCCACAGGGCCCCCAAATCCATCTGCTGAACAATTCAAAATTCTTCACCACCTCCATATAATCCACCTTAACAACCAACATTCTCACACCCTTTTCAGATTTCAAGTTTTGCTTGCAGCAAAACAGAATGGCTTGGTTGTTTGCCTGCTTTGGCTACTCCAAGAAGAGAAAACGCCTCAAATCATTTCACAAAATCCATTCTCAAGACAAAGTTAGTAGCTTTTTTGTTAGTTACAATATCAGATTCTTCAAAATTCTTCTCATTTGATCTCATTGTGTTTGTTTTTCAGGGAATGGGAAGATACCAAGCGCTTGAATCGGCTTCTTCATGCTTGCCTGAGGATTCAGGAGAAAATCCGAAGCCAATTTGCTCAAACCTTAAGCGCAGGTCATAATGCAAAACTTTCTTGATCATTCATGTTTGATCTTGCATTGGTCAATAATACTTGGATCTTGATTTTGTATTTTTATTGATATGGCTGTGCATTCGGTTTTGAAGAAAACAAGGGAAGCCTAAAAATAGGAAGAAGGTCAGATTCGACTTGAATGTGATCGCTTATGAGCCAGTCCAAGCTTATGATGACGGCGATGATGATGATCATGATGATGATGATTTGAGAAGTATTCTTGCTGCACAATGGGAAGAACAAGAACAAGAACACGAACAAGAAGAAAAAGATGAAGATGACATAATAGATTTTCTTGCGAGTATCGAAAAGTTTTCGACTGGAGTAAAGAGAGAACGGCCTTGCAGTTTTACTTACAGATATAGCAACTGCTATGACGAAGAGGATGAATTAGTATCAGAGCTAGAAGATGATCTAGATGAGGTGGAAGAAGAAGAAGAACTTGAAACGGGTCGGTGTGTGAATCCGGTTCTGATCCCCATTGAGAATCTTAACCAGTGGAGGGCAATCAAGAAGAAGAGATGTGAAATTGTTGTATGAAAAAAATGGCAATCTTTTGTTGTTAATTCTGATGTACTATTTCTGAATACTTGTCTGTAGAGAGATTATCAGTGTTGTGTTCTGCCTTTGGCTTGTTTTCTTCAGTTTTTTCCATCTCTGTTGGGAGTTATTGTTTTTGATGTAAGAAAATGATTCAGTATAGAAGTTATTGTATCAATAGATTGTCAATTAAGAACCCTTGGACGCTAGCCTTTTATTACCAAAAATAAAGAAACTAACTTCTAGTCGAGCCGGGTAAACCAAGTGGGGACATTAAGGTGATGGGACTGTGCCTCGAGCTGACTTGGCCGGTTCTGTGGTGGCAATCGCTGGTCCTTCCTCTCAAAGTAGGGAGCTGAGCCGGGTCTCTTGAGCGAAGGCTCGGGTGACTCGGTTCCTAAAGCAGAGGGCATTGTGTGAGGCTGGTTTCACAAAGCAACGACTACTTCCTCCTGCTCTTGTCAATGGAAGGATAACGAACTGGTGCCTCTTGTGGGGTGGTCTACTGGTAAGAGATATGCCCTTTACTTGGGTGAAAAACCAAGTCTGGTCATTTTCCCTACCACTAGGTCGAATCGGTCGGTGCAAGCCGGTTTACTTGGTCCGTGCGCTTTGCCGGTTAGTTCATGCTCTCGGGTTTACTAACCAAAGGTGGGTTCTTCGTTATAATTTTAAAAAAAAAAAAACTAACAGCTAACAAGTTGATGGTATCTTATCACTAAGTGTTGAAACGATGAAATGTTATTTAAATTGTTACATCTTTTTCACGCATTAAAATATATCTCACGCGGGTTTGACGATATTAATTAATGACAGCCCCATGTGGTGTAATGAGATCAATAATACAGACACCATTTTGGCAAAGGGACAAGCACATGAAACAGCAATATAACAAACACTCATGATCTTGTAGAATATTAAAGAGCACATATTTCATACAATTACAACAACATTGACCCAGACACCCAGTGCATGAGGTTAAGATGAAGAGACCTAGCTTAACGCTGAGAGGGTGCGACCGAGAGATCCAACGGGACCGAAAACACAAAACAAAAGCAACAAGAGCACATATTTCATAGGGAGGAGAAAATAGGAATCCCCGGCAAAGTGATACCTGCGTCGACAATGAACAAGTTTCCGGTGACATACTCGGATGCATCGTGCAAAAGGTATCTTACAACCGATGTCAACGCTGGATCAATGGACCCGAGTGTCCTCAGCGGAACCGACCTCTTTGTGGAGTTCTCTAGCCATTCCATATCCATCAATTTCGCTGTGATCTCAGATCTGAACAGCCCCGGTGCTATAACATTCACTCTTATCCCATATTGTCCCATTTCTAACGCCATTACTTTGGCCATGGTATTGGCAGCTGACTTGGAAGCTGAATAGACTACACCACCATGGAAGTCGCCTCGACACAGGCCAGATATGGAAGTTACATTTATGATGGATGATCCTCTAAGTTTGGCATCTCGCATTCGGATGCCCACATACTTGGACACCAACCAAGCCCCCCTCACGTTTGTTCTCATCGTCATATTCCACTGTTCCTCCGTTGTATCTAACGCAGATCTTACATTTCCTGCACATAAAAAGAGAATCTTTTGTTACAGTTACAATAGCAGAAGAAAAACTGGTGTGGATTATTCAAGAATCGAAGTCGATTTGCTTTATAAAAAGAAGATATCAATGAACTTCTATGAAATGCCTTTACAGGATTCAGCCAATTGTCTTGATTGCAGGATATCATTGAGAAATAGGAATCCATTTTGACTTAGTGAGCTGGGTTAATTTGAGTTTACCTCTGATTCCAGCATTGTTGATAATAGCATCAATTTGGCCAAAAGCCTCCCAAGCCTTTTGCACGGCCTCTTCTATATCCTTACCCTCCGCAGCCACGTCAAGCTCCACCGCAACAGCAACCGGCGCCTCTACAGAACTCCTCGTAGTAGCTTTGTTGATCTGGTCACACAGAGATCTGAGCCGTTGGACTCGTCGGGCGGCAGCGATGATTCTGCAGCCAGCCCTGGCGAGATCAAGGCAGATCTCGAGGCCGATCCCTGACGATGCCCCCGTCACCATCACCACCTTCCCGTCCAGCCTCCGCCATGGCTCCACTGCCGCTTCCTCCGTCATCCGTAATCGAAACTTCAATGTCAAGTCTTAGAAATGATATCTATTGAGCCTAATTATTCAGCTTACAAATATGTCCTTTTATACTAACATGTATATGTATATTGGAGAACTTTAATTTAGACAATTGCTCATGTTTAGTGTATGTATAATATAAAATCAACAAGACTACAAGAGCCCAGTGTAAATTCCACCTCAGGCGGGATTTGGACGGATTTGGAGGTTAAGTAAGATGTAGACACCATAACATAAAATATTAGAAATAATGATCTTGTATTAATTTTACAAATAAAAACATAAAATATAATAAAAATATTATTTTTATGAAAATTTATCATAATATGAGTATTATTTTCTGACACAGAGGCCAGGAACAAGAAACAATTTTGTGGGAAAGTTACTCTGCCTTTTCCATTAACCTCAAAAGTGTATATAAAAGGATTTACAAGATAGAATATCTCTTAGAGATATAATTTAAATAAACAAAGTGCATTACAATTACAATTACAAATCTCATTGATCATAATCAAAGAAGCACTTATATGAAGAATCAGTATACACCAGCAAGTCTGTTCCCTTTTTCATCCAAATCAGATACAAATATATGGGCATACATGTATTCAAAGAGGAGTTGTGTTTAAGATAAGCTAGTACAAATTCAGAGCTTTTCACCAAAAAAAAAATGCTATGACAAAAACCTAAACATGCCAACTTTTTTAACATTAATCTGAACTAGAAAGCAGAAACACACCCAAGGGAGGAAAAATCACAACAAATCAATCTTATGAACTATATTTGCTTCATCGATTCAGAAAACTATTTAGATGCATATGACAACAAGATTGATGTGTTTTTTTTTCCATCACCATAAGAAGGTTTTTCTCTGAGACAGGATATTTGGTTGCTGTGAAGAACAAGGAGGAAGAGGGAAGTGAATGTGTATGCATAGAGTGGAAACTACATGATTGTACAAAAGCAAGAATCTGCATCTTCTTCATCACTGTCACTCACATCACTGCATTGAAAGATAGAACAGAAAGATTTTTTAGAATTGAATTTATGTGTAATTACAGCTAATCAGCAGGATTGATACATAAGCTCAACAGTTTTTTTTTAATGTCCTAGGAAAGCAATAAGTATGATATCATGGCAAATCGAAACGAAATTATGACAAAGGACTGTTCTGTAAGTTTCATGGAGGACCAGATTGTATTGTAATCCAAAGGAAAATGTTGGATCAAAATGGAGAAGAAATTTTGTATCCTCTTCGAGGACAAGTCATTCTCATCAAGCACATACTCAAAGTGAACAAAGTTATATCAACTATTAAGGGGGGCAAAAAACTCAAATCAAACAAAACCCATTAGTTTAAATTTTCTTATGTCTAATATCTTTACAGAAACAGTTCAAGGAAGTCAAGATTTATCATTTAATGCACTAGGAAGTCACTCTCAAATCTCCACCTTAAAATTCGTCCTTTATCAGACCACTGTTCTAAATAAGTTTGCAATGCACTTCCATCATACTTTTTCTTTGCACATTGAATTCAATTTTTCAAACCATAACAGTGACAGCAAGAAAGCCAACTTCTATATTTCAGTTCACGAGTAACTAAGATGAGCAACAAATTTTCTCTATGCTTGTTAGCAGGATTCACACCATCACAGATTGAGTAACTATTTAGAAGTGCAATATAAACTTCACAAGATCAACAAGAACAGATAAGCAGATCATACAAACACTGAAACACAACCTTCTGCTTAAATTTTATGATCTCTGCAATACAAAAAGAAATAAGCTTGCCTGGATTACCTGGGAAGAAATTCCATGATCTCTGCAAGCTTATTCCCATTAGTATCATTCCACTGAACTTTCCTCTTCCTCTTCGGTTTCACTTCCTCTTCCTTCTGATCACTTGGCACCAAAAGCGTTTCTTCCTCGTCTGCCTCCATTGTAAAACTCTCCGTTCTCAATTGCGCCTGTTCATCATCGGATTGCGCAATTGGATTAACCTTTGAATCTCTCGAACTCGAATCCATCAAAATCAGTGAACTCCAACACTAGAACTATACAACACTAAGCTCAATTCAACACGATCAAAACCCCCAAAGGGATTTTCAAAAGGGAGAAGTACTCCATTTTTTAACCTAGTCCGAAAATCCAGTACCTTTTGACGAATTGGGGAAAGGGGCAAAAAGAAAGTAGGATTCTTTTTTGGTTAACTGTATTCCTTGATTCACTCAGGCTCTTATTCTACCTGAATTTCGAAAATTCCCAAGTGAGTCAAGATCGAATCAGCCCGATATCTGAATAATACAAAAATCAAAAACCCTTTTGGAGGAGTATAAAATTTTTCCAAAAAGATGAAAGATTTGCGAGTTGTTCAGTTTGGGAAGAAGATGAAAAGCAGAAATTTGAAGGTTTTAGCTGGAATTTTGGTGGATCAGGCAATCGGCCAAATCTTGCCAATTGCCAGTAACAAGCACCAATACAAAGGAGACAGAGAAGAAGGAAACAATCAGAGGAATGATGAATTTTAAGAGGGTAATCCACCCAGGAAAGGAATTGGGGGCGTTTGGGAAATCGAGAAATGGCAGACTTTTGGGTCTTTTAAAAGTGCTGGTTAAAGTATAAGTCGCCATCACAGCTCAACAAGTAGCCAAGTAGGTATATTTCGGTCAATCGAGACCGTTAATGTAAGTTCAGTTACTAAATATGGTAATCGTAATCAGTGTGACTATTAATCATTTAATGATTTCTTGATTCGATTAATCAAAATTATGAAACATACTGTCATTTGCTTAAACAATTGATTTGATTAAGCATTTCTAACTAAAAGTTTGATCTGTGTGTTGATTTTTTGAAGATTGTATATATAGTTTTCGCTCATTTGACAGGGATGCTCTATGATGAATTAAATACCTGTACAGTTATACTAGTCAGTTGGTACCTCATCATCCTAATTATTGTTTTTTCAAATAAATAAACTTGATTTGATTAAATGAAAATATCTAAAAGAATTTCTATATCAGTTTTTGCAGAAAACATGACAAGAATTGTAGTTGGGTGATGGCGATTCAATTGGGTGTTCTTTGACAAAATTCAGATACCATAAATGAAAGACCCGACAAATTAGGTGATAAGTGCCAGATTATTTTTTTTTTTTGGTCGAAAGTACCAGATTATTTTTCAAATTGTGGTGTTATCAGTTTGATGTATACAGTATACTGTCCACTACATTATTATAATATGATTGTCCGTTTCTAAATATAGAAAGAAAATACTTTTATCCATTAAAAATAATAAAAATAAGTTTGACTAATTTGGACTCATACTTGGACCTACTAAATGTTAACATAATTCTACCAAAAAAAAAACTGTTAACATACATTATTAGTGTGAAAGATATCCGTAGTTTTTGCTGTTGTATCATGTATGTATTTTTATCTTTGTTCCTTTTTCTTATATGCATCTTTATCTTCATGCTATCTAGTACCCAAGGAAAACAGTATGTTTGTTAAAAAACAGTTCGATTAATTTGCTTCAAAGATTTCCAAAATCTATTTACAAACAGCAACATTGGAGTAACTTTCACTCAAAGCTCCTCCTTGTACCTACTCCTTAAAGTTGCATGAGCATTAATGAACAATGCAACATGAAAGATATTTGCACACAAGCACTCAAGCAAAGGAACATTTTCTTCTTTTTCCCTCTTATAATTGTAAAACAAAACGAATATAATCACTTTACAGACAATTCTAGCCTCATAGCACATTTTCCTGCACATTCACATACAACATACATACAAGATCCTTTCTTCTCAAAATTGCATAGAAAGCAAAAAACAAGTTTACTGATGTTTGGTATCAGTAAAAAAAAATGCAAGCACCAGCATCATACAATTGCATTATTAAAGAGATATGAAAATGACTTATATTTCACAATCATGTCAACATTTATCTACAAATTGACAATCCCATTTTCTAGCTTCCAACTGTTTTGAAAACCATTTATGTATCAACATCACACTGGTGAGAAGAATCGCGAAAATGTCATTAACTATGTTACATTTATATAAGATGTTCTTTTAATGGTAGAATATCCTTTTCCAACAACCAGATCAAATTCTCAGTAATCAAAGTCACCATTGTCAATCAACCAGAAAGGAACATTTTCTTCTTTTCCCTCCTTTAATCATAAAACAAAACGAATATAAACACATTACAGACACTCTTAGCCTCATCTGCATAGCATTTTCCTGCACATTCACATACAAACACACAAGATCCTTTCTTCTCAAAACTGCATAGAAGGCAAAAAACAAGTGTACGGATGTTTAGTGTCAGTAAAAAAAATGCAAACACCACCATTCAATTGCATTGTTGAAGAGATGTGAAAATAACCCATGTTTCACAATCAATCAATCATCTCAGCATTTATCTACAAATTGACAATCCCATTTTCCAGCTTCCAACTGTTTTGAGAACCACTTATATATCAACATCACACCGGTGAGAAGAATCACGGAAATGTCATTAACTATGTTACATTTATAAAGCTGTTTTTATAATGGTAAATTATACTAAGCCGGTTGTAATGTAGGTAAAAATGTAACTATCTTTTCCCAACAACCAGAGCAAACTCAGTGATCAGTCATCATTGTCAATCAACCAGAAAGAAAATGCTTTCAAGCATTCTAGCACACAAAAACACTTGGACATCGTTGCTAGGTAGGCGAAATGATTTATCAGTTTTTGAATATTGTGATTATTTTTGATAAATCAACAACTTCAAAACCACCCAACACCTTCAAAAATTAATGATCTGTACCAAACTGAATCAGCCAAAACAAGATATTTGACACCACAACAGCAGATAAATTTATTACATCAATCAAGAGAACATCAGCAATATTTTCTTTTATAGAACAAAGTGCATAAACAATAATATGGCTGCCAACTTAAAGAGAACAATATCGAAAAACGGTCACAAGTAGTATATTTGAATAGATTGTACAAGATCAGTATATTTACAACTATAACTAGGGCTCCATGAGAAAGTACAAAGCTGTAATCCAAAATTTTTAACCACCTACAAAGCACAACATGTAAAAACAAAATCTTTTCTCTTCATTCCATCTCAAAATCACTAAAATCAGACATTAACAGACTTTCTGAATCAATCTGTGTCAGTAAAGGTCCTCCAACATCCCCAAATCTGAAACTCGAATTGCATGACATCAACAATAAAACCCCAAAAGCAACAGTAAGAACACAAATTGCATGAACAACAAACAACAAATTCATCAATGCAATTCCTCTTAAGCTATCTTCCTGAAGATCACACTTTACATCAGCAAGCACATGACCAGGCCACACAGAGACCTTGGTACACCCTTTCAAACCAAACACATCAGTGTAAAGAGTCAACCCAGCTTGCAAAACCCAAGTAGCCTTCAACATAATCCCAATTGACAAGAAGAAATCAGCAAAGAACGCATTAGGGTTTATCGACAGATACAAGCAAGAGCACCCACAAATGAAGGTCAATTGACCAAGAGAATCATACACATTTCTGCTAACGCCCATGAAGCCATTTCCGTTGAGGAAATACTCCACAAAAAAGAAGACCCCAGCGAGAAAGAATATGGAAGCCTCGTTTATGATCTGGGTATCATTGAATTCGCGGAAAAGGATCAGAATTAGAAGCACCCAGAAGAGGAAATGGACGAGTGATTGTTGGAGGAAGGGGAATTTGAAAGATTGGGCTTGTGAGGATGAAGACAAGGAGATGAGATCGGTCAAAGAGGCGACGGGGAGAGCGAGGAGGAGGGGGAAGAATTCTGGGTTTTGCCATCTGGGTTGGGAGAAAAACCATGGTTTTGATCGGAACTGAGATGGGTTTTGGAGGTGGAGAGAGGAGGAGAAGAGAAGGCGGCGAATTCCGATGGGGAAGAGGAAAAGGAAAGTTGAAAAGTGGGTTAGTAGTGGCCCCATTTTGAGGCCTGTATTTTGATCAATCGGACTATCGGAGGTTAAGCTAGAGATTGTGGCGATGATCTAAATAAAAGTCGCCAATTGTAAGGTTGAATTTTCTTCTTCTTCGATTGGAATAATGAAGGATTTATTCATCCGACCTGATCCGTCGGAGTGACGGTTAGGTTTCACTTTCATTGTATTGGTTTGTTGCTCTTAAGTCTCAAGTATAGAATCTTTCCTTTTTCTATTTCTTCTATTTTAATAGAGAAATTTAATTTTTGAACAAATGTGAACAGGTCTTTATTTGAGATTTTTTTATTTAAATTTTAAAATAAAATGTAGATGTCTTTTTTGCAAATTTTTAATTTTTTTTATATTAAAAATGTGAGTACTTAATTAAAAAAAAAGTATAAACATCCCATTTAAAATGATTTTTGTGTACGTAAATTGAAATTTTTAATCGAAGTGTACTACTCAATAGACTCCAACAGCTGAAAGAAGTCTCCTCATTTCACCTACCAAGTTGCAATCATAAGTTTAAAATGTTCATATCAACCGAAGATCACAATTGCAACTAAATGTTCCACGTTCAATAAAAAAACACAACGCAAAAAGTCATAAATTTTTGTTTATAGATTAATTGCTCCAAAATGATCACAATTTCATTGAAATATACTTAATTATCAATATGTCAACCTAACTTTTCTCTTATCGAGCATGTTTGGATTAGCTGTCATAACGCATTAGTATTTTTCATTATAATGCAACATAATGCATTATATCAAGTAATCCAAATAGGCCCATAGTCTACTTTCATTGTACTTAAATGAAATCTAAATTTTACATTTTAAAACTTCATCAAAATCAAATATATGATTTCTCTCAAAAACTACATGTTACACATGCTTTGGTAAGCAATTGGTCTTAGTAATCCCATGTGTCACATGAACAAGCCTCTACATAGTTCATCCCTAATAGCCCAATAAGATTGAATGGTCAAGATATGCCTCCTAAACTAGTGGGCTTCAATAGAACAAATGCATTTTGTAGATCTTCTCCTTCAATGGGGACCAATCCTTCTTTCCACACACAAGAAAAAGAACAAGCCCAACTCAGCTAGTCAGGAGCTAGGAATCTCATGTACACATAACATTTATGTGGCTCTCATGGCTTCTTACCTTAGTTTCCCTCAATCACCATTCATATCAAAAGGCTATCATCATCACACGCAAACAAGATATATAAGTTCAAAAAAAAAAACCCAAATCACACAAAAATATCACCAAATTCAACCAAAAAAGCCATTGAAAATAAAAATAAAAATAAAAACTTTACTTTCTCTCTGGTAAGGCTTTTGCATTTTGGCCTTCCTGCATTTTGCAAATGGCTACTTCCATTTCTGCAGCAGGTTTACAAGGAGGATTAGGCTCTTGCTTCTTGGGAAGCTGGGGAAATTCGGTAGTTGGCGAAGACTATACACAGCTGATTAGGTGTGTTCCTCTTCCAAGCCAAGCTCGTATTGCTAGGCCGATTCGCTCATGTCCTATGATGAAGAATGTGAATGAAGGCAAAGGAATCTTTGCGCCGATTGTTGTTTTGACTCGCGAGATTGTTGGCAAGAAGCGGTTCAATCAGCTTAGAGGAAAAGCCATTGCTCTACATTCTCAGGTATAACAAAACAAAACAAAAATCATCTGAATTCAGTTATCAAAGTATATTTAGTACAATTCTGGTCAAATCATACCATTAAGCTCATTTCAGCTGATAACAAAAATCATCTGAATTCAGTTGCCTGCAAACATGTTTCAGATCTGAGAAGTCAGATACAAGAGATGTAAGTAATGATAAAATGGATCAAGAGGCTTACCCTTTTCTCTGTTCTTGTTCCTTTGTTCAGGTCATAACTGAATTCTGCAAATCAATTGGAGCAGATGCAAAGCAAAGGCAAGGGCTCATTCGATTGGCTAAGAAAAATGGGGAGAGGCTAGGCTTTCTTGCATGATTTGGCTGCACTTTGCCAGTGTAAAATGCTGCAGTAGATATGAAAAAGATGTAGCCTTTGTATTGATGACTACCAAAAAGAGATACTCTTCTTCTTCTCATCTTTCTATGTTTATGGATGGATAAGAAATCATTCACTTTTTTGTGCATATCTTGATTCTTGAACAGAATTCAGCGAGCTTGATATTTTCATTACGCGATTGATACGGTCAATCATCTTTTGGGGGCAGAAATGTTCAGAAAAATGAGGTGGAATTGCGTTTAGTCAGTGAACAAGGATTATAGTTTTGCATTCAAAATGTTGGTTTTCAATGAAAGATGCACCCACTTTGCCTTAGAGCAAGAATTTATAATGTGTTCAAAACCAAATTTGGTTTGTGGGTCATTACATAATAAGATCCTTAACTGGTTTAATAGGCTGTATATAGTAAATGAAGTCACTTGAGCTCCTCTAATCCAGTTTTATTCAGAACTGACTAAGCAAAATCTCTTGGAGTGCCAAAACCAAACTCAGTGTCTATCAGTGTAGAGTTGTATTCCGCATTACAATCAGCAAATTGCTCTAACTACTAATGTGTGAAGTATAATTTCAGCTATGATCATAAAGGACTACTAATGTGCCAAAACCAAACTCAGAAGCTGAAGAACTTAAAGGAAAGATTACAGTTTCAAGCCACACATTATCAAAGGGTAGGCTTTCTATTGGTTGGAACAGTCTACTTGCCTCTATTTGCGCAATCAGGATCTTCCCATTTTGGTTCAACTCCAGTTCTGACCAAATGGAATTCTGCATTTACAATCAAATTGCTTGGCTTGAATATCTGATCATAAGACTGCAAGAAGATACAAATTTCAATGCAAATGACCAATCACCAGATCAGAAAAGTTGATTAGCTGAGGCAGCTTCCTTCATTGATTTCTCCTTAATACCTTTTTAGAAGGTAAGAACCAAACTCAGCACACATCATTTTCGAACTTCCATTTCTGAACAAAGAGAGCAAACTCTGAACTACCTAGCTGTTGGGTATTGAAATTAGGCTAATACTATGGAATATGCTTTCAGCTTTCCAAAAAAAAAAAGTTGGGAGGAGTCTGTCAGACAGCCATGCGACCACCTCAACCCCACAAGGGAGCCGAGGACGATCCTCTACAGCTGAACCATGGCCGGAGCAATGGAAGGCCGTTAATCACGCTGAGGTCGCATGGCCATGTGTCATCCACCAGACTTGGTTTCTTGTCTCCTTAGAACTCAAGGATACAGAGGTACGAGCCTATAGAACAGATCCTGTTCAAGTAAGGTCGTATCCATCAGTCCCACAACTTGCCTATATAAACAGCTTCTTTGATACATCAAACTTCCGATGTGGGATATATTTGTTCCCAGGCTAAAAACAAGGCATGAAGCTTTGGAGCCCACCAACATTTTATTTTAGTCTAATCTTTGCTTCAATCTCTGCATCTCATCTTATTGAGTATGAGAAGTAAACTGAAACTTTAAATCTTGATATTGGCTCTTCCTCCCATATTCTAGTGCTTTTCAAAACTAGCTAGCAAGCAAAACTAACATGAATAAGGATGCTGTTTATTCATTTACATTTGGATTTACAGGTAATTGTGATGGAGGAGACTGATATTGAAGATCAATTTCCAAGCCAAGATGAATCCAATTGTGGTCATGTCATAATTAAACCAATTTGGTTTAACAAGTTGAAGAACCGATTTGTCCTATGGATAGAAAAGCATCCGCTAATCGCTTCCATGGTGGCTGTTTCATCATCTCCTCTGATATGTCTCTGTATGATGCCTTTTTTAAGCCTGCCTCACAAGATGCTAATTTTTATTACTACATCATCATCATCAGAAAAGAATAGGACTAAGAGGAGGATGAAGACAGGTTTGTACAGCGAAGCCAAAATCAGAAGAACATGGCGGATAAAGATCTGGAGCAGATTATCCAGAGCTGGGCTATTGCTTATATCTTGGCTGAGTTTTAGTTTGTGTATTCCAAGCCTAAAGAACCTTACTTTTCTTGGTTCACCTCTATGGAAATGGAGTTTCCTTGCCTTCACACTCACATATGCCTATTTACTGTCCTCATTCATCCTTGTCCTGCTCTTTTCCATTTTCAAGAGGCAGCGAATGCTATCGACAAGCGAATACTTCCTCTACAAGTTGCTGGATGAAGTCAGCATTATATTGTTCTTGGGTCTGGCTCTCCTGTCATGGAGGCTTTACTTTTGCACGTGGCTAGAGCATGTAGACGAGGCTTTTGAGCAAGTGACTTGGGCCACTTGGGTGTCGCTCTATGCAGGATCAGTCCTTTGGCTTTGGAAAGCTGTTCTTATGTTCAAGAATTGGCAAGTTAAAGGGATCCTTGGCCGTTATGAGGCGAGGATTAAGCTCGCTTGGGTTAAGTACCATTTCCTTGCTCTCATTGTGGATGGTTTTATTCCGGATACACATTGGGTCATAGAATCACTCTTCCAGGACTACTTAGACTCAGTGAATCGTGGCAACAGAGTTACTATTGATCATATGATCTCAAGAACAGCTGTCCTAAGCACCACTTGTGTTACTCTTAGGAAGCTTGCATACTTAGCCGAGTCAAGAGAAAGGGATGGCATTCCTGATCTCCTCAATTGGTGTCAAGCCAGAATCACAAAGAATGACAACAATGATGAGTAAGCTTCTACATATATTATTTATCAGTATTAGCCAGCATGATCTTATGCTACTTAATCCGGATTCGGTCTGCAGGTGTGATTTAGATGACTTGAGGAGGCTAATTCCTTCTAAAGAAGGCAAGAAAACAGTCAAGCTTTTGTATCACATAATACAAGAAGATTGCTCGTCGGATAGAATCCTTTTTGCTGACTTGAAGAAATGGTTGGTACGTATATTGACCCTCTCTTTTTCAAAAACAACCTAGCTTTTTTTTTTTTGGTCGGCGAGGGGCAAAGTTAGCCCTCGGAATTCATTGATAAGTTAGTAACATTACAAAAGCGGGGGGTCGTGACGCCCCTAGCATCGTTACAAATAATCGACAGGACTTCAGCTAACGGTTCCTGCAACCTATGAAGGCCTATCGGGTAGGCATGAGCCATCGAAGCTAGTCGGTCGGCGACTTTATTCGCTTCCCGGAAGACATGTCGGAACCGGATCGTGCAGTCCCTACGCAAGAAGCCTTGGCATCTCCGAACCAGGCTGTGCAACGGATGTGATTGGTGGAGAGTCGAAGTGATGAGGTTGAGGTGATGAGGTTGAGGGCCAGCTGGGAATCAGTCTCAACATAGATTTTCTTGTATCCGTTCTCCCAGGCAATCGTCAGACCATGAGCAATGCCCCACAGTTCAGCCGCTGGAGTCGTGCATATGCCAAGATTGCAAACGAAGCCCATGGTCCACTTTCCTTCCTCGTTTCGAATAACGCCCCCTGCCGAAGCTAGGCCCTGATTGCCTTCAACTGAACCGTCTGTGTTTACCTTTACCCAGCCATTCGGAGGTTTCTCCCACGCAATGTGACGGACCTGCTTTGTAAGCCTGAAAGCCTCTGAATGACCTCTGCTAGTACTAGCTTGGAATTCCTCTGCTTGCTGAAAAATTAGTCTTGCTTTGTCCAGTGGTGGCGATTTTCCATTGAAAATTAATTCATTTCTCCATCGCCACGTCCACCACGTTGCTGTAGCAAACAGAGGTCCATTCTCGACCCTCTGTGTTCCTAGCAAGTCCCCATTTATACACCCTTCCAGCCAATTCCCAGGGTCTACACTGAAGAACCGTTGAATATCTCTTGTGTGAACAATGCTGCGCCACATAAGAGCTGTGGTTGGGCAGTCACGGAAAACATGGATAAGGGACTCTTCCTGTGCTCCACAAATGCTGCAGCTAAGTGAATTGGAGATGTGTCTTCTATAGCGCTCCGCGTTGGTGAGGAGTCGTCCTTGCATAGCACACCAAAGAAAACATCGGATCCTTTCAGGTATGGCCATCTTCCATATTTTCTTAAACAGTCGGCGCATTTCTTCCGTGAGGGCTGGGAGAGAAGGGCGAATTAACAAGGCATATCCCGAGGAAACTGAGTACGAGCCTGTGGGGGATCCATCCCATCGCAGCGTGTCCTCTTGGTTCGGCTCATCCAGAATCGCCGTCGATGCGAGTCTGAGAAGGATCGCAGAAGGAAGGGCGCTATTTAGGGCCTGCCAGTTCCAGCCTTGGTCCACTATCCAGAGGTCCCTTACCCTTGGCGGATTGCTTCCACTCGCAGTTGGGGCATGAGCGAGGTGAGCGAGTGGGCGATCAGTGAGCCAGCAGTCCTCCCAAAACCGTGCACGCCTCCCATCGCCAACATTCCAACGCAGGCCTTTCATTATTAGTTCATCCAGGCACCATTTTATGCTCCGCCAAACTGGGGAAGGTTGGGCACTGGAAGATTGCACCAGGCGGTTCCCTTCATTCCTGATATTGTACTTTGCGGTCAACAGTTCACCCCAAATGCCTCCTTGTCCTGTGATGAGGCGCCAGCCTAATTTGCCAAGGATTGCAAGATTCATCTCCTTTGCTTCCCTGAGGCCTAGTCCCCCATATTCTTTAGGGAGACAAATATTTCCCCAGGCAACGAGATGGATCTTTCTTGAGTTATTCGTGTCGCCCCAAAGAAAGGATCTTCTCATACGATCGATTTCTTCCCATACTGAAACTGGTAGGCGCACCGTGTTCATGGTGTAGTACGGCACCGTGGAGAGAACCGATCTTGTCAGCGTTAGCCGCCCAGCGAAGCTTAAAGCATTGCACTTCCACCCTGCTAATCTTTTCTTTGCTCTATTCAACATATCTGTGAAGGCTTCTTTTCTGATTCCTTCGTGGAGTGTTGGCATGCCTAGGTACTTTCCTAGGTTTCTTGTGACTGCAAACCCACTGATGAGTTCCAGTTCGTTGGCCAAGTCTCTGGACACATTCGAAGATATGTAGAGCTTAGATTTGTGAGGGCTGATTTTTTGTCCTGAGGTTGTGCAAAAGAGGTTCAAGCATTCCATGATTCTCCGCATTTGGATAGTTGAGGCTTCCGCCATGACAATGATGTCATCGGCGAAGAAAAGATGTGATAGTTTTGGAGCCCCTCGGCATAACGTGATGGGCTTCCATCTCCCTTCCTGGACTTCAAAGTTGATGAGGTGGCTCAGCCTTTCCACCGCTATTGTGAAGAGATAGGGTGAAATTGGGTCGCCTTGCCGCACTCCTCTGGAGGGTTGAAATTGCTCCGTGATCTCGCCGTTCCACAAAAGCCTCATTCTTGGCGATGAGATGCATTCTTCAATCCACCCAATCCACTTCTCTGGCAGTCCAGCATCGCGCAGGGAGTCAGTAATAAAGTCCCATCGGAGCCGATCGTATGCTTTCTCTAGATCAAGTTTGATAAGCATCCATTTCTTTCCGGATCTCTTGTTCTTCATGGAGTGAATGATTTCCTGAAACAACACAACATTGTCAGTTATAGTTCGCCCTGGGATAAAACTGTTTTGAACAGGACTAATAAGGGAAGGCATAAGAGGTTGGATCCTGTTGGCGAGGATCTTGGTGACAATTTTGTAGAGCACGTTGCACAAACTTATGGGGCGGAACTGACTGAGGCTGTCCGGGTTGGGGGTTTTCTCAATGAGAGAGATCAAGGTCTCATTTGCTTCAAGAGGCAGTTTGCTTGTGTTGAGGAAGTCATTTACAAAAGAGTGAACTGAGCCTTTCACCGTATCCCAACACGTTTTGTAAAAAATGGGCTGGAAACCATCTAGCCCCGGGGCTTTGAACGAGTTCATTTGGTCTGCGCAGGTGGATGCTCATAGAGAGTGTGTGGTCATGGGAAGAACATTAGCTAATGCTAAGGATAAGGCTAAGAGAATAGAGTCAGCTATGTTGTGCATCATAGCCACGGCGGTTGTACTCTTGTGGCTTATGCTTGCAGAAACTGCAGACCTTAAATTGCTAGGTAAAATTACAGAAAGTCTCCTTTTTATTCTCATCATTGTAGTAAGAGTCACTGGCAAATTCTTCTTCCAAGATACACTACTCACCATCCATCCTTTTCGAGTTGGAGATCTGTGTATCATCGACGAAACTCAGGTAATTGAGTAGTAGTAGCTAGTCTAGTCCTAACTATTAGTAATTGATCCCTTAATACTCATCTAAATCGTGTATTTATTCAGTGGTATGTGAAAGGAATCAACCATTTTCATACTAACTTTGAAAAAATCGCAACCAAGGCGGATATACATTATCCAAATGGACTCTTAGCAACCAAACTATTGTCAACCTCGGGTCAATACCGGATCCAAGTGATGTTGTTGTGCTCATACTTGACTCTTCCGCCATGCCGGAAAACTTGGAAAGTTTGAAAGAAAAAATATATGGGTGAGTCTATCATAAACACACACATATATATGGCCTCTTTATGTTCAAGTTGTTTAAGACATTTGAAATTTACTAACTGGTGTTTCTAAATTTGGTTAGGTTCTTAAGTGATCCACGACAGAAGGGATCATATGAGAAGTCACACAAGGTGGTGATTGAAGAAATTGGAAATGAGAAGAAGATGACAGTACATTTCACTCATGTGTTGAGTAGCAAAGAAGTAACACACAGCCAGTGTTTCACAGAGAAGGAAAAACGGCGCGAGAAATTAGTAAGCAAAATTATAAGCTGGTTTTATAAGATGAGAATGTGTACACGTAAAGCTTAATTTTAGTTCAGGTGTAAGTGTGTAACTAGCTTGTAATCAGTACTTATCCTTTAGCACATTGCAAAGGTTTCAATACTTATCATACATTTAGTTCAGTTTTGCACAGAGTTGAGCATGTGTTTATTATTCTTGATTGAGAAAAAATGCACTAAATCATACCAGCAATACAATAAGCTTAGACTATAACTCAAAAGATACATTGCACAATCTGAAACATGTAACAAAAAAAAAAGATGGGAGGGTCTGTCAGCCAGCCATGCGACCACCTCAACCCCACAAGGGAGCCGAGGACGATCCTCTACAGCTAAACCATGGCCGGAGCCATGGAAGGCCGTTAATCACGCTGAGGTCGCATGGCAATAAGCTTAGACTATAACTCAAAAGATACATTGCACAATCTGAAACATGTAACAAAAAAAAAAGATGGGAGGGTCTGTCAGCCAGCCATGCGACCACCTCAACCCCACAAGGGAGCCGAGGACGATCCTCTACAGCTAAACCATGGCCGGAGCCATGGAAGGCCGTTAATCACGCTGAGGTTTCCTGTCTCCTTAGAACTCAAGGATACAGAGGTACGAGCCTATAGAACAGATCCTGTTCAAGTAAGGTCGTGACCATCAGCCCCACAGCTGCCTTTATAAATAGCATCTTTGGTACATCAAACTTCCGATGTGGGATATATACACTTGCTCCTTAGGCATTAATTAAGTACTAATATAATGACCCCTCACATCCAAACAAAAGCTAAAAACTAAGGCATGAAGATTTGGACCCCACTAACTATAGAGAGTTTGTGTAGAAGGAAGAAAGATTCGTTTTTATTATAGCCATTGAGGCTCTATTTATACAAGTACAAGACAATCAATTACATATCAATCACTTACCAATCACACATAATTATGTCCTAGAATTAAGCTAATCAAGAGACCATAATAATGCTAGAATAATACATGATTGACTAATACATGATTGTTTCCTAATACTAACATCTTATCCAAGCCTAAAGAAGCTTACTCTTCTTGGTTCACCTCTATGGAAATGGAGTTTTCTGGCCTAGCCTTCACACTCACATATGCCTCATTCATCTTTGTCCTGCTTCAAGTGGCAGCGGATGTTATCGACAACCGAATACTTCCTCTACAAGTGACTGGATAAAGTCAGCATTATATTGCACTTGGGTCTGGCTCTCCTGTCATGGATCCTTGGCCGTTATGAGATGAGGATTAAGCTAGCTTAAGTTAAGTACCATTTCCTTGTTGATGATTTAATTCTGGAAACTCATTGGGTCATAGAATCACTCTTCCAGTACTCAAAGTCAAACGCAGTGAATCGCGGCAACAGAGTTACTGAACTTGTGATCTCATAAACAACATTTGTTAGTTCAGTTTTGCGTAGAGTTAAGCATTTGTTTATTATTCTTGATTTAAAAAGTTTGCACTAAACCATGCCCAACAATACAATAAGCTTAGAATAACTAGAAAGATATTCATTGCACAATCTGAAACATGTAATCTCTTGAATATATGTATGTATTTTTTCCTGCCCTCATTTTTCACTCAATGAAGCTGAGAAAATTCTTTAATTATTTCAAGAGTAAGAACTTTTGCTCAGCACATTGATCACTAAAACTCTTCAAGAGATGTGGTAAAGTGGATTTGGAAGCTTGAAAGTTCTTTCTGCACCAGGATTTCCATGGAGGCTGCTCCATTGATCCCCAATTACGCCCCATATACGATAACCTTTCCCGACAAGTTGCTCTCTAATCTCTGCTTTATAACTCTGTACTTCCTTGATTTCATCTTCTGGACCCCTATCATCAAACAATATACAAAACTCATCATTTTCAAATTCCAATACTTTCTTCTTATGGCTCATTTTTGTAAGATCGAGTTAATAGTACTACTACTAACCTTAGGATGAGACTAGCCCAGCCATGGAAACCGACATCAACAAGGTTGTCGATTGTAGCGGATCTAAGATGCTCCCTTCTAGAAGATACCAGAATGATCTGGATCCCTCTACTCTTTATGTCATTGAACAGCTTCAGTGTATGCTCAATTGCTGGTGCCTTCCCTTGCCCCATCCACTCCTCCAATGAGGTCAAATTCAGCTTCTCACCCCTAAAAAAATAAACTTAGTTTTAAAAAAAAACTCAAAGCTGAACCAAACACGCCCTTAAGAGCTTGTGGTAAGAAAAATTTACCCATAGTTGTGCTTTTTGAAGTAAGGGAGAGTAGAGAGGAGTGTGTCGTCGATATCAAAAACCCAAGCATCTTTGCCATCATTCTCCAAGGAGAAGCTCTTGCTAAGATAGATAATGCAAGACTCCACAGCAAGCTCCACGTCAACCTCGTACTGGGTCGATTTCATGTACTTTCCGATGTAGCCAGTGCATTCGTCAGGCACGGTTTCAAACCCGCGAATGTTGTTGAGCTCAACATTCATCCTCCAGGCCTCACAATAGTTCTTGAGGTTGAAGTTGAGATTCAGCATCCCATTTTTGGCCCTTCTGTTCAGGATGTTCCAATCTGCACAAGCTAGAGTTGTGAAGAGGCATAAAATGGTTAACAGGAGCAAAATTGGCTTACACATTTTTTTTGAAGTGTTTTGGAAAGAGGGGAACTCATGGGCATTTAGCATTTAGCTGCAAAGCTGGTATTTATTAGACACATAAGTGTAATTTAAAAAGGAAAAGTGAAAAAAAGTAATCTTTTTTCTCTTTTTGCTTTTTTTCCCCTATTGATGTTGGTGTGTTGGTGTAAGAAAGTAAGAATTAGTGTTCAAAGTAACATGATTGGTTGGAATATTGTTCAGAAAACATTATTTGAAGTTGGTCTATGAGTTCACATGTTATACAGATAATTGAGATCATGGGTTAGTCTAATTAACCAGCAAACATCACAGAATTTCAATACACCAGGCTGTTGCTTTTCGTCGTCTTTTGTTATGCATTGTGGTCTGGTGGATGATTATAGCATGGGCCAAATTTGTTTTCTACTATATAATTGTGATTATGTGCATTTAGGAGTGTTGTCTGCACCTTCATTATGAGATAGAAATCATCATTCATGGAGGAAAGTGTTTTTCCTCATGTGCTTTATTCTCCTGTATATAACATTAATTTGCAAATTGTCAACTCAACTTCAAAACCCTTTTTTAGTTTCTTCTAAAAAGCTAAAAAAAACTAGAAAAATAATCAAAAAAAAGGGAGCATCCAAAGTTGAGATATTATGATGTTGTAGGGTTGAGATGTTTTTCCTTATTTTCATGAACCGTGATTGCGCTGAATGAGTTGTGCACCATGAATATGCCTTTAATTGCGGGGTCATCTTAGTATGAAAATCATTATAGCCAAATAATTAAGCCTGCTCAAATAAGAATGAACTATATTCAAAAAAGGTGTATCATGCCATCAGACAGTATGAGTACCACTGTTGAATTCTATAAGAGTATTGATGAATACTGCATATGACTACTTAGCCATACTCCATAGCATCACTTTAGCTGGTGTTTATCAATAATTAAACAAGAAGAAATATTGCATGAACAAGGGTATAAATTAAGCAAAGGCATGATGAAAATTTTCTCTCAATAAAGATCCAAGCAATATCCATTAAAAGCAACCCTAGCTGGTTTACTATTAAGTTGAGTAACAACTTCAATTGTCTCAAAGTTTAACACTGAAAACAAAATTTAGCCTTATGCAAGAGCTTGAGTCAAGAAGCTAGTTTCACAATCTTAGACAATGGCATTGGCTGCACTTGCAATCCTAGGCCATAAATCAGCACATTCCTTCCCTATCGGGCCAGTGATAGCAGAACCTGAAACAAATGAAGTCAAAAGCAATCAGGACAGCTGAAAACATACACTTGCTATATTTTTATTCCTAGAATACATTCAACAGCCAAAATCTCAATTTGTCATTCATAAGCACTAAGAGTACTAGCATGATGCCATGACCAAAAACATGGAACTAAATAGTCATATCATACAATATGTATCAAGTTGAGCTTCACAATCCTGATAAAACTCTAACTAGTCCTAAATGCACAAAAGGCTATTTTTTGGAAATCTCTGCCTAGCTCATCAGATCATGTTAAAGGCATCAGCGAGATAAATACAAGAACTTGAAAGCATGAATAAGCTAGAAATCGCATTTGAGATCCAAAAGAAAGCATACTCAACTAATTAAAAGAAACTGACAGCAAGCTTATAAAAGTTGATTGCTGAATTTACCTTTCATTTCACCCTTAGGATTGACAATCACACCAGCATTATCTGCATCACAAAAAAAAACAATATAAAGATCAGAAAATCAACAAAGCCAGGAAGGAAGAAAACCAAAACTTCTTATTCATATGATCTCAAAGTTCTCAACCTTCAAAGTACATGTAGACACCGTCCTTTCGGCGCCACGGCTTGCGCTGCCTAACAATGACAGCAGGCATGACCTTCTTCCTGAGATCAGGCTTTCCCTTCTTGACAGTGGCCATCACCATGTCTCCAACACAAGCAGAAGGCAACCTGTTCAACCTACCCTTGATCCCCTTCACGGAGATGATGTACAAGTTCTTAGCTCCAGTGTTATCAGCACAGTTGACAACTGCTGCCACCGGAAGACCCAATGACATCCTGAACTTGTTACCCGCACTACCTCCACGTCCTGAATTCCACCATACAATGAGTTTCAGAAACAGAAAAAGCGTAAACCATACAAGAAGATTAAATAAAAACGAACCGACCAACAAAATACTATGATCACAGTCCATAAACCTTACTCAGAAAATTCACAAATGTGGAAGCTGAATCAAATTGAAATGAAAGACAATACAATCTCAGTGCGATAGAGCTTTACAAGAAATCAGAAATTTGAAAAGCTACCCTGTACAACACTCATGAAGAAGGATTCATTTCGTTTAAGTAAAATCACATGCTTCTCTGAGATACAGATTGCATTAACATGAAGATGCAAGCTGAACTAACTAATCAAACTTGAAATTTGTTCTACAAAGCGGTCGATGTGATAACCATTATTCAGGAATTTCGGATGCAAATTTTGAGCTTTACAAGTGTAAAGAAACTTTAGAGGAATCGCAAAACAGGCGAACAGGAAAAGCGTTGAAGAAGAACATTTCTCTAGTGTTCAAGTATTATTATCTTAACAGAATCTACAGATGATATATAAACAACGGAAAATGCTATAACAATACGAATCAACGAAAACAATTAGAGATCCGCCATAGAAGAAGAGGTAGCAAGGAATCGGAGAACTAACCTCGCTTCGACATCTTGGATGTCGGACTTGGGAAGACAGCAAACAAATGAGAAAAATCCGACGCGAAAGAAGCGAGAGGTTTTCGGCCTTGCTTATTTAGGGCAACGTTGGCCACGCTGAAGCTAGGGTTTTACTGTGAAATTCCATTTATGTCCCTCCAGACTCCGATTAATGAGATGGGCCGGGCTTGTATGGACCACAGAGCAATGGGCTGAACTTGTAAGAGCCCATTAAAGCTTCCAATGCTAATAATGCTTGGTTTTATTAATAGGAAAAAATAACCATAGATCACAAGTGACTTTAGTACCAAAAAATTCTCATTCAAAGTAAAAATCCAATCGATTTGTATAACGCAAATACGCAATGAGGCTTTCTTTTCTTCACTTTCCCATGACAATCAAACTTTCTGAAACACCCCCATAAAATTGTACAAATATATCTACAACAAAAAAATTCCTGACATTATTTTCTGCTACAATTCTAAGTAAACAACAACTAATAAGCATATTCAAGTCTCCACAAACGCCTCCCGTTTTATTCCTTTATTTAGACCAGAACCTCACAAGTAATCCTGGCTCAGCACAGAGGCTTGTTAATATGTGGATGTAGTAGTATAGGCTTCTCTGAATACTATTAGTGTAGTAATTTTTTTGGTAATCAGAAGATCTCTATAGCTAGATCAGCTGCAAATTCATATCCAGGACTGAATGGAGTAGCCACATTTGAAGGAATTGACACCGCTTATATGAGCAAAGATGTCTGAAGAATCAACCATATCATCCTCTTCTTTTATAGATACCTGTATTTGTTAGTTGTTTGATCAGATGATGTTGATTGAGTATTAAGGGCCCATTTGGATTCCCTATCTTGCATTAAAACTAGTTCATTATCTTTGGGGATCCAAATGGACCTTAAGACAGGTTTTTGAGATTAGCACTTACTTCATCGTACTCGTCCTCTTCATTGTGACAGTTGTTTCTCTGGGCATCGCCATATTCATCGTTCTTGGCGAATCTTCCCCTTACTCTTGGTCTACTATCAGCTAGAGTTTTTCGGCATGCATACTGCAGATTATATTTACATGTGAAAAAAAAATGTGTTGAATGTAAAAATTTCACTTAAGACCATAAATTTGTGCACACAAACACTTATTGAAATTTATGCAAGAGAATGACCTTGATTTTCTTGCTGAAATTTCTCTCGTTTCTCTTCTTCAAGTACCTATGGATCTTCTCCTTTCTTTGCTCAGCAGAAAGTTTCCCAGCTTTGAGTGTAGATTCTTCCAAATTTGAGATCTCTGTTGACATAGGAGTACTCACACCTCCATTAACAAGTTGTTGGTTGTCATTGCTTAGACTCTTCAAACAATCACAAAATGAAATAAAAATGAATATTTTTAATGGCAATTTTGGGTATAAGGAAATAACTCCTCGACATTAGAACCCAGCAGCCATCAATTCATGTTCATTTGATCAATTTAACTTGAGCAAATGATATAAGTCCATCAGAAACAGAAATTACCTGTATGTCACTGGAATTATAAACTTGTTGAATCTGATCTGGACAAAACATCCCACTGCCATCACCATGAAACTCGGGCTCTTTCGTTTGCAGTTCAGATCCTACTAGCATGGACCCAGTAAAAATCCCTGAATTATCAGCAGCTAATGAAGTATTCATTGCGCCAGGCAAGAAGGATCCCATGGAGTTATCAAGAAAAGGATATGCTGATGGAGCTGAAGGGTTAAATCGTAGATAAGGAGGCATCATTGGCAAGCAATCTTCTTGGTAAACAGAATTCAACATAGGAGCCATAAATGGAATTACAGGGTCAGTTTGGTATTGTGAGACTGTTACCCCATTACCAGCAATATCAGTTAGTTGTTGTTGATCTTGAGGATCTACTGAACTAAAATCCAGATGGTAAGGAGGAGCACCAGAAAATGGTGGGGAGGTGGAAAAGTCAATGGATGCAGCGATGTCATTATCGAGCTCGTCTTGGGGGTCAAAGATTATGGACAAGGAATTGTTGCTATTATTGTTAACTATAGCTGCTGTGGTGGTGGTGGTGATGGTGGTGCTATTATTACTGGTGCTAGCGTTGACATTCTCATTTGTATCGTTTTGAAATTTGTTAGGATCTAGGCATTCACTACTATAGTTACTATGATCTACATCAGAAGGGAAGGAGAGATTGGCAGTGAATGAGGAGTTTTCATCATAACAACAATTGGAGGAAGAAGTGACCTCGGAGTTCTGTAATGTGTCAGGAAATATATCAGTTTCGCAGAGTTCAAGAATTTGAGAAGTAATCGGCCCCGAAATATCATCCTGCATAGAATCAGAAAGAAATTAGTCGATTACAACACAAAGCGCTAGAAATACACTGATGAGAGATTGGTTGTGACCTTTTCAGGAGGAAGTAGAGCTTCATAGTTCAAAGATTTCATGATTTGTAAAACTTCCATGGTCACAGAAGGGACTAATGATAGACAAATGGTGCTATGCTAGGCATGATTTGTTCTCTATTTATCCTAGTCGTAGCAACAAAGAAATCAAAATCACCTGTGGTTCTTATCAGGACATATTCTTCTCATCAAATAACACCTGATATTGATTTTGTTTCAGTGTAACAGGTAAGTTGAATAAGAGAGGTGCATTTTTGGCTTAAATCTTGACAAACATAAATACGGAATTCAGAAAGGCAAATTCCAATCAACCCAACCAAAAACGAAGGCTTCCAATTTGAGAGCTTAAGCTAAGTTATTCCATTGTGATGAGAAGAAGAGGTGAATTGGTTGCTTTTACTTAATCAGAGGAATTCTAGTTATATACAACAATCATGATGACAACAATACTTCTCTTCCCAATAGCCATCCCCTTTATTTACCCAAACAAGTTTAGCTGGCCACTTTTGAAGATTCCAAAAAGACAGTTCGTGTCAATTGCATATTGGTAGTCTTTAACATCAGTAAGCATTTGTAATTTCCTCACTATCTTACCTGCTGTCCAACTTGAACCAATTTGTTTAGGCATCTCACATAATAAAGCCAAATCTAGAAGGGAAAAGGTGCAAAAATATCTATAATTCCTCCCTTTAGCGTTCATCGTCCCTACAAATCACTCAATTTCGTTAAAAATCTGTACAATGGAAAAAAAAAACAAAGGTTCTCTGTTTCACAATGTTTACGAATATAAGAGATTTCAGAACTTCTATACATATACTATATACTACACAACTCAGTTCAATCAACCACAAAAAATTCGAACGATTCTGATCCAACGAGAGAAAGGAAAGTAAGACAAATTCAACACACCACTCATAAACAATAACAACTCACAGCATGCAATCGGAAGAATGAATCAAACAATTAATCACGAAACAATAAACGCAACAACTAGGATTTCGAAATCATTCTGAGACCAAACGCATGCAATCGGAAGCTGAATTGAAACATTAAATCCGAATAGGGGAAAAAAAGCGTAATGATGAATTAAACAACTAATTACAATGGCGGTGGGAAGATGATCTTCCGGCGGGATCTGGTTAACTGAGGATGCCGCCACCACCGAATCGTCATCTTCGCCGAACTCAGCCGTGGTTGCGGTGGCGCCGATTGTCGTAGGCGCCGTGGTGGATGTATTTAAGCAATTAATTTTCAAATTTTTTTTTTGATTTCTTGATTTTTTAAATCTGCTTTTACATTTGGCTTCTCTGAGAAGAATCCAAACGAAACCAAAAAAAAGAAAAGAAGAGAAAAAAAAAGGAAAAAACTGTTCGAAGGGGAAATGAGGAGAACGAAGGAAAGAGAGAGGGTGTGGAATGCAAAGTTGTTAAATAGGGCAATGGAGTGTCGTCCGTTCCGTACCGTACTGCGTCAAACGAGAGAGACTCGCTAGGCCTCTTTCCCAGGTGCTCTGACCGCTACTCGGGGCACGCTATAATCTACAGCAACAGTTGTTCAACAGACTCCATGTCCAGGTCTGATATTCCATGCGTTTTCTAAAAGATTAATTAGAAATGCCACGCTGGAAATTATGCTGATCTGGCACCGTACGGAGTGGATATTTTGGGATATTTTTCACGAGTCGTTGAGGTTTTTTTTTTTGAAGAAAAGGTTAAATATAATAAAAGAGGAATATACATCAGGAGTTTATAATACAGCCCAAAGCATTCCCACAAAAATCAAAATACAGCAACCCGTGCAAAAACAAAATCAGGCTGCTGCATATTTGCCAACAAGGAGCGAGGCGTGGAGCGATTACTGGTGTATGTGCCAAGCGGTGAACCAAGAGTCCGCCCCATCCCTTTTCCGTGTGTTGTTGTGCTTTCCTCTGCTCAGAATGCAAAGTTTTGTGGCGCATATAACATCAGTAGCACAATCGACATCCACCGGTGGCTTGTTCTCAAAGACAGCCTTGTTCCTATGATGCCAAGTCCAGTATATGAGGTTAGTAATTGCTGCACAGACGACTTGAAAGAGGAAGGTAGATTTCCTGCTGCAATTTCCCAGAATCCGAAGCCAATCGTGGATGTTTCCACCACAATGTTGGAGTTTAAGCCAGGCCATCATTTTGATGATGACATTGGATACAAAAGTACAGTTTCCCCATAAATGTGTAACCGTTTCTGGTTCGGTTCCGCACAAAGGACAACAATCATCAGCTGTAGGCATCCATTTGTGTAGGCGTGTCCTAGTGGGAAGTCGATCTTGTACAACAAGCCATGAAATGAAGCTGGCTCTAGGACGGCAGAATTTGCCCCAAATAATCGGACTCCATATCTCTTCCTCCCTTTGGTTACGTATGAGATTGTAGATGTTGGAGGTGGAAAATTTACCTGAGTTAGCAGCCATGAGATTGGTGATTTGTGCAGGGCTGCTAAAAGAGAGGAGTTTGTCCTTGATCGTGACGATAGCTTTCCAAGCATGGCTGTCTCCCTTTTGGGCCGAAGCTTGCCACATATTATTACCCCTAAGAAGAAATCTGGTGACCCAGGTGTTCCAGATGCTGGGTCGGTTTTGGGCTAACTCAAAGATCGACCGGGCGAGGCATGCTTTGTTCCAAGACAAGAGCTCTTTAATCCCCAACCCTCCCTCATTTTTCGGTTTGCATACAGTTTTCCAGGACACCAAGTTGCGCTTGCCCTCCTCACAACCCGACCATAAGAAGTTCCTCAAGATGCTTGAGATTCTTTTGGAGACCTTGACTGGGAAGAGGAATACATTAGCCCAGTAAGATTGGATGCTGAAAAGCACCGATTTGAGGAGCTCGAGCCGGCCTGCGTAAGATAATCGTTTGGCCATCCAAGATTGAACACGACCCACAATGTTGTTAATAACCGGCATGTAATCAGCCATGGAAAGCTTCTTGGATCCAATTGGGACTCCCAGATATCTAAAAGGCATCGCTCCGATCCCGAAGCCGAGGGTTCTTGCTATATCCCCTTGTTCATGCTCATTAATTCCCCCGAAGTAGACTTTAGATTTAGAGAGGTTCGCTTTGAGCCCGGAGTAGCTATTGAATTCTTCCATGGCGTTTTTGAGGATAGAGACAGATCCGATGTCCCCTCTACAAAAAATCATGAGGTCGTCTGCAAAGCATAGATGGGATATGCGGTTCGGACCGCACTTTGGGTGGAAGTTGAAATTTGGGTCGGAGGTTTTCAACTGCAACAATCTAGATAGAACCTCCATCGCCAGAACAAAGAGGTAGGGCGATAGGGGGCAGCCTTGTCGAATGCCACGCTTGCCCGTGAAGAAGCCCTTGAGAGTGCCCCCTAAATTGATGGAGAAAGTGGCTGTTGAGATGCAGGGTGCAATCAGATTCACAAAGCGTTTCGGGAACCCGAAGAAATCGAGAGCTTGGAGGATGAATTCATGGGAGATGGAATCGAAAGCCTTAGATATATCAATCTTGGCAGCACATCTTGGAGAAATTCTAGCGTTCCCATAGCCTCTTAATAATCCTGGGCTAGCATGACATTGTGTTGGATTCGCCTCCCCGGAATGAAAGCCCCTTGTTGTGGGCCCACAATGTGCTGAACCGCCTCCTCAAGGCGATTGGCAAGCAACTTGGTGATGGTTTTGTAAATGATAGTGCAGCAGGAGATGGGGCGGTAGTCTCCTATCTGATTCGGGTTTGCTGTTTTGGGTATAAGATGAATAGCCGCGTGATTAGCTTGCTTAAGAAGCCGCCCATTATCAAAGAAGTCCCTAATGGCTCGGCAAACCTCAGCGCCAGTGATCGGCCAAGATTTCTTGAAAAAAATGGCATTAAAACCATCCGGGCCTGGGGCCTTAGTGTCACCAAAGGAGAATATGGCGCTTTTAATCTCCTCATTGGAAGGAAGGTGAAGCAAATCAGCGTGTGAGTCGTTGGGAAGGCACGGTCCTGATTTCACAATAGCAGCTGGGAGAGGGGTTATGTTCACAGGTCTTCCAAGAAGCGAGGAATAATGACTCACAACAAAGGTAGAGATTTCATCCCTGTTATCAAGCACGATCCCGTTGTCATCGATCAAGGATCGAATTTCAGAAGAGGCTCGCCTACCTCTGATGGAGTTGTAAAAATAAGCACTACTGTGGTTTCCAAATTTGACATCCCTTATCTTAGCAAGTTGTCTAGTTGTGGCCCTGAGCAAAGTAAGGTTGGCCTTCAGTTCGCAGCACGTGCGTTTTTCTGCTTCCAAAAGGCCGGGGTTAAAAGGGGCGTTTTGTATTTCAAGCTGCAGGCCTCTTAAATGATCAGAGATAGTCGTGACCCTCATTTGGAGATCTTCGAATTTATGACTGCCCAGGCCCCTAAGTTGTTTTCTGAGGAGCTTGAGTTTTTGAAAAATTTGGAACATGGAGAAGCCCTCGATTCGAGTGTCCCAAGCCTCATGAACTACCGACATAAATCGCTCTGAAAGAACCCACGCATTGTTGAATTTGAATGACGGATTAGGGGAAGGGCTGGATTTTTGGAGCTGTAAGGTGGCAGGGGAATGATCCGAGATGCCTGGAAGATGAAAAATCACCTCGGACCAAGGGAAGCTAGAAGCCCAAAGTTGGTTCACCAGGATTCGGTCGAGTTTGCACCAAAGGCGATTGTTCGGGTCTTGTCTGTTGTTCCAAGTAAAACGACAACCATAAAATGTGTGATCATAGAGGCCAGTGGCGGTGAGACAAGGACCTAGTTCTTCAGTAGAGCGGTCCAACACCGACCCATTCTCATCAATTCTTTCACCAACCTCCAAGGTTGCATTAAAATCCCCAAGCACCGTCCAAGCCTCAGAGATAGATCTACTGAGGTCCATAAGCTTGTTCCAAAGAGCCCTTCTACTATTGATGTCATTTCTTCCATACACAAAGGAGGCCATGAAGGGATTCAAGCCTCGATGATCGGAGATACGGCAATGAATAAGTTGGTCACTAGCTAGCAGATTGTGGACTTGAACTTTGAGGGGGTTCCACCAAACCCATATTCGGCAGTTATTGGCCATATCAATGTTGGAGGTATTGCACCAGCCAGGCAATAGGGTCCGAGCCACCAGATCCGCCCTATCCGTGCGAATCCTGGTCTCTATAATAGCTATCACATCAATATTCCGCTTTCTCACCAAATCTCTAACAGCATCATGCTTGTTCAAGTCATTCAATCCTCTAATGTTCCAAGCAGCTATGGTGGTGTTATAAATCATGTTTGGTTGGAGGGGTGATTGGGACCTTGTCCCCGTGTTCTTGTTGAATCTTGGTAGGTGAAGCAACTGAGGGATTCCCATTGCCAAGGTTGGGTCGAGTAAGAAGAGTGAAAGAGTTGGGAGGTTGAGAGGAAGAGGAAGGAGTATGCTTTTGTGAGGGAGAGAGAGGGGTAGAGTTGGAGTTACTTCCCCTTTTCTTGGAGAAGGAAAGATGTTTGGGGAAAGGGACGAAACCATCAGTAGTAGAAGAGGATTCTTTAGATTGAGGTTGGAGAATAGAATTAGTGTTTGTGTCTAAGAGGGGTTGAATGTGTGGAGGAGGTTTGGTAGCAGGTTGAGAGTTTGGAGGTGGGGCAATAGATAGAGTAGTAGGATTCTGATTGGCCACCGACGCTTGAGTGCGCAGCTCCTGGGTGTTGTTTTGGGGATTAGGCTGAGCTGGTGGCGTGCATCTGTGCCCAAAAACTTCACAATGGGGGCAGTGGGGTGGGAGCCAGTCGTACAGAAGTTGTTGATGAACAAGTTCTCCATCTTTTCCTCTGAACGTGACGGCGCGGAGAACCTCGCTTTTTGCTGAGATTTCCACTAGAATTTTGGCATAGGATAACCTGTCTTGCATTGCTGAAGTTAGATCCGTCAGAATGGGCTTACCCACAGCAGAGCCCACCCTAGCGAGAAGCTTTTCTGACCAAAACCGGACGTCTAGGTTAGGCAAGGTGATCCAAACTGGGATGGACTCCAAGCACGAGAGATCCATAATCATTCCTTTATGCCACCGTTTGAGGACAAGCGGTATTTGGCTTCCAATCATCCATGGAGCCTTTTCCATAACCTTCAAGAGATGCTCTTCCTTCTCAAATTGGAACACAAACAGCCCCCTTGTCATTCAACATCATTCTTGGAGCGGGGATTTCAGTCCAGTTGTTAGCTACAAATCTCTCCATGGCCTTGAAGGAGATGTTTCCTCCCATCGGGGCTCCCACCAGCGAAAGAGACCACCGATCGACTAGCTCAACTATATCTTCCTCAGAAAAGTCAATTATTCCGTCTTTGATTCCTGGAGTGAACTCCAGTGGAATGGTTTTGAAAACCGGGCGGTTGGAGCGTACCGCATCCCTGAACGTTGCCGGCGGTCCTTTGTCATTAGGGGGAGGCGGGATGTGGAGCCCGGGCAGGGTCGCGGGAGTGGAAGGAAGAGCCCGAAGAGGGGGGAAATCCTCCGGGTAAGAGGAGTTGAGTGATTTTTTGGGTGGCTCCCAAGAAGAAATCCGACCCTCAGCTGAGCGAGGTCGAGGGGGAAGCGGTGGGAAGGAGAAGGAGGGAGGCGGAATCGGGAGCAGGGGTGCGGTGTTTGCCGGGGTAGGAAGGATTGGGGGCTGGAGTGAGGGGATCTCTGAATCCAGAGGCAGAGTTTGAGAGGCTTTGATGAGGCGGGCATTATTTGAGCGGATAAGGTCCGGTGAGATGAGGGCGACTGGGCTGGTGGAGACGGAGCTGGAGGAGGGAGAGGCGGCGGAGCTGGCGGAATTGGTGAAGGAGGACAGTTTGACGGAGCGCTTTCACCGGCCCATTGGGCAGCGGCAGCTAGGTTTGGGTTAGGCAGGGGGAGAGAGGAGACAAACGAAATTGATGACTAACTTTTTGTCGTTGAGGTTTTTGACCAAGTCATTCGGCCTAGTACCTTCATTATTTTGGGATATTTAAATATTTTTCACGCTGGAAATATGATTTTTTATTTTTTATCTTCATTATTTTTGTTTTGATATGAATTGTAATATGATTTTTACACGATCTTTATACGGTGTTATAAGTTATACCTAGAAATAAAAAAAATTAAAAGCTAAAACTTGGTGTAAATGTAGAAGTTTAAATTTATTTTTTTTCAAAGGTAAAAATTAGGATGAAAATTGGTTTCATCCTAGCGCATCATGTCGGATGAGAGCCAGAAGTTCTGAGTGAAATCTGATCTGGTCGCAGGTGGTAGAATGTCGTAATCTGACCACAGCATCAGCGACTGAGTTGTTTTGTCGAGGAACATGAGAGATCTTTATGTCCTTGAAACATTGTAAGATCATGCGTGTATCTGTAATGATCATCTCAATTTGCCATGGACATGATCTATCTTCTTTCATATCTTTGACTACAGTAATATTATCTCCTTCAATCTCAATTTTGTTGAAACGTCATCTTTGAGCTTCTTTTACTGCAAGGTATAGTCTCATTAATTCTGCTTCTATTGTGTTCCAGTTACGAATTCATGTGGGCGTCGAAATGGATGACGTCCCCTAAATGGTTTCTCATAACATATCTAGTTGTACTCATCCCATCTCCTCTTTTTTTTATCAGAATGGAGAGGGTTGTGCCCTGATTATATTAAACTTGCAGCAAACAGATTACATCAAGTCCACATTGTCATCAGACAAGATACTAATAAGAGACAGTGGTGGTACATCCATCTTATTGAAAGATAAATTAAAAGCTAAGGATAGATTAGCAATGTGATCAGCAGCGACATTGGCGATCCGTGGAACATAAGCTAGTTGAACTTCCATGTTGGCATTCTCAATAAGTTGCTTGCACTGACGAACGAGTGAGAAGTCAAGGTGAGTAATAGGTAATGCATCACGCAAAAGAAAAATAGCAATGGACGAATCTGATTCAACTATCAAATGGGATATGCCAAGAGATATTCCCATATTGATGCCATGGAAAATAGCCCATAACTCAGCCCTTAAAGCAGAACAAATGCCACAACGGAAAGTGAAACCTTGGAGAAAAGTACCTTCATGATCCCTGAATAGACCCCCTCCACCGGCCAAACCCGGTTGCCCTTTGACACGCCATCTACATTCAGCTTTAGAGCCCCTGAAGGCGGAGCAATCCATTTCTTAACAGCATTGGGAAGTGTTGAACCGGTCGAGCCACCACTCACGACCAATTGAGACTTGCAACTCCAATATAAATCAGAGATATGCACCACCGTGGAAGAGAGTGTGTTGGTCGTATCAATACCCTCGAAAACGATCGAGTTTCGGGCTTTCCAAGTGTACCATAGCATATTGCCAAACATAGTAGCGGATATGTCACAATTCTTAACATTCATGGTAACCCATTCAGCTAAGTTGAGAGAAAAGAATTGAGGTGGCATGGAATTACCATATAAAGCTAGCCAAATCTGTCGAATAGAGACACAATCCCGAAGCAAGTGCAATTCAGTTTCTTCCAATCTGCACCATGGGCAGTCCGGAGAGTTCGCAAAATGCCTACGATATCTGTTTGAGTTACACATCAAGCAATTATTAAGCAAGAGGTAGATGAAGTTTCGAACACGATGCTGCACTGGAATGGACCACACATTCTTCCAATTGACAGCCGACGTAAGGGGTGGAGGAATTTGGTCTCTAACAATTTTCATTGCTGTTTTTGTGGAGAACACACCAGTGGTTGCAGGTCCCCAGTCGAAACGATCGATATCGCTCAGATCTTGGCTCATTGTAACAGCAAGCAAGGCTTGTTTTGTGGGCGTAGAGAGGTAAGGATCCAAAACTGGCCAATCCCAAGAAGACCTCGTCCATAATTCAACAACAGTACACCCGATGATCTCATCCGGAACTGGTATAACAGCAACATCAATGAGAAGAGGGTTATGAATCCAGAGATGCAACCAAAAGAGTGTTGACCTGTCATTCCCCACTGAAATACGAATCCCTTTAGCTAAAACAGAAGCACCATCTATTATGCCTTTCCACATATGAGAAGACGGGGAAATCGACCTAAACATGTCGATGTCCAGCCTATTTTGACAATATTTACCCCTTAATAGCCGACCAAGTTTGTCAAGGACCGCCGCATTAGCCTGTCGCATTGATCTAATTCTGAGTCCCCCTTCTGATCTAGGCCGAGCAATTTTTTCTTTGGACATCAAGTGCATTTTCTTTGAGGCATCAAAAGAACCCCAAACAAAATCACAAATGATTTTATCTATGCTGTCACAAATTGAACGAGGGACAAGGGTAGCTTGCATAACATACAGGGGAAGGCTTGTAAGAACCGAGTTTGCAAGTGTAGTTCTTCCTGCTATAGAAAGGCTCTTGGCTTACCAACCTCGCAGCAGAGAAGAGACTTTGTCAAGGAGGAAATCTTTAGACATTTTCCCACAAGTTGTAGGGATGCCAAGATAGTTGCCCAAGCCATCCGCAGCTGGCATTGAGAGAGCGGAGAAAATATCATTTCTCACCTGGCTGCGAACTTTTCTTGAGAATACAACAGAGCTCTTACTCATCCCATCTCCTCTTTTTAAGCCATCACAATTGATTTTGGGTAGAAAGGGATTTTAGGTAGAAAGTTAAATAAGGCCTTTGTAGAAGCTTAGAGTTGGCACTAAAAATGATATATGCGTGAAATATGTTTTAACTATAAATAAGAGCATTTACAACGATTTTTTTCAAAAAAAAGTGTCAAAATGGATATTAAAAATCATATTTTTTACTTTATTTAATTTTTTTTATCTAATAGCTTTTTTATATTGGAGAATATCTACATTATTTGGAAAATTTCTTATATAGAGAGAAACTCTTATTTTTTCTTCTTTTTCTTATTTTGAAAAAATGAGATTAAAAATTTATTGGACTAAAAATATCCTAAATGTCTCAAAATCTATATTTTTCCATTTTAGAAAATTTGGTTGAAGATGCTCTAAGTTTTCAATGGTATATTTATACATATTTAATAATTAACAAGTGATTTGGATTGTCTCTTTAAACAAGCCCCCTAAAAAGATTATTAACTTACTTTTAATTGAGCAAGTAAATATATATTCGAAATGAGGGAACAAATGCAAATACAAAAACATGAAGTACAAAACTAATTAACAATCAACTTCTCTTTTAACTTCCGGGCAAATATGACAAAATTGAATGATGGAAACTCTTGAGCATGTTAGAGTGAACAATTGAACATGCTCTACGTAGCATTGAAACAACCAACTAGATAGCCATAGTGAACAAATTGAACTTAAATCTCAAATTTCACATATAACTAAATCTATTAAATTTTAGTAATTTCACTTTTTAAAATGTTCATCACACATCTTGAATTTGAGATTAAACTGAACGTACTAATATATAACCTAATGAATTACTCTTCCTATTAACAATTGATTTTAGGATAAAATTCCGCTAGACTAATATGGTATCAGAGTCATTCGCCTAACGACTTACATCGATCCTAACTAGGCCCGAAAGTTGAGATTAATTAATCTTCTTATTATCAATTGATTTTAGGATAAAATTCCACTATGCTAATAAACCTAACATTTTCGTTATATAAGTTAGCCAGGCCGGATGTGTACTTTTTCGATTTTTTAACAGTGTAGTATTTATCTACATATAAATATAGGATGCATGTATGTTGTTATGAGTCCACTTTTAGATTTCAAAACCTCATATATTCATATGAGCTAGATATAGCCTTGAAGTAAGAAATATAACTAGTTGAAGTCACGTGATATTCACGGGATAATTGTACTAAAAAAAATTCTACGATATTAATTTAAAATATATACTAAATATATTTATATAATATCATACTAAATTATGCAATAGACAAATTATTATTTTTAGATTGTACTCCATATTTTAATTTAATATATTTTTTAAATATTTTTCCATTATTTGTGAAGATCTAATATGAAAAATATCATCTTATAGGAATTTATGTACATAAAAATTATATAAATATATTATCTATGGTAGTAAAGTAATACACAATTCATAAATAGAAAATTACATACATAAAAAATTATATAAACATGTTATCTATTTAGTATATATAGCAAGAATACTATAAGTTGTTACAAAATTTATTAAAATATAATTTCACATTAATTTATTTAAAAATGTCACGTGGCACAAATTTTATAACAGACTTGGGGCTTTATAATGTATTAGGGTAGATATGAGATTGTTGAGAGATTTTAAATTCGATTTCTACCTCTGACGTTTTTTTAGTTAAGATAAAAAGTCAAATCTTACTATTTTTTTTAAATCATGTTAAATCGATTGATGCTATTAGATTTACCAAATTCGTAATATTTGTTAGTTGATCATGACCCGAAATTTACCAGTGATTTGCATCATTGAAAAAAAAATCATGAACAACCTAGCTACTAACGTGGTGAAACCGAAATACGACAAGTGCATCAAACATACATCATTGTCCATATGATATGGACCATATATATGGTACACAATTTCATGTATATAAGTCGTACGTAGTAATCTTTGAAGGCATATATAATAGAATCCTGATCAGATTTTGATTTAACACTCGACCTGTAAGGCTGTAACGTACCTTTAAGATATTAATTGACTATTCTTTACTTCTGCTTTCTAAAGAATATTTTGGATACTCGACCGACTCCTATATATTGTTGCATGCATTCGATGATGACAATTAAATCGTCACGTTTTCCGCTCTAATCCGAAAGGATATTACTGGTATTGGGTAATTAGCTTTTTACCAAAAAAATTACACGATAAAAAAAAAATTGTCGCAATTATAAGTTTGGCCTATTTAATATTGAAAATATAAATAAATTAGTATATTATTTCGCGTGCCTTGCACAAGTCTGTTTGGGAAAAAATGTATACAATTACAATACAATAGAATATGAATAAAATGTGTTTTATTTTTAAAGGAATTTTCTAACACATGTCCTAATTAATGGTAAATTTTAGATATGTGAACTAGTTGACAAGGCTCATGAACCGAGTAAATCAGCTTGCACCAATTAACTAACTCGATCAAATAGAAAGAAAGATGATGAGATAAACCAAGTAATATATCTAGGTTTTGCTTTAATTTAGCTTAAAAAATACTTTTATTTATCTTAAACTAAATGAAAAAAATGAGTATTTTTCACGTATTTTTTTCTAAAGAGAAACAAGACGGATTATCTAGGTTTTATTTATCCAAGAAGCCCTAAACTAAGACTTCGTTCGGCAAACTCCTAGCTTCTTTGTTGTCTCACTTTGAATGTAATATTAAACTACCTATAAGAACTTGACACATCAATGGCCAATCTCATAAGTTTCCTTTTCTTTTCTCCAATTTTCACCCACACACATGCATATATATATATATATATATATATATATATATATATATATATATATATATATATATATATATATATATATATATATATATATATATATTTATCTCGATCAGTACTTACATTCCATCTTTGTACGTGTGATTGACAAAAGTTATGGATACCCAACAAATCTGCTACGTACATTGATTCCAGTAGGCTATTTTCGTCTACTATATACATTGATTCCAATAGGGTGTTTTCGGATAGATATTATGCTTATTCATCGTTTGTTCATCAAATCTTTTCTAGCCATCATTCAAGCTTTTGTTTTGACATTCGTTGGTCTATTTGAAAAATCAATTTGCACAAATCACAATAGTGAAACTAATTGCATGTAAATACACTTTTCTATTTTTACTGAGTTTCACTGTTGTGATTTGTGCAAATTGAATATAAATATATTCCCGATATTTATCTTGTTGCTTGTGTTTTTGATCCAAGATTTAAGAAGCAAGGTTTGCAAGATACTTTGTATCAATACTATGAGTTGTTAAATTTAGAAGAAGAACATTATGATAGAAATTGCAATGTTGATGTCATTATAGAACGTGTTAAATCTCTTATCTATGATTTGTACAAAACTTATAGCACGGGTGGTGAGGTTCCTTCTACGCCTCAATTACCCCCATCGTCCTCCTCATCTCGTCGTTCTTTTCGATCCGCCGGGTCTCGTATGTTGCAAAATCTTACAAAAAAACCGAGATTCACGAGCTCACATACGGAACTCGATACTTATCTAACCACTACCTTTGAGTTTGTAGATGATTTTGACATTTTAGATTGGTGGAAGCAACACAAGAACACATATCCAACACTAGCAAGGATCGCCGCTCAAGTACTTGCCGTTCCCGCTTCAACGGTAGCGGTGGAGCAAAAGTTTAGCCAAGGCGGCCACATCTTAGACGATAGAAGATCAAGATTGGCACCCGAAGCATTGGAAGCCCAAGTTTGTGTGGACGATTGAAAGAGGGCGGAAATTAGATGACAATCAATGAACTATACGGAGTCATCCGATGATATAATAGAGGACGACGCAAGCCAAGCTTCTTCCTCCGGTTCCGCCGGGTCGTCTTAGGTAAGTTGACAAACGGGATTTCATATCGAAGGTAATAGAACTACGTGAGCTTTGATTCCTCTATGACCCCGAGAGGATACGTAGGCAACTTAATATTAAGTTCAAGCCCTTCTTCTCAAACCCCCTTCTCTTCCCAAAGTCCCAAACCGGTCGGAATAGGCTAAAATAGCCATTATAACCACAATCCGCGATCGCACAACGATCGCAGAGGACGGGCCGCGACCGCGGTTCTCTATCACCGTGATCGCGGCCCACATCCCGCGGTGATAGAGAACCGCGGTCGCGGTTTCAACAGAAAATTGATTTTTTTTTAAAAAAAAATTAAATTGATTTTTGATTGGTCTATATAGGATAGATTTTTAATCTCTCTCTTATCAAAAATAAAAATAAAAATAACCTAGGACGAGTAGTCTATGAACAAAGGCGTGCAAACCAAACCAAGCGTCCACACTTAACGTCGGCCTGGTCCAACCCAAAAGCCCAAAAGCCCAAATGCGAGATTTGAACTCCCGAGCGGGCTCGATTCGGATCTGGATCCGGATCCGGCCCGACCCTTCGATACATCATACACCATACTTTATTTGACGGCCTTCTTTACATTCTTTCTTCTCCCTCCACAATCTCTCACCGCCGGAGAAGAGAGAGCTGTTCTTCACTTCCCTCGTTTCTCTGCGCGTCAATTTTCCCTAATCTTCTCCCTCCAGAAACTAGTCACAGAAACCCTAATTCTGCTCTGCAGCCATGAACTGCTCAAGTAAATCTCTCTCTCCATTCATCACTCGTGTTTGTTTCTTTCGATTTTTGTATTCTTCAACTCGTTCTCTTGTTTATGTTCGGCGCAGTTTCCGGTGAGGTGCCGGAGGAGCCCGTGGTTTCGAAGACGTCTGGGCTACTCTACGAGAAGCGGTTGATTGAGCGGCACATCTCCGTAAGTCTTGTTCTTTCTCCTTTGGAAATTTTGCGCTCTTCCTTTGGAGTGAAGTACGAAGTGGTAGTGAAATCCTTGTTGTGTAATCTCGTTGCGATTTTGTTTCGACCTTTTCGGTGTGTGTATTTCATGGAAGGTCTTCTTTTATTGCGGGGTTTTTGGATTAAACCATGGCTTAAAACCCTAGAATTTCAGCTTGTTAGATTTGGAATAAGAGGCTTCGAACTGATGGGAATACAAATGAAATTAAGAGCGAAGAGGTCCACAGTGAAATTAAGTCCTCTTGTACTGACTTAATCGTTGAGGGGCATTCATCTAAAAGGAGTGAAGATGAGAAGAGAGGGAAAATAGCTGAAGTGTTATCACTGTTCTTAACCCAATTGAGGCTCATTTTGCATGTAGTATACTTTTTTATGGGGATATTTATCTAATTGCTTTAAGAATAAGTTCTTGATACTCCTCACTGTATTGTGAGGTTTTGTTTTGTGTTCTCACGCTTACTAGCTGACCTTCAGATCTCCCATGTTCTGTGTATAGGACTATGGAAAATGCCCAATTACCGGGGAACCAATGACTATGGATGACATTATTCCGGTTAAAGCTGGAAAGGTAGATTCTTTATCATTTATATTTTCACCTGCCCTTAACATGTCTGGTTGTTCATATATGGCCATAACACCATAATGATTAAGGCCTTATGTATCTGTTATGTATTTCTATTTTGCTTCTATTATGTGCTTATGTAAATTATTTAAGGTACTTCCATTTTCAATGTCTACTGTTGCAGATTGTGAAGCCTAGACCTGTAGCTGCGGCCAGCATTCCTGGGATGCTGGGGATGTTCCAGATTGTATGTTTTGCACAACCCTGGCTTCCTATCTTGTATATTTATATGTTAGCTTATAATGCCAATGCTGATTAATATAAAATTTGTTGCTCTAGGGATTTTTAGAGTGATTCCCTTGAGGGTATGGCTGTTTTTTCCTATGATTACTTGGTTCAACTGTAAAACTTGAAAATCTTTTCAGCTGTGGTTCATTCTTCATGTTTATGACCCTCTCATCATATCGTATAAATTTAATACTGGAAATTGTATTATAATTGAAACCAATAGTGTCCTTGCATTCTTTTGGATGAAACAGCATATTGTTTTTAACATAGGTTTGTTCTTTATGTTTCTAGGAATGGGATACTTTGATGCTATCCAATTTTGCCTTGGAGAAGCAACTACATACAGCAAGGCAAGAACTAAGCCATGCACTTTACCAGGTACTGGCCATTGATTGTATGTTTGAATAGTGAAAATGAAGTTGGTTTATTTCTACATGCAGATGGATGTTTCTCCTTGTTCACCTTGCTATATGGCCTTGATCAGTTATTGATGCTTGTTGGATTGGTCTTTCTCTGACATCATTCATAGATGAAGGCTAGCAACCATTTGATTTAAATAGTAAACAAAAGATGATGGTGATGTACTTATGTGGATGTGTATCTAGTTCGTTTTATTACCACTGGGAAAAAGGTATTTTGTTCTGCTCAAGTGCTAACTGCTGAAAATTGGAACATTTAGGAAAAATCTAACGAGCAAATAAATCAAATTAGACTTGTAAAGTAATCTTGGATATCAGTTTAAATGAGCGCTACATAATGTTAGTTTTTTTTGTTTGAATCGTGTAGGAAAGCAGATCTTTCCAGCTAAAGAAAAATGATTCCATTCTTTAGTATATTTAGAGGGGAGCTATCAGTAATTGTACTTTAATTGCTTACATCAATCCTCTAATAAGGAGGCCTTTTGCATTATCTTCTGGTAAAAAAAGGAATTATACATATGAATTTCCTTTTCTATATGGGTTGAAAAGAAGGGCCCTTATCATTTATACTTTTGTGTATCACTGTTGATTGTTCTTATTCCATTTTCATATAACTATTTTTAGTGTAAAAACGTTTTTTGTATTTGTCTAGAAGACTAGAACCATTCCTTCTCATATGATTGTTTTTTTTTTAATGTTTTGTTACAAAAAGTATTTGTTTGTTTTTGGTGCAACTTATATGTATCAAAAAATTGTTATCTTACATAAAAATTGATTGCCACTTCTTCTTTTCAAAATCAATGACAGCATGATGCTGCTTGCCGTGTGATCGCAAGGCTGAAGAAGGAGAGGGATGAAGCTAGATCATTGTTGGCTCAGGCAGAAAGACAAATACCCTTTGATTCAGCATCGAGGAACGCAGTGCATGCAAATGGCAAAAGAGGTACTTTTTTCTTTTACAGGTTTCTTTCCTGTTACTGGAGTGGAGTTTTCTGATGGAACAGGAAGCTTATTGCATTCAATTCTGTTGAAGTGACGTTATTGTTGATTGTTGAATACAGCTTCTGAGGATGAGCACTTGGGCCCTGATGGGAAGAAACTTAAGCCTGGAATTTCCTCTGAGATTATTGCTGAGCTATCAGATTGTAATGTCTCACTTTCACAACAGAGGAAAAAGCGCACGGTATATATATGCATGATCTGATTTAATTCATGATGTATGCTGCACTTAATCGTCTATTGATACTACTCATTTGTTCATTTGTTTTCAGCATCTAATTAGTTTTCTATGTACTATGTTTAGCTATGAGTAGTTGGTCTTCAAGTTAAAGTTGTTTTAATGAACTCTTATTTTTGTTTGATTTTCAGATTCCTACCTCCTTGGCATCTGTTGATGATGTGGAGCGCTACACCCAGCTTTCTAGTCATCCTCTTCATAAAACTAGCAAGCCAGGCATTCTTTCTATTGATATTCATCACTCTAAGGTACTGGATATGGAACTAATACTGTTGCTCATCTGATATAGTGTTTTGATGTAGTATTTAAGATGTTATGCTGGCAATATGGTCTTTTAAAATTGGGAGGTTCAGTGGGTTTTTCCTTTCAAAAACTCCTATCATCTCTAATTTAAACTGCTATGGTTGTAGGACATTATCGCAACTGGAGGCGTTGATACAAATGCTGTGGTCTTTGACCATTCATCCTCAGAGATAATATCTACACTTAGTGGTCATTCTAAGAAGGTAGAGTCTAGTACTTCTAATCCTTATTTTCAAATCTTAGTGATGCTTATATCACAGCAAAACTATAAGATGATAGTTAGACCGCTTATGAGCTTGTGCCTGTTAATGTGTAGGTTACAAGTGTGAAGATTGTGCCACAGGATGATCCATTTGTGATAACGGGCTCAGCAGACACAGTATTTTTCTTGTCCTGTAGTGCTTTAATTGGCATGTAATTTATTTGTTCTGCTTGACATACATTGCTACACCTGACGCATCCAATAAAATGTGGGTTTTAGCAGATAAGGTTATCTCTATTATTTGTGTCTAATAGGTAGTGCAACAGGCTACTTGCCTCTCACCCCCTCCAATTTAGCACTTTGTGGATAGGCAACATAATATTTTTTCAGAATGTTAAAACATTTCTTGCATTGTATATTATAGTAAAAGTAACATAAAATTATATTTAAAATTTAATACACAAGTGTTTGTTAATTTTACACATGACATGATTTTTTTGAAATTGAGGCCATTTATACATTTTTGTCCGTTGAATTTGAGGTAGTGACAAAACTTGCATTCTTATATGGGTTCTATTTTCTGTTCATTTTTCTCAGCTATGAGTGACCTAACTTGCCCTAAAATTCTTCTTATTTTTTTTTTTTTTTGCATTTTCGTTTCTTCACTAGCATGGCTCCCGTTATATAATTTTTTGTTTTGTTTTGGGTCACAGACAGTTCGATTATGGCAAGGCTCTGAGAATGGGAGCTATGAATGTAAGCACATTCTGAAGGATCACCACAAAGAGGTAAGTTGAATTATGCACTAAAATTCTTCTTATTCTCTTGGGCATATTATACAGTCCATGTCTGCTGTTCTTTATAAGAGGTTTATCACTAAATCCCTGTTCTTCCATTTTGTATATTATGATTCTCTTGGGCTTTTTATAGAATGTAGTAGTATTTCATCTTGTGCAGCCCTTTTACCTTTCAAGCGGTGTATGTTTACTCCCAAATATAACGTTCATCGAGTTATTCTTAAAAGTGTGTTAACAGATCAGGGCAAATAATGGTGGAAAAAGCAATAGTGGAATATTGGGAAAACACTTTAAAGAGTGGACAAATATATAGTACTACCTTTATGCTTAGACTCTAGCGAATGAATATTGTTATCTTCAGATGTTTTTTATCGTAACTTATTTGTTAGATAACCAATTGCCTGAAATCTGTGAATGTGTGGCTGTATGCTGGATGTGTGTGATTGCTGTCCTTGTTAACCCTGAGGTGTGGGTATGCAAGTTATAAGTCTAGAAGAATGAATCTCTACACTTAGTGCTGAAAAACGTTTCATGATTTGATGGTCAAGTAGAAATGGTTCGAAGCATGCACGAAGAACACTTTAATGAAAAGCACTTATTTGTCAATTTTGATTATTGTTTCTTCTACTAGCACTGCTTATATTTTAACATTATAGATCTGTTAAGTAATCCTGTTTTTTTTTATTATTTTTGTATACAGGTGCAAGCTGTTACTGTCCATGCCACCAACAAGTACTTTGTAACTGCATCTCTTGACAAGACATGGTGCTTCTATGATATGTCAAATGGTCTTTGTCTGGCGCAGGTCCCTTGATTCTCTTCATGGCCTCTTGTCAACTAAAATTAAATATAAGGTTTCTGGAAAATATTATAACTTATTCCTTTATATTAAACAGGTTACTGATCCTTCAGAAACAAACTTGGGCTACACCTCTGCAGCGTTCCATCCTGATGGTCTCATTCTCGGGGCGGGGACCACCGAATCCCTTGTGAGAGTTTGGGATGTGAAATCACAGGTAATTCTGTTCTTACCTACTTAACTCTATATTGCTTTGCTCTTTTCACCTCTAGACATTAATATGTTTCTTCTTTTTTTATTTGAAGGCAAATGTTGCAACATTTGATGGGCATGTAGGTTCTGTAACCTCTGTATCCTTTTCAGAAAATGGATACTTTCTTGCGGTATGCTGTTTTCTTCTCAAAATACTAGTTTTGTAATCTGCACCAGAGCTCATTTTTGACATGCATAGCTTCTGCTATTGTAGACTGCAGCTGATGACGGTGTCAAGCTATGGGATCTCCGCAGGCTGAAGAATTTCCGAACTATTTCTCCTTATGATCAGAGCGTAGCCACCCATTCAGGTATAGACTCATATCCAAACAGCACTTTTCTCCATTCTTAGCCTTGTGAGCTATTTTTAGCATTTTTTATGATTTGACATTCTTTTCTCTTTTGCAGTCACTTTTGATCATAGTGGCAGTTACCTTGCATTCGGAGGTGGAGACATAAGGTTATTATTATATATGCGAATAAATCCTGCTTTTTCCTTTTTGTTTTAATCTCAAAGTTCCTGATTCAAGATAAATCAAGAATTCTCAAATTTTTGGATATGGTCCTTGATTTTGAATAATATTTGGTTGGCGCTTGATTCCTTGCAGAGTCTACCAAGTTGCTAGTGTGAAGGCAGAATGGAACTGCATCAAAACTTTGCCTGATTTGTCCGGCACAGGTACGAATGAAATATATGGTTTCCTGATTTTTCACTTTAGAGTAAGAAACAAATTTATGGGATCAATCTGTAAGTCTGTCTGTACTTGATTATCTGAGATATGTAAATGATTGCAGGTAAAGTGACTAGTGTAAGATTTGGGCCAGATGCAAAATACTTGGCAGTGGGATCAATGGACAGGAACCTTCGCATATTTGGCTTACCATTACCAGGGGCCGAAGAACCCGAGGAATCTTAGAACTGAACAACACCTGACCGACCCTCTTTAAGGAATCTTGAACCCAAGGAATTAATGAAATCCAGATTGAAGAGAAGAGAAGGATTCATTTCATATGACTGACCTCTCTTCATTACTAGGATTGCGCCCTGTACAAGTTGATGATCTTGACGTGTTTTAGACTATAGCTGACTCTTTAAACTTGAGTTTGAGACCTTTTCCAATTCGTCAGTGATGTTTTCAGATGAGATTTTTTTTTTTTGTAATTGTTATTTATCTTAGATGAAACATGTGTATTTTTGGTTTTGCTATGTATCATCCCGGATGACTTTGCTTAATGCTAAATTTTACCCAGACTAGTGGAAGAATGAAGAGAAAACTTGAATGAGTATGCTATTAAATGGAATAAATTAGATCCTTGTTTGCCCAGATTACATAGCTTAGTGAGGTTTGCCTGCCTGGCTTTTACATCTTATGATTTAGGAGATTCACAATTCACAATGGCAGAATACATAAACGGCCTTCTGTATTTGGGTCAATTGGTCACTTGACTCCCTGTACTTTAGCCCTAACCGTTTGGCCCCCTATAGTTGCACATTGCGACCTATTAAACCCCTAGTCGCTGAGACTTTTTTTACGTGTGTTTTACGCGCGCTGACATGTATAAATATTTTGCCACGTATATTCCATGTCATTTGGTTTAATTAAAGAAAAGGGAAAAAAAGATTCAAACAAAAAAAGAATAAAATTACAAAAAAATGAAGTCATCTTTCTCGTTGAGCTTTTGCCATGGAGACTTGAATTTTTTTTGGACTTGAATATAATACTTGCCTCATCGTATTGCTTAGATCTAGGATTATGTAGTATTTTTATGGTTAATCGAGCATGCTAGATTTTATTTTCGAAGCAATTATTGGATTTAAAAAGTAGGGTTCATGAACCCACAATTTACAAATCTGAAATTCATACTTGTGTGGTCATGAATCATGACTTTGCTTGAAGATATTAGTAGATCTGAGTTTAATTTATGTTTGCCCCATAATTTAATTGCAAATTTCTTGAATTTATATGTTTAATTGAAAACTCTATACAAGCTTCCATTGGAGAAGGTATGAGAGGAACAAGAAAGAAGAACCACCTTCTCTAGGAAGAACAAGATGTTCAGTCACATGGCTTTGTTTGAAGGCCACATGCCAACAATTGGACTAGATGATGATGATACAAGATCCAAGAGCAAGGAGGAGGATGAAGTGGTAGCATGTGTGGTGTGGCAAAGAAAGAAGAAGAACAGTAAAGAAGAGAAAAAGAAAGAGAATTTTTTTTCCAGATTTTTAAGGGAAGAAGAAAGAAAAGAAAAAGAAAAAGAAAAAGAAGCTATCTTCACTCGCCCAAATACTCGGCCAAAAGAGCGTAAAATGTACGCGACTTACCACCTCAGCGACTAGGGCTTCAATAGGTCCCAATGTTCAACTATAGGGGGCCAAACGATTAGGTTAAAGTACAGAGGACCAAGTGACCAATTGACCCAAGTACAGGGAGCCGTTTATGTATTCTTCCAATTCACAATAGGTGCAATTAAGTTTGATATTATCATTGTTGTGTGCGGCATTATTTAGTGACCATTTGCAATTCATTTGAAAGGGTGAACTGAGTTTTTGTCAATTGCTGTGTTGTTTTGAAACTTGTTTTGCTTAACAAGCTACTAAAACCGTTTAATTATGAGAACTCATAATATTTGAAATCGTTCATAATAATGGGAACTCGTAATATTTGATAATAATGTTATACTCGTATTCTCACTACATGTATGATCCTCTACGCATCCAATATCTAGACGCAATAAAGAGTATATATACAACGCTTCGTAGGGATATATGAGCAAATCCTGCCCTGGCATGGGCGAGTCTCATATTATTTACTCGCTGCTGGCTATTATTATAGAAATTAGATTTAGGTTTTAGTGCATCAACGTACATACATATAATAGTTCTAAGTGTAACAAATAGGTGGAGTTTAAATAAGTTGCCATTACTTACTCTATTTTTTAGAATAAGAGGCGACACTCTTGGTTCCCTTTAGTGAAGTTTTATTAATAATAAAAAGTGGGCCAAGTAGTAATCAATCAGTGAATCGATAGCCTGCCTCCTGCCATCATCTAACAATAAGGCCGGAAATGACATCTCAACGGGGTTACACAATACATGATAACCAATGTTAAGAGAAAGCGATAATGTATGTTTTGAAATGTTTAATGTATGTTTAAAATACTTCATTTAACATAAGCAACGCAATAGAAAACGGAAGCTCATCTCATTCTACATGGAGAAATTAATTAGAAGCTAGGAACCATATTTATTCGATATCCCAAATAAAGTTAGCCTTCCATATAAGCCTGCATACATAATATGTAGTAGCACTACAAGTACTAGTTCCACATCTAATTAAGCCTGCATATCATAATAGGTAGTAGCACTACAAGTACTAGTTCTACTTGAATAAAAACATGAATATGTTTCACATCCTCTTCCATTCATTCTTATAACTGGGTAGACTGGACTGATGAATGAGAGTGTTTTAATCCACTTCTTTTATTTAGAATCCAGCAACCTCCCAATCACATACGAGCGGATCGAAGACGATGATGAACTAACTAATGACCATTTTTGGTACAAGTAGTGCAAATGCATTTGCAGCCGTTGCCACACTTGCACGCGTAGGGCTTCCCGGCGCCGACGTTGACCTTGTGAGAGCACGTGCACGGGTTGCACTTGCACGTGATACCGCACCCGCACTTGGCCTCGTCGTCTCCTGGCTTCTGTCCTATCGCCGTACAACTGAATTTCACAATTAATCCCACAAAAACGAATTAACACACACATTTGTATATTAACTACTATGTACATTCTAAATTTCTAATTATAATAAAAATTGATACCTGCAATGGGTTCCATCGGGGCAAAAAGGGCAGACGATTCCCGTCCATACTGTTGAGTTACCTGCCATTTTCAAATTAGAGTTTTTGGATAATGGACTTCCTACAATTTGGGATGGGAAATGTTGTGGGGGCCGGTTTTATAGAAAAATGAAGGCAAGGGATTGAAGGACACGTGGCGCATGCCCTGTTCTCCCTAGGGTACGTAGTCTTCGCAACATTGATTGGTAATTTGGAGGGCGACATGCATTGGTCTCTACAGGTGTGGTGTGGGTGGGTAGTCTTCCCAACATTAATTGATTGCAGGGCGACATGCATAGGTCCAAATTGCTGGCATCAAAAGTTCAGCTTGTTAGATTGATGGGAGCAAAAATGAATAAACAAGAGCTAAGAGGTCCACAGTGAACTTAAGCCCTCTTGTACTGACTTTACCTAATTGAGGCACATTTTTCATGTAGTATACTTTTTGTGGGGATATTCATCTCATTGCTTTAAGAATAAGTTCTTGCTTGGCTAGATTCTTCATCATTTATATTTGAACTGCCCTTAACATGTTTGGTTGTTCATATGTGGCCATAGGCCCATAATGATTAAGGCTTATGTATCTAGCTAGTACTATGTATTTTTTATCCAGCTTCTATACCGTGCTTATGTAAGTTATATTTAAGGCATGCTCAATGTCTACTGTTGCAGATAGTGAAGCCTAGACCTGATTTGTCCGGCACGGGTATGAATGATAAATATATGGGGTCCTGAATTTTCACTTTAGAGTAAGAAACAAATTTATGGGATCAATATGTAACTCTGTAATTCTTTCTGTACTTGATTATATGAGATATGTAAGGGCCCGTTTGGTATTGATATCCTGATATCAGATATCGGTATCGGGCCATATCTTGTGTTTGGTATGGGAGTATATGGATTCATATATTGGTATCAGGCCATATCTAGTGTTTGGTATGAGAGTATATGTATATCGGGCATTCGGGCTATATCCTTAATATCAAAACAAGTCGTTTTCAATGATATTTGATATACTCCAAATAAAAGAGGTATGAGGGATATGAGAAATGAATGATATTCCATATCCGATATTTGATATATGAATGATATCTCATATCTGATATTTGATATATGATATCGATAATAAACGAGCCCTTAGAGATCGTTTAGGTTGATATCGATATCATATATTGGTATCGGGTATACTTTCTCAGATTACTGGGCCCATTATTTTTATTAGCTTTGAAAACAACTGGAGAATGGTCTTTCACAACAGCATCGGCGAACGCTTGCTGGGCCTCAGAGCCCAATTTCTTCATGGCGTCCGCTTTCTGGGCCTCAGAGCCCAATTTCTGCATGGCGTCCGCTTTCTGGGCCTCAAAGCCCACCGTCTTCTCAGCTCGCAACTCCTCTTTATTTTTTTTTCTGACGTGTTCTTTTTGGTGGAAGCAATCTTTTTCTTTGTTGTATTTTTTTCCTTTTTTTTTTCCATCTGATGGTCAGAATCCTTGACTTGCTTATTTGATCATTCACTTGCATTATCACCTCCTATAATTTCAGCTACCATACCATCATCATTAACCGATAGGGCTTCAAATCCAGTCCGGATCATCTGTGACTGCCCACCTATTAACTCAAGAAGATGTCTTTTGTTACAGGGTATATAAGCTAGAGTAGAACTACCCCAAAAAGCTAACCAATAGGGGTGGGAAACTTCCCACTTATATATCACACATTGGAGGTCATGACTCCCACTGAGTGTCGACGTCCACGGCGGCACTGTTACAGGAATCCAGGCACCAGGGTCCGCACCAGGTGCCCGGCCTCGGTCGGCCCTTAATCCGCCGGGGTCGGTCCGCACTAGGTGCCGATTACCCACCACTCCTGTAACTGCCGCCGAGACGTGAGCCCAGCGTTCCGACGGGTACCCACTGGGGAACTGGGCTTCCTTGCCTCTTACGTTCCGGCAATGGTACCACGCGACCCTACCGATGCGCGCTGCTGGTACAACGGAAGGCATCGTGTCGGAAGGCCGGTCTCAGCTCTGATACCATTGTTACAGGGTATATAAGCTAGAGTAGAACTACCCCCAAAAGCTAGCCAATAGGGGTGGGAAACTTCCCACTTATATACCACACATTGGAGGTCATGACTTTCCAATGTGGGATATCCCCCCATAAGGATTTCCTATAACACCTTTCTCCATAATTCGAACCGTCTCTTATATTGGCCGTTCCATATCGATCTCCACACATATCCGAACAAATTTTCCTCTATTAGCATATAGAGTCCTAGCGTCCACCTTGACCGGTTTACCAATGTCATCATAGGGATGTCGATGGGTCGAGTTATGGGTGGGTGGAGCCGTGGAGCACTTCCACCACCCGACCTGCAAGTTAAAACGCCTCACCCGACCCACCGTCACCCGTGAAATATTCTACACCTCACCCAAATCACCCATCACCCGCTGCTTATATGGGTGATCCGTTCACCCGTAAAACCGTTGTATAACCGTTGTATTTTGTGTTTATAAATAAATTGTCATATATAAATTAAAACAAATTTCCATAATTCATACATAAACAAATATAAATTTCATAAGCCCTAAATATCAAAATGGAGTCAAAGATGAGTTACAAATGGACTTATTTATCAAACACCCAAAATGAGTTATATGGGTGACTTCAAAGACCCAATGACCCATACATATTACGGAATAGAAATTATAAGCTGAAACGGGTTATATGGGTGGTTTGGGTGAAACAGTTGATGGGTCGGGTTATTGGGTGATAAAATCTCATCCTTACCCCACCCATAACCCGTTTCGCCCGTCACCCGCTTTGATCGAGTTTTTACCCGTTTATTTCGGGTGGGTTAAACGGGTGAGTCGGTCACCCATGGATAATTGGGCAGCTCTACTCTCCGCCACTTTCATCATAACCTTTTTGTTCGATCTCTCGCTCGGTTCGATTAGCCGGGGCTAATCTACGTCCGAACCGGGTACTGCAGAGGCCCATTGTTGGGGACGACCCTCCCAATTTAATTTTTTTCATACACGTCGCCAGGAAGATTCGAACTTCGAACCTCCTGAACAAACGCTTAAGGAGCCTAGCACCTCATCCCACTAGACCAATTGGTTATTGGTACTTTCATCATAACCTTTTCTTTGTATAGTGTGACGGGCAAATTTGATATGCGTATCCAAGTGGGAGTGGTCTTGACAGGTGCGTAGGTTAGGAGTCGTTATACATCTTCCAAACACGGTCCACGGTCCGTACGTAAGCGCCATTTCAAAGTCTTTCTCTCGTTCAAATCTCACCAAGAAGCAGCCATGAATAAGATCAAGTATATCTCTAATCTTTTTCTCCATAATTTGGAATGCTACTAGGTGTCCGAGAACTTTGATTACCACTGATCTCTGTCACACGGAGGCAATAGCATCCATAACCTCCTCATCAATAATAATGGGAACTCATAATATTTGATAATATATAATGTTATACTCGTATTATCACTATATGTATGATCATCTATGCATCCAATATCTAGATCGAAACAAAAGAGTATATGTTAGGCTTGATAAATCCAAGTTTAAGTATTTAGGTGACATAAAATTTGGTATGGCACACTAAAATAAATTCATGGTAGACCAAATAATCGAGAACCGGGTTCATAGCTATTTTACGAGTTGGTTTGATAAGTAAACTGGGCTTGTATGCCACCCCGGGTTTGCACCGGTTTGGAGGCAACAAACCGGTCTCGTCTTCAAACGAGTTGGCTCGTGTAATTCAGCTGGATGGCCCAAAACATCGAGCTCGGCCCAATACAAGAAGGCTGGTCCATTTCCTAAAGCTGAAGCTCACCTTTAGTTGAACGACGCGTTTTGAGTTCGTCTTTGAGAAGCTTCTGGAGCTCACTACTCGAGAGCTCATTCGCCGCATACCAAACCCTAGATCCAGATCTGTGAAAGAGAGAGCGAGAGGGAAAAGAGAAAGTGCGACGCCGGTGTTGAAGAGAGAGAGTGAAGGGACGATCCTCTTGTCGGAGAAGACGTCGGAAGCTTTCGTCGAGGCTTTAGCTCAAAGCTTCGTCAACCTCTGGGGGCCGAAACCCTAGATCTTCTTCCTTTGCTTCTTATTGCCTTGTTTGGTTCTTTCTTTGTGTTTGTCTTAGGGTTTTAGCTTGATTTTTGGTTTGCCGAATCATTGTAGTTGTGTAACCATTCTTGAAAGCTTTGATAGTGGATTGGGAAGGGTCTCCCCACTGAGACTCTGCGGACGTAGGTTTTAACATCGAACCGCGTAACCATTCTCTGTGTCACTTGTCTTTATGCTTTCTTGGTTCGATCTTGCTTGTGTGTGTGCGATTAGAGACTAGATCTGATTTTACAGTGTATAAAACGCTTCGTACGTATACAGTATTTGATAGGAGTTTGCTGTGTTCTTTTGGAATGCTTAATGTATGTTTTAAATTAATAATACTCCATTTACTTAACATATATAAGCAACGCAATAGAACGCGGAAGAAGCTCATCTCATTCTACATGGAGAAATTAATTAGTAGGATGGTACGTAGGAACTGATATTTATTCGATATCCCAAGTAAAGACATAGCCTTACATATATATAAGCATGCATGTCATTACTTAGGTAGTAGCACTACAAGTACGTACTAGTTCAATATAATCCTCTTCCATGCACTCTTATAACGTAATTGGGTAGACTGAATTGATGATATACGATCGAGAGTGTTTTAATCCTCTCGATCTTTTATTTAGAATCCAACCACCCAATCACATAATTAATTAAGAGCTATTCTTAGTACAAGTAGTGCAAATGCATTTGCAGCCGTTGCCACATTTGCATGCGTAGGGCTTTCCGGCGCCGACGTTGACCTTGTGAGAGCACGTGCAGGGGTTGCACTTGCACGTGGGACCGCAGTCGCACTTGGCCTCGTCGTCTCCTGGCTTCTGTCCTATCGCCGTACAACTAATTCATTTCACAATTAATCCCACAAAACATAATTAACACACACACACACATTTGTATACTAATTAACTACTAAGTACGTACTAATTATAATGAAAATTGATTGATACCTGCAATGGGTTCCAGCGGGGCAGAAAGGGCAGACGATTCCAGTCCAAACTGTCGAGTTACCTCCCATTTTCAAACTGTCGAGTTAATTACGTACCTTCAATTCATCTTGTGGGGTACGTTTTATAGAGAAATGAAGGCAAGGGATGGGATGACACGTGGCGGTGGGTTTCGGAAGAGGGATCACACGTGGCGGTGCGTTCTCCGATCCCAACATTGATCGATTGCAGGCCGGGCGACATGCATAGGACGACGTCCAAAGCTGATCGAGCAGCTCCATGCCTAGCCTCTACGTACGTGGCCTTGCTTTCTCTACACTTGGCATTGTTCCTTTGTTAGGGTGTTGGTTTTTGCTTGTAGGGCTAAAGAGAACTGGAAAGAGTTGTAGATTAAGGTGGCTAAATTACTTGAAACCCGACATTAAGATATGATTGGATAGGAATTTTAGACTTTATTAAAGGATTTTCTTTTTTCGATTTAGGATAACCGATAAACGGTTTCAATAAATTAAAACACAGGATATAAAGGATTTTTTCAAACCTATAAAATAGAAAGAATTTGTTAGTTTGTATTATAGAGGAAAATTTGATTTATTTTAATAGAGTTTATTAATTTCAAAAAAGGATTTTAGTTTCTAAAATAAAAATAAATAGGTTAGAAAAAACGATTATTATTATTATCCGTACGTAAGAGTCTAGCTGATTTTGTGGTTCATTTCAAATGTTCGACCAAAAATAATATATGCAATCAAATGCTAAAACCTCTATAAATTAATAGGGTTGGGACCATGATATTTTATTATTTTATAGAGATATTAATTAACCGATAAATTAACATTTATTAATTTAAAGAGATTTTTGTAATAAGAGCTTTTAAAATGTACTATCATACAAGATTTTATTGTAGAATTTTAGAAGGCTATAAGTTAGGACAATCTGATCCATGTAAGATTAATGTTTTGGTTGATATCAATCTTGTAGTCTCTGCTTGGATAGTTAATGTTGAGCAAGGCAATAGCAAATTGTTTTAGACACTACAAAATTCGTTCATGAGATGAAGTCTCAAGAAATGATTATAGTTGACATTGCAAAATTTGTTTTCAAAACAACGCTAGAAATGTTGGATCCAATAAGAAGAGTTAGATATAGCTCCAAATAGAACTAAGAAAAAATAAACAACACTACAATCATATTTCATTAGATTTTCTTAGTTATGACTATGTAACTTTTTATATATTATTAATTTATGATATTAATGGGACCTTATATTTATATAGTGGTTTTTTGAAAATTTATTATCTTATTATCTTATCGAAATTTGTTAAATTTTGCATTGGTCCAAGTCGGGACCGGAGAAAAATATTAATTTAGAGAGTTTATTAATTTACCGAGTATTAATTTAGAGAGATTCTACTGTATGCCTAAACTTGTGCAGAAGATAGAACAAAACTCCTTTTCATCTACATCAATGGTTTATCAAGCCTATTCTTCCAAATCACCTCTTGAAACCACACCTTATTTCGCTGAACAAAGTACGTAGCTTGTTTAATTATCTTGTTCGGTATTGTTTGTAAGTGATTTCTCCAAATCTTCTCTCACGCGTTGGATTTGTGACTGCAAGTGATCGTGAATCTTTAGTATCATTGTGTTTAAGTCCAAATTTGACTAGTTAGGATGAAGTAGTTAAAGAGTAGCTAACTAGTTAGGATGCATGCTGGGGAATCCTACGCCTTTTATCTATTGGTTTGTCCTACTCCTACAAGCAACACGAATAATAGACAAATCAAATAAAAACAATCACTTAAGAATACACATCGAGTGATACGGAATAATTATCCTCGGCTAGACCATTTCGAGCTCGGCGTCGTCCAAAACGATACGAAAATTAATTTTATTTATTTATATTAGTATTTTTATAAGTTTTAGAACATTGATTTATAATTTCAGTATTTTAGGCAATTTATGTAATTTTTTATAAACTAGAGCATTGCTCTCTTCTCGGGTTTTCTTTAGGGTTCTTTCCCGGGACGCTTTTTTTGAACCGTTAGGGCTTAGGTATAAATACTCTTGGAAACTCTCTTCATAATTTATCCAAGAAAATAGTTTGCCCTAATTTCTCTTTAGCTCTTATTTTCTTGCGTTAGCTTATCTCGAGTCGGATTCCACATCGGAATAGGCTCAATCCCCTTGACCTACAAGGGTTCGATACGCGGTCCACATCGGGTCCGTATCAACTGGTGCTTTCATCTTGAACACCATGTCGAAATCCCCCACCAACGATACCACGAACACCACCGGCGATCAACCCGATCTTCGCGACTTGCTTATGCAATTATCCGAAGATTTCCAATGACTTTCGGGTCGTGTGGACGATCAACAATCACGCCAAAATACGATGTACGATATGCTACAATCGGCTCGTTCTCCGACGGAACTCGTCTCGGCAGCGTCCGTCGGCCACACCACGGCACCACCCATCGCGGTTCAGCCCTCGCTCAGCCAGGTTTGGCTTCCACCGAGCGTCGGCACTAGCAGCGCTCCCCAACAGGCCTTTGATTGGACGTCCGGTCGCACGTTTCCAAACCCTAATGTGCCGCCCCACCGATTCTCGTTCGGGCCGCCTTCGTCGACCACGGGTTGGCCTCCGCCTAGCATGGGTCCCGCGAACAGCGTAGCGGCACCAACATCGGCCCCTTTCCTGGGCTGGACACCACCAGAATTCTCGCCGAGTCCCGCACCCTTCGCAATGCCCAGCCCGAGCGCGATTGATTACCAAGTCGTGCCGACCGCATCACACAGCTATCTAACCATGGGCCGAGCGTCGTCAGGACCCGACACATCTCCAAAAATTCGGGTTGATCCACCTCGATTCAATGGATCCGATCCGAACGGATGGATTTTTCGCGTCCAGGAGTATTTCGCTTATTTCCGGACACCTGATTATGATCGTTTGAGATTGGTGGGGATGTTGATTGATCACCCCGCTTCTGATTGGTTCCGATATCAACGTCGGAATAATTGTGGCGAGAATTGGACAGCTTTTCCACAATCCATCCAGCAACGCTTTGATCCCACTTATTATGAAGATTATACAGGTCTGTTGGCCAATCTGAAACAAAAGGGATCCGTCCTTGATTATCAGACTGAATTCGAGTCCTTGTTGAACAAAGTTACCGGACTTTCTGAGGCAACCCTGATTTCTCTATTTAAGGCTGGATTGAAACAACCGGTACGTCGGGAGTTGAATTTACGAAACCCGACTACGTTAGCCCAAACTTTTGCTCTCGCACGCGAATTAGCGGCATCCTTCAGTGAGGTGTCCACGCCGTGGCTGACGAATAAGCGACAGAGGGTGCCCAACAGCAATCGTTCTTCACCGGCAAAACCTGCCTCGACGCCTCTTTCAGGCGACACACCGGATGTGCCGGCACCGGCCCCTCCTCACGGTACGTATACTTCGCTCCCAATTCGTCGTCTTACTATTGCTAAGCGTGATGAACGTACTAAAAAAGGGTTGTGTTTTAATTGTGACGAGAAATTCGTTCGAGGACATCGCTGCACGCCCCGCTTTTTGGATTTATTGAGTTGCGACGACAGCGACGACGACGACGAGCATGAGCATTCGGACGAGCTAGCGGTGACAGGCGATATATCTAGCTTGAATTCGATGGATGGACTGCCAAATCCGCGCGCTTTGCGGTTGTCAGGTTCGATTCTGAGCACTGAAATTCAAGTTCTTATTGATGGTAGTAGTACTCATAATTTCATACATCCGGAGGTGGCGGAAAAATTACACCTGCCATTGCTTAAAATCGACCCCTTTCGTGTTTTCGTGGGCAACGGAGCTTATCTGTTATGCTCCCATCAATGTCCGGCAACTCGTATTGATCTGCAGGGTCATAATTTTGCTATTGATCTCTATGTCCTGGCGGTACATGGACCGCAAGTTGTTCTCGGCGTTCAATGGTTACAGACTTTGGGCACTGTGTCCCACGATTACGCTAAGCTGACTATGCAATTCTCTTGGGAGGGCAAATCAGTGTTCTTAACAGGAGACCGTCAGACACCCCGACCGATTTCTATGTCGGTTTTGCTTTCACTGTGTGCTTCCGATCAGATTCTCGAATGCTTTGAAGTCCTCAGCTTGTCTCCTGAACCGCAATCTGAGGCGCTCGACTGGCCTCCACAATTGGCGCCGGAATTGCGCACTGTACTCGAGAACCGTCGTTTGGTTTTCAATATGCCGACGGGTCTTCCACCGCCCCGACCGTGGGATCACAATATTCACTTGCAGCTGGGATCGAAACCGGTTAATGTGCGTCCTTACAGATACCCGTACTTTCAGAAATCAGAAATCGAACGCCAGGTTCGTACCATGCTCGAGCAGGGAATTATTCAGCACAATACTAGTCCTTTCTCCTCTCCTGCTCTGTTGGTCAAAAAGAAAGACGGCAACTTTCGTTTCTGTATCGATTACCGCGCTCTCAACAATATTACCGTCGCAGATAAGTTTACGATTCCCACTGCTGATGAATTATTTGATGAATTAGGGAATGCTATGATTTTTACTAAACTTGATCTGCGCTCAGGATATCATCACATACGGATGCACTCTTCCGATATCTACAAAACCGCGTTCCGCACGCACGATGGCCATTATGAATTCTTAGTTATGCCTTTCGGCCTTACTAATGCACCATCGTCATTTCAGGCAGCGATGAATACTATATTTGCTCAATATCTGCGCCGCTTCGTTATTGTTTTTTTTGATGATATCTTGGTATACAGTCCTTCTCTTACAGAGCATGCTGACCATCTTGATACAATGTTACAAATTCTACAGGCCAATCACTTCTATGTTAAAGGGTCGAAGTGTTCATTCGGCACATCCACAGTGGAATATCTAGGTCATATTGTCTCTGCAGGGCAACTTCTAGCCGATCCGGCAAAATTATCGGCAATGTCTGATTGGCCTCTACCGAAATCAGTTAAGCAATTGCGGGGGTTTTTGGGTCTGACAGGCTACTACCGAAAGTTTATCCGCAATTATGCCTTGTTAGCAGCTCCTTTAACTGACCTATTACAGAAAGAAAAATTCACTTGGTCTGATTCGGCGACTTCGGCCTTTCAACGTTTGAAAGAAGCGATGATGTCCCCACCAATTCTTCAGCTTCCCGATTTTACACAGCAATTTGTGATTGAGACGGACGCTTCCGATGATGGAGTTGGGGTCGTGTTATTACAAGCAGAACGCCCCCTCTCGTTCTTCAGCAAGAAATTGGGCGTCCGTCGCCGCGGGTCTTCCGCATATCATCGCGAGCTTTTCGCCATTGTCTCCGCTGTTCAGAAATGGCGTCAATATTTGCTCGGCCGGGAGTTCTTAATTCGTAGTGATCAGAAGAGTTTGAAGGAACTTCTGAAACAGGTAATACAGACCCCTGATCAACAATTTTTCATGCGCAAGCTTATGGGTTACAAATTCCGTATTGAATACAAATCCGGCGCTAGTAATCGGGTGGCAGATGCATTGTCGCGTTGCATGAGCGACGAGGACGCGGAATTGCGCCACTTTCTCTCATTTGCGGCTCCACTGCCGGACCTCTTGACACGGCTCAAGGCCGAAAACGCAGTGCTTGAGGATTTGCGTCAATGGCACGCCGCTGCGGAGACATGAATGCTACCACCTCCGTTCCGTCTACACGATGGTGTTTTATATTATGGTCACCGAATGGTGATCTCGGCGGCCTCACCTATTAAGGCCGAGATTCTTAATGAGTTCCATGCATCGTCGAGCGCAGGCCACCCGGGCATTGAACGCACTTTCCGTCGCGTCGCTGAGGTATTTTTTGGAGAGGTATGCGCGCTGACGTTAAACGATTTGTAGATGCTTGCCTCATTTGTCAATCAACGAAATACAGTACGAGTAAGCCGGAAGGGTTAATTCAGCCTCTTCCCGTTCCACGCCAGGTGTGGGACGAGGTGTCCATGGATTTTATTACCGGATTGCCCCCATCTCGTGGACACACCCCAATTCTGGTGGTTGTCGACCGGCTTTCCAAATATGCACATTTTGGTGCCCTGGGCCCGTCTTTTGATGCTCCTCGCGTTGTTGATTTGGTTGTGAAACTACACGGTATTCCGGCCATCATTTTGTCGGACAGAGATCCCGTGTTTCGCAACGCCTTTTGGTCCGAGTTACATCGATTAAGCGGGACAAAACTCCACCACAGTACGGCTTATCATCCACAGACTGACGGCCAGACGGAAGTTAAGAATCGTAGTCTTCAGCAGTATCTGCGAGCTTTTACTCAAGGCCGTCCTCGTCGATGGTTCGATTTTCTGCCTTGGGCCGAATTGGCCTTAAATTCCATGTTTCATGAAGGCCTCGGCATGTCCCCATTTAAAGTCCTTTATGGCCACGACGCGCCGCCTATTGCACGGGCAACGGTGCCGACTGGACCGCCAACGCTGGCTTCCGAAGCTATACGTGACCGGGATCAAATTCTTGACCTGATCCGGGCCAATCTGATTAAGATGCAACAGCGCATGTCATCTCAGGCAAACAAGCATCGCAAAGACATCGAATTCAACGTCGGCGATCGCGTTTTATTAGCTACAACCTTACCGTCAGCATTCGGTCAGCCGTCCCCTCTCCGCCAAGCTCGCTCGCCGTTTTTATGGTCCGTTTACTATCATTGAGCGGATCGGCCCGGTGGCCTATCGTTTGGAATTACCCGTTTCAGCCCGTATCCACAACGTGTTCCATGTTTCATTGCTTCGTCCTTTCAAAACGGACGGGTCGCACATTCAGCCCGCCACACTGCCTTCTGAATTCTTGTATGACAGGCCGATTTCGCACCCAATTCGCGCCACGGCGGAACGCGAAATTCTGGTGGATGGCACGCCGCGCCGCGAGTGGCACGTCGAGTGGGCGGATGGCAAGCCTTCTGAATTCTCGTGGGAACCAGTTGACATCCTCCGACGCTCATTCCCGGATTTACGACTTGAGGACAAGCCTATTCTCATCGGGGGAGAGATTGATACGGAAGAATTATCCTCGGCTAGACCATCTCGAGCTCGGCGTCGTCCAAAACGATACGAAGATTAATTTTATTTATTTATATTAGTATTTTTATAAGTTTTAGAACATTGATTTATAATTTCAGTATTTTAGGCAATTTATGTAATTTTTTATAAACTAGAGCATTGCTCTCTTCTCGGGTTTTCTTTACGGTTCTTTCCCGGGACACTTTTTTTGAACCGTTAGGGCTAAGGTATAAATACTCTTGGAAACTCTCTTCATAATTTATCCAAGAAAATAGTTTGCCCTAATTTCTCTTTAGCTCTTATTTTCCTGCGTTAGCTTATCTCGAGTCGGATTCTACATCGGAATAGGCTCAATCCCCTTGACCAACAAGGGTTCGATACGCGGTCCACATCGGGTCCGTATCATCGAGCACATAAAAAAATCACAACTTCTAAGACAAAACATTTTTATACATATATTATATATATATGAATGATTGGTACTTGTATCACCAACAATCGAGGTTGCCCAATTCTCACTATCGCATTTTCGAGCTTCTATTCATGTCGACCTTTTACTAATTAATCACATTAGTTGTGCTAATTCACTCAACAGCAAAGAATTGTGTCAATTCATAATGTCACAAGTTCAAAAACCTTCCTAACATTTTATTTGTATTGGAATACCGAAAAGTGAGAGAGCATGAGCAATGGGCTATCCTTTTCTTGATGTAAGTGGACTACTCGTGTTCAAATCTTGATATACATCCTAATACATACGTAATAATAGTTTTCGAACATCTAGTAAAATGGTTAGGACTTTATTGTAATACTACAATTTTTTGTTCCGACCCTCATTGACAGTGCCTTTAATGCAAATAAAGAAAAAAAAAATGGTGAAATGGTGCATCATACATAACATGCTCTTAGATGGTTAAAAGTCAAGGGCTCTCTAAACAAGCCGTCCTCGAAGGAGTTGATGTTCTTAAGCTGTCTCAAAAGACTTTCGTGGGTTATATATTCAAATTTGGCATTATTATGTAAACCTTGGTTTCAAACTCTAATTTCTACTTGCTTAGGAAATCAAACTTCATTTTATTTGTTATTTTTCAAAATGGAAAGGTGGGAGGTCATGTGAGCTAGGGTGTGCACACACTAGATCTATATCATCGTATTACGAAATAATTAGAATAAGGAGGATTATGCATTATTTTTACGACGACAATAACATCGTTTCAGTATAGTCTCGTTGGATTTTCATTGTTCTAAAAATAATGTCTAGGCCCCATGCATCTAGGCGTTGTAATTAATTAAGTAATGTTCTAAAGAACGCTAGACAGACCTTGGGCAGAAAGGAGTCACCTAGAGCCTAGACGGCCATAACAGTTACTTAGGCCCTTCTAGATGTGTTAGATTGCTAGGCGGGTTGGGACCTTGTAGCGCCTAATTAAGTGGGACCTAAACGTTTCCTAGACAAGATTTTAAAATAGTGGTTATAAGGTCGTAGTCTGTCTGGTCATCCAGTTTGTCTAGGATCACCTAAGTACGTAACCGTTTTAGGCGTTCCCTCTTTGTCCATAGTCTGCCTAGCGTTTGTTAGAATGTTACTTAACGTACTAGACTAGATCAAGATTCATATTTTACTTACAAACTAGATTCATACTAACTTTCGTCCTTTTTTTATTTTCCAACGGGAAACCTATCTACCTTATGTAAGAGTTTGGGATGAGAAGTAAATGAAGGCTAGTGCAATAAATATTTCACCAAAGCATTGAGTAGAAGCACCGAGGTTCTCGTGGCAGGGCCCTCCAAAATTCATGTCATTAATCGGTTTGTAACAATTAATACACAGAATCGATCGATCTAGTACAGTACTACACAGTTTGGTGAAGTTTGGTCATGTTACGTTCGTGCTTTCAATAACCTACAAAACATAAATTAAGTCGAATATTTGCATTTCACCACCCGGAACAAAAAAGTTACAAAAAAGTATTATGTTATATTGTTGTTTTGTTATGATTTATTGCCCTAAAATTATCTATCATCATTTAATCCATTACAAATGAACCACAAAATCAGACTCTAGCAAACAATACCCTAGCTATAATAGTTTTTAGGTAACATAAGTTCTTGCTTATAATGAGAACAAAGAAGGAAGTTTTGAATTGTACAAAAATCAACAGATTTCAATAGAATGGACAATTTTGTGTCGGAATCATAAAACAAGAAAGGTCAATTAACTAATGGATGTTTTTCTCATTAATTAATTAAGTTTGGTCATGTTTTTATCGTAGCATGTCGGTTTCATGCATGCGTTGTAACATCTCATATGTTTGTTGTGCGACTTTAAATTGATTTTGCATTTGTCTTTTTTCATAACAGTCAGTTGTTACACATCAATTCCATGAACCAAACAATCATAATTATGTGTGATTTAAATACACTAGTATATATATTTATAAATCACAACACATAGTCAATGCAACTTTTGGAGTATGTATGAGCTAACATTTGGTAAATTAATTCCACCAAACATAAGACTATCACTTTGCACATTAATCACCAAACAAAAGCATTCCTTAATTCCTATGTCATAAAAAAAGAAGCATTCCTTAATTCCTATGTCATAAAAAAAAAACATTCCTTAATTCCTATGTCATAAAGATATTATAGGGCATAAGAGAGAATTTTATTGAGATTCCATATTTCAATTTATAACTCCCCAATTTGATTGGTCAATAGTTCAATACCGTTCTACCTCCTACTACAAGAAAACGGGTTTTTAGACGACAACAAACGAAACAAATGCGTCAATTTTCTTTCCGTCGTCCAAAGATTACTTTTAACGATAACTATTTTTGTAGTGTCCATCAAGTACTTTGTGATCCCATTTTAAGAAGACCCTCCCAATAACAATTTCTCTAAACATGTTGTGTGGGGATTCAAACTCGAATTTTCGGGAAAACACTTAAGAAGTCTATCATCATTTTACCACTAGACTAATTAAGTATCGGTAGATTCTATATTTTAATTTAACCATCGCTTTTTTAGATCAATTAATATTTTTTGTTTACTTATTTATCATAACCATTTTACAATCTACTAGATATGTCAAATAAATTACCAAAAAAAAAGATTTGTCAAATAATATTTAGTCTATAATATTTGTATTTTAAGATTTTGGTATATTAATCTTGTACGTAAAACTCTCTTTGTATAAACTCTATCCAATAATCAATCAATACAAAATATTTAGTGTGCATGGTAAAGGACAAACGAATACAACCAAACGAATCTAGAACAAATTTTTAAATTTCAAAAACCTTCCAATTAACCCCTGAAAAATTGATATTATTAGCTGACTAAACCGTCATTAACTTGACAAATCCTTCTCTCTCTCCTCTCACCCCAAACACTGGCCTTCTTTTTCTTAACCGCTCCACCATAAATTATTCACTCTTTTATTCATTTTTTCCTCTTTAATTCACACACCTCTTCAAACTACAAAATTTCGAAACTCATAAACCAAACAAACCCAAGCCCATTTCTCAAATCTCCGAATTCGCCCCCTTCCTTCTTCTCATTCTTCCCCAATTTCATCAATGGTGGTTATGACGTCAGCGAAATGTCAGCCAACAGAGGCACTCAAATTCCACTTAGCAATGGAGATTTCGAGGATTCCTGATCAGCGCGCCATTCTCTGCGCAAGCCATGGAATCAAACCCAGATCGCGATTCGTCGATTGGTACCTCGTTCTCAGGGTAATAATATAAGACTCTGCATTGGCCGTATTATTGGACCGTTTTATTCGCGGTCTCTAATTCGTATAGTACCCCCGTATTGTTCGTTTGTTGCCTAGGTTGAAGAAGACGCGGATACTGACAGTATCCGGAAGCAGTACCACAAACTTGGTAGGTCTCTGTTTGGTTTCAAATTCAATTCGAATTTGAATGTTTGATAACAACAATTTTTTTATATAAATAATAATGTAATTTTTTTTTTGTTATGTGAATTTGAACAGCTTTGCTTCTTCACCCAGACAAAAACCACCATCCCAAGGCAGAGATTGCTTTCAAGCTTGTCTCAGAGGTGAACTTTTTCTTTAAAGTTTCATTCTTTTTCCTTCATCTTTCTGTATTTTAATTGTTATTTGTACTGTTATTTTGGGTTACATTTAGTTTGGTTCAATAATGTCAAATTTGGATTTTCTAATAGCCTGTAAATAAGGAAATCCTCTCTGGATGGTGACATTTTAATGTGCACAAGCAAATGTAACAGTTTAGTTTTTAGACCATGAATACTTGCACAAGTAAAAGTTAAAGAATGAATCTTTCTTGCTAGGATAACGCTTATAAAGGAGAATGTTTTTGAAGACTTCCTGCTGAGTAAAAGTATTCTTTTTGAACTAAAATCCATCAATCCAAATTAAGTCCTAAATGAATAAAAAATAAGAAGACAAAAGAACACTAGATGCATGCTAGAAACTACATTGTAGATCATCAAAAGATTCAAAACAACATAAAAGATCATTGCTTGTATCTAGGATTTACCAAACTTGGTTGTTTTCAAGTGTCAATTATCAATACATGGAGCTTTTTGGTACATTTGGAATAATTTGCAGGCCTATGAATGTCTAAGCGACAAAGCAAAAAGGCGCGCCTTCAATCTGGACCGGTGGAGGAGAAAAGACGCCTTCTACTGTGAATATTGCAACAAGCTCCCACTCAAGACTGCATCTGATCTCTCTTACAGACATATAAACCGAAGGATCAGCGAACCACATTCATCAAGAAACCCGAAAACTCCCAATACCCTGAAGGAATTAGGGCAACAAATGGAGGAGGAAGCAAGAGTGATAGAGAATTGTCTTAGGGTTAACCGGAAAACAGCAAACGGGTATCCGGTTTTTAGCCCATCAAGCTATGTAAATCAAGGCTACCCACATCAGCAAAGTAGAGATTACAGAGGAGTAGTAGAGAATGTTAAGTGTTTTAGTAGGAGATCAGTTAAGTGTGAGACTCCGGTTTTTGAGCTTAGAACAGATTACATTCCTTTGAATGTGAAATCTACTTGTCTTAGTTCATAGATTGTTTGGGAATTTTAGTGACATTTGACTGATTGATTCCACTGAATTTTAATCTTTCATATTGTTTTGAATGTGGCTTAGTTCATTTTTTTTCTGGATAGAATTTCATTGAGGGATATGTTAACTAGGTATTGTAAGAAGCTTTGAGAGGTGAACAATCAAACTAAATGATTCAATTTCTGTGTCCGTGAAAGGAAGAAAGATGAAACATCAGCAGATTGGATTTATCTTCATCTTATTGATCGAATTTGATGTCAATGTGTCACACTTCTACTGATCAAGTTAACTAATTTTTGACATATACAAATTTTTGATTGGAAAGTTGTATAAACAAACCATGTTCCATAAGAAAAACCAGTTTTTTTCCCCTTACCACCACATTTGACAAGAAAAAATAGGCCATGTTAGGTTATTTCTATTTAATTTTTTGCTTCCAATTAACATAAACTAAATAATAACATAATGATATGTCATAATTATAATTTATAACTATCAACAAGATGTCAACTACAAAAGTTAGAGAACAGGGTAAACTGAACAAAACTACCTTTATATCAAAGGCTACATTTTAATCACTTTTTAATGTTTTTATTCATGTATTGTTCATAATATCACCTACACATACTTTACCTTTATTTGATTAGTTTAGTACTACATAGTTTATCATTCACTAACATGACTACTTATGCATTATAATGAAATAAAATGTGTGATAATACAATTTTGCATTATAATACAATCCAAAAAGGCTTTTACCCTGTTTGGTTTGGATTGGATTTGAATTGTGGAGAATTGAAATTAGAAAAGTCTGTTTTATTGGGCCAAAGAGAACCCAACTAATTCTGTATTACCCTAGTGGGCTTACGATTGAAACTCAAACCCGCCATTGATATTGAAGAATTTTTAACACTAACGGCGATTGAATCAGCAGCCCTCTTGCCTCCATAACGCCTCTCTCTTTGCGCCACCGCAGCCGTGTTAATTTCTCATCGTCGCCGCCATCTTCCGCCCATCCAAGGTAAGCTTAGTTTTTCTCTGTTACCGCGTTTTCAATGGTTTATTTTGAGGGTTCTTCGTTTCCGAAGCTTTTTAATTTGGTTCCGCTTCGAAATTTTGCAGCTTAAGAGTTGTGTGAGCAAATGGGTTCTTCAGACATCAGGGGCTTACTGACTTGCTTTAGTCCTTCTTTGGACTTCTTTGCTATTTGCGCTGGTGATGGTCGAATCAAGGTAACCAATTCCATACCCTGAAAAAAGGCTTCTTATTTCCTAATTTGAATTTGAGGTGCTCTTGTTCTACATTCACTTTGAGGAATTGTGTATTAGGGCAGCAATTTCACATCTTGAAATGGAAGAAGATACAGCCTAGGGTTTATGAAGAGATTTAGTGGATACGAGCTAGGGTTTATGAAGGATTTTAGTGGGTGAATTACTCGTGCTAGGTTTTTTCATTTTCATGTATTTTTTTTTTGTCTCAGGTATGGGATACATTGAAGGGGCAGCTTCAGACTGAATTTTCCAACATTAGGGGGGATGATGAGGCCAATGTTCTGTTTAAGTCCGAAAGAGGACACCTTTCGATTGATTACACTTGTATGAAGTGGCTGTCTTTGGAAAAAAAGGTTTGGTTCCTGATAGATAACGTACAATGCTGGAAAATATGGGCGGATTTTCTTCGAACCCTTTTTTGTTTTGAATGTGTTATTGATTCTTTGAGTTCAAATTTTTTTCCCTTCTTCTGTTTGTGCAATGTACAGAAGAAGAGAAAGATTGGAACTTCAGTATTGGTGCTAGGAACTGGCAGTGGGGACGTTATAGCTTTGGATGTATCTGCTGGTCACCTGAAATGGAAAATCAGTGACTGCCATCCCGGGTGGGTAGCTTTGGCATGCTGGACAGTGAACTTTTTCCGTAACTGCTTTGTTTTTCTTATTATTGTGCTTTATTACGTGTTCTTTCTGTTTGATAGAAGTTAATTTTGAATGAAATGTTACTCTATGCTATTCGTGCTGCCTCATAATCATATAAATTGAGGAATGTTTTTTGATCGATGTGTTGATAAAGCGGGTTCGGTTACGAGTCTTGATAAAATAAGAAGTAAATAAAATAAATTTGTTAGTATATTTCTGTTTATACTTTATGAAGCATTTGCATTGAGATTTTACTGTTTGGAGATAAGAGCTGGGTATGTATGCAAATACATGTTCATGTAGGTAGTACTAAGGTTTTGAGGCTAAAGTTGTTTATAGCTTCATATAACCTTTTACTTGGTTTTGAAGTTTTATAGATTGTAGTGCACATTTTCATATGTTCCTTGCATAAGAATGTTTAAATGCTTGCAAAATTAAAAAAAAAAATCCTTCATATCTCTGATACACAAACTTTCATACAGAGGCGTCAATGCTGTTTCTTCTTCGAACCAAGGTTCTATCTTTACATCTGGTGCGGATGGTATGGTTTGTGAAATTGATCCTACATCTGGTAATTTGATTACTAAGTTCAAAGCTTCAACAAAGGCAGTGTCCTCATTGTCTGTTTCACCAGGTATGTCTGCAAATGTGCTCCAATCCTTTTCCATAGTCTATCTTTTCTTACATATATAATTTCTTTTCTCTTATTGTGTGAATCAAAAGGTACTTATTTTTGTACCTTAAACTGTTATATTATGTCTATATATCTATGCATGCATAAATTATGGAGTGAATATAATTTAACTTGCTGTGTTTTATTCTATAGCTTTAGGTCCATTTTATTATTTCAAAAATGTGACAGTGTATACTTTATAATTTTCTGTAAACTGTCGATATGAAATATTGTATGCATATGGATTTAGAGAATGTCCTGTTACTTGAGCGTTCATTTTGGCAAAGACTTTCTGCAACTATTTTCCACTTAAAAACTCATACTTCACATGTTTGATTCTCTTGTAATGTTCTTGATGGTTAAGGGAACGGAAGTTTTGCTCGTAGCTGGTAATACCCTTGAAAAAAATTATGTTCAACCATTGAGATCAAATGTGAAGTTTGTATGACCTATGTCTTGTTGATATAATTTGTATTACCTGGATGAGTGCTGTGCTACTTTCTTCCCCAGCCATGTGCCTATTAAGGGTCAATATTATTACCTGTTTCACTGTTTGTCTGAATCTTTTATTTTGTTCTTGGAGGCGATTTTATTCTAAACTAATAGTATGTGTTTCGCCTTTTTAACAAATTCCTTGATGTGTTCCTTTGAAAGATGGAAAAGCAATTGCCACTGCTGCTGCTCAACTGAAGATTTTGAATTGTTCAGACCATAAGAAGATTCAGAAGTTTTCTGGCCATCCAGTACGTCATCTGTTCTTATTCCCTACTAGACTGTTGTTTACTGTTGCTTCTCTCGGGTTGGTGATTACTGTGCATTTAATGATTTTAGGGTGCTGTTCAAAGTATGATCTGGACTGAAGATGGAAAATTTGTGCTATCTTGTGCTACTGGTGAAAGATATGTTGCAGTATGGAGAGTGCATGGTGAGAAAAAGCAATCAGCCAGTTGCGTTCTTGCTATGGAGCACCCAGCTGTGTACCTTGAATGCAAATGTGTAGGCAAGGGTGAAGACGGGAAGGCTTTCTATGTTTTGGCTATTTCAGAAACAGGGATGTGCTACTTTTGGTATGCAAAGAATTTTGAAGAACTTCACAAGTCAAAGCCTACAAAAATCTCTGTTAATCTCGATGATGACAATGTGAAGAGAAGCAAGCCTGCAATATATGCTGCCAAACTTCAAAACTTTGCCAGCCCTTCCTCTGCACATGTTTTTTTAGTCCATGGGTTGCAAGTTAAACCAACATTTGAAAAAATTGTGGTGAACCATGGTGAAGACCTCAAGCTAAACAGTTCTGTTGAGGGAGTGCTCTTACCAATGAGCATGTCACAGAAATCCAAGAAACAACTCAATGTACAAAGTAGAGGTATGTATCGTGCTCTTTTCTGTTTACAGTTGGAACAGTATCAAGATAAAGTTCCATTGTCCATTATTTGGAGATGATTAAGTAATATTTTGCATTTTAGAAAATTAGATCACTCTGTAAGATATGCGACTCGACATAAATCATGGGTGTTGAGGCTTGATAGTTAAAAAAGTGGGTAGGGGAAAGTTGTACTAACCTATTCAGTAGATGCTCTAACAAATTCAATTTGAATTTCTTTGTTTTTAACATGTTGACGTGGGATAAACACATCTGCAACCCGGATCTCAATGTTTCCCAACTTCTTCAAAGTTCAGAAACTTGCTTTTTTAAACCTTAAACATGTGACTATATCCGATAAGAGTGTATAGACTGTATATTTTTTTTCTTCTTCTAAAATTCATCCAGATTTATTTTGTCTCTTGATCAACAGCTACTGCATTAGACCGTGTGAATGCTGAAGTTGCACTACTTCCAATTCCTAAAGTCCTTGACTTACACGATATAAAGAAGCAAGATCTGCCTTCAAAAGTTCTCTCTGATCGTGATGAATCCATGAAGGAAAAAGGTACAACTGTACAAAAACTATGTTTTAATAAAGCTCCATTTTAGACTCGATAAATCTCCATCTTGTTAGCTTCTATATGATCAACTGCTTGACTACATATCTGTGCTCACAAGTCACAGGTGCTGTGTTGTTTTGACACGTTTTTGTGTTGTCTTGCTCAAAAGATTGTGTTGTGCTGATTTCAGATGATTTTTCTTCTCATCAACTGTCATCTTCTGATGCAGATGACTTTGATGGTGATAAGGCTGCATGTTGCATAGAGGACCAACTTAGAAAGATAGGGATTCTTAATCCTCAAACTAACCTTAAACCAAAATCAAAGCTCCTTTCCCCATCTTTTCCGAGTGTTGATATTGAAGCAGCTGTGCCAGAAAAGAAGGTTGGAGTTATTTGTGCACACTTTGTAACCCTTCTCCTTCAATATTCTTAACCCTTCTCCTTCAATATTCTTGATCACTGCTTTTGTATGTTTCTATGATTACTGATGTGCTTATCTCTTGGTCAGATGAGGGCTGCAGTGATGTCTATGGAACCCAGTGAAGCCTGCAAGCTGTTCACCACTTTAGTGTCCTTATGGCAGTCAAGGTGCGTTTGTTATCACGATGTTGTATTTGAATTTTTTTGTCAAATGTGATCTTCCTAGGTGGTGTTGTACCGATTCCTTTTCTGCTGTGGTGTTCTGTGTTTTTTTTTATCAATGTGTGTGCATTTGAAACGACAAATTTTGAGGACAGTATTTTTCAGTTATTGACGAGTTAGGCTTGAAAGTCACCAAGATGAAAAGAAATATGAAACCTAATTCCAAATACTTTTGGTTGAATTTCACTTGGGGAGTGGTGGACTTCTTTCCACCTCAAGATTCTCTATCTTGTTGTCAACTTGTCTGGCTGGTAGCTGACCTGTTACATGATGAAAAGTTCTTCAGTAAATATCAGCGATTGAATTGCAGATATCCTCAAATAATTTACACCTGTTTTTTTTGTCTTTTAATGTTAGACATTTTCCTCTTGGTCTACAAATCTGAAAGGACAACAACACTACTACCCTGATATAAATTGTTTTATTACATGATGAAAAGTTCTTCAACAAATTTCAGCGATTGAATTTTGGTTATCCTCAAATATAACTTGTTTCATACTTTCTTTTAATGTTAAGACATTTTCTCTTTGTATAAGAATCTGAAAGGACAACAATAACACTACTTCCCAGTATTAAATTGTTTTACAATGGCTTCAATATATGTCCTTTAAAATATGATGCTAGGATTTTCATAATAGCAGTTCACGATCTGTTGTGTTCTCTTTGTATATGATTGTATTGAAGTAGTTTTGTGGGACAATTCACATAAATTCATGGTTTAAACATTATTTATCTGCAGTACATGTCTACACTAAATATCTGCAGTGCCATGTATACATTAAATATCTGCAGTGCATATCATGTCTACTTAATGTTTTCTTGGACAGGACATGCAATGCAAGATATGTTCTTCCATGGATTTCCTGTTTATTGGTGAACCATAGTCATGCCATTACTGAGGAGCATGGGAATTCATTAGTTGAATCTTTGTACAAGGTGCACTCTAGTCTTGCTCTTAGAACACTTATATCTTGACATGTCACCGATACTGTATTTTCGAGGTCATATCTTGAGGTGAATTGTCCTTATTGCTGTTATGTGATACATATATCCATGGGTGTTACGTCAATTTCCGATTATGAGCTTTATAGGCAGTTGCTATTTTTTACCGGTATTTTCATCTACCATGTCATAATTGTGTAAAATTTCCCCATGTTTGTTACTGTAGGTCTCGAAAACCAGAGCAGCCGCTGTTCAATCTTTATTGCAGTTATCTGGTCGATTGCACCTTGTCACAGCACAGGTTTATACACAGTTTTTTCCTTTGGCATTGTTCTTAACAGAGCATGTCAGTATTCACAAATGATATTGACTTCCATGCCTTTCAACAGATTGACAAAGCTTCCCAGTTTGACACTCCAATGATAGCAGAAGATCACGAGGAACTAGAAAGTGAGGACGATGATGTCGATGAAGTTACTTTTGGGGAAGAAGAGGATCACTCTGATACAAGTAGAGAAGACGGTGATGCTTAGCTTTATTATTCAGTGGAGGTATTTTTCTTCTTCAACTTTCTGCATTTGTTTCTGCATCATAATTGTTTGTATCTATAATGTACGTCCTTTTATGCTCTAAATCTTTCTTGTTTCATTTCCGTTTTATAACAGTCTATACTACTACAAATGAGATGCAGTTTTGAACAAAAAAGAAGACTAAGTTAGCATTAAAAAAATTGAGATAAAGTTGCAGGAAATTATGACTAGTTTGCTTTAGATCTGTTTGAAAGTCCACTTTTGCTAGTTATTTTTCGTTTGAATTATTGTGACCTCAGCTTATGCATGTGTTAGTATCTTATGTAAATTTCCGGATGAAATAGATGCCGATAAACCCATCCTGAAACAATCTTTTTCATGTTCAGATTGTTCATTCTACACAAGCTCCTGATGATTTTAGATATAGCCTCATTTTGACTACATTGATGGAATGCGTATGTAATCCTTGGGGCAATATACATGTGGAAGTGATCAACTAAGGAAGAAATTTAATCTTTTGAAGCATTAGAGGCCGTCTTTTTGGGTTACTTGCAGATATCCTACAATTTTGTTGCAGTGTATGGTTTCTTACATCCCATTTCTTTTGTTTTCTTCCTTTTTTGTCATAATTTTTGTAGCATGTAGTTTTTATATTGCAAACCTTTATGAGAATAACATTTATATTTTGAATGCCATGAGTGTTTTCTCTTCTATTGAGATAACAGTACAAGTTATAATACACATGTAACCGTAGAATGAGGAATTGAACATCTGTGTTATCACCTTGAATGAGTAATCAGATTGCTGGTAATGGTGTTATTTTCTCATATCTCCGTTGCTAAGAAGGCAATTATTTATTTTAGACCTTCTTGAATGTCAATTGTTGAGGGGGCAGCAACTCTCAACACATCTGAAATTCTTACAGCTGCATCTAGATTTAAATTTCCGCTTTTTTTATATTTTATTTTTGAACTGGAATATATCTGCATTTATCACGTTACGTCTGTAGATTACAAATGAATAATGCTTCTCAGAAAGTTATTGAGATATGGCATCTATTCCATCCTTGTAAATACAATCTTAGAATCTCATTCCATAGCATTTTTTTCCACGTAGCTATTATTAAATTGTCTTTAACATTACTTTGTTGGAAATCAATGATTTATTCTCCCTTCCAACTTCAGCAGCTTTGGGAGAAGCTGAAAAAAAAACTCATCCTATGATATTGTACATGCATTTGGGTTTTCTTCACTGAATATAGAGCTCACATAACCATTGTTGTTATTGTTGACATCGTTCTGATAATCCCCATTGCTGTAGTAGTAGTAGCTATCATTCCTAGAATAAGGCGTGAATCTTGGTGGTGACTGGACATATTCGTATTGCGTTACATTAGGTGCTGGCCTATATTGATTATAGCTGTGAGTCACCTGAACAGGTTGCAGTCTCTCAGGTCTATAGCTTGGTTCAGGACGGTTATGTCCAGGAGGCCCAGGATTATAACCTGGTTCGTACCCTTGATTATGTGCAGGAGGCCCGGGATTATAACCAGGTTCGTACCCTTGACTGTGTCCAGGAGGCCCAGGATTATAACCAGGTTCGTACCCTTGACTATGTCCAGGAGGCCCAGGATTATAACCAGTTTCGTACCCTTGACTATGACTGGGAAGTCGAGAACTGTAGCTATGGTTATAACTTGGAGGCTCGGGATTGTAGCCAGGACCGTAGCTTTGACTATAATGAGGCTGCTCGGGACTGTAGTCACGGTCATACCCATTACTATAATCGCGTGGTCTGTAAGGAGGCCCGGGATTGTAGCCAGGACCGTAGCTTTGACTATAACGAGGCTGCTCGGGACTATAGTCACGATCATACCCGTGTCTATGATCGCGAAGAGGCTCGGGATTGTATCCTGGACTGTACCCGGGTCTGTAGCGGTGGTCGGGTGGGTGATGATGGATTACATGAACCTCCTCTACTACCTCTTTATGATGCTGATGCTGATGATGTGCCTCGTTTTGTTCATTGGGTGGTGGTGGTGGTTCAGTAGCCTGTCGGCTTTCCGATGGTGGAGGATTTGTCGGGTTTTCTGGTGGTGGTGGTTGTGGCTGATCTTTTGGCGGTTCTGAGGGTGGTGGTGGCGGTGGTTGATCATGTGGTGGTTCTGGCTGGTCTGCTGGTGGTTTGTTGTCATCTGCTGGCGGCGGTGCTTCGCTATCCGGTGGTGTTGGATCAGTTGTCGGTGGTTCTTGTTGCACTTCTGAATGAGAATAGATTGTAGCGTTTTTTCTCGCCTTCTTGATGGCTTTGATGATCCTTTCCGGATCTGCCCAGCCGATGATGGTCAATTTTTGCCGGGGAAGATCAATATAGACATCAGAGATCCCTGCAAAAACAAAAAAGCAGCAAGAAAAGCTAAATTGATGTTCTTTAATCAGTTGATTACCAAAGGAAGAGGATTTTTATGTCATGAAGGTTTATGACTTCACTTACTTACCCTTGATGCCTTGCAAGGCCTTCTTGATCTTCTGCACGCACCCGTTGCAGTCTATACGAACCTGGATCTCTGTGATTCGAGCCCTCTGCATCACGAAAAAAGACCGAAATCAGTAACTAGAGATAGGAACACACAGCAATAGAATTGTTGGAATGAGATTCTTGGCAATTTTCAGACCTCTTGTGCTTGTGCCATTTCGGAAGAACCGAAAATGCTGCCAACCTTCAAGAGAAGCCAAGAGATGGGTATTTTTGTGTGTTAAAAATGGAGGAAAGGAAAGTGTGCTGTATGGCATGAAGAATCAAATTGGTGGCATGCATTTTTATCTTGTGCCTGTAGAAAGGGAATATTGGGTTGGGTAGGCTAAAGTTGGAGGGGCATGAAAGGAATCATCACTTTTGGGAAAGAGGGAGGTGAACTTGAGCCTTTGAAACAAGTCATTAATTAATTTCATAATTTGTTTTGTGTCAAAAAGGAAAAGCCTAAAAGGAGAGGATAGCAAACCAAGCTTAGGAAAGGAAGAAAGTGAAGAAAGAAATTACATGTTTTCTTTCAAACAAAAGCACTTTAAAGCGTGTTTGTCATGCACGCTTGATGAACTCTGGTTGTTTGTACTCTTTGTTCGTTTGTTTGGTTGTTTAGGCCTTTTCTTCTAGTCGTTTTTGGTTGCTGTCTCGTATGACCTCTTGATTTACCAGGTTTGTCTAGTTGTCGAATTCTTATTCTTAAAAATCTCGGCGAACATAAAAGAACTCAAAAAACACATTTAATTTTGAATTAAATCAACAAATAAAACTCTTTTTTCTAATCCTCCCTTGGCGTCAAAACGATGATGTTTTGATCCCACCCAAACTCCTAGCACTATATTAAATTTTCTCCCAGATTTATCACATTAGTTGTGTGTCCGTCTGCTTTTGGAATCGGTGATTCTGGTTCCGGCTGACCCCTAGTTCTTCGGTTTGGTTATCGTTGGTTTCGGGGCCGATTCCAGCCTTTTTGTAAAAAAAAAATAGCCATTGAAAATGAAAAACCGATATTGCAGTCGCGGCTTTGGAACGAATGCATTCTGTCTCAAATAGAATGCAAAACCGCGGTTTAGCCATTTGGCCTGTTCCAACCGTTGGAAACCAAACCGGTGAATCCCATTGGGAACTGAACCGGTGGTTCCACTTGTTCGGAACCGGAAGCGGCCGACCCGGTTCTACCAATTCAGTTCTGGACAGATCTGTCGCATTCTTTACATTTTGCTTCCTTTTCTTTTTTTTTTTTTCCTGTTTTTGTTTTGCTAGAGAAAAAGATTGATGGGCGGTCTTATATCGTTGAAACTCTTACGATAAGTTCACCCATATGAAAGCAAACACAAAGACGACAATCAATTGTGCTATAATGTAGGATTACAGCAATTGTATCCCATGATTCATTTGATAAGAACTCGAAAAAACAAGAAGAAGGAATAATAATAAAAAGAATCTAAGTAAAACTTGCTTTTTGTGCGTGTTAAACTGAAAGTGAATGATATCCACTATAAAGGAATCCTTCTCTCTCAAGAAAAGTCATGTTCAGACGAAGGAAATGTGTGATTATAATAATAATAATAATAATAATAATAATAATAATAATAATAATAATAATGGAAAGATTTGAGAGATTATATTTTAAATTGCACCTCTCATTTTCAATAATTAATGGAAGGCCAATTTAAAAATAAGAGAGGGTCGTGATCATTAAGATGCTTCTTATTGGACATGAAGGGTTCAGAATGTTTGTGACATTTCATTGTTTGGCTGAGTGGATTTGTGAGTTGGAGTGGGTCCCTAATCAAAATATGAAAATTCATCATATATAAATAAGTTTTGTTATGTGCTTAATTGCATTCTTGACTTTGTAAAATCATACGTATGATTCAAAAGATCATAGGTAAAATCTTATTAAAGGTATGAGATTGAGATAAATTTGATAGAATTTTGTGTATGATCCTAATTCTAATTACGGTTCTTATAATTATGTGAGTGTGATTATTTTATTATGAAATAATTAGAGGTATGTTTAAAACAAAAAAAAATAAACGAAATTTTGTTATATTATCTATATAAGATGACTATATTAATAAGTCACAACAAAAATATTGTTATGGCCTTGGAAAGAAACGCAAATTTGATTGAGAGAATAATTCATTTCAAAGAAAATCAAAACCGATTACAGAGTTAAAATTCAGAGGCTTATATATGCCTTATTACAAATAATCAACAATATTAGCTAAAGAATGCTTAACTAACTAACTAATCACTGCCACGTCATATACCCTCTTCATCCCTGCAAGCAGCTAATAGTTTGCATTTGGAAGAAATATTCCTCTGTCTCTAGTGAAGTGACAATCTATTTTTATATGTTTTGTTCGCTCATGAAATACATGATTTTGAGCAATTTGACACATCAACACCTAACTCTTTTAACAATCTTACAAGTCAGGTGACCTCTTCTCCAACATGTGTCACAGCCCTGTACTCTTTTTAACAATCTTACAAGCCAAGTGAATCTTACGAGCTAGGTGACCTTTGCTGCAGCATGTGTCATAGCCCTATACTCTACTTCAGCAAAGCTTCGAGACACGGTGCTTCGCTTTTTGGACTTTTTAACAATCTTACAAGTCAGGTGACCTCTGCTTGAACATGTGTCATAGCCATATACTCTGCTTCCGCAGAGCTTCTAGACACAGTGTTTTGCTTTTTGGACTTGCAGCTGAAACTGACTAGTGAATTATTATACCACGATGTCCTTAAAGCCTATATGCGATGGATAGACTCTTGTAACCATGGACATATATACAATTTGTTTGCATGAACATAATTTCTTTCTAAACGACGGAGAGTGGTTAATTCCACAAACAAAAGAAGTCTTTTTTTACGAGATTTCTTCTATAGTATAGGGCATTTGGACTAACTCTCAGATTGTGTACAACTAAACGGTTTTCGTACGTAGATTATTCCCTTCCCCACCCTTAAGCTAATTATTAATAAAATATGTTAAATTTAGGTACAGGCTAAAGATCCCGACTCGGAGAGGTTTTTCGATCCTTTTCTTGTTTCATGTCCCCCTCTATTTATATTCATGTGAGCTCCTTGTTATAGGCTTTGCCCCTCAATGTGGGACGAGGATTGAATTGTCCACCGAATATTGATAATACCAGCCAAGCCTTCCCATTGGATCAAAGTTTTGATAAAATGACATTTGAAAGTCAACAAAGGGGAGAAACATGACAAGCTTGTGGTTGTTTATAATCAGAGTAGTGCAAGGGCCATGGGGTAGCTTGTAGCATCCTTCCAAAGGGCCACATACATGGAGATAGTGATTATTTTCGTATTGATTTGCCGACTTAATACTTGTGCTTTTGATTATTTAAATTGCTTTGATGATATGCAACTTTACTTGCCCCACTTACATTTTCACTAGGTAAAAAGGCATGCATTTATGCCAAATAGTGTACGTGAATCCCATATATATGTTGATGTTTTGTGCGTGGACATGCACCTTGTCTACTCGCACACAATCAACGTAGAATTCTACCTCTTTCCTTTTTATATTTACTAATGCCCTTAATTATTTAGCGGTTATTTCGCGCACCATCAAAAGGATAAGAAGCCCAATTACTGTCTGAATTTGCTGTCAAAATAGGACTAGAAGAGCCATTAAGAAGAAGGACACAATCCTTGGTGCCATTTACATATCTTAAGATATGTATGAGAGCTTCAAAATGAGCTGAGAAAGGCTTCTATATAAACTGACTAAGTGTTTGAACAACATAACTTAGATCAGGCCAGATGTTGGAAGAAGCTTATAGTTTAAAAGCAAGGGTGTGCAGGCTGTCTTGGAAGAGTCAAATTCAACAAACTTTAACAACTGACCTGTAATTTTTTGTGTATGATAACAATACCCGATTTTATGTAAGAAAGTTCAAGGCCAAGAAAATAATGCAACATTCCCAGATCTTTTTTGCTGAATTCTGAATCTAGAAAAGATTTTAACTGTTGTATTTCTAATTCATCAAGCCATGTGACTAGCAAATCATCCACATACACAAAAACAATAGTAATTTGAATGTTTTTGGTCTTTGTGAAGAGAGAATAATCATTCTTGCTTTGAAAAAAGCCAAGAGATTGAAGGGAAGTTGTCAATCGATGAAACCATAAAGTGACTTCTTGATTCGATAAACTAACTGAGAAGGATTAGAAACACCTTCTGGAACCTTCATGTATACCTCCTCTTGTAGTCTTCCATGCAAAAAAAGCATTGTTAACATTCATTTGATGTAACAACCATTTCTTAGATGTTGTCATTGAAATCAAACTTCTTATAGTTGTCATTTTTACCACTGGAGAGAAAGTCTCATGGAAATCTATTCCAGCTGTTTGAGTGAACCCTTTGCAACTATTCAAGCTTTGACGGATCTTTTCCATTGAGCATTATTCCGATCATCAAGCAGTGTTGTAGCAAGAGAATAAGCTGGATTCTCATAATAATGAAGATAAAGTCCATCCCAAGAATCTAGCGAATCAATTGTGAAATTGCGATTCCAGTGATTCGCTGGAGCGGGGGTGGAGGTGGCGTCAATGACATGATTGATCGAAGAGAAAGACAGAGATAATCACGGAAGATAAAAGAGGATCGAATGATCGATAAACCTCAATCTGATACCATGTTATGACATTGGAAAGAATAGATGAAAGAAAGATAAAATTTGATTGAGAGAATGATTCATTTCAGAGACAACCAAAAACTTATTAAAAAGTTACAATTTAGAGGCTTATATATGCCTTGGTTGCAAAATAGCACCAAGTCAATGTAATATTATTTAATATAAAATGTTAATGTCGTATATAAGTATTAGAATTTTACTTTAAATATGGTGCATGTTCTCATGTTTATTGGCTTTTATACAATGTTTTTTAGATGGATTAAGTCCCTATATTAATTTTGGTGCATTCTAGTTAAATTCAATTATTATTATTATATAGTTTAATTTCAGTTTTTTCTTTGGATATATCAAATATATCCTCTTTTTTTGAATAGGGCCTTATCTTGATCCTCTAAATTTCACTAGGTCAATAATGATGATGAGAATTTTACTTAAAACAAATTTCCTGATCTTGCAATTTGTTCAAAAACACACCTTACGATCTGATTCAAAAAATTCCGTGATGAAAATATTTTGTTTAGTGTAAACTCTACCATTTTGGAAGTGCCTGGCTTCATATATAAATATCAAAATATACGTCTCACCTTGGACTGTTGGAGTGTCAAGTCTCAGCTATTATAGGAAAGGTAAAGTGGTGTGGACTATTTAATTTGTAAAGTAGTTGTTGATGATATGATTCTAATCTCTTAAGTAGTGTAGTCGGTGGTTCTAAGTGATTAGTTGGAAAATAGTTCGAATTTTCATATCCTATTTTATTTGTTCCTTTATTATTATTTTTAATTTAAGATATCCCAATACGAAAAGGGTTACTTTATGACAAGTAGAATGTTTTTTTTGACATAATAAAATAATAATACAAAAATTTAAGCATGTGGTTAATTGTTTTGAGACAAAATTTCACTTTAGAGACATTGCGAATTCGATTTTCCATTACGTGATAAATATTTTCATAAAAATAATACCCGTATAATTTTTTTTGTTGATATATCTTATACATAAATTAATTATTAGAACATCGTGTTCGTGATGTTAAGTTTAACCACTCTTCTCGTATGTACAAAAAGAATTCACTAAAATTGTTTTAGGCCCTATTTCGTTGCAATTCATGGAAACATAAACAGAATACAAATGAATGTCGTCTATTTTAGAGTCAATATAAATTGATAAAAAAAAATCAACTTGTTTTGCATAACCTCTTATTCATTATAAAAAGGGGATTGCTCCACCTCAATCATTCTTCCATGAAGGGGGTGCGTAAAAAATGGTGGAATCACTCTCTTCTATCTCACTTTTACAATGAACAAATTATTTGATGAATTTTTTTATATAATGTAGTATTACACTAAAAATGGTATAGATTCATTTCCGTTTTCGTTTCCGTTTTCATATGTCACGAGTCACGGCAAACCAAACGGGGTCTTAGTTTGATTTTGAAAATGAAAAGAAATGCAGTGGACAAAGCACAAATATATTTATGCGGTTTGGTTTTACCCTATTTTCTGGAGTCTCAAGAGGGGGACTCGCTCAATACACAAACGTTTACAAAGCAAACAGACACAGATAGTTAAGGTTAACAAACAGAGGTAAAGAACAGAAAGTAACACAAAACAAAAAGAATAGAGAAGAAATCACACAAGTTCACAAATAGCTCAAACCATCAAAGCTCCAATCTCTCTCGCCTCTCTTTTCTCTCTTCCCCTTTCTTTTCTTCTTCGGGCTTCACTCAATCTCAAATCGCTAAGGTGAGATAGCCAGAGAAGCTCAAACCCTCACTTTATCACGGTGGCGAGGAGAAATGGCAATGACAGAGAGCTAGGGTTTCACCTCTTGCTTTTATGCAACCTTAGTCCCATACGACATCATCGTTCCCTTCACAAGCACGTACATGAGTACGTCTCATAAGCCAAAACATTATATTTTGCTCAAAAAACAATTATCCATGATCGGAGTTGAAGAGAGGCCCAAATCGGATAGTCCCAATAAAACGTCTCATAAGAGATCATGACCCAAGATACTCAAACACATGCCATTTTTGTATCCTACAACATCCTTCGAGCCATACTCAACCAAAGGTGGTCAAGTTGTCCTATATCTCCATTTATCTTACATATGGAGCGGTCATAACTAGTCCCATTATCACCATGCACCTTACACTAGCAGCCATAATTGTAAATCGCGAGACATGCACTATCATCGACTAGGCTTGAACCTGAGATATTTACACTAAAAAATTAAACGTTTTCTATCTGCTATAGCATATGCCCGGATACGCTATAATAATTATATTAGATAATTAGTTATATTAGTCTTATTTAGAATATTTTTATTTCCTTTTATTTAAGTCTTTAGTTTTATTTTTTAGTAAGAATATCTTTTTAATATTTCAGCAATTAAGTTTAGCTAGTTAGCTAAATATTGGGGTTATTATAAATACTCTTTTAAGTTGTTATATTTTGGAACAAGCAATAAGAAATTAATTATCCAAACCCTAATTATGTCTTCTCCTTCTCTCGTCCTTTTATGTCTCGTCTAATTCTGTCTCTAATTTCAATTTCTTCTTCTATTTCCCCAATTTTTCCTATTATCTACTTAATTCGATATTAATACAATAACAAGTATTGTAACATGCCCGGGATACGGAATACATGGTTGATACAATCATACAGCACATGCTAGCGTAGCGTAATTTTAACTTTTATGCAATAGGGTTACCATTCCAAACGAAAAAACAAGTACTATATATTATCTATTTTTTTCACTTTTGGTCAAAATTAAAGATGAAAAAATAGATAATTTACCAACTTAGGTTGTTCTTCCCCCACCCCTAAAAAAAGAGACCATCTCTCATGCCCCTCTTTCTCTCATCATTCACAAAACGTAAAAAAATCTTTCATTCTTTCTTCCAAGCAAATATCCTCCAATTTAGCCATTAACAAAATGCCGAGCTTTTATCTTCTTTACCCCTCTTAATTTCCAACGAATAATCACACATGCATGTGCAAAAAAATTCCCAATCTTTCTCGTCGGAATTCATATGGCCCATCGCCACGTCCGCCACGAGTCCGCCCCAATCCGGACCAACTTCTCCCTCCACCGCTCATTCCGCGGGGCGGAGGAGTTTCCACCGTCTCCGTCGAACCGGCCGCCACCTCCCCACGACCAGGACCTCTCGTGGCCCTTCGGCCGGATCGAAGGCATCGACCGAGACGACGTCCGGGAGACAGCGTACGAGGTCTTCTTCACCTCGTGCCGCGCCTCCCCGGGCTTCGGCGGCCGCCACGCCCTCGCCTTCTACTCCTCCCCGTCGGACAAAGAGCGCAACAACAACACCACCAATAAAAATAATCATAATAACGACGGGTTCGGGTCGGGCCCGGGCTCGCCAAGGGGGAGCCTAATGGTGCCCAATAGCAAGATAAAGAGGGCGCTTGGGCTGAGGCAGCAGCTCAAAAGGATGCCGTCGAGGAGGGCGTCGTCGAGCTCCGGGCCGGGCCTCGGGCTTGGGACAGGCCCGTTTTCAGGCCCGTTGTCGCCCGGGAGGTTTTGCGGGCCGTTGGTGTTGGCGAGCAGCCCAAAGGGAGGGAGCCCGAGAGGATCGGGCCAGGGATTGCCGGGCAGCCCGAAGGGAGGGAGCCCGAGGCGAGGGTCCGGCCAGGGAATAGCGTTCACGTTGCCGGCGAAGGCGATGACGGGGTCGAGGCGGCCGTTGACGTCGGCGGAGATAATGAGGCAGCAGATGAGGGTGACGGAACAGAGCGATGTCCGTCTACGTAAGACACTCATGCGCACTGCTGTTGGTCAAGTATTCAACCCTTGCAACCTGCCTTTGCCTTTGTTTGTGTTACGTACTCCATATTGAGAAAATTGCATGCATCGCCCTTATTTTTGTACTTATTACATGGTCAATCTTGAACTTTTCAAATTGTTTTAAGATAGTCCTTTACTGAGTCATTTCAACCAATTTCTAAGTATGACTTCTTATTTCACTACAAGAACGCTAGTATATACTTGTCTCCTAAAACGTATGTCAAACTAATTAATCATAAGTACATGATTTTTGTAAAAAAAAAATTAGTAAGAAGTGCATAATTTGATATGATAAAATGTGAATTAGCAATCGAGAGTAGTTTAGTAAGCTTCTTTCTCTCGTACTTACTATATCAATTAGTACACACGTTTGCTTAAAAAAGAGTATACATGCCATTACCATATATAACATGGATCTAAATTTTGGTTATGGTTGAACATTGTGAAACAGCAAACCGGGCGAAAAGCAGAGACAATAATCCTACCTCTAGAGCTCCTCCGCTACCTAAAGCCCTCCGAGTTCAACGACAACAACGAGTACCACATCTGGCAGCGCCGTCAGTTCCGCATCCTCGAGGTCGGTCTCATCCTCCACCCTTTCCTCCCGCTCGACAAGTCCCATGCCCCGCACGCCACCACCCTCCGCAACCTCTCCCGTGCCTCCGACCTCCGTCCTCTCGACACCACCTCCCGCAACTCCGACTCCCTCCGCTCCCTCTGCTCCTCTGTCCTCGCCCTTGCCTGGCGCCACAACAACCACAACCACAACCACAACGAGGAGGCCGACTGTCACTGGGCCGACGGGTACCCGTTCAACATCCACATCTACGTCGTCCTCCTTCAATCCGTCTTCGACTTAAGAGACGAGACCATGGTCCTAGACGAAGTCGACGAGCTCGTCGAGCTCATCAAGAAGACGTGGTCAACTCTCGCCGTCACAAAGCCTGTCCACAATGTTTGCTTCTCGTGGGTGCTCTTCAACCAGTATGTGGCCACGGGTCAGGCCGAGCCGGATTTGCTCGTCGCAGTAAACGCGCTGCTAAGCGAGATCGCGATCGACGCTTCTACCAGGAGGAGCGGAGGCGGTGGAGACGAGGATGGCGTCTATGTGAAGTTGTTGGCGTCGGTTCTTAGTTGCTTCATTGTGTGGACGGAGAAGCGGCTAGTGGATTACCACGCAGGGTGCGCGACAAGGGGGAATGTCGGGGTTACATTGGATAACTTGGTTCCACTGGTGTTGTTGTCTAGGCAGATCTTGGACGAGGATGTTTCCGCCACCGTTGCTGCCAGGCAAGAGCCCGGGATGGGCGGATCCGACAGTGAAGAGACCGAGTCATCGGCGCTGAATACACAAATGGATTACTCTATGGAGAATCGGGTTGATTTCTTTATCCGCTCATCTTCGAAGAATGCATTCACTCAGGTAACTGCTATGTCAAGCCTTACTAACTCAACTAGTATTGGTCATAAGCTCGAAATGCTTTCTTATCTTCAAGATTTAGGCTCTGTTCGGCATTTTCTAGCTGAAGCTTTTTTACCATTTAACTAGCGGAAAAGAAAGAAGCTTGGGTGTAGGAGCTTCTTGAATCCGCTCAAAATTCCGCTCCAGCTAGCTGAATCCGCTCCCATTCCGCTACTGCCGAACAGACCCTTAACTATCCTTTTTATGCATTGACTAGCTTATGTGTTTTATGACAATAGATGTTAGAGGAATTAGGAGTGATTGACATCGTTCTCGAGCTAGAAGAGAACGCAACGGGGATCCTTAGCGACTTAGCACAGGGAACAGAGGAGATAATGGTCAAAGAGAAGGAGAACTTTAGTAACATCTTGAAGAGATGGCATCCGGTGCCAGCAGGTGTAGCGTCCGTGACGCTTCACAACTGCTACGGCTCCATACTGCAGCAGTACTTGAACGGGGCCGCTCTTCTTTGTAACGAAACCATTTGCATTCTGCAAAGGGCGGGGAAGCTAGAGAATTTCATGGTCCAAATGGTTGTTGAAGACACCGTTGATTGTGAAGACGGAGGCAAGTCTTTGGTGAGGCAGATGATTCCTTATGAGGTTGATTCAATACTCATGAGGCTTTTGAGGAAGTGGATTGAGGAGAAGTTGGAGAAATCCAGGGAATGGATACAAAGGGCAAAGGACACTGAAGTAAGTTACAAGTGAAAGATACAACATTAGTTTCATTGTTTTGGTTTGTGCTGTTGCATAGGCTGATTTTTTTTTTTTGTGTGTGTTTTTTCAGACATGGAATCCAAAGTCGAAGTCAGAACCCTTCGCTCAATCAGCTGTGGAGCTTATGAAGCTGCTGAGGGAGATTGTCGACGAATTTTTCTTGCTTCCCGTAGGACTATCCGATGACTTGCTTCGACACTTGGCCGATGGATTGGATCATGTGGCTCGTGAATATATAGCATTTGTTGCATCATGCGGTAAGAAAACACACTTCTCATCTTGCAACACTACAACATCCGACTCCGATCCGGTCTTAATGCACACCCTGATTTAAGGCTAGCAATTAGCATTACACTTTCATGACTCAAAAAATTTCATAATGCTTTACTTGTAATATGGCTATAAACTGTAGGAACAAAACAGAGTTATATGCCATCACTCCCTCCATTAACAAGGTGCAACCGAGACTCTAGATTCTCAAAGCTATGGAAGAAAGCGAGCTGCAGTGTCGGAGTTGAGGACATGCAACAAAACCTAATAAACGACGAGAACCAGCCTCGGCCTTCAACAAGTCGTGGGACCCAACGCCTCTACATCCGACTCAATACCTTACACCACCTCCTCACCCACCTTAACTCCCTTGACAAAGCACTTTCTCTCCCTCCAAACGGGCACAACACTCGCCAAGTCCCTCTAAACCCGAAAACCTACTTCGAAATCTCCAAGGCGACGGTTCAGAACGCCATCGCCCACATAGCTGAGGTGGCGGCCTATCGGCTCATCTTCCTCGACTCCCACTCAATCTTCTACGAGTCATTGTACGTCTTCGATGTGGCCAACTCGAGAATTCAACTTTCCTTGAGAATCCTCAAGCAAAACATCACGCTTTTGAGCTCGATTTTAATCGACCAGGCACAGCCTTTGGCGGTGAAGGATGTCATGAAGGCATCCTTCGAGGCGTTTCTAATGGTTTTGCTTGCAGGAGGGGCAACAAGAGTGTTTAGTAGGTCTGATCATGAGATGATCGAGATGGATTTCGATAGCTTGAAGAAGATGTTTTATACGGGGCTCATGTCGGAGGAAGAGGTGGATAAGGAGGCCGAGATTGGTGAAGGAGTGGTGGCGTTGATGGGGCAGACGAGCGAGCAAATTGTGGAGGATTTTAGTGTTGCTGCGTGTGAGAGGAGTGGGATTGGGGTTGCGGGACTGGGGACGGGTCAGAAGCTTCCTATGCCTCCAACTACAGGGAGATGGAACCGATCTGACCCAAACACGATCCTAAGAGTTTTGTGCCATAGGAATGATCCTTTAGCCAATAGCTTCTTGAAGAAGACTTTCCAATTGCCAAAGAGGAGATAATAAATCAAGAGGAATTGAGATTTTTTGTTTACTATGTACAAAAAGATTTGAAGAGTGGGCACATAGTTAACCTATGAATTTAGAGTTTATCTAAAGCTGCCTCACCATCAGAAACACAAGAATTCATTGTAAATTTAAATAGGAAGGATCTGACAAAGTCTATCCATGATAAGATCCAATCTGAAAGAGGGACATTATAATGTTAATTTGTTAGTTTTGAGCTTGTTCAACATCAAGCATCCTTTCAGATAAGAGAAATGTGTATACATTTTCAAATACAGATGGCATCATGACAATCAACAGTTAAGTTTTCTGATATTAGGTTATTGCAAGTTTGCTACACAATTCATGAAACTTAAACATGAACATACACATATATGTAGTGAATTTTGGATTAGCATATTACCTCAGCAACTAAAGTATTCGTCATCATCTATCGAGTATCATCGAGTTCTTCCTTGAGTACTTCCATGGAATGCGAGACCTCAGCCTTGTAAACATAAAACCTAGCGACCACCAGGAACAAGACGAAGTTGAGCACATTCAGAATCGCCAGGAAGCCGTAATAGTAATCGAGATGCGAGATGTTCAAATTGTTCAGAATCCACCCCCGGCGGCCGTGACGCTGGGTGAAGTCAGCCACCGTCTTCAACAGAATGCTGCTAAAGATACTCCCGAGGCCGAGCGTAGTGGTGGAGTACGAAGTCCCGAGGGATTTCATCTCCTCCGGCGCTTGATCGTAGAAGAATTCGATCTTCGCGACCTCGAGGAACGAATCCGCCGCTCCCATGAGAACGAATTGCGGCAACAGAATGAAGATCGTAAGCGGAACCTGACCGCTACTCTCGAATACGCCGTTTTCTCTGGCGGTGCGGAGCCGGAATCGCTCCATGACCGAGGCGATCACCATGATTATGATGTGAATCAGGATCCCGATCCCCATTCGCTGTAGGAGCGTGATTCCCCTAGGGTTTTTGGTCAATCTTCGGGTGAGAGGAACGAAGAATCGGTCGTAGAGCACGACGCAAATCAGCATGGAGATCGTGACAAATCCGGCGAGACTCGCTGCCGGGATGTGGAAGCCGCCGATGCGCCGGTCGAGTGTGGTACCTTGCTTGACGAAGAGCGTGCTGATTTGCGCCACCATCGTGCTCGGAACGAGTGTGGCGACGAGGATAGGGAGCATTCGGATCATCTGCTTCGTTTCTTCCACTTGCGTTACTGAACAGAGCATCCATGGACTCGTTTCCACAGTTTTCACCGCTGCTTTGCTCAGTAATCTGCAAATTTTGTTTCCATTGCAATTCAAGATCAACCACATTGAAATTTCAAGCGATTCAAAAAATCAAATAAACAAACAATCACCTCAGAGATGGAGTGGAATCAATCCGAAACTTTCCATTCTTGGAGTAAAACTCCAAATCAAGCTCATACAACTCCTTCGGATCACTCGGAACCTCCAAATTCCTCTTCTTAAACGCAGCAACAATCACCTTCGCCATCCTCGTAAACGGGCTTCCAGTGGGCCTCTTATGCCTATAAAACCTAGTCCCGGCCAAGAAAATCGAGAGAGAAATAAAAAGCCCAATTGTGGGAAGCCCATATCCCAAGGCCCAGCCCACATTGTCTTGTATGTAGACAAGGACAGTGTTGGCAAAGAGGGTGCCAAAGAAGATGCTAAACATCCACCAATTGAAGAAGGAGAGCTTGTGAGCCTTCTCCTTGGGCTCAAACTCGTCAAATTGGTCCGCCCCCATCGTCGAGATGTTGGGCTTCGTGCCGCCCGTCCCCACTGCCAGCGTGTAAAGCGCCCCAAAGAAGACTGCCAGCTGGAGTGTCGTCACTTTCTTGCATTGGGAGGCATCCGTGGACGTGCATGGTGACGGCTTTAGACCCGGGACGGAGACCGCTAGGGTTAGCATTGACATACCCTGCCATGACAAGTAGTTTTTAAAAAAAAAACTGATTAGTATTTATCATCGTCTACCAGTTAGATAAGCTAGACTTGACTCCTTTTTAAGTAGATTTTTTTTAAATGATTAGTATTTATCATCGTCTATCAGTTAGATAAGTTAGACTTGACTCCTCTTTACGTTATACACGAAAAAAGAGTAATGTTATGTCAATCATAGACGGGTCAAATCTATTTTCTCGTGTTCTAACTTTCTCAAATGCAATTCCTTTCATCAAATTAAACTTCTCTTTCATTGGATAGGTCCAAATCTAGAGTCAACTAAAGGGTGTTGATTAATTCTCTGATTTGGATAGAACACGCACCAATGCAAGTTCGTTCACAGTCTTTAGGTCAATTTTAATTATGTAGATTTTGTCCAACATGCGTGTTTTTTTATCCATGACTTTAATTCTTGAATTCCAAGTGCATATGTGCCCCACGCATTTAATAGTTTACACATATTATTTGAACTACAGTATTAACAACAATTTGCACAGCTAGCTCACATATTGCCTAAGTTTTCTAACTTTGAATCATTGACCTAATATATCAAGAAAGTCAGTTTTAATTCACCACGTACTAGCCAACGTTTCTACAAATGAACATCTTTTTTCCATAAATTCTAACGTGTCAGTGCGTCATGCATTATTTATATATAATTAATTAATACCTTGAACTAATTCTCCATTCTGAAAATCACCCATTATTTACATGATTTATTATCACATGTGAATTAAATATCCCACACGGAGGTACACAAATATTTAATATAGCTCCATTTATAATTGCCACCAAATTAAGTACGTGTGTGCAAATGCAATGTCTCTGTAAATTCTAATTTGTGTTTATGTGGAATTAATAAATCTTTTCAGGTCGACTCAAATGAATGTAGTAGGAGTAGGAGTATTATGTTACATGAATTTTTTTTCTCATTTTTATGTCACTTTTTTTTCTTCTCAATTTTTACAGTCAAACATATAAGTCAACGCCTGATTAACTAATCAGATTACGGTAAATAAAAAGTACAGTAATTAATTAATTACCAAGAGATAAATAGCGCCGGAAATGATGAAAGTCCAGTAACGGCCGAGATGGGCGTCTGCGACGTACGCGCCGAGGATGGGCGTCATCCAGATGGTCCCCACCCAGTTGGTGACGTTGTTGGCGGATGCCACGGTGCCTTGGTGGAGCAACGTCGTCAAGTAGATCACCAAGTTTGATGATATCCCATAGTACGCCATTCTCTCAAACACCTCATACACTACAAATTAATACACTAATCATAATTAATTTAATATTTTATCTGTTTAATTTATTTCTCACCTAACTTAACTCACTCAATTAATTCCCCACCACCTAATTAAATTTTCTAGCTAGCCAACCTTTATTGCAGCTGCGCTCTGCAACCTGCTATATATAGATCAGGATAGGATTTATGTTTTTTTTTTCAGATTTTTTTTATTCAGTAACAGGTGCTATATATAGATTATATAAATATAATACTCATATTTTATATTTTCAGTCGGTACAGAATTAAAATAAATTCTCTTGATATGTATTGAATAATATTAGGGTTACAAATTTTAATTAAGCTAGGCTAAAATTTGATTATGTCATATCATTCCTCATGAGTTTAATTAATAACTCTTAATTAATTAGTGTTAATTACAAGTTGTAATTATATGGACTCGATCACTCACCGACGACGAACCAGCAAGCTTTCCAGCCGCCGCGCTCGGAACGGAGAACGGGGTTGCCCTTGAGATCGACGGTGCCGTCTTGGGTGTAGCCGTCGACGCCGCCTTCTTCCATGTTCATGATCATGGCTGATCCAAGGTTCGATTTTTTATTTTCTTATGTATTTTTTTTTTGAGTTTTTGAGGATATATAAGAAGCTAGGCTAGATGTGAATGAAGCTTGGCTCATAATAGCTTAGTTAGTGTTAAGATTGTGCCTATATATAGTAGCAAGCGAGTGTGTAGTGTGTACTATGAAGAAACACCTACACGCATTTTCAACTTGCTTCCAAAAATATCTGTTAAATTAAAGACTTGATTTTTTTTTCTTTTTGGGCCACTGTTTACACATTAATATATATGTGTATTTAATTTGAGTAGCTAGATAAAAATATGCGACTAAAGTGCAAATAAAATACTATGAGTTACAAATTTTGTTTTTAATTTAAAAAAGGACAAATATTTTTTTTTTGAAGAAAAAAAAGGACAAAGATAAATTATTATTATTATTCTTTTGATTTTATAGTTAGCTTTTTTTTCTACACAATTATCCGAATCTCTAATTTTTTAGAGATTTTTATTTAAATTAATTAATAACCAGTAACTTATCAAATTAATTTAACATATCTTTAGATTACTCTACCTATTATTAATTAGTTTTAAGATAGAACTTACGAGCTTATGTGCTAGGCTTGTCAGCAGGTGCGCTGGGACGGTCTCCTCCTCCGTCCGTATTAATTGGCCCATTGGACTTTGACATAGTATTAAAGCTTGTTCGGTGTTGGGTTCCTAGTTTTTTGGATTAGCCAGCCAAAATGCTCCTCATCCCGTATATTGAGCTAGCCCACCATGATGACACGATTTGGATTAGTTGTTTGAGTTTGTCGACGATTTATCAGCTCTAATACCATGATGCTATCAGGTATGTCAAGATAGCTATCACATGTATGAAAATTGAGGAATGAATCGTCTTGTATATATATTTTTAATTTACTCTTTTTATTATCAATTAATTTTAAAATAAAATACGACCATATACTTATGTACGTGCTTGATCTATCACGCACGTGCTAGGACGATTCCCTCTTCCGCCTATATTAATTGGTCCGACGGACTTTGACAATAACATGTAACACTCAACACTTAAATCTATGAATTTAAAACTCGACACCATATGATTTTTTCTGATAAATGTATGAATTGTTTTTGATCAAGAGAAAAAAATTTACCCGGAGCAGTTATTTGCAAGCTATATATAGTTGAAGAACCGACCCTTTTTTTGTAGTTGGCACGTGTCACTCATCTCCATACAGGATACTCTCTCCGATCGAAAATATAAATTGTTTGAACCTTTATTACATTTTTGTAAGAAAATTATTATTTACATTTAAAATAGTATATTTTTTTCTCTAATTATTTATTCACCACCCTTTTTAACCAATAAATGAAAATTTTTAGTTAACGAAAATATATTCCAATAACATTTTTCACATCTCACTCATTGTTAATTATCTAGAAAATCTAAAACGACATATAAAGTTGATCAAATTTTAAATTCTAAAACGACTTATATTTCTGATCGGAGGAAGTATTAGACCACACTTTTCATGTAAGGAAGTTGACTTTGAAGACTTGGTGAATATGAAGTGTGAAGTTATAGTGTTATACACTTATACTGCTATATTTTTGTTTAAATTTAATTAGGTTAAGATTCTCCGAATTGTATAAAGGTCGATGTAAAACCTATTACCCCAATGTAATTTCAGTAATTACAGCAAGCGTGATGCAGTTAAGTTTTGTGTTAATGAGTTTATGATTGATAAATTGATTCGGTTTGTAAGATACGTAGTAGTGTATATTGGATCCATTATTAATGGCATTCCATTTTGCTTCAATCAAAATTAATTCAAATCTTGATGATTTTCTTCCATTACTCCATTATTAGTATGTGGATTAGGTGAATTTGTGCGTGAATACCTATTCTAGTACTACACTTTACTTGCTTGTTTTATAAGATAAGAATTTAATTTATTAGACAAGCCTGATAAATTAAAAAACTGAAAAAAACTGGATAGTAGGACAAGTTTTCTTGGTGAGAATTGTGTGTAATTTGCCAAGTATTTTGTGTCTGTAATTTAAAAAAAAAACAATAAATGTTGCAGCCTAATTGAATACTTCCATATTTGCAATTTACAATTTACAATCGGCAAATTAAAAGACGTGTTGAACATCTTCTCCATATTTACTTTTGTAGTGTTGATTCTATTATTAGCAAATATAATTTGCCAATAAGAGATCGATTCAAAATAGTTGTAGTTAAATTTTGTTCTCATTTAGTAAGGAACAAGGTTACATAGAAAATTGTCTATTCATAAATAATAAATTAATTACAACTTTCATAGACCTTATAAGACATACAACTAACATAGTAACATTTTGTGAATAGACAATTTTCTCATTTAAAATATGATAAACTTAATACCCTTATGTGATTCAATTATAATAGTAGTAGACCTTATAAAACATTCAACATCACTTTATTTGTTAACAATTCTTTTGCTCAAAAATAAGATTTCACCGATTACAATATTTTTTTGGACTTTTTAATTGATATATGAGGAGGGAGAATTTAATTAGTATCATCACCTATCGGCTATACTATAGTACGGGTGATTAACATAAATTACAATTTGTCAAGTTTGTCTGATATATTGAATTTTTATCTTATCAAAAACAAATTGAACTTGAGTATCATCACTTGTAAACTATACTAGTGGTGCTTAATATTAATTACCATATTAATTATACTTAATTGTGTATCAAACGTATCTCTTATCGGCATTACTCCAAGCATTTAATGTATGAAAATGAATGAGAATAATTGATCACATACTTTTTTTCTTGGACAAAATGGTGACCCCCACCCTAAGTCCAAAGTTTAAAAGTCCTAATAACTCCTATCAATTTGATTCCAAGTTGGACAAAAAGATAATACTCGTGCTGGATATTCTCATTTATAGTACTGTAATAATAAAGTAAATTAGTCTATGCTTTATGTGTAACTTGTAATTAAAGTCATACATTATTATGTTAATCGATGAAAGTTAAGTACTCTAGAAGAATGGGATGGATGGATAGATAGACATTTAGTCAACATAACTTTGTAGTTTTTTGTCGAAATATGAGCGGTGGAATCTGCATTGAGTGTGTAACTATTATCGAGTAGGATTGAAGATTATTAGTGCACCAAATAAGTTATTTAATACTAATATGGATGAAAGTTATATAAGATTCGCCGGTCCATATAATTGGTCACCTAACTCATCACTTTGCACGTCGCTGATTTTTTAATAATTTTTAAATTTTAATTTCAAAATCATAAATTTAGTTATTATTAGGGTTGTTGTTGAAAACGGGGCTTTTCGTCCATTGTGCAAGATTTTTCACTAATAGTAATCCTCATTAATTGTATCTTAGTTAGTAGTCTCTATGTACCATAAGCTTCACGGTGCAATAGAATATCATAAATAAAAAGGTAAAATATTACTCCAAATACGATATACAAGTTTAATAAGATTTCATAGAAAATCAATTGGTTTGGTAATAAAAGTAGGTAACAAATAATCTTACATACTAATTTTTTTTTCTCATTTTTCACGGACAATTAAACCTCAACAATCAAGCCATTCACCATCACTTGTGAATCTCTTCTCACATACAACTTGTTATTAGCTCTATGTCGAATTATTTGCACCGATACCACTTGTCATAAGGGTGATGAGCCCAACCGTCAAGTCTAACATACAAGTCCAATAAGATTTTATTCTAAAACCAACTATCAATAAAAAAAGTAAATCATGAGCTTATATACTAAGTTGTTTTTCTCCAACTTATCACGTGAGATGTACAATTAAACTACAATTATTCTATGTTTATATTTAAAATTATTCCAAAACCAAAGACGGTTCTATTCCAAGACTTTGATTTGAAATCAAAATTTAAGATTATTAAAAAATCACTGACGTGTGAAGTGATAAGTTAGGACTTAGGTGACCAAGCCCCTACTTGTTCGTTATTATGATGGAATACCTCTCCCGCCTTATCAAGTCCAAAACCTCTATTTCGGATTTCAATTACCACCTGAAATGTGAGCAGCCGGGGATTACACATCTTTGTTTTGTCGACGACTTGCTATTGGTTTGTAGAGGCGACCTCCCATTTGTCTACATTCTTAAGGAGGCAGTTGATAAATTTGGTAACTACTTGAGGCTCAGAGCTAAACAATCCAAATCTTAAATCTTCTTTGGTGGAGTCCCCTGATACACCCAAGACAACATCCAAATGCTTTTGGGTTTCTCAGCTGGTACTCTGCCCATGAAATATTGTGGAGTCCCACTAGGCTCTAAAAAGCCTTGTGTTGCTAATTATGCACCGGTGATCAACAAAATCACGACTCGGATCCAATCGTGGTCTAGCAAATGCATATCTTACGCGGGAAGGTTAGAGCTCCTTTGCTCTGTTCTCTTGGGCATTCAATCATATTGGGCACGTCTTCCTCTTTCCTCAGGCCACTATTGATAAAATCCAAAGCTTGCTTCGCAATTTCCTTTGGTCGGGCAAGGAACAAGGGCACAAACACTTGCTTGCTTGGAAGGCTTGTAAGCCCAAAGATGAAGGAGGAATCAACATTAAGGAGCTTCTCTCCTGGAACAAGGCCTCGCTTGCTCGGTCTATTTTCGAGTTGACGACCAATCACACTAGTATTTGGAGTATCTGGATAAATCATTATGTATTGAGGGGGCACAACATCTGGAATATCCAACATGCTCCCAATTCTAGCTCCTATTGGAGCAACATTATAATGATCAAAGAGAAGTCACTCAACTTGGGTTCTAGCGATTACATCCTTGTCCAAATGTACAACGTGGTTGGGAAAATTCCACTGCTCAACTCTATGATCTTATTCACGAGCGGCAGCCCAAGGTGGATTGGAGCCCTGCCATTTGGTGCAAAACCAATCCCCCCCGCTGCAGTTTTGTCTCTTGGCTGGCGATCCATCGAAATCTTCCAACCCTCGCCAAGCTCAAACAATGGGGAACAACACAACAAGATACCCACTCCTTTTGTCAACTTGAGACCGAAACTGAGACCCACCTTTGGGACTCCTGCCCATTCACCAAAAGCATCCTGGACATTGTTCTCCGCTGGCTCGGAACAACCTCCAGTGCTACCACTTTGACGAATTTGATGGCCCTGCTCGGCGCTTGTAAGAGGAAATCCACGTTCATCTACCAAGCAACTTGCACGGTCTACACTAACTACATCTATTATGTTTGGCAAGCTCGTAATAGAGGGATTTTTTACAACCTCCACACAACTGTTGATGAATGTGCGCAACAAATCATCACCGTGACAAAACTTTGCCTCTCCACTAGAGGGAGCAAGAAGAACCGCAACTCCAAGGCTTGGCTTAAAGCCCTAAGCATAGATATGTAATTGTCATGTTGATGTTTTTGCTAGCTTCCGATGTATAGGCTCTTTTGAACAAACATTGCTTTGTACATTTCTTTTCTTTTATATATTTAACCATCTTAACCTTTCAAAAATAATAATAATTAAGAATAAATAGTTATTTTTAAAAAGGAAATATAAAATTTAAAGTAATTTCAAAATAGTGAATTTTAGTCCATAGGAATATAGGATGAACCTCTTCGGGATGCCTAATTCTTTCCTCATCAAAGAAAAAGAAGTTAAAACTTAGCCCAGCCAGTCACGAGCGTATTCTTCTGTTTTTTTTGGGTCTAGCGGACCTGTCTTTAAACAGGCCCAAGTTCATTGAACTGATAAACAACAGCCCTAGGAAGGAACAGGAACAAGAACAAGAACCAGAAACCAGAGAATCAGGACGGAGCGACGGACTCGGGAGAAAGAATTCGAATTCTTCACCGCCGGCATATCTTCTCTGCCTCGTCAAAGTCTACAATTTCATCTCCAAAATTGATCGGTTTCAACTCGCCGTTCTCAATTGAATTTTGTTTCCTAATGTCTTTATGTCAACCCTGGTTCATCTTTTTCTCAATTGAGAAAGATCCAAAATGTTCACTTGTTTTTTGCCGCTGGCGCCTGGCTGAGAATTTTCGGCCGCCGGTGGGGGCAGCCGCCCCCGCCTGCCTCCGCCACTGCCTGTAACTCTGTAAGGGTTTAATGAAATGCAGCACACACTAATTTCATTGAAAATGATTCACACGAGAGGTGTATAGGTTCAAAGGTTGATGTCTTCAAAATGATTCTCATCTTGTATCTATGATTAAAAGTGTCTAATATGTGGAGCACAGCTAGTGTATTATCTATTTATTGGCGATTGTTTGTACTGGGTGCCTTATCCCAACCTACTTGTTTGGTCTCTTCTTTGCTTTATTTTATCAAATCCCGACATTCTACATTCTTCTATATGTGTACTGAAGCAAATAACTTTTTGATCTTATGCAGGCATATTAAGAAGTATGAGGGGCTCTAATAAGCGAAGAATAAGATCTGAAATCACTGTCAAAGTTCATAGTGACGAGGATGAGGATGTTGGAACTGCTGCACGCACTAGGCCTCTTAGCTATGATGAGATAATGCTCAAAAGGAAAAATAGAAAGGTTCTTGAATATGGTAATGATGGGGAGAGTGAAGTGGGAAAAATATCAATCAAAGAGGCTACTCGGTATGACAGTGGCCAATCTGCTCACAACGATGCGAATATTAAAGCTAAGGATGTACGGGCAAGCTACTCAAAGAAGGAGGAGAAAGCATTTGGGAGGGAAAGTGAAAAGGCTAAAAGTAAAAATAAAGACCATGAAGAATTAGATGCCAAATTCGAGCAAAAGATGGAGAAACACAAACAACAAAAACCCATTGAGAAGATAGGGAAAGATGTGCGTCATAGATCCAATGATAAAATGGAAAAGGCTGTACATCATCGAAGACTTGAAAGAATAGATAAAGACACACACCATAGATCAGGTGAGAAATTAGAGAAAGACGTGTACCATAGATCAGGTGAGAAATTGGAGAAAGACGTGTACCATAGATCAGGTGAGAAGTTGGAGAAAGATGTGCACCGTAGATCAGGTGAGAAATCGGAGAAAGATGTGCACTATAGATCAGGTGAGAAACTGGAGAAACATATGCACCACAGATCCAGTGCGAAAGTCGAGAAAGATGCACCCCATCAATCTAATGAGAAAAGAGAGAAAGATACGAGCTATAGGGCTAGTCAGAGAACAGAGAGGGATGCAAGTCGTAGATCAAAACAGAACTCAGAGAAAGATTTGGTTTTTAAAAGTCCTACTGTTGAACGAGATAATGACAAAACTAATGTGCATGAGAGGTTGAGAAACAATTCTGAGTATGATAATGAGAGAAAGCACCATGGTGATAATCTCACATCCAAGAATAGGAACATTGATAGAGATGCTACTAATGAAAGAGAATACAAAAGAAAAGACCGGAGTGGAGATGATGTCCAACATTTGGATAAGCATGTTGTGAAGAAACATGATTCTGGAAAGAGGCTGGTATCAGAAGTATCAGAAAGGAAGGAGAAGATAGAATCTTCTATTTCTCGCCATGAAGAAGCAAGGAAGGAGAAGATAGACTCTTCTATTTCTCGCCATGAAGAAACAAGGTTGAAAAGAAGGCGGTCAAAGAGTCCAGATTATAACAAGGACAGAGGTAGGAGATCTGGTTCACTCTCACCTAGAGCACGGAAGTATTCATCTTCTCGTGGTGATGAGCTCCATCTTGATAAAGATAGGTCTAAACATCAAACTGATGCTGATAGGAGCAAAACTTCGAATGGCTCAGGTTCAGGTGGTCTCTATCATAGACATGTAGGATCTTCAAGTGGGCTTGGAGGCTATTCTCCAAGAAAAAGAAAAACTGAGGCTGCTGTGAGAACCCCATCTCCACTAAGACGTTCCCCTGAAAAGAAAAGTGCTGGGTGGGATCGTAATTTATCAGGAACAAATAGTGCACCTACTTCAGCCCCTTCTGCCCCACAACTCCTTGTCCAGACTAAACCTTTAATCTTGGTTGAATCAGCAGGTGTCATCCTTGCCAATTTGAACGCATCGATTTCATTGCCCAGTCTCCCTCCTAGTATTAAAAATGCTTCGATTGAATCTGTGCAACTAACACAAGCGACAAGGCCATTGAGGAGGCTTTATGTTGATAATGTGCCCTCGTCAGCTTCTGAGAAGGACATAATGGAGTGTTTCAATAATTTTCTCCTATTTTCCGGTGCCAATCAAATACAAGGAAGTAAACCATGTATTAGTTGTATGGTGAGCTTCATATGTTTTCTGAGATTTAACCTCTCTAAAACAGATCTGCTTAGGACTATCCTATATAAACATGCTATCAATCTTATGCAGATCCATAAAGAGAAGGGCCAAGCCTTGGTGGAATTTCTCACCCCTGAAGATGCTTCTGCTGCACTTGCTTTTGATGGCAGATCCTTCTCTGGGTCATCTCTTAAAATTAGACGGCCAAAAGACTTTGTTGAACTGGCAGTAAGAATTATGACCATATCTATATTCTCACCTTCCATCTACTAACTTTTTTAGAGTTGTCTTTTTCTATAGCTTTTAGTTCTTGATTACTTCTTGGTGCGGTAGTTTTCCTATATATATATATATATATATATATATATATATATATTATACTATGCCTGTATATCTTTGTTATAAAGATGAATAATTATTTAGCTTTTCTAGATCTTGGTACAAACTTATGCAGCCTTATTTGGTATAGAGTGTATGCTACGTGAAGGATTATGGACCAAATTTAATTTCTTTTGAATGTAAGTGTTCACAATGGATTACAAACTGAGGATGTGCTTTTGTAGTCGTGTCAAAGGGGTGCTCACTTCTACAATTAGATATGTGAAAGGGATAGACTGAGGAGGATATCAAATAGACTTATTGTCTTAAGCATGATGATTACAGCTTATTGTGGCCTTTGTAGTGTTTATGTCCATCTTGGCTTTTAGTATGCATGATTCTGCTCTCATTTATCACATTCTAATGTGTGACATTCTAGATACTCACTGTAAAACAATTCTGGATCTGTGGCAAATATCAGTCTGAAATTTTTACATGCCTCTGATTCTCCCATTTCTTGGTTTCCTCTTGAATCTGGATTGAGTCTATTGCTGTGCATTAGGGTGGCTATCTACATCTATTTCTTGCTCATAGCAAATGTCAAACTGGATTTCTGTTGCATTATAAACAAATTCTCCATTTGTTAAACCTTTGAGGACTCTTTGTTTTATCCTACTTGCTAGTTGGCTGAGTATATGCTCTGTTTCATGATGTTAAAAGAAGTATTGATTTTGACAGACATATCAGAGATTCTTTTCCTCAATCAAGGACCCAAACTGCACTAGCTTAACCACCTTTATGAAACAAGTAAAGAAAGAAAATCAAGGAAACTGGGCCAGTCTATATATTGTATATGTCTTCTTTGCGTTGTGTATTAAGAAGCAAAACTCATTTGTTCAGAGTTTGAAACACAAAATAAGCTCCCAAAAATGTTTTAGCTACTTATTAAGCTCTATTGTCTTGGGACTTGTGTATGTGTAAAGTGTATCTATTAGGGTACCAAAACCTAGTTACCCTGGCATAATGGCTCTTGCATAAGTGGGGTCTCAGGACTTGTGTATGTGTAAAGTGTATCTATAATGGTACCAAAACCAAGACCCTGGCAAAATGGGCTCCTGCATAACTGGGGTCTCGGTATGATAAGGTGTATAAACCTTATCTTGGAATTGGAGACCGTGGCTCTTTTTGAAGAATCTTAGCTAGCTGTTGCATGTAATTTAGCTAAGGATGTTTTAACTTTTGAGTGAGCTAAAGCTCTCATTAAATGTCTTTGAATGTATGGAAGGATAATGAACTTGATGAATTCATTCTCAAGACATGCTTTGTTTTCAATCTCTTTGTTTATAAGCATGTTGGAAGCCAATGCTCATTGCATGTTTATCTTGGGCAAAGATCTGACTACCTTATTATGATCTTGTAAATAGGATGTTTATCTTGGGTGTGTCATTATTCACAATTTCCTTAAAAGGTGGTGAGGAAGCTGACTCCTAATTAAGAAGACTCCAGGTGTAGTGACAAGTCTAATGTGCAATGCAATTTTCTCTCTTTTTTTTGCTTGGTTGTATTGGCTATTCTCTTCTGGGTCATAGAACAGCGTCGTATGATTTTTTCCCCTTAAAACTGGAGAAAGAATTGGTGATGGCTGGATTTGGTTTCCTTCCAAATCACATGGCCTTGCATTTATTTTTTGTATTAAGACAAAACGTGTTCATTTGATCTAATATATGTAGTAACACATTATTCTTTCTTAGGATACATGCTTTAGGGTTTGTGTGGCATGGGTATAAGCTCCTTATAAGTAGTTATAAGGGCATTGTTATGCCCTCATGTCAAACAAACTTTGTATGTTCATCTTGGTTTCCTTCCATATTATGAGAAAAATGTCTGAAGTTTTTCTTACCTGACATCTGATCTTTGTGTACAAGTGTTTCTAACAATTTTGCTTTGCATTTTTGTACAATAGAATAGCATTGCCCTCCCTTTTTGCATGTATCATAATTTTCATGTTGTTTTGCATTCTAAACACGCAGGCAAGGCTTATAACCTAGCCATTGTTCACGTCTATGAAGCATTGATTTCCCTTTGATTAGTCCTTTCTTATTACAATCTCTGTGTAGTTGTAGCATTAATATTTGGTTTTATAGATCGTGGCTTAAGTGATGTTGAACGCATATAAGGGTCAGTTTGGATTGCCAGCAAAAGGGCTGTTGTATAAAAGTCGGTGACTTATTACTAAAGTAGCTTATGAGAAAAAAGTACTTTTCCAACATGACATCCAAACAGAAACTAAATCCCTTACCTATTTTGAAAAATATAGCCCCCTATGGATGCTGATATGCAAATTCCTTTTGACTATGGATCCAAGTTTGTATTTTGTGTTGTTTGATTGCTGCTCTTTTTGTTTATTATAAACATCTTCAACATCATATGTCTCTTTGAATAAAGATGCAGTTCTTCTATTTGTTGCTGATTCCTTTTAATGTGAATTGGTTTCTAAAATGAGTAGATTGTTTTAATTGGCAGGATTTGTCTTTTTATAGGCACCCAATTGACTTCTGTAATTCCTAATCTGTACTATTAGTTGAAAGAATGTAATTATGGAAAGAATCTTGTCTGTAGTGAAAAAGTGCACTACTTTCTTAATCATTTGTTGATTGTGAGTAAACCCTAAACCTCCAAATTTAAAAGTCCTTAGCAATTTTTTTGTTGCTCATTTTGTTACTTATGTCACCCAATAAGGTTATTTGTAGTATAACACTATATAACCTTGTTATGGTCAATGTTTTAGCCAAACAAGAAGTATTTTGATGCAATTGTTGTAGTTAGAGATGGCTTGAACTAATTTAGTTAAAATCCTTAGTGTTTCGTACCGTACCAAATAGCATTTGGAGATTTAATTACTATGCCACAATTGTCAACATCAAGGGAAAATGCATAATGTTTTTATTTTAAAAGACTTTCAATTCACATGAATTGTCAAAGTACAATAATTAAATTGTAAAAATTTATTAAGCAGTTTAAATGACATACATTGGTCATCAGTAGTAATTAGTATTTTCAAGTTGTGTTTATCTATGTTGGTTTGATCGATCAAGAAATGATGAGTTGATAAAGGGATTAAAGGCAGTTTGTTTGAACTGGGGAACTGAGACATTATTATTTGAAGTGATCATTTAGAGCCTGTTTGGATTGCATGCATTATAATGCAAAATTACAATATAATGTATTTTGCCTCATTATAATGTAAAAGTCTGTTTGGATGAGCTATTTTCTATATTTAATTCATGTTTTATTAAAAAACTATTATCATTATCATTTTCACTAAATTTCATTGATACAAGTTATATACTGCTATTTAAGTACTAAGTCTCAATAGACTATCCAAAATAGTATGTAATCCAAAATAATACAAGATAATGCAAAAGTTCATTAATATGTACTATAATGTAATTTTCAAATTAATGCAAAATAATTCAAAATGGCATTATAATATCTGTAATCCAAACAGGCCCTTAATAAACGATGGGTGAATTTTTAGGTTATTGTCTTCTGCTGGTAAACTAATTTGTTATATCTCTTGGCAGTTATTTGTTACAAACATCATACGAAGAATAAATAAGTTAGAGATCCCTGAGTGCTTAAATCTCTTACTTGATAAATGATCTTCAAAATTCAAGTAGGGCTATGAGCGGATGGATAAAGCTTAAAAAGATTTTCACGATTTAAGTACTCTATCGCCTGTTATTTCCTTTTGTGAAAGTTAGGCATTTTTTTCATCACTGCTCTTCGTTTGGGCATCCTATAATGTTGTTCATGTTGCTATGTATAAAAGTATCCCGATTGTGGTTGCCCTTATGTTGTCTGTGTTCATACAATAATATGCAGCGCTCTCTTCTTTTGTTAAAATCTGCTTTATGCTTTTGGTTCTACAATTTCTGAGGTACATTTTGGTTACCGCATGCAGCAGGTTTTCAGACAGTTGCTCTATTTTCATGCAGAATGATTTTCCTGAGAGATCGAAGGCAGGAGGTGATGCAGTCAGTGATATTGTGAGAGATTCACCTCACAAGGTAACATTAATAGTAACATCCAATCTTATAAAATATTTCTTATTGTCCAATATATGTATGTTCTCAGTGAAGCCTACATTTGTTATTTTTTGTTGGTAGTTTTTTTTTTTTTTATATTTTGAATGAAGATGATTGGGTTTGTTCTTAATGCTATGCTGGTCCAGTTCTTATCTGACATGAATTTTGTCCACCCTCGCGTAATGCTTCAGGCTTACAGAAAATAAGACCAGAGCAAGTACTGAAATGAATAAGAGAGCTACATACCACCTTTATTGTTCAGTGTTAACTAATAAATAATGGTCAAGGCTCATAATAATTTCCCATTGGTGAATGGTGATTTCAGAAGTATAACATCAGCTGTCTCCTCTAGTGTCTTGCAAATTTTGGAGATAGCATTTGCTCCCTTGTTTTGGAGAGTTTTGATGTGGGAGATTGAGCTTTTGACTACTTCACAGCTTTCTCTATGTGGGAGATTGTCTTTATAGACCTTTGATTTGATAGTGATATTTTTTTATACTTGTATGAATTGTTAATCTTATATATTTCATTGATGAAAAATGGTGATAAGCTTTCATTTTTGGTGACATTTCTTTGCCGTGATACATAATGATATTACTTTGTTAACGCCTGTGCAGATCTTTGTTGGTGGTATTTCAAACACACTTTCTTATGAAATGGTAATTGTCTGTTGCTTCAATTTCCCTTAGTTTATTTTATCCTTTCTATTGGGTATATTTTGGTGTAGAGTAATTTTTTGATGGTCTTCATACATTCCTTTTTCGCATATATTGTGGCCTATTCTCCCATGAGATGAAATTATCTTGTGTTTTTCAGCTCTTGGAGATTTTGCGTGCATTTGGACCGTTGAAGGCCTTCCATTTTGAGATCAATAAGAATATCAGGGAACAATGCGCCTTTTTAGAGGTATAATTTCTCTTGGGTATACATATTTGATAGTCTGCTAGTGATTGATTGGTGTAAAAAAGTTTCGTTCAATCTGTTACCTGTGAGGGCAGAAAGTTACAGTTGCAATTACATTCCTATGGACTATCTAGGCATAAAAAGAGCAGACGTGTTTTAAATATGCAAGACTGGTTTCTGATTTTCATTGTTAAGATTGGTTATTTTAGGACTGGAAAGGAATCAACAAACATTTAGTTTTCTGTCTGGTTGAAATATCACGTGATATTGTGGCCTGCTAGATATTTTTGATAGGAAAATGGTTTTCCTAACTGCATTTTGTAGATGTTGGTTTCTACATTATGGCTTTATGTGCACATATATCAGAAGCTCCTAGATTCTCAAAGAAATTCCTGATGATTCTATTTCTATATACATCTTTTTTGTTGATGATTTGTTTTTTTTTCTCCTCTCGATTTGCTTGGGGTATGGGTGCGTACAACTCGACCCCCAGACCCTGTATGTGCAGGATGCACTGGGTAGGTGTTGTAATATTTATTTTTTCTTCCCACCTAGTGATTCAGAAGTTAAACCTTTTGAGAATAGAAGCTTATGCTAAAACTCCTAATATTTATTTTAGGTTGTCACATGTGATGATATATTGCAATTGTAATTTATATCAGTATTTGTGATCATGATGGTTTTTGGTCATGTGACACCCCGAGGGTCGCTTTTATTTATATAAAATCTCTATTCTTTTTTGTCGCTGCTTCTCCATCATGCAAACGTTGTATAGTTCTAGATCACTATCGAAACTTGTTTTCCTAAATTAAATTCTGGTTGGTCTCTGGTTGATGCCAGTTTGTGGACCAATCTGTCACCCTGAAGGCATGTGCTGCCCTGAATGGTATGAAGTTAGGAGGCAAAGTGCTAACAGTTGCTCAAGCATTTCCAGATGCATCATTTGTGGTAATCCTACTTTTTTTTTTTTCTCATTTCTTTTTTACCTTCAATTATAGTTTCTCAAATTATGTGCTCCAATGAGAAACAATTATCATTTCTAGGAAACCCATGGGGATGTACCATCTTATGAGATCCCGCAGCATGTAAAAATACTCCTTGAGAAGCCCACAGAAGTCTTGAAGATCAAGAATGCGGTAAATTGACTTCCCCTTTTATTCTATACCTTCATAAGTTGGGGTACTACTCAACTAAGTCATTTGGATTCTTGTTTTTATGCACATAGGTTAATCCATTGGCCATTGAGTTACTGTCTGAATCTGATTTGGAAGAGATCTTGGAAGATGTACGACAAGAGTGTACCAGGTATTTGCTTCAAACTGCGAACGGCCATAACAAACTATGTATTTTAGTTCCTTCAAATGTCCTTTTTTATACCATTTTTCTGTTGCAGGTTTGGCTCAATCAAATCCATTAATATAGTTAAAACAGTTGATGCTGCTGTCCCAGAAACACAGGAGGCAACGGAATTATCAGCATCCTTTCAGACTTCAAAAGAAACAGCAAATATTGAAAAGACTTTGAAAACAGAATTGGATGTAGGTCCTGATGTTGATAACAGAACTACTTTAGAGATGGGCTCTCCTTGCAATATTCATGAAAACGCAGAAAATGTAAGGAAACCGAAAGAAGAACAACAGGAGGATGCTCTTGTTGCTGATCTATCCACAACTTTGGAAGAAACCACGGTTGAAGAACTCGGGAAATCTGACAGCACAACAGAACCAATAAAAAGTGAAGGTAACAAAGTCTCCACAGAGGATTCTGTTGCTGAATTATGCGAGAATGTGGAAGGTACAATTCCAATACCCGGAGATGTGTGCAAAGCCAATGGAGATTTGGAAGAAAAAGAAGCTTCATCAGATAATGTTTCCGGTTCTGAAGTGGATGCTAAAGAAGTCAGTGAGATAGATGTAGAGGTAAATGCAGATCACATTTTCGAGCCCGGTTGCATTTTTGTGGAGTTTAGGAGAACAGAAGCTTCATGTTTGGCAGCACATTGCTTGCACGGACGTCTTTTTGATGGGCGGACTGTGACAATAGAGTATGCGCCTCACGATCTTTACAAGAAAAGGTTTCCCAAATGAAAGTGCTTTGGTGCAAAATGGCTGGAGTGCGTGCTTCGAATGCATATTTGCTGTTCAATTGAGGCAGTAGGGTTTCTAGCCACTTGAGACATCCTGCAAAACCGGTTTTTCGGTTCATGGTTCACTGGTGCTTAATGATCCCGTTAAAATTCATTTGTAGACTCAAATTACCATTGCAAGATCGGTGTCTGTCTGTTATTTTGGTTCCTAAGGCTTTATGGGCAATTCTGCAAACTGCAGTAGACAGACTTTCATGAATTGTTGCAGTTTGAATGTCTGCAGGATATGGATTTTGAGATGCGCGTGGTTTATCATCTAACAATGTCTAATAGTTGAATCTGTTTTTGCTTTATTGTGTTCAACTTGCTGGGTTTAGCAGGTTCAGTGCAGTAGAAGGGAACTAGGAAAGGATACCAACTAGGTGAATTTTCCATTTCATGGCCGGAACAAAGAAGTAATACCATTTGCAATTCAAAGTTAAATGCACATGTTGAAAGTACTCTTCTGTTTTTTTCAGCTAAAATCTGAGTGTTTGTACTTGTGATGTTGTATACATGTATTTGCTAGATGAGCTTATGTGTGGTAGAGTATCTGATTTCGCTCTAAAAGTTATTGTAAACTTACCTAAGCACATTATGGCACTATCTTAATCTTTTACTTGGCCAAAAGCCCAAAAATAAATATTTCAATGGCAAAATTTTTCCAAAAAAGCGTACTTCAATTTCCAAAAAACGTATTCATAAAATTTCTTGGAATGGCAAGATTTTTTTAGTGGACAGTAAAAACAAGACGGGCGTAAATTAGGCAGGTGATTATCTGAGCTAACTATATGTGGTAACTTTATTTTTTGGCCTTGTCTTACGACTTGTCCAGTTGTCCAATTCGATTGGCCAATGTGGTTGTGACTCACACTTATGTTTGAAATCTACTATATATATATAAAAGCAATAAGGTTTGGAGCCTTTACGTTGCGCCACGTCAGCTTTGTATACATGTCGTTTCGAGATTGTGCCACGATAGATTTTGCCACATGTCAAATTTTTATAATTTACACATCATTATAATTTTTCCATGTCATATGCCAAGTGTCTATTTTTTCCATATCACTAATATTTCGGATCTCCTAAAACAAGAAGGTGATCTTTGAAATTCTCTAAATAAGAAAAAAAAATCGTTTTCATCAAAAATAAGAAACAAATTATCCTCTCCCATGCAATATTAATAAAATAAGAAAGTGATCTTATGTTAATTTCTCCAACGTTTAGATCTAGATTTTTTTTTAAATGTGAACCTTTACTAATTTGTTAATACTAGATCTACATACTTATCTTTTTCTTCATAACCTGCTTACTTTTACTATAAATTATATTTAAATAACCTCATCGTTATTATTAAACTCATTTTAAACTCAAAATTATATACATATCTTAACAAAGTCAGATCTGTCAAACAATATTTTTTATTTAAAATAAATGAAAACCTATCTAATTTGAGCATATCCGTTAAACAGATTTTAAGCAAATTTTGAATATTGTATATTTTATTATTGTTAAATCTTGAGCTAAAATTTAATTATTAATTTGATCTCCATAAAATACATATTTCAAATGAGATGATATATTTTAAAAATGAAAACTTCTTACGAAATCTTAATATAGTTTTCATTTGAGAGAAATCGAAACCTAATTCTATTTGGTTTGAATATATTTAATATCTTAAACCAATTTTGTACAATCTATATTTTGTAGGGTATAAATATCCTTTATATTTTAACAAGATATCTTTTGAAAAAAAATTTATACATATATGTTAATTTTTTTACGAAAAAAATTTAATGATAAATGTTTATAATGTTTAAAAATAATAAAAATATAGATAAAATAATATTTAATATTATATATATATTGAAAGATTTGATAATATCAAAACTTAGGTACATGAAAATTAATTAAAAAATATAGATAATATAATAATTAATTTTATTTAATCGTTGCTTTAATGAGCCACTAGAACGATTTTGACCCTATCATAAATTAAATTAGTTATATTTTAACAATTTATAATAAATAAATTATCTTTATTTTTCTTATTAAATTATATATTATTATTAAATTAATTATTATTTTTCAAAATCTCATCCTTCCATATTTTCAAAATATATCTTTTTTTGCTTTATTTTCTTCATATTTTATTTCTTTTTTTAAATTAAACCTATTTATGAAATATTGTCAAGGAAAATAAGCAATGTAGATTATTTTATCTTAATAATCTATTTATTCTCAATTTTAAACTTAATAATCTAGATATAATTTGTTTCATTTGATTTAAAAAAATAATTTTTATACATATTAGGGTAATAAATTACTTACATTAAATTTTATATCATATTTTTATTTATTAATATATTTTTATAGTATATCTAAAAAAAAATATCAAATCATAGTCGTGCAGGGCACGACGGGAACAACTAGTATCATCATAAATAATGTAACTATATGCATCATTAGATCTTTTTTCTAAAGTCAATTTAGTAAAATGCAATTGAAGTATTTGATTAAATTTTTTTAACAAAATTAGTTATTAGTGAACCAAAAAATTGAACCCAACAAAATAGCCCAGGCCCATCCTCAAAACACCAGCAAAATAAGAAGCGGAGGTAGAGGAAAAGAGTCGAGTCTTTATCCATTCCCACAAGATAAAGGAAATTTTGGCCTCTCCTCCTCAACAATGGCGACTTCGGCTGCCACTGGCCTACTCTTCACCATTCCCACTACTGTCTGCTTCCGAAAAACGCGTGTCGCGCCATTGCAGACGCTCAAGGCGAAGGACCTCTCGTCGGAGCTAGGGTTTGCCACTTCCCAATTGTGCGGCCTCAAAATCTCCCACCAGCATCTTTCAAAGCCCGTCTCTTCTCCGACTTCCACACCTGCTCTTGTTCCTATTGTCGCTCGTACTTTCTCTCTCTCCTTTCTTCCACTTGAAGCTCTTGCTTGATTTGTTCCGTGTATGATTGCGATTTTTTTCATGGTTCAATCAATGGATACTTCTTGATTGTTTGCAATTTGAATTCGTTAATGCATTCATTTGAAATTGATTGCTAGTGTAGATTTTGTTGCTGATGATGCCCTCAATTTGTCTGTGTGGTTTTACTTGCGCAAATGGCCACAATTTTCTTCTCTTTTACTTACGGAATTGATCAGTGAGTTATCACTTGTGTTTCTATGGCATATTCATGTACTTAATTGAGTGGTAAGATGGATTATTATTTGCATCTTCTGATGATACCTAGTGATATTATGTGCTTTACTTAGAACGTGGTTGTGTTTGATGCTTTTCATCTTCTGATGATACCTAGTGATATTGTGTGCTTTACTTAGGATGTGGCTGTTTTTGATGCTTTTCAACTACTTGATTTTTGCTGGTTCATATGTTCAAAACCAATAAGCTAGAAGATGACTCTCTTTAACCCAATTTTCAAGTTCAATTGCTGAAGAATTTTTACAGCCATGAGCCATGCCATTATCATTGAAATTAAAAAATGTCAACTGTCTCTGAGACTCTGATGAGGATAAGTAGTGTATTATCTGACATCTAAGAGTAATGATTTGCCATTGTTCTTGAATTCTGAGTATACAATGTTGGAGCTGAACAATCTTGTGAAATGATTGTTTTGGCCAGGGAGAATCTGTCCTTTCACAGGGAAGAAATCTAACAGGGCAAATAACGTGTCTTTCTCGAACAAGAAGTCGAAGAAACTGCAGTTTGTGAACCTGCAGTACAAGCGAGTATGGTGGGAGGAAGGCAAACGATTCGTCAAGCTTCGGTTGTCAACGAAAGCTTTGAAGACGATTGAGAAGAATGGGTTGGCTGCTGTTGCTAAAAAGGCCGGAATCGACCTCTCTAAGGAGTAATACTAATATTGCAGAGAGTTTCCCCTGCAGAGCTTCAGTAAAATTGTAATGTGTTTTTGTTAGATCATTTGATTGTGTTCATGAATCTCTGCTTGTAATGAAGTTTGTAGAGGTTTTATTTTGCTGTTGCTTCAACTGGGTTTTCACCCTCCTTTGAACTGGGAAAAAGGCAAATGAGAATCCAAGTGTTGTTGATTTGATTGTTCGTAATTATATGACTGCATATATGGAAAAACGAAGATAAAAAACAAAGAATACCGTTCTTGATTGTTTGCAAAATTGAATTTTGTAATGGGTTAAATTGCATATTGCTAGGTGGAACAATTGTTTGTATGATTTCACTTGCTCCTTGGAAATGATTGTGGAAAAGTTTACCACAATTTTCTCTACTTTGTTGTACAATAAAAACTGAGTGTGAGTTGGTTTGCTTCATGGTTTTCAGCACTTGGAATATTAAAAATTCTCTCTCCCATTGCTGAAAATAAAACAATTTTTTTAGGTAAAAATTCGGTTTACTAGACAAGTCCGGCAGATTCGAGAGGCCATTAAAAGACGACAGTCGAGGGACTCGACCAGCGCGAATACACGCATGAGAAAACTACAAACAATGCAGAATACAATAAACTACAATGGAACAACAAAGAGCTAGGATGCACTCCACAGAGCAAAGTTCAGAAGGAATCCACAACAATCTAATGAAGTGAATGATGGTAATAAATGTTACAAAAAAAATTGTGTTTGTTTATCGTTTTGGGCCTGATGGGCTACCTTCTGGCCCATCATATTCATATGGGCCTGATCCTACACCTGGCCTACCTCTAGGTCCCCATGGACCACCACAATTGCCACTTTCAGATTTCACCATCCACCTTTGTGAGATTATTGACTTATTGTTATTAGTAGGAAATTTTATTCAGTCCTAAATATTTGTTTTGTAGTAATAAAAGTTTTATATAATAGACAAAATTTTCTGTTGAGCTAATTGACTATTACAAGATGGCTAGGCCACACATAATTGCAATTTCAAATACAGTACAAGAAAATGAACCCTAGCAACAAAGCCACACGTCTGTTGTATTGACAGTTCACAGAAAAATGACCCATACCCATACAAACAAATTACAACCACTCGTTTAATTCTCAATGCATATTTGAAAACGTAACTTTTAATAATAATTGATTTGGCTACTAATTGCTTCCTACCAAACGTACCTTAAGCGTTTACTCTAGGTTCTCGGTTGGATCCTTCTTTAAGAAACACACTATGGGTTTAAGAAACACACTATGGGTGCGTTTGGTAGTGCTTATATGCACTACTTATAAGTACAAAAATGCTTATATGCAGAAATAAGCACATAAGCATTGTCGAACACACAATTCTCGCATATTTTAAACAACGTGTAAGCACATGCTTATAAGTAAAAAAAAATAATCAACACCCCTATGCTTATCGGTTTAAGCATGCTTATGCCACAAAAATGTAAGGACGTGGACCCCACCCTCAACTTTTTAATAATACCCTCATAAATACTCCCTCTCTCCTTTATCTTCTTCCTCCCCCTTTCTTCTCTCTCATTTTCACATAATTGTTCATTCACCATTGAAATCCAATTGAGCTTCACCACCGGGTATACCTTCTTTGCCTCGTCAATGTCTAAAAATTTCGTCTCCAAAATTGTTCTGTTTGGATTTGTCCTTCTCCAATTGCATTTACTAAAATTGATCTAGACGGAACGACGACGCCGACTTCATTCAACTGATAAAACAACCCTAGGAAAGAACCAGAGAGAATCGCGACGACAACTTTGCCGTCGGCGGCGGATTCGTCTGGGGAGTGGACAACAACCAACTGACGGACTCGGGATTACTGACAACCTTAGGAAGGAGAACCGAGATAATTCGGACGGAACAACGGATTCCGGAGAAAGAATTCTTCACCGCCGGCGAACCAGAGGAGAGAATTCTTCACCGCATATCTTCTCTACCTCGTCGCTAACTGATGCCCAATTTCATTCAACTAATAAACAACCCACGGAAGGTGAACATGAGAGAGAGTCTGGACAAAACGATGGACTCGGGAGAAAAATCTTCATCGTCGGCATATAGCTTCTCTGCCTCTTCAAAGTCAAATTCATCTTCAAAATAGATCGGTTTGAATTCGTCCTTCTCAATTGAATAAGATGGCGCAATTGCAAGCCTACCCTTACCCCCGAAACCGATCTCGAACCGGAACAGAACGACGCCGATGCAGGACGGAACGATGGGCTTGGGAGAAAGAATTCGGACGGAATGACGGGCTCGGGATAAAGAATCCGGACGGAATGACGATGACCCAAGGCCATAAAAATTCAATTTAAAAAAAAAGGTTTTAAATGTGTTATTAAAAAATGATTTTGTAAGGGCATTTTGGACCTTTCCTTAATTACCTTTTAAAAATCAGCAAACCCTCCAACCGAACACCACTTGCTTACAGCAGAAATAAGTTTTTACTTATCAGCATCAGAAAAAGTTTTTACTTATCAGCACAATCCACTTTAAGTAACTTATCAGCACAAAAAACTTATAAGTAACTTATAAGCAAAATTTACCCGAACGCACCCTATATTAAAACTTTTGGGGCTCAAAATGACTCAAAAATTTCTATCTAACAAAGTATGAGATTGAGTGTGCATTTGGTAGTGCTTATATGGACTACTTATAAGCATAAAAATGCTTATATGCAGAAATAAGCACATAAGCATTACCGAACACACAATTCTCGCATATTTTAAGCAGCGCGTAATCACATGCTTATAAGTAAAAAAAAATAATCAACACCCCCATGCTTATCGGTTTAAGCATGCTTATCCCACAAAAATGTAAGCACGTGGGCCCCACCCTCAACTTTTTAATAATACCCTCATAAATACTCCCTCTCTCCTTTATCTTCTTCCTCCCCCTTTCTTCTCTCTCATTTTCACATAATTGCTCATTCACCATTGAAATCCAATTGAGCTTCACCACCGGTATACCTTCTTTGCCTCGTCAATGTCTAAAAATTTCGTCTCCAAAATTGTTCTGTTTGGATTTGTCCTTCTCTAATTGCATTTACTAAAATCGATCTAGACGGAACGACGACGCCGGCTTCATTCAACTGATAAAACAACCCTAGGAAAGAACCAGAGAGAATCGCGACGACAACTTTGCCGTCGGCGGCGGATTCGTCTGGGGAGTGGACAACAACCAACTGACGGACTCGGGATTACTGACAACCTTAGGAAGGAGAACCGAGATAATTCGGACGGAACAACGGATTCCGGAGAAAGAATTCTTCACCGCCGGCGAACCAGAGGAGAGAATTCTTCACCGCATATCTTCTCTACCTCGTCGCTAACTGATGCCCAATTTCATTCAACTAATAAACAACCCACGGAAGGTGAACATGAGAGAGAGTCTGGACAAAACGATGGACTCGGGAGAAAAATCTTCATCGTCGGCATATAGCTTCTCTGCCTCTTCAAAGTCAAATTCATCTTCAAAATAGATCGGCTTGAATTCGTCCTTCTCAATTGAATAAGATGGCGCAATTGCAAGCCTACCCTTACCCCCGAAACTGATCTCGAACCGGAACAGAACGACGCCGATGCAGGACGGAATGACGGGCTCGGGATAAAGAATCCGGACGGAATGACGATGACCCAAGGCCACAAAAATTCAATTTAAAAAAAAGGTTTTAAATGTGTTATTAAAAAATGATTTTGTAAGGGCATTTTGGACCTTTCCTTAATTACCTTTTAAAAATCAGCAAACCCTCCAACCGAACACCACTTGCTTACAGCAGAAATAAGTTCTTACTTATCAGCATCAGAAAAAGTTTTTACTTATCAGCACAAAAAACTTATAAGTAACTTATAAGCAAAATTTACCCGAACGCACCCTGAGTAGCATATTTTTTTTGGCTTGCCTTTTTGGTTAGCTTGATTCGATCGGTCGGACACCATTTTACATCCGGACCGGGTACTTTAATTTGTAGCCCCATTTTGGGAGAGACCCTTCCAAAATCAGTTTCTCCATATATGCCGCCAGTGAGATTCGAACTTCGAATCTCCTGAACAACACTTTAAAAATCTAGCACCACTTTACCACTAGACCAACTGAGTATTGGTAGATTGAGTAGCATAAATATACATCGTTACATGAAAAAATTGTTATAGTATTGTATAAGATTGACATGCATTATTCCATTATTCGATCTGCCAGAGTTAGGGTGGTAGTAAAACCTATTCAGCTCAATATTCTACAAAATACTAAGCGGGTCCTGTATGAAGAGGGACCGTTTCGTATTTAAACGGCTTAAATGTTTATTTAGATAAATCTAGAGAGGTACCTTAGTGGACTGAAAGATTAAGCGGGTTGAGACCTGCTAGTACCTAAACGAGACTTAAACGGGATCCAGATCGACAAGATTTTTGGAACGATAATTCAACCTAATTGGCAAAATTTACAGTTTGGTTTTTACTTTATTCTCCTAAATGCTTTCGTATACTCTAAAATCTTACTAATCTGAATGATGGATCCATGGAGGATGTATAGACAAAAACATGTAAATCAGAGAGGCCGGTGGTCACTCATTCTTATCCTTATAATCATATGAGGAAAGAATTGCAATGATCGATACATAATTCAAGGACTGACATTTGTTTTTGATGGTATACACTGACAATTCAAGGAAAGAATTGCAATTTTCATCATCCCATGTGGATCTAAGGTGATACCTACTCATAAGACTCACAAGCTTGAATTAGCAACCATGTAATAACAATTTCGTAAGATATAGCAATTTTATATTCCATTTAGAATTGGAATATTGGAAATTGAAATTGAAATTGAACCCATTTATTAAGAATCATGTGGGCTCTTCCTTGCACCATATATCTAGCCTTGAAGTGTCCATGGATTTATACACTGATTTATTCAATATTAATTCGTCTATCCTCTTCTCTTTATTATTTCCTCATCCAGTAACCACACAAATAACAAATTAGTACCCAATGAAACATTAATTTAAGCGATGGACATCCTATCAAATATACTCTCATAAATTTCATCAAAACTCCTAAGCTAAATCCAATTTAGTGTGGATATTTTTTAAATAGGAAAGAAATTAGAGGGGCATCCCAATAAGAAGAGATTGTCCTAGGGTATTTTTGCGTCAAAGTTGACTGCAAGGGGGACAAAATTACATTCTTAGAAAATATGAGCAATGCTTCAACTCTGAAAGCGGGTCAGGAAGTAGAAGATCTCAGACCTAATCAACTCAATTTTTCGCAGACAACGTATATTAGTCACCCATAATGGCTAGCTTATTTTTTTTGGTAGAAACCATAATGGCTAGCTTATTGTACATGTGAGATTGAAGAGAGAGAAAAAATGTAAAATTAAGGATGCATCAAAAAAACACAATGCAAACTCAGCGCTAATCCTCTATTCCACTTTCTCGTTCCACTTCCATGTTCCAATTAGCTATTTAAATACTAAATTAATATTTAAAAAAAATTAAAAAATCATTTTTATATATAAAATAACTATATTTATATGTGTGCAAAATTTTAACTTAAAAATCATATTATATAATTTTTAAAAATGAAAAGGGTCATAATTTATATGAAAATCATTCTCTTAATTTATAAAAAAATTAATAATAAGCTTTTTAAGATAAAAATTTGCACACATATACATATAGATGTTTACAATATAAATATAATTTTTAAATTTAAAAAAAAATTAATTTAGTATTTTTTATAGCTAATTGAAACATGAAAGTGGAACACGAAAGTGGAATAGAGGATTATCACTGAAACTCACTAGTGAATCAATGCGGAATATGGATTTGGTAACGAGGAAGAACACAAACTAAAGTTTACCACCTTTAATTAATTTCCAGGAATTTCAGTACTAATTTTCCACAACCAACGTTAACTATGTGCCAAAAAAACACAATGCAAACTAGTGAATCCAATTCCACAATGACATTCTTAAGCTGCATTTGTCTGACCAACATAACATAATTACTTCCCAATATATTAACCAACCACCTCTAAGTTTCCATATCATATTCTTGAGATGCATTTCATACTACTAGTATCATAACTATAACCTAAAGTGGAGGTTAAAAAAATTATTAAACGATACATGTCACTTTTAGATTGGACCGTACCACCTGTTTTTTTAATAATAATCTTTTGTTTTATCCTTGCCAATTTGGTTATTATTATAATCTAAATATTTATTACCTTATATGAAAGATTTTGATTGGTTGTATGATAATTGCCTTTTCTTTTTACGCAAATCATAACAAAATTTTATATTTAAACAGTTACATAATTATTTCTCGGATAATAAATATATTTGAAAATATTTTATTTAAGAAAAACCCGTACAAGGTACGGGAATACATACTAATTTCATACATGTAATATATATAAATCATACTGATGATCGAGTGTGCAATATATTTCATACTGCTAGTATTTCATATCGAGTGTTCAAGATATTCAAATAAATTTTTTATTGTGTGTAATTTATTCTTTATGAATGTGCATTATTTTCAACACAAAATTTGTGTTTTAAAAACTAAATTCAACCATGCCAAATTTTTCCCTCTTTTTATTAAAGAAATAGGATCACTTAGACCGTCAATTTTTTAAAAATCGAATGCCTTGTGCATTCTCTAATCTTTTTCGAGCGCACGTTATAGGTTCAAGTCTAGTGGGCTAATTACTCTATCATGAGGGTTCAACACGTCACGGTCTATATGCATATACACGTTAAGCTCCCTATCATGTTCCTATGTGATGACCCAACTAAATTTTACCCCTCTTCCGAAATTTTACTGAAAGAATTCGGTTCAAAACCAGGTGAAAATTTTCGATCTCATCCAAGAGCCCCAATTCAAACAAAGCACATACAACCAAATGAAGGACATACGAAATTCATGGCTTAGGATGCGTTTGGTACTTTGTATCAGAGAATTAAACGCCCACAAAAAAAAGGGACTGTAAAAAACAACAACCGCCAACTAGAGAGCTTACCTGGAGATGACTCAGCATCACTGCCTACTTGTCCAGCTACTCGCCTCCGCGTTTGTTGATGCTTCTGTATATTCCACTCGTTTTTCACATGAACAATAATAGGACAAGATTATAAAATCATTCACTTTTTCTTTTTAATCAATTAGAAATTTAGGATAGATTACAAACAATTTATTGTCTTAGACATCCTTAATTCCATGTCAATTATACGAATCATATTGAATATATATTTAAGAGATTCCATAAATCTCGTAAATCTCTTCTTATAGAAGGTTTAGCATGGTGTGTGGGTGATGGATACAATATTTCTGTTTGGCGTGATAAATGGGTGCCCGATGGCTTTGGTAAATTTCGACAGCCAGTGTTGGTTCAAGGGGCTGATTTAACGCTTATGGTGTCGTATTTGATTAATCCTGATCACCGCACTTGGAATCTATCACGGTTAAATGTTGTGTTAGAACCTTCTGATGTTACGCTTGTGTTAGGGTTGCCTTTAAGCTATTTTTCAAGGGAAGATGTTCTGTTTTGGCCTTTGTGTTCGAATGGCTTATTTTCGGTGAAGTCTGCTTACTGGCTAGGGATGTCTGATTTATCTCAGGGCTTGCATATTGCACCCTCTTCGCCAGTATGGAGCATTGTTTGGAAGCTTAATGTTCCTCCAAAGCTTCGCACTTTTGCTTGGAAGTTATTGTCCAATTCTTTGAGTCTTAAGATTGGCCTACATCAACGTCAGGTTACTGATACTGCTATATGTGAACTCTGTAATCATGCTCCTGAAACTGCTTGGCATATGATTTTTAGCTGTTCTCACGCTCGGCCTTTGTGGAATCAATCAGGAATACTTTCTGGTTTGCTTTCCTTGCAATCTTCTTCTTTGCACGATTTGGTAATGCAAATTGCGGATCAATATGGCGCTGCTGGTGTTGAAGAATTTTTTTTAATTGCTTGGGTTTGTTGGAGTGCAAGAAATCTGGGTATTTTTTAGAGTAGGTATAATCAGGGGCTTAATCTGCTAATAGGTTACAACAATTATATTCTTGCATACAAATCTGTTGCTGTTGCTGATCAATCTCCTCAATCATCTCAACCTGTATCACGAATTTCTTCATGGCAACCACCACCGCCTGGGATCATTAAAATTAACACTGATGCCGCTTGTTTGAGGGATAATGGCACTGGATTGGGGGTGGTTTTACGAGATTCAGCAGGTGTAGTGGTCTCTTCTGCTGTTCGCCGCTGCTCATCGACAATGCCGGTCTTAATTGCTGAAGCACGTGCTCTGTTGTTTGGTCTACAATTGGCAAAGTCACTTGGCTTCTTATCTATAATTTCTGAAACTGATTCACTAAGTTTAATATTAGGAATTACTAGGGGAGGTTCTAATCTCTCTTATTATGGGTTGATTTTAGATGATATTAGACTCCTTTTACAGTCTTTTAGTTCAAATTCGTGTGTGTATGTAAGTCGTCATGGAAATGTTGTAGCTGACTATGTTACTCGTTTATGTCCCGAAATGGGTCATGAACAAATATTTGGTTCTAATTCTCCGTCGGGTGTTTTAGCTTTGGCGGAGTTAGACCTTTAATAAAATTTACAACTTTCCTCTCAAAAAAAAAAATATATTTAAGAGATTATATTTTTTCCCTCAACGTTTGTTATTAGCTAGGGAGTTAATTATTTACGTATCACTTATGAACTAGTTGAAGTCCCGTGATATTCACGGAATAATTTTACTAAAAAACTATACAATTCTACAATATTAATTTGAAATACTAAATATATTTATATAATATCATAATAAATTATGCAATAGACAAATGCATAAGAAGATAAAGAAAATCTAATTTTATAATTAAAATTAATTAAAATTCAATTTTTTTTGACATTTACATTTAATCTTAGTCATCAACATAAAATTATATATTTTTTTCAAAATAAAAATATATCAACATAACAAAATTTATTATTTAAAATTATATCACTATATAGATATAAATTTTATACTTGGAGCTCAAGCCTTATTAAAAGATAAAAAAAATTATTAAAACCCTAAATCTTGTTAAGAGATAAAAATATTAAATTAATATGGAATATATCATCTCATAGGAATTTATGTATATAGAAATTATATAAATATGTTATTTATTGTAGTAAACTAATTCATAATCCATAGATAGAAAATTATATACATAAAAATTATATAAACATATTATCTATTTAGTATATATAGAAAAAATATTATAAGTTGTTACAAAATTTATTAAAATATAATTTTACATTAATTTATTCAAAAATACCACGTGGCGCAAATTTTACAACAGACTTGGGTTCCGCTTTATAATGTATTAGTATAGATGGCCCAAATACTAGGTGGAAATCAAAATAGGAGTTTTTTTTAATAAAAATACTTGATTAAACAATCAAAGCCTAAAAATTACATTTTATAAAAAAAAATCTTAAAATTCTAAAAAGTTCACATAATTAATAATTTTAATTGAAAATCTTATTATGTGCATAGAAAAATCATTTCAAAGATACAAATCAAACACATAGACCAAAATATGCATTAAATTCTTATCCAAAACCCAAATTGCGTTAAAATCTTATCCAAAACAAATTATGTCCACCACAGTAAAGCAGTAAACAATACGACGTGGTCGCCATTTACCCGCCATTTACCCTGCTTTTTCTGCGGCCTATAAACTCTTTGGTGCTCCCACGTCACGCCATGTGGCATCCACGTCATCCTCACCACTCATACGGGACCCCCCACAATCCTCTCCTATAAAAGCCCTCTGCTAGATCTCTCCTACAAAAAAAAACGTAAAGAGATCTCTCAAATTGCTCTCCCTCAAATCCGCCATTAAAGTATTCAGCTCTCGATCTTCACTCCATCTCTGCTCCAATTAATCAAATCCTCTTCCCCTAACTTCTCCGTTCAAATCAGAAAAAGGGAGAAAAAATGGAGGTTTCGCTAATCGCAAGCTCTCAGGTGAAGACGATGGGAAAGAGTGCTGCTAGTTGCGTTGAGAAGCAATTCGGTTACTTCAATTCGACGAATCCGAGTTTCTTTCGTAGCAGAAGCTTCGTTTTGGCCAGATCTAAGATGAATTGTTGCGTCGGATTCAGATTGAACTTGAAGGCTTCGCGAATTTCCCCCATTTTTGCAGTTCAGAAGGAAGTCGTGAATCGTTCTTCTTCCAGAAAAAGCAAATCCGTAAGTTTTTAATTCCAACTTTTGCTTTTGCTTTTTGTTCTCTTTTGATTGAGTGAAGAAAAAATCATGAACCTAAAACGTGTTTGACCGTTTCTTCTTGTTTCCTTCTTCCGCCCAAATTGTTGGAAAAGATGGATTGTGAGGAAAAACGTTCCGAATACTGATTTTGGCTCCATGAGCTTGACAATTGTACCAATAATTGGACTTAACCCCCAATTCCAACTTCAACTTTTTTTCCGGTAGAATTAGGCAAAATTTAGGTATACAAATCATGCTAATCTTGAGTTTATGATCAGATTGATGGAGGAAGATTGTACGTTGCGTTGCCATTGAATTTGATATCAGAGTGCTACACAATAAACCACATCAAAGCAATCACAACAGGGCTTAAAGCTTTAAAACTAATGGGAATCGACGGCGTAGAACTTCCGATTTGGTGGGGCGTTGTAGAGAAGAACGCAGGTGATTACAATTGGTCTGCTTACCTCAAACTAGCTGAGTTGATTCACAACATGGGACTTAAGATCCACGCCTCGTTCTACTTCAACGCTTCCAAAGACGCCAAAATCCAACTCCCTGAGTTTGTCACTATGATTGGTGAAGCTAATCCGGACGTCTTCTTCACTGATAAATCAGGGAAAAAGTATAAGGATTGCTTGTCATTGTCTGTTGATGATCTACCGGTTCTTGATGGTAGGACACCAGTTCAAGCCTATGAAGCCTTCTGTGAAAGCTTCAAACTGACATTTGCCTCATACTTGGACTCAACTATCACGGTAAGAACGAGTAGCATATTTCTTATTGAACTTATTTAGGCTTTGTTGGACAATGCTTATTTGGATACTTGTAAGTCTATATTAGGGTGAATTCTCTGTTGGTTGCTTATACAATCATTTCATGATTTGTAGGGGATCACAATGGGTTTAGGACCAAATGGTGAACTCTGCTACCCTTCGCAACAAGCCACAACCAATTCCAATGGTGTAGGAGAATTCCAATGCTATGATAAATACACACTACTTGATCTCAAGCAACACGGCGAATCAACAAACAACCCTCTATGGGGACTTGGCGGCCCACACGACGCCCCAAGCTACAACGACGCTCCAACCGTGGGCAGCTTCTTTAAAGACCAGGGCGGGTCATGGGAAACGCCATATGGCGAGTTCTTCCTCTCATGGTACTCAAACAAGCTCATTGCCCATGGTGACCGAGTCCTCTCAATGGCTTCACGCGTCTTCAACGACACAAAAGTCGTTGTCTCTGGCAAAATCCCGCTCAACCATGGTTTTTGCGCCACTCGCTCCCACCCGTGTGAGCTCACATCCGGGTTCTACAACACGGCTAATAGAAACGGTTACGAGCCCGTGGCTCAAATGTTTGCTAAAAACGAGGCGGATTTGGTGGTTTCGGGGATGGACTTGTTGGACGAGTACCAGGGCTCGAACTCGAGACCTCAGTTCTTGATTGGTCAAATCAAGGAAGCTTGTAGGAACAATGGGGTTGGTGTAATAGGACAGAATCTAGTTGTCTCGAGTGGAGTTGAAGGAAACAAACAGATTAAGAGGAATTTGAGTGAGGAAGATGGGGTTGTGGATCAGTTCATTTACCAGAGAATGGGGGCTGAGTTCTTCTCCCCGAAGAATTTTCCGGTGTTCACGGAGTTTGTCCGGAGTCTTAGCCAACCGGAGATACATTCCGATGACTTGCCAGCTCAACCTTCAAGGTTGAATGTGCATACACAAGCTGCTTAGGCAGCTTGCTTCTCAGAAAAGAAAGATTGTAACTTTGTAAATATAGGATTGAGACTTGGGGAAATTGTATTACAAAGACCCGAAATGGCATACTTGCTTTTCTACATATATAATATTGATGATTCTTATTAACATATTACATACTAATATTTAGTTTAACTTCTGCACATAAGCAAATGCAAGAGTACTGCAGCTAGTGCCTAGTATAAGTTACTACTATTCACAAGTTTTTCTCATTATTTTGGGGCTAAACAAAATACAGAATTTCAGATACATACACTTTACAATAACTTTTCATAAAGGCTAACCTAAGCAAGCACACAATTAACACTCCCTGAGGTATATGTTGAATTGGAGCAAACCAGTAATGTACAAGATACTATAATGCTGTAGTTCCCTTTTGACTCACAAGCTCAATCTATTCACATCACCAAAGTTCAGAACTCTAGTACTTTTCCTTTGTTCTCCATATACATTTTTCTTTGTTTTAGAATCATGTTGCATATACTCCCACTTCAGAAAGATGAATCTAAGTAAGGTAGTATCCAGCAAAAAATGCACTTATGCTGGCAGCTTCAAGCAGCTTGATCAGTTCTGCAGCAGATTTTGTTGTACTTGTAAATAATGATAGGACAACCTAATAGGAAAACAATAACAGAAATTGTAAATCTTAACATCATGTATAAATACAACCCAAAAAGATGTTTATATGTCACATTCCGAAAACACATCAACAAGCTCTACTATCCCCATACACAGTGGAATAATTCTAGCATATTACCTATAAAACTCGTGTATATTTAGACTCTAAGATAAAAGCAAGTAGAGCTTTGCTTATTAGGGTCTGTTTGGATGTCATGTAGTATTAAAAATTTATGCATTGTCGGGCAATTAATTTAAGATGTATTGTTTCAAAGCCCAGAATAAATAATGTCAAAATGCTTTATATTTAGGGATCCATCCAAACATACATTTTCCATATTAGATATTATAATGCATAGCGCATACCTTATTCACAGGCGATCTTGGTATCAAAGCTGCTGAGGCAAGTAGCAAACGCTTGAAAGGCTGAGATTGGGTAACGATAGTCCATAGTGAAGACGTCTTTTCCTACTTTCCCAAACTGAAGTATAATCTTCTCATGTTCAGGTCCAGCTGGACCATTTTCAGGGGAAGCAACTAACTGAAAGTTCTTAACGGAAGCAACTGTCACCCGCCCATGGAAATTCAAACACCAACACTGAAGCTGATCGTGCCACCTTGGAGCCTTGTTCATCAATACCAGAGCTTCATCTCTTTGCTCGGCAATTGGCCCTGATAAGTTACCGTCTGTACAATTTGATTTTGAACGAACCAATTGATGTGATGAAAACGTATCAAGGCTGCTGAAATGTGAATCTGTTTGTGTGGGGGCCACGCCTTCAGGTTGGACAGCTGATGCAGGAATTGAACCCATTGTAGACAGCATTCTCCTTGGACCCCTGATTCATTTAGGAATGCTATGAATGATTTTCACATCTTATGATCAACATTTGATAAGTATGATGACTAAAGGACTGAAGGCACAGTTTTATTTTCTTCTAGTTATAGAAAACATGATCTCAGACTTGATAGGTGAAATTCATGAGCAATTTAAGGTTCATTTGGCAAGAAGGCCTTGCTAGTCATTATGTCCTTATAAGTTAGGAATAATGAAAAACGGGAATAAGATTCCAGCCAAGCCACTTATAAGTATATATGAGGAGATTATAAGTTTATGGCTAATAATGTCCTCTTGCTAAATAAACCATAACTGAGCGTGTCATACCTTGAACCAAGAACATTCAACTCGTATGAAATGTGGGCTACAGCGTAGTTGCCAAAGGAAACTTTAGGTGTGTCTTGTTTCAAGCCAGCGAGCCTCATGGAGTGGCTCTTTGTCATCTTGGCTCCAGGATGTGGTCTTTGTGCATCATATATGGTAAATTTGGTTCCCAGGAAATTTGATCTAGTGCAAGAGAAAAAAAATGTTTGTCAACTACACTGCAGTGAAACTTTTTTCATGAGTCATTTTCTAAGGAAAGTGTACACCAACCTTAATTTTCCGATGTAGGTACCACCTGCTTTTGACATATCACCAGGATGTAGAGAGACAACATAATCATTATACGTGGCACGTCTAAACTTTCTTGCAGCTAGTAAAAACTTACCATCTTCAGCTAATGCTGCAAAACAAAACAATCAAATCTTTTAAGTCATGGAAATTCACAAAAGAGATATTCACGGAAATGCACAAAAGAGATATTCACATTTTTGGAGAATGCATCATTGAGAGACCAGCAAAATAATAAAATGGACAATAAAAGTTCTTGAGTTCTAAACAGCTACTCTTAATAAATCTACAACCTCCAGTGTGATCTTAAGGAAAAGCATGTATAAGAAGAATTGCCGTGTGCGTAGCAAAATGAATGTATACCGTTTGTCAAGCTGAGATAAAGACGGTAGGTTTGAGTGGCTCGATTCCTTTTAATGAAACACTTGATCATGCTTTCTCTAGGCCCAGGCTGCAAAAAATTGTATGAAATGTCACATTGATATCAAAAACAGTAAAGACTAAAAGAGGACACAATCAAGCAACCAACTGGATGAGAACAAGATCCTTGCATTGCATCCTACAAAATGCAAACCATAACTTATCCTAGAACCCCTTGTTCATAAACATGCCTTAATAATGTCATCAAACCATTCAAAAAGGGTTTTAGGCCCCGTTTGTTTCTATACCAAGAATCGGGTTGGAATCAAACCATAAAACAAAAATCAGGAATTTTAACATATCAAAGTGAGTACTAACTACTGAAAATTACCAAGTTCCAAATTTTTTTTCAACACAGACCTGTTTGACAGAGATTGGAAAGGTGAGTTTCCCAGAAAACTCAGGTGTTTGAACAATCTCCTTCATACTATTCCTCCAATTCTTACACACACCAGCACAAGCAACCACATTCCTTCTCATAGGCCAAGATCCTTCAGAGATCTCCACCCTCAAAAGCACTTCCCTGAGAAGCTCCGGCGGCAAGTGGGCCCAGCAGCAGCTTTTCTGCTGTTGCTCCACGTCAGCATCAACCCTAGCCATGGCTGAGCTGTCCTGGACGACCCTTCTAGAAGGCCACGATCTCCATCTTCTTCTAAACCCGCCCAATTTCAGCTCTAACCTTTTTCTATGAGAAACCCCTTTTGATCCCTCCATTGCTCTGAACTGAAAATCACTCAAAAAAAAAAGAACTCTATTTGAACCCTAGAATTTTGACACAGGAAATGAAAGAAAGCCCATCTGGGTAGTGTAGAAAGTGAGTGAATTTGGGGGGAAATTGGGGAGGGGAATTTGATTTTCGTTGCAGAAACGCAATGAATTTGTTTGGCTTGACAGAATAGATTCGAGCGAGTTAGGTGGGATTTAAGCAGAATTTAGGCTAAGGAAAAATTTGGAAGTTGAACGAGAAGTTATGTTGTCATGCTCAAAGATTAGAGATACGTTCGTGGAAATTTAGCGTTCTGTCTTTTTCATTGATTGATCGATTTTTTTCTTCCTTCTTAATGCAAATCATCATCTTTAGCTACTAGTAGTATATTATACGATATTGTGGTGGGCGTCCACCAATTGATTGACGAGGGAAACGACAATTAGGGGCGTTTGTTAGAAATTCGACAAAGCTAAAGTGAGGAATCGAACTGAAAACATGATAAACTTTCACCCACCCGAGACCGACCAAAAATTTCATGTACCAGACAGAATATGAACTATGTTATAATATTAAACAAAAATATACTAGATATTTTTATTATAAAACCAAATGTTAACACAAACACGGATTTAAGGTGGATAATTCAGATATCTTGTAATTGTTGCTCATCATTATTTATTAGTAAATGTGCAAATTATTTTGTAAATCTCATGCTCCCTTTGGAACTACATTTCGCTCTAAAAAATAACGAAATGTTAAGAAACTACTTAATTTTACGTAAATATCTTTCTATAATTAGTTTGTTTAGATTTATTTTTTTTAAAAAAGAAGTTTTTTTTTTCTTTAAGCATCTTATCAAAGACAAAAACTGAAAAAATCTTGAAAAATTATAAACAAACAAAATATGTAAGAATTACAAGTATTTACGAACCGGGGGAGTACTATTTAAAATTTTCACTAAGGAGATGACAATGATCTTCATATGTATTTACTCTTTAAAAAAAACAAGCAATACTCTATGTCACTTCAATTAAATCAAGGATAGCTTAAAATTTATGTAAGAGATAACTATAGCACAAAGTCAATTGTAAATTTGTAATGTATACTAATATGGTGGTACATTTCTCCCTCAAACAAAAGTCAACTGAATAATTAAAGACTATGACTGTTGCAAAATTTTTTGTTGAATATTGTTTCTTGAATGTATGGAGAGTCAGAATACTATGCTAGAGTAGTTCAACCAAAAATCTTGATGCATAAATTTAAATTATTGATATTTGGCAACTTCATTTCACAAGGTACCGGTGCACATCCAAGCAGCTTGAAGACAAACTTGAAAAGTGTTCCTCTCACTTTAATATTTATTGATGCTAATATTGTGTGACTAATCAGCGATAATGCTATTAATTAATTAATTTGAACAAAAAAATATCGGTTCACATATTTAAATCAATTAGTTGATAAAGCATGGTAATACCGACGTTCAAATTTACCAATTGGCTGTGACATACATGGGGTGTAACTAAAATTTTGCCATGTTTTGTGATATTGGCCTAAAATATTAAAAGTGTATATGTAATCTAATATATATCTAATATAAAAAAAAAAAAAAAAGTAAAAACAAGTATTACTCTAGCTAAGCTATAGTGATGATACTTTAAAATGATTTTAAGAATATGGGATTGGGGGTGTGACTTTGCTAATAAAAAATGGTATTTATATGGTTTTATGTTATATGGTAACTTAGAGCTAGATGAGGTTTTGAAAAGTAACACATGTTAAAGGTGATTTTGTGTTACCCTTTGTTTTTATCAACTTGATTCTCCAAATGACCAAATCTAATAACAAAGAAAAAGTGTTCAAGAAAAAAGAATATAGCGGGACATGTGTAGTAGCACCAAACATATTTTTCTAGCAAAACCTTGATTTCTATGTTTTTATAAAATCCATATACAAAAAATTCCTAAAAAAAATGTTGAACAGAAAGCTATTATTAAACAAAGGATTTTTCTAATGTGTGCCCATGGGCACACAATTAGGATTCTAATCTTGGTAAATCTGGATATTGTTTGTTAATTTTGATTTTTTTAAAAGGGTTTATTAATTTCAATTTAGGGAATAGTTTTGAAATAGTTTCCCAACTTAGCACTTTTATTGTGTGCCCATGGGCACATATTAGACGAACCGTTAAACAAAATAGCTCCTAAATCAGTTAGATCAGATTTTGTACATAAATATTCCGATTTTTTTAACTTATGTAAGGGCATAGGTTAAGAACCTTTATATAGAAATTTTCAAATGTATTTTGATTGTTTAATATTTTTAATATTATTTCCTAAGGCTTTTCTTCTTAGGGCTTAGTTTCCATATTCATTCTTAGAAAAACCGTTCCTATAATAAGCATTACAAAAATCAAATCAAAACAATCTGAATGATTTCATTTAAAAAATTGACTTGATAGGAGCAATCTTAACTATTACTAGAATCAAATGCTGGTGGTACAAACCTAAATTTTAATTGACACGTTAACACTTTTCATTCTCATAGATTCGCCTTGTCCAATTCTACCCAAAAAAAAAGATTCACCTTGTCCAAAATATGGAGTAATCTTAACGGATTCAAACCGAGATGCCAACGAATTTTCCCCTAGTCTTCTCTGCCAGAACAACACTCAAATATATTTTTTAAAACATAATTTCATTTGGTGTGTGGGCTTAACCTTTTTTGTTCAAGTTTTAATTTTTTTAGTATAAAACCAGAAGTACATAAAATCCCATGATTTCATTACTTGATGTTTTAATTATGAACCAAAAACCGAACTAAATAAGCTCGGTTCGGTTCAGTTTATTCTGTCCATTTTTTCCGGTTCAGATCGAGTAGGGTTCGCCTGCATCCACACCCACTGCCATGATTCCCACTCTTGAGGGGAATCACAAAATGGTATACACATGGACCAAGCAACAAAATCCATCAAAATTCGCCTCAAAAATCAAAAGAGAACATGAAAATTTTTCTCCAACTAATAATAATATACTTTATGCCTTTTAATAATGTTGATATCCCCACCTACAAAAGCAATATCTAAAGTAGGTGAAGAGAGGGAAAATGGAGGTATGTGTAGTAGTGGTGGGTTCAAGTTCTCGACTCCCTTTATTCTGTCCAACCAACAAAGTTATAACTAAGTTATAAACAAAGTGTAAGATGAGATGTTAGCCTTATCCTTTGCTAATTCTTGTCGTTTGATGAGTAGATGACATTATACAAAATTACAACTACCTGAAAATATGGATCCTTACCTAAAATAGACCAGGCTGAATTTCCATACCAACCCATAGAACTATGATCCAATCTTGATTAGTATTTTTGTTCCATAGACAGAATTGTGCAAAAGGATCCATAGAATTTGCGATTCATTCTGGTTTGACAACCATTTACTACCTTTCATCAGATATAGACAGCAAAAGCCCAGATGGGGTTGCAAAAGAAAACCCTAATATGAACATCCCTAACTTCCGCAGTTCTATCTCAATTAGGACGCTGTACTAAGATTCATGGAAAAATTCACCTTCCAAAAATTGGCATTGCATTTGGGTCGTCTATACAACCGGAACGGTTCCATCAGGCTGCTCTACCGTTGCCAATGGTGCTCCTGCAAAAAAAAAGGGAAATTAATCAGCTCTGAATGTAATCACGTTGTGCAAAGACATTCATCATCAAAGGTTTTGCAAATCATCAAAGATTTTGGGATTTTAGTGAAAAGTGTAGAATGAAACTTAGTGTGTGCAATGAAATTTAAGGTTGGTCTAAGTTTGTGAGTTCATGTGCGTTAGCCCCGCAAAAAACTATAGGAGAGGTAAAATAAAATAATAATAAAAATTACAATATGCAGTTTACCTGGATTTGCAGCAAGAGGGTAAGGCTTTGAGCTATACAATCTTGTTGTCATTGCAACAGCTGGTGTTTGAGAAGGGAAGGCACCATTTGCAACTAGCTGATTTGGAAGGCTGTTCATGGGTTGGTGGTCTCCCATCTGACTCAAAAGTACTCCTGAATGTTCACCAATTCTTTGATTGGGATATGGTGAAGAAGGCAAATTGTGTGTGTTTGACTTCTTAAAAAAAGACCACAAAATTCATGTAAGTTGATGCAAATTATATAAAGCATAGACTGACATAATCAGAAATAAGACATATGTCAGAACAAGCAACAGAGTATTGATAACTATCAGAAAGGCCCACCTGAGCAACATAAGCTCTCAAAATTAACTTTAGGTAAAAAAATCATTGAACTTTATTTGAAGTTGAGATGCATTAACCAACATTGAGAACTTTGAAGTTCAAAATTTATTGATTTAAGTATGGGAAGAGCAAACCTCTTGAGCCTGTTTGACCAACTGTTCCTCTGAGAGAATCCTAGGAGAAGTGACCTCACAAGTCATGAAATTTCCTTCAGATACTTTTGGACTTGCTTCATCACTACAATGTGTCGTTGCTCCTTCATGATACATGTAACTTAATGCAGCACGTAGACGATTGCTTCTCTGCGAGTAGTATGTTTTGGTTGCAAGAGGCGCTGGAGCATCTGGCATAAAGACTTCTTATTCAATAGGAAAAAAAGTTGTATAATAAATTCAATATTGAAAGATGAAAAACATGGTAAATTGATTCTAAGGTGAGCCTTTTTCCTTGGCTTTTTAGTGACAGAATATAGGCATTCATTTTACTTTAAAATAGAGCCATTTGATAAAAACTAAAGGTATCTAGCCATTTATTAAAGGGGAACTGGAAAAGCATAATAACTTATAAGAAAATAAAATCTGGTCTTACAGGTCAATGAACTCCTATTACTGGATACATTGCAACCATCTCGCTCAGTTGCTATACCTTCTGAAGATTGTACCATATCAGCAGCTAGCCTACACATGTATAATACAGATGACATTATTTTGGAGACAAACTTTTGAGGTTTACAGAGTTTATAGTCTGAGCACTTCTGCATAATGCCTGTAGCAGTTTAAAGATTACAGTAGGAAACCGCCACTGTAGGAAATGTTATTGTTTCCACATCAAAATGATCTTATAACAAGATAAACCATTTTAATGCATGTCAAAGAAAGTGTCACCAACTTGAATGCAAACAGGTGAAGGGTAATTTTGGTTGTGTAATTTTCTTCCTTTTTGCAGTTGTGTAATTTTTATTTTGGTTGCAAGAGACAAATGTAAGGCGGTCAACACAGAAAAGGAAACCTTTAATAAGTCAGAAGTTCATTCAACAATAAGACTGACACAATGCAACTTGCACAACCACATATCTTGAGAAATGTAACAGTGTGTGGAATATTGCACTAATCTGTGTATTGCAACAATAAAATAAATATTATCTCCCCAACAGAAACAGAACTGGCATACACAAGCAACAAACAGGCAACCTCACAAGGAAAGAATGCATGGCCATGTATGATAGAAAGAAGATAATTGACCTATTTGTTAATACAGCCAATTGAAAGCAATTCAGTGTAATTTAGTGGAAGTAAATACTTCTTTTGGAGAAAAAGTGCACATACAATTTTGGACGCTTTGGCAGAGACATTATTCCAGCAGCAGCTGCTGCGTCTTTGGCATTTGGACTTGTTATACAGTTTCCATGTGTATTGGACGAATTTGTACGCCGTGGACCATCTAAAGAGGAAACAGAAGACAGAATTCATCAAACACATATAAATTCAGAAATGTTCACTATGGTACAAGATTCAAGAACATGAAAAGGTAAAGAGAATATTACGGAACAAGAATCCCGTAAAATGGCAGCACACACACACAAATAATGATAAAAATAAAAGAAGAAGGCAAGAAGAAAACCATTTGCCAACCTAGAAAGCATAAAGCTCGCATTTGATGTAGTAGTGCGACTAAATACACCACACGTCTCTGAAGAAAGGGCATATCCGAGTGATGATATGTCACTCCAGCCAATAGAATGAATTGAATTCCGTGCTATATAATAAGAAAACATTTTACAACATCTTTGTAAATCCTCACTTCAAACCCCTTTTATGATATTTAAAATATACCAATTCTCTTCAACAGTATATAAGAATATTCAATGAGCCACCAAGGGAGATAGCAGATTGCTATCACATGGGAAATCTTCAATAATATCTAAATGAACCAGGGAGAAATTCATTGACACTTAAATCTAGGCACAAACTATATAGTTACATATGCTTCTCTAAACAAACACCTCAGTTCTGCCACTAGTCAAAACTGAGACTAGAAAAGGGTTACTAGGCTTCTCTGCGTCAAATGTGAGAACATGTTATCATTTATTAGAAGGAAATCAGATTGACTTTATGGTTGGCAACTAAATCAGGCATGAAGTTATATCTGAGTAAAATTTGCTGCAGGAAGAAAAGAAAGAAAACAGGGAGGATCCGGGTGTGGGAAAGACTACCTTTTGTGTCAACTATGACAGAAGACATTGGGCCATCCTGTGCCATTAAATGGAACCTGGAAGCTGCAGCATCAGAAGGATCCACTTTTTCGTAACGCTCCTGTGCCACAATAGGTGACACTTTATCCATCTAGGTGTTAAGATCCACACATATCAATACAAAGATAATGAATTCTCAGTTACAACATCCCTACCATGAACACAAAGAACCAAAAAAAAATCGAAGGAACAAGAGCAATGGCATAAAATACCTAATAACAGTATCACGATGCAACCCCTCACTCCCACTTTTTAAAAAAAAAAAAACAGCAAACTAAATAACTTGTTAATATTCTGAAAAGTTTCTTAAGTAGTTTGCTTCTCTGTGATGATTTGTAGTCATCATAAAATCACTAATTGCAACAATGAATCATACTCTAATTTTAAAGAAAAATTAGTTATTTAAGAGTACTTTTCTTCTGCAATTTATCTCTCCCCAAGGATATGCAAAACCTAAAGCACCACCACCAACTCCACAGTAACACATCTACAAAATTCATAACTAACCATACACAAGAAAAAACTCAAGATGAATGGATGCTATAATAACTCCTCCATGATAGACTTCCATATGTATGGCCCTCCAGCAAGAGCATAAGAAAGGTAAGCAGGATGACTCAGTCAGGAATGATCGTCACAACAGCAGTGCAAGTGGGACTACAGATGAGGTGGGGAAGAAATAGGAAAGGCTAGGTAGTTTAAAATTTTTAACATTCGCATCAGGGAACACTTGATAATACACAGGAGAAAGAAATGTCGGAAGGGCACAGCGAAGGGGATTTCAGACCAGAGGGCAGGAGGTCTGGTTGTGGCTGATTCTGATGGAAGATATGCAAGGAAGTTGGGATAAAGTAACTGCATGTGAGGTAGTAGGGTGCACGTGCATAATTATGAAAGAGTAGTATCATTTTTGCCCTCGTCCAGGTTTATTTCCCAAATTATAAAAGGCAGATGCCTTGGACCATTGGAGGTTATTTTCTCCTTTAGAATGTTAATGAGATAACCTCGCAAAGGAAGAGCTCCTTGGTTCCCTGTGTTGTGTGGTGCCCACTTTTTTTGCTCTAACATATAGTTATGTCAGAGAGGACATGAAGAGTATCGAATTAACCTTACCTTCTAATTATTTTGATCATTTCAAAGTAATTAGTTCAAGATAATAATTTCAGTTGCTCCAAACTCGAATCATTGGCGAGGAATTTATGAGTATAGACAAATCAAAGCAGAATAAACTTAAAACAAGTGCAAGGATACTGCCAGCTGCTTTTGACCTTTTCCTCTCCATTTTAAGAGGCCGTTTTGGTCCTGTATCACCATTACGGTCTGACATAAATTCTTCTGTAGACATCAAGGACCTGCAAAGCTCTACAATACTGGAAGAAATCAGTACAGCCCAGCATCACACATTCAAACATCAATCAATAGTACATTTAGAACTAAAAAGAAGAAGAGGTACTATAGAGAAACCACATGATACTTGCAAGTCCATCTGACTAGCCCTCCCAACTTCCAAATCCAGAAATTTACCCACATATACAGGTATGACATAGTAGACTTTTTTTTTGTGTTGTGGGGGAGGAGTTGACAAACCTGCATGAGCTGCATACTGACTTGCCTTGATGGGCTTTTTACAAGCATTGCAACAAACCTTCATTAAGAATAAACAAACTTTTTAAAGATGTATATTCCTGAAAATCGGATTATGGGTTTTTCTATCCCATACCCCATCTTATCCGTGCTATAATGTATTATTAGGTCTAGGGTAGTATAACCCCAGATATAATTGAGCTTACTCATCCTCTAAAAAGAGAGGAGCTAGCACATCCCAGAGCTGTTTTAAATTTCAACAGGGGTACATAAACTTTAAGAAGTTCAATAAATTTAGCAATGTAAAATTGTGTATTAACAGCTATACTATTCCAAGTACCCATAAAAGAAATATGGATCTAGGCTTTCCTTGTCTTTAAAAATTAGAGAGACAACTAAACACTTAAGTCAAAAGATCAAGCTATCTTCATTTCCGAAATATTCAAAACATAAGTTAAAATTTAAGATGAGGAACTAGTTACTCCAATACGGGCCTTGATTGCTTATTTACAACAATAAACAAAACGAAGCATTCAAGATCTTTCTTGATAGAATACAAGCATGCTCACTGAAAAAAAAAGTGCATTTTTATGTGCATGCAAGACTGCAAGTATACAAGAAGTATTTTCAAAAAAAAAAGTACACAGCAATTTCCGACTAATAAAAAACAGTATACACAATGCAGTTAGAGCTTACTAGATATAGAGTATCCGTCATAGGCTTTAGATCAAAAACATGCATATCTGCCAAGACAGAAAATCAACAATGTCAAGGACAGAAACATAATTGGGCATGATAGCCATGTTTTCAGCTCATTTCACAGAAAATGCACCCACAAAAAGAATCACCAAAACTCTGCAAGTCGTGCACATAATAATCAAATGATATGACAGGTATAAAGCACCAAGTTTGTATGATTAAAAGAAGCATTCCTGTTACATAACAATACACAAAACAAACTCTAAAATCAATGAGTAGGTCCGAGTAAAAAAATTGTTATTTTCTTATGCCAAATGAAGCTACACTTGCTTTATAGTCAAAAGAGTATGCATATTGCATTAATGTTGATTTTTGGATTATTTTGCACAACTTCAGAATCTATTTGCTGGAATAGAATATATTTAGGCATATGTATATGCAAAACTGATAACAAGCACGGCACACTGCAAAAAAAAAAATGCACTGCTATTGTTAAGAATATCAAAAAGTACCTTTTTCATCAAGCAAATTTGCCTCATCTGCCTCGCGTAATTGTTTGTGCATGTAATGGGAAACTCGCTTCTGTCGTGCAGCTTCTTCTGCCAAAGGGACATGATAAATGTCAACAATTTATGACTACATAAAAGTACAAAATACATTTTGACTACCTGTCATAGTTTGAGACAATCGCCCAGCTGAAAGATGCCTTGCCATAACAGCCATTTTAACACTACCAATTGAATGCACCATTGAGATAAATGAAATCTATACAGCTGCACACTGCCACAAAACAGAGTCTCTTTCTTAGTGCCCACTTATCCGCAAGAGTTCAGCAAGCAAGTACATACTATTTCAAAGGCATAGCAAGGAACAATGATTAAATAGGAAGAAAATACCTAAGAATGTAAACTAAGAGTAACACAAACAGGCATATTGAACTAGATCCTATAACCCTGTATGAATAAATATCTAACAGCATAACACAAATTTGTTTTATTCTCTCAAGCCAAAAAGCACTAAAATGGCCAATAGAACATTACTCAATAACAGTTTCCAGTCCATACGTATACCAAAACTCACACAATGCCACTGAACTAAAGGCCATCTGAAACACCTCACCAAATTGAGAGGCCTCTTAAAGAACTATGCAATGAAGCATAGAAAGAACAAATGACTGTTCTCATCAATTTCAAAGCATGTCACATGACTATACAGTGTATAGCACTATCTGCCTCTACATGTAAGAGAAAAATATTTATAGAAAGACTTTATTCATGAGAAGTTGGCATATGCTATAAGAGTTCAGAAGATAAAAACAAGAGGAAGTATCCACACTTCATCAAACTAACAAAACAGAAAAGGACCGAGAAAAGTAAGTAAGATTGTCCAATTATACTCAATTAGAAAGGCCTAGAGACTTCAAATAGTACCACGGATAAAAACCAGAAAAAGTGGTCTGAAATCTGAATCATGCATTGCAGTGGGAGAGTGTTTTTGGTTATTTTACAAGCAGACAAAATCAAATTCAAAAAGAAACTTTGAAGTATTTGGAGAATTTGCATGTTACCATGACAACCTGAGAACTATATAAAGATCATTAAGACAATGTGTATGAGGTGTATGCCTCTGATCCCATGAAATGAAGCTTGTTTGTCTAAGCTCTAAGCATGATTGGAAGATATGGTCACTACAATATGCTGAACAAGTGACACAAATAAGTGTCCAAAAAGAAACAAGTAGTTTAATAGTGAATCACCCCATCAAACAATATCCCTACAAAATTACCAAATTTCTTTACGATTCCAGATAAACATTCCAAAAACTTCTCCTGATTAACGTATTCACATCTCAATTGCCAAAAAATACGCACAGGATTCTATGCTTAGAATGACAAAACTAGCATCTCTCATCGCGCTCTGTACACATTTCAAAATGCATAAGATTCTGAAGCAACACTCATAGCCTGCCTTGATAAGCAACATCTAGGACCTGACAGGCTGGCACAACCATTTCCACTCTCCAAAGCCTTCAGAAAACCTACCCGAACAGAACGCTAACAGCCACTAATATCTACGATCAAATCCATTAACACAACGCAATGACCCCGGCAACTACACATTCCACACTTCCTAGTTCCGACATTTCTAAGTGACATGCAATTCGACCAAAATCCTACAAAAGATCAAGAGGAATAACCTACAAAAGATCAAGAGGAATAAACTCGATTGGCACGCACACAAACTCCACAGAACGCAACAAACACGCCGGCACAATGGCATCAGTACTAAAGAATAAAAAATCACCAGAGGCGGAGGAAGAAAACTATCCGTACCTTATACACCAATTCAACGAAACTGGCATGAAATTTGATGAAGATTGATGGTGTAAGCCCTAATCCGATTCGCTTTACGGATCTGAGCCTCGGGTGGATTCAAACTTCGCGATTCTGGCGAATTGTGCGCGAAATTGCCGGAAAATAAACCCTAAAATCCGAGCGAAAACGAAATTGTGCGTGCGAAGTCTGATTCCACTCTCTCTTCTCTGCGATCTTCTCTCCCTCTTCCACGGAGAGAGAGAAGAGAAGAAGAGGGATAAGGAAGGAATGTCGGAGAGAGAGAGACTGGAGGGAAGGACGCGCGATGGTATGTGGAAAATTGGGCTAATCCGGGTTTTGAATTCTAAGACATTGCTATTTGCTTTGTTGTCATCTTTCCCCTCCGAGCCCATGCACGGGTCAACCATCAACGGTCACGTGACTTGGCATAACTGCTCTATGTTCAGATAAATTACACAAGACCATCATAAAATGGGGAAGATTTATAAAAGTGCACAAAATCAATTGTTTTAGGGGTTTGATAAATTTATTAAGCTAGAACTGAACTGTTAATTTGTTAGTAGATTTCGCCCATGAGATTTTTCTCTTATTAATAAGACAAGTATATGAGACCGAAGTTTGTAAGAGAAACCGAGGCTGATAGTTTTGACATCTTTATCTTGTAAGGCTTTGTTTGGAAGCTACGGTTTTGGAGGTAATTTTAGTGTCATTGAAAAGCTAACTTTAATGAACTACTTTTATATTTTACTCTGAGTCCAAATCCCGACTCTAAGGAGCTTAGAATTATGGATCAATGGAGATATCAATGTCGGATTGATTTTAGATTTGTGAGATTCGAGTCTATAATTATTCCATGTTTGATTGAAAAAGAGACTTGTGAGATTCAAATTGTAAATCGGTTCGTGAGATTCGAGTTCTTCAACCATTGTTCATAACTCCATACTACTCTAATTACGAATGATCGGGTAACCTTTTTCATATTAGTAACTCAATAAGCAACCTCATTTGTGATTATAGTGCAATTTGAATGTAGTAATATATGAACATTGAAATGATCGAATATTGAAAGCATGTTTCACAATTATTAGCCTCTTCAACTCTTAAGAGTTCATGCGATGTTTGTATTTTCACCTCTTGCTAGCTCTAGTCTGAGTATGTGTGTTATGTGTGCCCTTTTGCTTTGGATTTTTTTACTTGCTATTTCGTTTTTGAATATGTTTCCACCGCTTTGCATAGTAACATTACGCTTGTATTGCTCGCCCACGTACAAACCCGTTCTCATGGTTTAGGTTACTCTCATTTCAGTCATTGTTATTACTGTAATCGCTCTATAGTTTTCTTCCTCTAGCTACTAAGATGTTTTAGCTCGTCAAGCTGTCTCTTGCCTGCCAATAGATTTAGAGGCAGTTTCAAGGGTTTATGTATTCAATAATTTGTTGGGTCTATTAGGAATATCATCTCGACTTGCTTGGAGTATGGCCACCGGAACATGCATGTGCAGCATTCACAAGGCAGACGTTCTTGGAATCTCTTTTAGCCTTATTTACCCTATGTTTAATGTTTTGGGTAGTTCTTATAACTAACACATAAAATTGGTGATTTCATGCAATTTTCATTTTCGCACATGCTGCTATAAAATTGTATCATTTTTTTTTTCTAGGGTGCATTTGTGTAATTTACCGTCACAACTCACAAGTCGGATCGCATAATGAAACCCCGTACCAAGAGTATGGGCCGTTACTGATATGAAGTTGGGTAAATCGATTGGGCCCATATATTTAGCCCAAACTTATATGTTGGCCCAAATTCATGAACCTATAACACAATAACCAAAAAAAAGTTCGAAGCTATATTGCCCATATCATATACAAGACTAACAGTAAGATTTTTTTAATGGGAATATTAAATTCAGTACACGTATTAGACAAAGGAAGTGGAGGGCAATCTTTAAACTTCTTAGTTGTTAAGAATATTCTGAACCGTGACAGGTGCACTTTGTGCGCATGGAAATGTTTAGCCAGCGATTATGTCTATTGTCTTTGCTTCCCAAATTCATCACACAAAAGTTTGATCTGATTCCACTTTCAATTCAGCCTCCCTCTCAACTTTTCTTGACTTTTTTTAATCTGGAAACTTCGTGGTTCTCAATTATAACTGTTATATCATAGATAAGTGATCCAGGGTGAGGAGCCCAGTTGAATTGGTCGGTCCTTGGGGGAAGAATCCCGAGGTCGGCGGTTCGACATCCACCGGTGACGAAGCCACAATATTAATTTTTCTAGAACTGTTTACAGTTCTCACCCGTTCAAGGGTGCTCTAGGCTAGTCCAAGTAGTAGTTGAGCTATCCTAAATCTTACCCGATAAAAAAAAAAAAAAAATAGATAAGTGATCCAATTCTCTAATCTTGACAAACATACACTTAGAAGTTAGAATGCAATTTATATTAGAGGTTCGAATCTTATGCCCCCTATTTTAGAGTTATGAACATTAGCCCAAGTTTCATCGATGGACTATTGATGTTAATATAACAATGTGTCGTATGTTTAGTTTATAAAATGGATGCGTGACATTGATTTTCATTAATTTGCAATTCTTCTAAATCACAAAAATAACATTTAGTAAAATTTATCAGAAACCATCGGTAACTAGTGTTATTCCCGTACCTTGTACGGGTATATTTTAAAATAATTTTATTTCTAACTTATTATTTAAATATCTATTCAAAATAAATTTTCACGATTGAATCTTATTTTCTTTAGTAATAAAAATTAAAAAATTTTAATTTGTTTAGAAGAAAAGAGTGGATGGTAGTTTTCTTTAATAATAAAATTTATAAAATTTTAATTTGTTTAGAAGAAAAAAGTGGATGATAGTTTTTGAGATAGTGGGGAAGTGGTTAAGGTAGAACTGGATTAAAAATGAGAAATAAAAAATCAAAAAATATTTCAAATTTGCCATGTGGCTCAAATTTTTACAAAGACTTGGTTTTTGATTTATATTTGTACTAGGGTAGATATAGGCTATATTACACTTAACCACCCAGTTAATTACAAATTACTGAAAATAACCCATATAATAAATTTCGTTAGAAATTAACCACCCGTGCTAAAGATTCCATTATGAGCTTGCCAATTACAAACTTTTCGCCGGAGAAAGTCGCGATGGCCGCTACAGAGGCGGATGAGGAGGAGGAAGAGGAGGGATTGAGAGCGCTCGCAGAGGCAAGGCGCGCAGAATGATGTAAGAGGTTGGTCAGGGTGGCGATGGCAAGGGGAGAGGCGCGCGGTTGGGCTTAGGGTGGGGGAGAAGAAGGTCCCTAATCTGCTCCAATTTATCTTTTATTTTATTTTTTTATCTTTTTATTTATTGAATTGAACCGATAAAAAATCCAAAATTTAACTATATTAATTTTTTTAACTAAAAATATTAAAAGAGAGTTTTAAGGGACCGTAACGAAATCTTTAGGACGTACAGGCGGTTAATTTCTAACGAAATTTATTACACGGGTGGTTTTTCAATAATTTGTAATTGACCGGGTGGTTAAGTGTAATATGACATATACTACGGGTGATTTTCGGTAAATTTCTCTAACATTTAACATGATAGGATAGATTGGATAAAAAAAGATAGGATAAATGAGATTTACTCCTTGTAAGTTATAAAAAATTTAATTATTTAATTTTTACAAAATCAAATAAGTTCAAACTAAACATAATTTCATTAATTTGTTATCTCCCATAAATTTTAATTCATAAAAATCAATTCCGATGGACTTTTTTGATTTTTTTTTAGTTGTCTACTGGTTTGCAAGAGTTTCGTCTTGGCTACATCCAGCTCAATCTAGGTCGCGTACCTAGCTTTGGCGGGTAAGTCTCCAAAAAAATTTTTTTTACATCCACTGAAGTTGAACCCCATACCTAATAAATGTGAGACAGACCGCTTACCACCTGAGTCAACTCTCTTTGTTTTTTTTATTGATTTCTATATACATCTAGCTTTGGCAGGTGAGTCTCCAAGAGAATTTTTTTTTATTTCCACTGAAGTTGAACCCCATACGTAATGAATGTGAGACAGACCGCTTACCACCCGAACCAACCTCTTTGATTTTTATTAATTTCTATATACATCTACATACAAGAATCATAAAATAATCAACAATGAACTTTACTCTTGAGATTACTATTTGTATATATAATGATGAAAATAACCTCTTTTTCAAAAAAAAAAAAAAAAAAACAATTGATGGGTTTGTGCTACAAACCTACAAGTATAGCCGGCACTTTTCATAATGAAAAAAGTTAACACTTTTATATAGCAATTTTTTTGTTCTCATAATGATGAAAATTAGGGTAATAGTGGGGATCTATCAAATCTAAATGGCACACACATTTGGTATAATTACGGGAGTGAGTTGAATAAAATCCAAGTGCCATGCAATGGTGGTGGGACTAAAGTGTTTTGAGGGTGCAAATGTGCATAACCAGTAGCCGTTGCTTTCATAATGGGGGACATTCATCTGTTTATAATATTTCTATATTGTCTAAACAAAAACATATTGGTATTACTTTCACTTTTGATCATTATGATGGGAAGAAGAAGAAGAAAAGTATTATTAGGTCAAAGTAACGACTTTTCACTCGTTCCTTGGATCATCATTTTAATCTTAATTTTGTGCTCCCTTTACAAGAAGTGTAGTTGTAAACTTGTAATCCATGTATAAACAAAAAAAAAAGAAGCATATACCTTGAGGGCCTAATTGTACAACAAATATACATATGAGTGCAGTATATGACATATGAGTTTGGTTCAAATGAAACGAACCCTTATCCTGAAACGAATGCACTTTTTTTAGTTTGTAGTGCATTTTTCCTACTTTAGAGTGCACTTTTTCGGATTTGCATTTTTCATACTTTGTAATGCACTTTTCGTATTTTTTTGTAGTACACTTTTTCGTACTGCACTTTTTGCATTTTTCAATACACTTTTATATAAAAAGTGCACTACGAACTAAAAAAAGTGCATTCATTTAACGTTTTAGGATAAGAGTTTGTTTCATTTGAATCAAACTCTATGACATATATATGTATTAGGAGAACGTGGGAGCATTTGGTGTCATGCCATCTAATGTTGGTGGGCATGCTTTATCGTACTAGTGAAGAAGTATATTATATTTTGCTGGATTTTAGAAACTATTTGAAAAAGAGAAAATTAATATAACACAACAATATTTTTTTTCTTTTTTTTATTGGGATGACTATATATGTTCGTTTTATTCGTAAGAGATAAATAAAATCACGTAATAGGATTTAACATCTCAATATTATAAATAAACTTAAGATCATTAGGAGGCACAATAAATTAGCATTTTATATAACAGTTTAAAATGAGTATTAGTATACTGAGAGTACGATTGAAATTACATATTTACATATATCTCTTTTGTTCGTTTTTTTATAACCGAATAAAAATGAGTATTAGTATACTGAGAGTACGATTGAAATTACATATATCTCTTTTGTTCGTTTTATAATTCCACTACAACTAAATCCCTACTCAGGATTTCGTCTAGCAAAAGAGGTATACCCGTACTCAAAATCCTAATAAAATGCTATAGATCTTATTCGGTAATACCCATAGGTACAGTTGAAATTACATATATCCGAATAAATAATTAAACTAGGAATAAAATTATTTTAAAATATACCCGTAGAAGGTATGAGAATAATATTACTTCTTTATACATGTCCGATTGTTGAGAAAAAAAAATTAGTGTAAGAGGGTATCTCAAGTCTCAACCGGAATCCAGGCGAATATCTAGAGATTCTAGATAACGGTTTAAAATTCTGCACAAAATTCATACACATACGGAATCACTAGTTGAGTATCAAAGCAGGCGACGACTAGACTACAACAGGGACCCACGCTTCCTTTCCGCACAGGCGACCAAGAGCGACTGGCGCACTCTTTAAATTCCCCTTCCTTACAAACACGAACCAACCATCATCATCGTCGTCATCATTCATGTTCACTCCCTTTACAAATTTCCCCCGTTTAAAATTCCCCAACTTTCCCCTCTCCTCTTCCCGCTCTCTCCATTCCACTTCTCACACCCTCACTCCGTCCTCGCCGTTGCTCGATTTCCCTAATCCGACACAACACTCAAATCAGATTCGGGAGAATCGAATTCCGCGTACTTGGATTTGGATCTGCGTGTTCTGAATTCGCCAATTTTCGACTTTTGATTTAGTTGATTCTGCTTGCGATTAGTGAAATGGCGTCGGAATTAGTCTCGCGATTGTCGAATTACACGGCGGACATGATTCCAGGTTCGTCTTCGCACCACACTCCGGTCGTCTCCATGAACCTCTTCGTCGCGCTTCTTTGCGCCTGCATCGTAATCGGTCACTTGCTCGAGGAGTATCGCTGGATTAACGAGTCCATTACGGCGCTCGTCATTGTACGATTTTGTTTTTTCTCCTTTCTATGCTTGATTTAGGTTTTGCTTTGTTCCGGATTTTGGTAAAGTTTCGAATTGCTAATTGATCTGGTGGATTTCGCTTAGGGACTGTGCACGGGCTTTATAATACTGCTGACGACTGGTGGCAAGAGTTCGCATATTTTGGTGTTCAGCGAAGATCTTTTCTTTATATATCTTCTTCCACCTATCATTTTCAATGCTGGGTGAGGAGTCCAATTTAATTGTTTCTTCCCTTTTATTTCTAGTCTCTATAATTATTATTTTTTTGTCCTCATATTCTTCGTTGTGGTATCATGTTTCTAAGTTCATTATTTATATTCCCCAACTCCGAAGCATCATTTTCAAACTTGGAGTTGTCTTCTTCATGAAGGGTGCTTATGATCACATATTAACTTTTAGTTGACAGATATTTGAAAGCAACGTGCCTCATTTGTGTTTGGTACCATCATGGTCTAACGCATTTTTATTTAATTAATTTCGAAGGTAAAAGAATTTAGAACTGTCAGGGCCCATCAAGGTGGGCTTGAATGTAGCTTGATTTGGTAGTCTAATTCTGTCATCAATAAAAATAATTGCTTCAGTAAGTATTGGGCTATTAATTTTGTTGTAAACATATTGTGAAAGATTGCCATTTGATGGCATTGAAAATATAAAATTTGGCTCCTTATATTCCAGCTACATTTGAAAGTGTGTATAGAATAGAACAGTAGCAAACATAGGTACAAAAATTTGAGTCAATGCAGCTTCAATGTCGTGGCCAGAGTAGGACTTGTAATATCTGTTTGCTATAAACTATTAAACTTATTAAGCAACACTCTCTCCAAACTGATGCTATTTGTATCCTAAATTATCAGGTTCCAGGTGAAAAAGAAGCAGTTTTTTCGCAACTTCATGACGATCATGCTCTTTGGAGCAGTTGGTACTTTAATATCATTTGCGATCATATCGTTAGGTAATTATACATGGTTGAGATGTCATCTAACCTTTATACAATCAACCAAATTGTCTGCCTTTAGTTCCCTAAAATTTATGAACCTTATAAAGTCCAGGATCCTATGTGTTATTCTACCTCAAGAGTTAGTTATTTATTATGGATGATGATTTTACTTGAATTTGAATCAGGTGCGATGCACTTCTTCGAAAGGATGAACATCGGTTCCCTTGAATTAGCTGATTATCTTGGTATCCTTCTTATCTATGGATCTAGATTTCTGCGCATTGGGTTTTATTTACTCTCGTTTAGCTACGGTCTCTCACCACAAAAGGCCAAAACCCCAAGATTCAGGCTTTAACAGTGTTTGATGTGGTGAATTCTTTCTGCAGCTATTGGAGCAATATTTTCTGCAACGGATTCTGTTTGTACATTGCAGGTAAGCTAGTTCTTGAAATCAGTTCCTCCATAAAGAAATACAGGATGATTAAATTGTTATTCTCGTTCTGCAGGTGCTTAATCAAGATGAAACGCCCTTACTGTACAGTCTAGTTTTTGGAGAAGGTGTGGTAAATGATGCAACATCAGTTGTACTCTTCAATGCAATCCAGAAATTTGATCTCTCTCATATTAATTCAAGCATTTTTCTGGAGTTTGCTGGAAACTTCTTTTACTTGTTCATCTTAAGCACCTTGCTAGGAGTTCTGGTCAGTTTATTGTCTTCCACTTGTCATCCTTTCTTGATTTGTTTGTATGCGGCATTCGTATTGTCTGGCTAACTATTTTTTGTACCTTTGCTTCTTTTTGCTTCAGGCTGGATTGCTTAGTGCATACATTATTAAGAAGCTGTACTTTGGCAGGTATGTTTTTGTCAAATCTGCAGAATCCAGTTGTCAGTGATTTAAACCTGTATTCATGTCTCTTCTACCTTGTATACTATACAAATTTAATTTACAATGAATTGACCTTCTCAGAACCTAATGATACTATTTATAAATTAGCTCAAGGAATTATTCTGTAATGAGCTAACGCAGCAAGCACGGATTTTATCTTTAATGTATTGCAGGCACTCTACTGATCGCGAGGTTGCTCTGATGATTCTCATGGCTTACGCCTCTTATATGCTGGCTGAAGTAAGTTTTCTGGAAACTGAGACCTCCAAAACTGTGTTTATGTATTCTGACTGGGCTTAATTTATGTTGTAGCTCTTCAATTTGAGTGCGATTCTTACTGTGTTCTTCTGTGGAATAGTCATGTCCCACTACACATGGCATAATGTAACTGAGAGTTCAAGGGTGACCACCAAGTATGTTACTTGAATTTTTTTATTTTTCAATCATGTATATCATTTGTCACCTATTTCTGAATTGTCTCAAGTCTCTGTATTTCGCCTAGCTCTCACTTCTTTCTACCTCTTTTTTCTGCAGACATGCTTTTGCCACATTATCATTTGTAGCTGAAATTTTTATTTTCCTTTATGTTGGTATGGATGCCTTGGACATTGAAAAGTGGCGGGTTGTGAGTGATAGGTAATCATTACGGAAGAATTAAGTCAATATGCTCTTTGTAATTCATTTGCTTGTTCATAAACAAAAATGTTTCTAACACTCCTTATTCTAGTCCTCGGACATCAATAGGAGTGAGCTCAATATTGCTGGCATTGATATTGATTGGAAGAGCTGCATCTGTATTCCCCTTGTCCTTTTTATCCAATTTGACGAAGAAGTCATCAAATGACAAGATCCATATAAAGCAGCAAGTATGTGATTTCATTTCATGCGATTTCTGAATCAAAATGAGACCAAATTTCTTGTTTTTACATATAGAAAGGAAGTAAATTTAATGTGATGTGTTGGATAGGTAAATAATCTTTTGTCACAATGTTGCATCCTTTTAGGTTACAATTTGGTGGGCTGGTCTAATGCGCGGTGCAGTGTCAATGGCATTAGCTTACAATCAGGTCAGGGTTACTTTTCTCATGTATGTTGTAGTTTCAGTAGAGCCAGAAACAAAGTCCTAGTTGAGTAGTTTGACTAGTTTCTGCTGCTTTGTTTAAATAAAACCAGGAAAAACAAAGCACTCTTGCTTGAATAAATTGTGAATGATATACTTGTAGCATTGTTTTCATAACTGTATGCTTATTGACAAATTAGCATATTTAGATTTTATGTATGCTTGAGGAACACAGTCGTGGCATACTTGTTTAGTCACCTTCATTCCATTTTCTTGCCTCTTAGGAGAGCATACTGATGAACCATTCTCTTTCCCGTTTCAGTTCACAAGATCCGGCCACACTCAACTGCGCGGGAATGCTTTGATGATCACCAGCACTATATCAGTAGTTCTTGTCAGTACAATGGTATGAACAATCACTCTTCTTATTTAATCACAGCAAAGAACTGTCCAACTTTACTTAACTAGAGCTGACTTTTTTACTATTAGAACCCTAAAAAGGAAATTATAGATAGAATTCTGACAAAACAAGATTCTAGCTATTCAGCCAATTTAGAGATATCCTTAATCCTTATTGACAATAATTCAGATAATGGAAAACATAATGGAGAATTGGCCCAAAAACTAGATGAACTAAGGGTACGTTTAGATTAACACATTCAATTTTATGCGTTAAATGCGGCAATTTAATGCATTAATTATAACTAATAAAACTACTATCTGGGTTTGTCTAATTCACCTTCCAAAATAACCCTGTGCAGGTCTTTGGCATGATGACGAAACCCCTAATTTGGCTGCTGATAACTTCAAGAAAACACAATTCAATCATTCCAATCTCTGATGATCCTTCTTCACCTAAATCACTCACCGCCCCTCTTCTAAGCAGCATGCTTGATTCTGAAGCAGCCTTGTGTAGTAGCATTGACTTAACCAGCCCAACAAGCCTCAAAATGCTACTATCCACGCCTACTCACACCGTGCATCACTACTGGAGAAAGTTTGACAACTCCTTCATGAGGCCGGTTTTCGGTGGTAGGGGCTTTGTACCCTTTATCCCTGGCTCACCCACTGATCAAGAACAACGTCAATGGTAAATTGGTTTGTTCTTTGGCAATTGGCATGGCGCGACGAAATGACTAATGTACATCGTTTGGGGCTCTGATAATGTCTTCTGGTTTCACAGCTTTGGTGTGACTATATGACATGGACATGGCAGTTCTGCTAGTGAGGAAGCGTTTGGTTGTGTTTTTGACCGTTGAGTATAGTTCAGATGTGATCCACAAAGGGCACGGTGAGCTTTGAGAGTTGCTTAAGGTGGCTGGCCTTTTTTTTAGGTCTTGAAATTTTGTTTATTTTTTTGTATGTTGATTTCTTTGACATGCATATAGGTGACACAAAATCACCATCTTGCCAGCTTTGGAAGGCTGTGCAGCACATATATATTCATATGTTAATACATAATATCTGAAAGAGATGTATGTATGGAATTAGTGTGTATAAACCTGGGAGCCATAGTTGTGTTCAGTTTTTTTTTAAATATTTAATTGTTACAGAGTATTAATCGTTTTGTTCTGCAACAAACAAAGAGCTTATTCTATCTCCTTCAGGTCATCATTCAGACCCATCATTAATGTTGAAATTGTTATTGCATGGTTGCAACTTGAAAGTTTGAACCATATTGGATGCTGTGGATTTTTAATATGAAGTTTTTTTATTTTTCTCAAAGTGAGAAATAGGAAGGGTTACTCTTATGCTTAATTACTATTTATTTATAGTACAATACTCAAGGTCGAAGTATCATAAAATAAAAACAATAAAGCCTCAAAATACAAGTTAATCATTTATAAACCAAAATTTTTCATATTGAAAAGATGAAATAGGTTTGCACATAGATATCTGTTTTTATGGAAGAATTAATCTATGTGAACCCCCAAAGTGCAAACCATTATAAGTTGTCATCCTTTTGGCTTACTTTCTCCAAATTACCTTATAAAGAATAAAAAAACAGAAAATCAATCATCAGACGACGATTATACTTGAGGAGAGAAAGGAACTAAGAACACTACCATTAAGGCAAAACCTGAGAAAAGAATAATGCAATAAAAGAAGCTCATTAGCCAAAAATCAATTTCCAAATTCATCCTTTAATCTTTCACACAAAGATCAACAAAAAAATGACCACATTACGCGCACATTTTCCCTTCAAATGGGGAGCGAGCGCAGGAGGCTTTGCCAAGGCCGTGAAGGATATACCGTACCTGTGCTTCGGCTAAACTGCTACTGGCGTATAAGATATCCAAAGGTTAGACTGAACATAGCAACCATGAATACATAGAGCAACGGATAACCCTTATGAATCTTCTTCACTACATTCTTCCTTCTTGCTAACGCCTGCACAAACGAGGAAGAAAAGAAGTCTATCAGAAAATGTTGAGTTTGTTGACTATCACATGTTTCTCAAATATCTTAGAGAAGTATGCAAAAATGAATACAGATGTTGTTCACTATTAATAGCAAGCTTTATTTGTTAACAAAGGCTACTATAGAGAGACATAAGAAATCAATATTTATCCTACGAGCATAATCATGAACTCAAATGGGCTGGTTCTGTTTATTGAAATTTTGGATTATTTGCTCATTATAATACATGCGAAGTATTGTGGTGTGAGGAGGGATAGAGAAAAATGACCAGTTCTTGCTCAATAATTTCCTTCTCGTGCAAGATCCTGTTTCTCTCCTCGGTTAGGTGTGCAGCAGTTTGCTCAGCCTGCAGAAGCATTAGCATATCTCATGTCAAATTGTTCCTGCTTTAGATTGGGAAGCAGATCTTGACAGCAAAAAACTTGCTTATGTGAATCATTTGATCAACCCTAAATAGCCCAAGCAAACTATTCTTAACTATAAACCATCAGAACAAGCCAGTTGACATTGACCAGCATTGGAAAATTTTAACAAAGTGTGTGTAGTAAGAGTTGAAACCATGATTTTGTGGACAGTGCCAATCTCCAAACTAGTTACTTCCGCATCATCTATTGTGGCTACAATAAAGAAAATATCACCATCTTATAAATATCTTATTTCTTATATATAATGTTTGAGGCTCTACTGGGGATAGATTTAACGTCATCCCCATTTTTAGGAAATCTCAGAATAGCTTAGCAACACAGTCAAACAAATCCCTCTAGACTCTGCCAACTATCAGTATCAGTTAGTCGGTCCATTCACTTCGAGTTAGTCACCCAACCATCAAATGATCAAATGCTGGATTGATTGCAAAGGAATGGTAACTTCCAGATTACAAATGCTATACCTTAATCTAAGGCATTAAGGTTAGTAAAAGTGAACAGAATGCCTACACATGAATTATGATACCATTAAGCACGTGATAAGGAGTTACAGGCTTACCATAGCAAGCTTAGATCCCAAGTCATTTAGCTTCAGCGTCAGGTCCTCAGCTTCCTTTCTTAATTTTAGATCTACAGCAGCATTCGGTGCCTTTTGCTCATCCAACATTTGAATTTCACTAGACTCAGCACTTCTATCAATCCTAAACTCGTCTGTATCTTCAGCTGATCTAGGCTTTTGAACTTCACTGGACTCCACAGTTCTAGCAATCCTCAACTCATCTATATTTTCAGAAGGTCTTGACTCTACATCTCTAGCAAATCCCATTTCTTCTGTAGCCTTTGATCCTTCCAAATCCTTTATTATGTGGTGTAAGAGAGTGCAAACATCAGGCCACCAAAATTTTGAGTTATATTTGATTCTTCATTCTTGAAAAGAAAACAAGTTTCCATCACAGTGTGCAGACAAATTTTGAGTTTATATACTTCCTGGATGGACATGCTAATTCATTATAAGATAACACACATATATTGGAACTGTGTGATTAATTTTGGAACCGGCAAAGGTAAGCTTTATCAAAGTTGTACCGTTAAATTGCTAAGCAACCACATATTCTTTCAAGTGTTGAATCATAAGAAAAGACTTTTACCTTATGTGAAGAATGATGTTCAGTTTCTGCAGGTGCTTCATCCTTTTGCAGAGATGCATCAGAGCGAAGATCTTGCGTTGGGACTCCATCACTTGGCAGTGATACAGGAGCCTCTGCAGTGCTGCTTGTAGGTGGCGTGAGGATGACCTTTAGCTTCTTCTCTTCAATATGTTTACTGGGATCTTTAACAAACTGCCAGAGGAAAGAGGTAAGAAACTCTATGAAATAGTCTTTCTGCAACTTATAGCATGTAGTCTCTTACCATCTCTGACGTAATGTTCTCTTCCGTTAATCCAAATGGAACAATTGTAGTTTGAATCAGAAACTTATCCTTGCATACCAAGTCAGGCGGAGCCACACTTTGGGCTAACATGATAACTGTATTCATAAGATAAACAACTAGTAAGTGTTATAGAAAAAGTTCCATGAGAACCTAGCATGGGAATGGGAGTGGGTGGATTGAGGGAAAGAAGTAAAATGTCATTTTATTATTTTGAAACACATCTAACCAGGTGGAACCCGGTACGAGCGGGATCTGGGGGTCGTGATGTACACACCCTTACCCCGACTCAAAGTCGGGAGGGTATCTAAGGTGGGCCCAAAGCAAAAGTGAAAAGGGCGAGAAACAAAAGGACGAAAAAACTAGAGGAGTGGTGGAGAGCATATGAGGCAAAATAATACAAGAAAGGAAAAAAAGGATCTTCTGAAGCTTGTTTACTATACTATATACCTAAAGATCATAGGCCAATGGAGAACCCTCAAGTATTATTCCTAAAGCTAAAACAGTCCTTAAGTCATTTTGTATTATTTCTTCATACTGTGACAAACTCTTTCATCTTTCCGATAGAAATGAATTTTAGTGTGTTCACACTCATGTATAACATGTTCTATTGATCAAGCCATCACCAGTGTAGTCACAAATCTATTCATCCATCTGCCCCATGTTTGGCAGTAGTGAAGATTCAACACGGTTCATGAAAACTCACTATACAATATCTTCATCTAACAATTTTATCATTGAAATGCAGTTTCTGAGGACCCTTGACAAGTACAAATCAGAAGTCAAGACTTTATACTGCATGCATACCTGTAAATTCAGCTGCACCTTTTGCCTTGATTACCCCTATGTTAGGTTTTACAACGTACTTCTTCGGAGAAGTTGTCTTGACCTGCAAGGATGAAGTTAATACTACTGCTGCCACCAGAAAGCCAATATTCTCATTGCATTTCCATTAGCGCACACTTATAATGGAATAGGAATCACATCTCCTACTTGTAGTGTGAACCTCTCTTCCTTACTCTTCAAGAGATTGGGGAAGAATAGTTCATGCATAAGTGGGATAAGAAGATAACAAAAACAAATATAAATGTTCAATACTTTTCTGGTAGATGAATTCCAGAAAAGTTCAGCCAGGCAAAGCTGAATAGTAAAGTGATAAGACAGAACTCTACCTTGAAACCAACAAAGTTCTCAGTTCTATTGGTGAGCTGAATCAAGCATGATGTCTGTTTCCTTAGTTCAACTGGAAGAAGAAACATAAAGCACAGAAGCATTAAGCAATCAGAAGAGGCAACCATAAAATAAATACTTTAAAGCACTTCATAATTTGTATGCCCACAGATAACTCATGAGTCAAGACATATGGAACGGAGGCCAAATCACAAAATCATCAAAAATTGTGCATATCAAGTGAAATGAATTAAAGCACTTGTAATCTGAAGTGAAATGGTTTGTATTGTCCAGGGTAAAGTTCATGAGAGTAACAACAGGAGGATCCATTCTTCATTACAGAAGAGCATATATTTACAGCCAAATAACCTACATACGGTCAAATGGTCAATAATATATATTGCCATCTCATTCTTTTTTCTCTTGGCGATTGGCATGTTCTTAGCAGCAGTAAATTACACCTTCAAACTGTAAATATCATAATTTAGGATAATTAATTTTCATATTAGTGGCTAATTTATATTAGGCTAGATGAAATCTGAACGAAACCTGTCTTGAGACAAGGAATTCAGAAGGAGAAGTGAAGGACAAGAGAAAGCTTAACGAGAACAAAACTCTACTGAACATTTTAGTCAAGATTCCAGACAGTTGAATATGACAAAGGATGGTTCAATTGCAAATCAAGCTTACACGTGAACTTCAGTACTGATGGTTGAATTTCTACAAGTTCAGAACCCATGCTTCTTCTCTGTAGAAGTTTAAAAGAAGCCTATCCACGCAGAGACTACGAACAATAATCGCAAAACCTGGAAGAAAAGGTGTAAGATGAAATCAACAAAGATGAACACCAGCTGAACATAGAAAATTACGCACAAACTAAACTAACTATTTATTTCCACTTGCATTCCACATTTTTGTTTTCAGAAGCACTAGAAACAAAAATCCAAAAGCAACCAAAATTATCGACAACAGATCCAGATCAACAGTGGCGATTTTGAAGATAGTAACCATTTCAAATGTTCCAGCAACGGAATAATCAATCGCATATACATCATTGCCATCTACGGTCAAAAAAATGCTCTCAGACGAGGATTTCCGCCTCCATAACAAGCATTGAAGCAATAATTTCAAACAGCAAGCGCAAATTATGAAGATAAATTGCAGGAATTCAACGGAGACAATGACGAACCGGTGTTGGAGAGAGAAATCGTACAAAAAGTGTGATGAATCTGAAGAAAAGGATTCGGTCGATTCGATTTGGAGATCTTCGATTCCGTAGAATGCCAGACGAAGAGCGGAGAAGTGAAAGTAAAGAGAAAGAAATGGTTATGCCGTTCGTTGTTATTGCGATGCGTATAGCAGTTTGTACGCGCCTGCCTCTGTTTATTGCAGCAGTTGTCCTTTCCTTCTCCTCACTAATTTGAGCCAGCAAAATTTCTGACAAAAAAGAAAAAGAAAGGCCATGTTATTTTTTTTTTACTGTCCACCTGGTCTTGTTTCACTTTCACCATAAAATTCCTTTCTATCCAAAATCCACTTTTAATGCTTTTGAAATCCGTGCAACTCTTTCTCTTCTTTTTACGTTTTTTAAGACACTAAAAATCACTTTTCACCCGAAAACCCATTTCTACCCACAAGTGAAACAACCCCTAATACGAAATACTCCGTAAGAAACTTACCTTTAAATACAGATTAATGCTTCTATATACGGACTCTCAAAAAAAAAAATGCTTCTATATACGCAGTATAGTTTAACAGAATAATTTCTCATAAAAATAAGTAGATTTTGCTCTGATAGAGTTAGTCTATGTTTGTTATGTCCAAAAACGTTAGTGTTTAGTTTTTTGAACTTTTATTTAAACACTGTTAGAGTGTTTGGTATACTTATTTATAGTAGTTTTTCTAGCCTTTAAAAACTTGTTTTTTGAAAGTTACTTTACTATTTTTATAGCAAAAAAAATTATAACTTCTTTAATAAATTATATGTCCAATTTTATCATTTTATAAGTATAAGTTAAATTCATAAGTCATCTTAATTAAACACACATTAGCATTTTATTTCATTGGATCATTACTTTCAACCGCCATGTTAATCGGTACTACTATAACTACAACTATCCACTACCTTAGTTTTGGCAAACATTCTACGAGTTTGAAAGATCTTGTTCGTCCATTACAAATATGTCTAGCTAACTATTGAGAATTTTAAGCCTTTTTTATTTTAATTTATTTTCTCTAAAATTTATTTATTGTTATTAAGTAATAGTAGTAAGTAACTCCACTTAGAGTAATATTATGAGAGCTTGACTGAAAAATAATATTTTTTGTAAAAATATTTTTTGTAAAATACATAAGAAAATTAAATATGATCCAGTTTTATATGTGATTTTAGAGTTTGGTTCAAATGAAACAAACTCTTATCCTAAAACGTGAAACGAATGCACTTTTCCTAGTTAATAGTGCACTTTTCATATAAAAGTGCATTGAAAAATACAAAAAGTGCACTACGAAAAACTGTACTACAAAAAGTATGAAAAGTGCACTAAAAAGTACGAAAAGTGCAAATGCGAAAAAGTGCACTCTGAAGTAGGAAAAGTGCACTACTAAATGCAAAAAGTGCATTCGTTTCAAGATAAGAGTTCGTTTCAGGATAAGAGTTTGTTTCATTTAAACCAAAATCTGTGATTTTAATATGACTTGACTTTACATCTATAATTAATTTGGTAAATATAAATGATAAAAAAATTTATCTTTATAAATTTGTATTTGTATATGAAGCTTTTAGATTCAAACAAATAATTTAAAATGTTTATTCTTTATTCACCCATAATCGAACTTTTGTTTGTTATAGGTCAAAAGACTCAAAACTAGACCTGTCAATCAGGTCGGGTCGGGCGGGTTCGGATTCGGTCATTTCGGGTTCGGGTTCGTTATGGGTCACGGGTCAATCGGGTCGGGTTGTAACGTGTTTTCGGTCGGTTCGGGTTGACCAGCGGGTCAAAAATTTCCTTTTTTTATGATTATTAAAATCAATTTATAATTAAATAATATTATTTAATTATAATCTGTTATTTTTCATTTATTTTATTAATAAAATATATTATAAATTTTAAAAATTCTATAAATATACTAAATCGGTCAATCCATGGGTTTCGGGTTTCAACCCAACGGGTTTCGGGTTCTATCGGGTTCGGTTGATTTCGGGTTTCGGGTTCAAAATTTCGAATCTTGATCCTAAAATTATCGGACGGTTCGGATAGGGTTAGCGGATTCGGTCAGCTTTTGACAGCTCCACTCAAAACCCATAATTAAACTTTTTTTCCATGTGCAGTACTTCATGGTTAAAGGTCCCACAAGTAAAATGGATAGTCATGCTTTTACTTTAGTCTTTCTCCAATTTCTCCTAAGACTCGTTTTAATGTGAAGAAATTGGCCGTAAAGCTATAAAAACCGACGCATTATGAACAAAAAAGTTGAAAACTTTTTAAATTCTTATTGTAATAACAGGAACAAAAAAACACATTGTGGAATCACAAAGCAAAAATGTGGTATCATCTTATCGTCATCTTTTTCTAAATTCCATAAATAAAATAATCGAAAGAATGAAGCATATAGCAATCATTTCTCACACTGGGTTGATATTTTATGCCTGGATGCCCCCACAACTCCAGAAGTAAGTTCAAATAGTAACAAAGATTATATTAGCATTTATTGTGTAACTTTCGGCTGAGTTTGCAAAATAACATGGAAATCCTTAAAAATGAGGTTTATAAGAAAAATTAGTTTAGAAATTTCAAGAATTCAAGATATGATAAAATGCAAAATAGATGCTAATATAATGTCATGATTGTCCATGACAAACAATAAGAATACTAATTTTAGTAAATTTGATAATTATTTATTAATTTTAATTTTTTAAAAAAGGTTTTTTAATTCCAATTTAGGAAATAATTTTCAAAATTAGTACTTTTATTGTGTGCACATTTATACTTAATAATTTCAGGTGCATTAATTTTTGTCAACAATTCACGAGCAAAAGTTTGGGGGAAATTTGTGTGAATACTTTGGTGTAAATTTTACAGTTTTATGCGAACCCTTCTCAATCATATACTAGTAGTTATTGATCATAGAATATCAACAAGAATTCAAACCACACATTGGGGAATCGGGCAATTTTTACACAGAATTATAACTAAATCTATATGTACAAGTGAATTTTATTAGTCAATAAAGTAAATATTTTCTAAGAATCAGCCATGACCATGTTGTTTAAAAAGAGGGACGGTGAGTGATTCAGGCGAAGAGTGTCCATCATACCGCGCAAAGCTTGAACTGCTGGGTCTTCTTAACGTGAGCAGCAACCAACTTAAGGGTTTCTTCATCATTCCAAGAACCTACACAGGTTTGAATTGGAAAGTGAAAAGGACAGACTTGTTAGACAACAGAGTTAGAAAGTCTGTCTGTAATCTGTTTACAAACTTGCATGCAATTGAGTTGTCTCCTTTTTATTAACCTTATGTAGAGAATGTTTTTCAAATATTGTAGGCCCTTCTTCATCCTTTTGTAAGGAAGCATCAGACACAAGATCTTGCTTTGGGATGATTCCATTACTTGGCTCTGCAATGTTGCTTGTAGGGGGCGTGAAAACGACCATCAGTTTCTTCTCTTCAATATGCTTATTGGGATCTTTAACAAACTGCCAGAGAATTGAAGAAGAGGAAAAAAAAGATAAGAAACTCAATCAAATATAGTCTTTCTGCAAGTTACAGCACGTAGTCACTTGCCATCTCTGACATAATGTTTTCTTCTATTGATCCAAATGGAGCAATTGTGCTTTGAATAAGAAACTTATCCTTGCATAGCAAGTCAGGTGGAGCCACGCTTTGGGCTTGCATGGTAACTGTAGTCAATAAGATAAACAACGACAAGAAGATAAACAACTGGTGATTGTTATCATCTTGAAGCAAGATAAAACTAGCAAGGAACATACTAAAAAAACTTCAATTGTTGATGCCTGAGTTCAGTCCATCTGATCTCAAAATGAATAACTTAGGTGCCTTATGTTTCTCATGTGATATAGTAGACAGATACTAGACTGTTCTATGAAACAGATTAAGTGTGAGTTTTTTTATATAAATTGCAGCTTGCAGAAGCCAAATAGTAAATAAAAGAACGAAATGAGAAAAAAAGGGTATTCTGAAGCTTGCTTATTATAACTTTGTACAATATATGTAAAGATCATAGTCTAATAGGAACCTAGTCTAATTTTCCTAAAGCTATAAACTTTTCATGGTTGTTTTTGTCTTGCATCAAATTTATTCATTCATATATAATATACCCACGCTCTAGCAGATTTTGGACATGAATATATAATGAAGATTCAGCACAATGCCAAACAAATCACTATACAACATGTTTTCCTGGCAGATTTACCAGTGAAATGCAATTTCTGAGGTCTGTCCAAAATTAAACATCAATACTCGTTGCAACTACCAACCGATGATTCATTTGGTACCTACAAGTATAATTTAGCATTCTAGTTGTCTAAATGCAAAATAAACAAGGTTGTTTGGATGGGATTGATTCACAAGTGAAGGCATAGAACATTCTACAAAAATAAGAAATCAAGACTTCATAGTGTGTGCATACCACTGACTTCAACTGCAGCTTTTGCCTTGATTACACCTTTGTTAGGTCTCACACAGTACTTCTTTGGATTAGTAGTCTTGACCTGTAAAGCTGAAGTTAAAACTCTTGTTGCCACCAAAAAGCCAGTAATCGCATTTCATTTCCATTATCACGCACCATTAATGTGACATGTCCTAATTGTATTACAAACATCTTATGAAAAGTTCTCGAGTATATAGAATAAAAAGAGGACAAAAATAACATTGATATTCACTACTTGTCTGGTAAATGAATTCCAGAAATGTTCAGCCTGACAAAGCTGAACAGTAAAGTGATATATTAAGACAGAAATCCACCTTGAAACCAACAAAGTTCTCGGTTTTATTGGTGAGCTGAATCAAGCATGATGTCTGTTTTCTTAGTTCAGCTGGAAGGAGAAACATAAAGTACATATGTGAGCAATTAGCAGATTTGACCATAAAATAAATGATTTTAACTCTTCATAATTTGTAACAAAACTTTGGTACTGTACATCTCAAATATTGGGATAATTTGCACATATCCTGTCTTACATCTCAAAAGTTGGGATAATTTGCACATATCCTGTCTTACATGAGAACTTCAGTATTGGTGGTTGAATTTCTACAAGTCCTGATTGTAGGGGACTCTGCAGAGAAGCATCAGACAGAAGATCTTGCTTTGAGAGACCATTACTTGGCTTTATTGATACAGGAGACTCTACGAGGATGACCTTCAGCTTCTTCTCTTCAATATGTTTAATGGGATCTTTAACAAACTGCCAGAGGAAAAAGATAAGAAACTCCATCACAAAGTCTTTCTTTAACTTAAAGCATGTAGTCTCTTACCATCTCTGCCGTAATTTTCTCTTCGTTAATCCAAATGGAACAATTGTACTTTGAATAAGAAATTTTTCCTTGCATAACAAGTCAGGCGGAGCCACGCGTTGGGCTTTCATGGTAACTGTTGTCAATAAGATAAACAACGGATAATGGTTATGGAAAATGTCCCAGAAGAAACTAGCATGGAAATTGGAGGGGGTTTATTAAGGGGTAGAGGTAAAATATCATTTTATCATTTGAGAAACATAAAACTTTCCAGTAACCTACTAGAAAACTTCAATTGCTAAAAATGCTTGAATTCAGTCCATATGATATCTGATCTATAGCAAAATGATTAACTTAGGTGCCTAGTATTTCCCATGTGATATAACAGAAGTGAAGTGATGCTTACTAATTGCGAGTATATAGCCCTGTTTTTTAAGTTTCTACTTTTATCTATCAACCAGGTTATCAAAGTAGAAAAATATGTTTCCCATCATTGTTCACTTCTATATTTTCCTAAAGATCACAGGCTGATGGTGAGCCCTCGTCGATTTTTCCTACAGCTAAAATAGACCTTGGTTATTATGTATTATTCCTTCACAATGTGACATGTTACAACATCATTTTTCTACAAGTAATGGAATATGGGAGGTGATTCATATAACATACCACAAAAAGCAGAAGGCAAGACTTCATAGTGCATGCATACCTTTTACATAAGTGGTACCTTTTGCCTTGATTATACCTATGTTAGGTCTCACACAGAACTTCTTTGGAGCATTAGTCTTGACCTATAAGGATGAAGTTAACATATGAAGTTAACAATAATGTGTGCAATGGAACTTGCAAGCTCATGGAATTGGAAGTACTTTCGTATATAGGATGAGAAGATAACAAATCCTAATACAGATGTTCACTAGTTTTCTAGTAATGTGATCAATTAAGACAGAATTCCACCTTGAAGCCAACACAGTTGTCACTTTTATTGGTGAGCTGAATGAAGCATGACATATGTTTCCCCAGGTCAACTGTAAGAAGAAAACTAAAGCCTATAAGCATATAGGAATCAGCAGAGGTGCCCATAGAATACATGCTTTTAGCCCTTTATACATTGTATGCATACAAATTAACAACTCAACATATGGAGACTATGGAGTGTTATGAGTTGCAATTGCTAATGTAATACCTTCAAGCAACTCATAACACTTGTAAATTCAAGTGGAATAGGTTTAACTGTCTCAGTTAAAGTTCAAGAGAGTAACAACAGGAAGAAACCCTTCTTTATTACAAAAGAAAAATTTTCTGCAAGCTTACAACGGAGGAACATTTCAAATCAAGCTTACAATGGAACATCAGAATTGATGGTTCAATTTCTACAAGTTCGGAACTCATGCCTCTTCTATGTAGAAATCCAAAAGCAGCCTATTAACACAGAGACAAAGAACAACAATCAATATATGCTGATGTTATGGCTTAACTTCTGTTGTAGAAATTCAAGGAAGATTTACGAACCTGCGATGGAGAGAGAAATCGGACAATTCTTGTGATGAATCAAAAGAAAGAGGATTAGGTAGATTTCGTTTGGAATGTTAGATGAAGAGAGAAGATAGGCAAGAGAAGAAAATGGTTATGGCGTTCGTAGTATTGCGCTAGTTATCTATCCTTGCTGTAGAGATTTTGGATTTCGACTGATCAACAAGCAAGAACAAGTAAAAGAGGAATTTTTCCAACACGAAATGAAATGAGTGAAAACACTGAAAAAGTCTGAACAGTGTTTACTCTCTCAAAGAGCAGCCACATCGCTTTCCTTGTATACCCGCTGCTCCGCCTCGCGCACGGCACACCAGACGGGGAATATAAATTGATAAATTTATAATAAGGAAATTCCGCGTGATGACCCTGAAGTTTTGCACATTCCGCGTGGTATACAAGGTTTTTCGAAATTCCGCATAATGACCTCGAGATTTTGCAAATTCCGTATGGTAGCCTCGAATTATTATAAAAGCTAAAAGTATTTAAAATTTATCCCTATTTTCTTACTTAATTGCATAAAATCACCTTTACTTTATTTTTTATATAAAAACTACCTAATTTTATTACTTTTAGAAATAATTAAAAAACTTAACATTTACAAATAAATAATGTCACTACATATTATTATTTAAAAAAATCATCCCGTTTCTTTTTAAATCAATCTTTTAGAATTTCTATCATCATTTTTATATTATCAAAAGCTCATGCAATTTTATATAAAAAAATCAGCCTTTTCAAACATGGCTAGCACTTAAATTTGATTTTTTTATTATAAATAGGATATGCGTATATATTATTTTTAGAAAAATTAGATTGTTTTTTAGATTAAAAATACCACAATAATACTTAGAAGAAATAAATTTACACTCAAAAGTAAATTCATGGATATAAATAGAAAATTTAAGAATAAATAGATAAATAAGAAAAAAATAAAATATTATATAAAAATAATTCTATAAAAATTTAATTCTAAATTTGAATTTATAAACTATTTTGCATAAAAATTCATAAAGAGGAATTTAATAGAAGAGAAATTAAATAGTAGAAAATTAAACGAATTAGATAAATAGGAATTAGACAGAAAAAAAATAATTTAATAAATCTTTAATATTAAATTGGATGAGATAAATAATGAATATAAAAATGGTGATAGAAATTCTAAGCGGTTGATTTAAAGTCATTGTTTATTTGTAATTTTAAGTTTTTTTTAAATTTTTTTTCTCTAAAAGTAATAAAATATAGTAGTTTTTATATAAAAAAATAAAGGAAAGGTGATTTTATGCAATTAAGTAAGAAAATAGGGCAAATTTTTTGAATACTTTTAGCTTTTATAATAATTGGAGGCTACCACACGGAATTTGCAAAATCTCGAGGTCACCATGCAAAATTCCGAAAAAACTTATGTACCACGCGGAATTTGTAAATCTTCGAGTTCACCACGCGGAATTTCCCTTTATAATATTATTTGTATAATTTTTTATGAAATTAAAGTATTTTAATATAATTTCAATTTTTTACTTGTTTATCATTACAAATAAAATATGATTAATATTTATGTTATTTTTAAATTAAATATATTTTAAATACATATATCATTACAAATAAAATATGATTAATATTTATGTTCTTTTTAAATTAAATATATTTTAAATTAAATACATATTTTTAAATTAAATATATTCTAAATTAAATATCTAGCTGATTATGTACAAATCAAGTATATCTCACTTATAAAAAATTTATGCATTCTATTAATTTTTAATCATCATCCTTCATTTATCCCAATATGACTAGTGTAGATTAACTACATGCTTGCACCTTAATATAAGTTTTCACTAGAGCACTATATATATATATATATATATATATATATATATAGTGCACTATATATATATATAATGCTCTAGTGAAAACTTATATTAAGGTGCAAGCATGTAGTTAATCTACACTAGTCATATTGGGATAAATGAAGGATGATGATTAAAAATTAATAGAATGCATTAATATATATATATGGTTAGGATCAACTGCATAGTATTGTTACATAAGGTATGATTTGAAGGATGCTAGATGACAAAAAAGCTAGAAATGGTATTTATTCGTTATCTCACCATACCTATAAATACATAAGGTATAATTTGAAATATACATACAACGACAAGTTTTAATTTCAACGGTAATATTTTTTGGACTTTTATAATGGCTAATTTATTTGCTATTTTTTCAACCCTCTATATAAGGTGATCATAATCGTCATTTTCACCACACCATATTCTTTAAACCCTCTAATCTTTTCCTTGTGAACATCCTGCCTTTCCTTGTGAAAATCCTACCATTAATAATGCTCATTTTTCATCATCATCTTTGTCCCCATCAAATCAAACCGATGAGTATTACTATAAGAATATTAGGTCATGGCATGGTATAAAATTTAAAAGTTAAGTTTTAAAAGAATAATATGATAAAAATATTGACGTAAACTTTCTTATTTTCTTATTTTAATTTGAAACAATATTTTCTTACAATTTCTTATTTTAGTCCTTTTAATTTTATTAGTAATTCTTCACTTTAACTTTTAAGGGTTTAGGATTTAATATAATATATTGCTATTATTTAATTTTAATAGTTTAGAGTTTAATATAATAAAAGTTTCATTTTCATATTTGTGACGTATGTATAAAATATAATAGTATTATATATGTTTCTAGGACAATGAATAAATTTGAATCACCTTCTTAAGACAGGTAGTTAATGAAAATTTTGTATACATTTTTTTTCAATTTTTTGTTATTTATCTTAAAAATGGATATTAGTTTTTTTGATAGTGTGAAACTTAGTAATATGGTAAAAGAATTAAAAAAATCCAACATTATTGACCAATAATACTTTGTTAAGGATTTTTGACATTGGCGTTATCTCATATAATTCTAACCTCAATAAAAGAATTTTGTAATTATTTTTTTAATCTAAATAAGAATTAGTTGAAATTAAATCTAGATAAATATAATCTCCCTAAATAATTTGACCAATTTTTAAAAGAATTTTCTAATCTTAACAAATAATCTTGATTCTTAATCTTAACAAAATTTATAGCCTTAACTAAATAATTGCACTTTTTTTTAAACACCCGCTTGGCCACTACCAGGAGCACCCCTACCAAAGATTCCTCTATGAAAAAATTAGTTAACCCATAAATGTAAAACCAATCTTGAAACAAATTAGAAAAGTTACATCCCCTATATATCCAAATTTGGGATCTAGCCCAACAAGATCTCATTTGCTAGATAGATTGGTAATCGCCTCCATCTTCTCGATCTAGAACCGCATCGTCGCTTAAGATTCGACCTCGATCTAGGCCCAAATCTCTAAACCCCATGCTAGCTGAACCTAGATCTAAACTTGCTCCCACATAAAGAATCAAACAAAATACAACACACTGTGTTGTTTTCTCTCGAAATAAAGGAAAAAACAGACAACTATAACCCTTATCCGGCATATACCTAACTTCTTCGCTGGAGTAAACCACTTCAGACGCCCGACGATCGACATCCTTGCCCATTGTGCTTTTGGCAGTGTTGTAAGCAACGATTAAAACCAAAGCATTCACAACTTCTTTCAAATCTAATACGGAAAAACAAAAGCAAAACAAGACCAAATTTCTACCCAAATCCCTTATACTCTCCCACTCTAATCTCCTCAGATCTCGATCCAAAATGATGCTATCCAGATCATCCCCTCCATCGTCTCAACCCTTTTCTCGCTGGATCCGGACAATTTTAATAGCTTTTTGAGATTCTAGCCTCAACTTCGATCGAATCAGCACATCCAGCAACCCTAATTCAAGAGCCGCCTCTAATTTGGCGTCCATATTTTGCCAAGTGAAAAAGGATGAATTTTTAAAAACATGAAAAAGGAAAGGAAAATGTGGGGAATGAAGCGTCCTTTCTACGCCTTCCTCTACATTGTTTACCTCTGCACTTGAAAAGTCATTTTGTGATTTTTGGAGGGCAAAGTCAAAAAAGCAAAAACATGGAAAAGGGTGTTCTATAAAAGCACCTTGGGAACAATCAAAACACGTAAATAAAATAACAAACAATTTATCATCAACGTTAGTTTAAAACGTTTTGGGTAACCCCTTGGGTTTGTGGGCCTTTTGGCCCAAACCAATTACAACCATCTTTAGCAGATTATGCTAAAAATTATCAAATTGCATCTAACATGCCATTTGAAAAAAAAACTTTCTTGGTTACTGGTTCTCAAGAATATTTTTAGGTTCTGGTTCTTTACGCCCTCGAGATATATCGTTGGTTCGACGGTAATGGTTTCGTTTAAATCGTGGATGTGTGATCGACACCTGAAGGCTCCTAGAGCAAGTCCAAATCTGAGGTGTTCGCAGTTGTTTCCCAAGACCTCGTTCTGTACTTTTTTTCCCAGTTGGCGTCTTCTCTGCTCTCCTCGTGTTGCTCCGCACAACCCGCTCCTCAAAGTGCTTCTTTATTTCCCGTCCCAACTTTGCTCATCGTTGTTTTGATGTTGGTTATGTTGCTTTCTAGTTTGCTTAATTAGTAGCATGTATGCTATCTTTTGTCGGTTTATCAAACTACCGTTTTTCGGCCTCTCGATCTACCAGGCTTGTTGGTACATCGAATTGATTTCCTTATAAAAATAAGCAATTTTTTAAAAGAATTTTGTAAGATAATTCTAAATAATCTTGATTGAAATTTCTTAAAGGATTCTCTAACCTTAATAAAATATATAATTCTTAACCTTAACAAGATAATCTTAGCTATTAACCTTAACAAATTTAGTTATAAATTTTTTAAAGGGTTTATACCAATTTGGTTTGGAACCCATTTGCCCATTTTTTTTTGTGAACTAAGACTATTTTTTGCTTTATTATACATATAATAAATTTGTTATCCAACTTTTTCTAAAACTAATAAAAAACATGCCATTTTAAGATATTTTATATTATCTTAAAAATTGAGTTGGAAATTATCTATTTTACCTTTTTTTTTAGAATCTTAACCACCATTAATATGAATTTCAAATAGTTATCAATAGTGTTGATGCAATTCATACTATATTCAAAAGAGTGAAACATCCATAACGTATTTTTTTTTTAAATAATGCCAAAAATATTAAATTTAATAACTTATTCATAAATCATTTCTTTTGATGAATTTTTTTCATTGACTAAATATGATATGGTAGCATACGCCTTAAACGAACTATGGAGAAATAAAAACGGCTTTGATATAGTCTTAAACGAATTCTGGAGACCTGCAACCTTCTGTTCTTTTTTCTAGCAAAACCTTCAAGCAAAATGTTTAAGAATTTCTTAAGAGAGTCTAATCCTATATAAATAATCTCTGAAATGATATCCCTAAGTGTAGTTTTTTCTTACAAACACACATAAAAAAACATCATTTTTAATCAACAAAATGCAACAACTATTTAATATAATTAAACCTACCATGATTCAAACTCGAAATAAAACACATATTTCGTATGTTATGTTGTCAGTCATAAGAAATCAAACCTCTTGCGCTTCAAATTTTACCTAGAGAAACAAACAATAGTATAAATAGGTTCTAGTAAAGAATTTTGGTCAAACCAAGGGAAAAAATAAAAATAAAATTTTTAATAATTTGGCGGCTATGAAAAGTTTAATTCCTAGGCGCCTCCCGTTCCAATTTTCTACCAAAATTTTCAATCAGAACATTTAAGAATTGTCTAAGCGCGTAGAATTCTACACAAATAGCACCCGAAATATCGCAACAAAGGTTATTCCACCTATTATGATCCAAGCATTTCGGAACCAAAACTCCCTTATATCACTATTTGTCCATCCATTCATGGTTCCCTTGCCAAGAAAGAACAAGAAAGAAACAACTTTCGATTATAGAGCGAACACAAAGAACAATATTAACAAAGAACACAAGCATATTTTATCATGATAACATGCAATCAAGGATGCAAGAAAGTTTCTCCGGAGTTCGTTTAAGAATATATCAAAGATTCAAAGTTGTTCTTGTTTCTCCGGAGTTCTTTTAAGGCGTCTGCTGTTATATCATATTTCTCCGGAGTTCGTTTTAGGACCTTTTGATTTCACACTCGGATTGTGAAAATGTGGTTGAGAACACCTAGAGGAGTCCGGATTGGTGCGTAGACAATCAAGGTGTGTTAGGGAAAAACTGATACAATTGCTACAAGACCTAAATTTCCGAGAGTTGACCTAGAAGATTATGTATTTTAAAAGCTTGTTGGAAGTGTCTACACTACAAATGCATATGGGGTGTCCAACTATTGGTATTTGCATTGATGGACCTAAGGGTGGTCACGGGTGGGCCCGTGCCCCTCCTTCGGTCAGACTACCCCCTCCTTCGGTCAGACTTGTTAATAATATGTACGTAAATTTTAGATTTAAATATGGATAAATTTAAAATAATATGTATTAAAAATATGAAAATTAACTAGTTAAAATGGTTTATTACTCAACCTTATATGCAATCCACCAAGGTTCAATTCACATTTTAATATTTTTCTCAATAAAATAAAATTTTATTATTAAATAAGTATAAAAAATTTATATTTAAAAATATTGACTAAGTAAACTCGTTTCGAATTATAGCTCTATTTAGTTTTTTTCCATTCACATTTAATACTTTACAACTTTTATAATTAAATAAGTATAAATTTTTTATATTTAAGAATATTGACTAACTAATTCTAGTTGATAATTTCCGAATTATTAACTTCATAAGAGAAATCGTAGCCCCCATTGAAATTTGTTCTGCGTCCGTCACTGGATATTTGTACCACTACACCAAGTTGTACTATATGGTAGCCACAGTTTCCAACCTAAAAGATTTCGGTATCACACAAGTGTAAGATTTTTGCACCATCAACAAGGTTGCCTACCCTTTGGAGTTTGTTCGCTATCCTGAAGGTGGGATCGCTCTACTGTATGCACCTTTTATTACTCTTTATGAATATTTCACTACTAGAGATGATCCATGGCCATGATGAGCTTGATTATCCATTCCTCCATTTCCTTGCCTATTTTAAGGCCCCCATTGAAGGAACTCTCTATCACTCCAATTTTCACCCAAAATCCACATTCAACGCAAGTTGATTTTTTTTCTAGAAATTTTGAGTTTTTTTATTTTCTACCCCTCTTCCACCGCCGTCAGCCACCTTGTTGTCGTCCCCAGGCCGCGCCCCCTCCCCATCGCGACTGCGCAGCCACGCCGGAGCCCCAACCCCCGCCACCGTCGGTGGTTGTTGTCGTCGTTCGGTCCTGCTCTCTCTAGTTTCCTGTAACGTGAAAGAAGAAATGAGTTAGGTTTGGGTTTAATCTTCTTTTGGGCTATTTTTAACTATTTTTGGACTAAAAAATAGGCCCAAGTGCTTCTATTAATCCATTAGAATTTTCTTTAAAGGAAAAGTGAAGGAGAAGCCCATAAATTCGCTCGTCTCATTTTGCGTGTCATTCCGCTTTCGTTAACTCTCGGTATAATTTTCCGACTCGTATTTTATTTTATAACTCTTTATAAAATAATTTTTACATATATATATACTATTTATTTAAAAAATGGAATAGATATTGCATGCAGTTTTTAAAAAAGAATTTATGTGATTAAATTCATTCCTTTAAAGTGGACTTCGTTCCTTTTAAGTGAGGGATGTTACACTCTAGCTAGGTGTCGTAACTTCGTTCCTTTAAAGTGGACTCGGCTCTTTCATAGCCTCCACACCCTTAAAAGTCATAAATAATATCAAACGTTTTTTGACACATGATAAAGATACGTGTTGCACATTAATTAAATTAAACCAGGTTGGATTAGTACAACTTGGAACACCAACCCGACTCTCAGTTCTTGGACGGTCGTCTTTCCAATCTGAATGTTTATTCGTGCTTGTCAAGGTGGGCTTGGTACTTGAGCGTCTTCGGACCAACTCTCGTATCTGGAGCACCGAATATGACGAGGTTGGTTGAGGTCCGAAAAAAGGCGAGAGGATTTCTAAAACTTGGTGTGTAATTAAAATGTTCCCAACATTATTATACTTTAAAAAGGTCGTACCCCCCTTGTCTCCCACCACTCCAACAAACACCAATTTAGTGACTCTATTATTTAAACACTACTTATAAATAAACGGAATTACACCTCCTGTGCAATGTGAATCAGTTGGCAATTCCACCAAATTGAATTGTGCTAGATAAATCACAAGTATCGATCCAATTTTCAAATTATTTTCTGGACTTACAAGCACCGACACCCGATATATTGAATCACAAATTTTCTGGACTTAAATCTCCGGTGCATATGGATGTGATTTGAACAAGGGGATTGACAACTTGTGATTTGAAAATAAAATAAAAAAAGAACGATGAAGAAGATTGCCATTGTAGGTTGCTATTAACAGAAATGCTTCGTATTCTATTCAACGCAATTATAGAGTAATTCATCTTTTCTCTTCTTTTTTTCTTTTTTTTTCTTTTTCTATATAAGATTGGGTAATATTACCCATGAGTAAACAAAACAAAATTAGGGGGAAGAACCTAAAGGTCACAGATTCGACACCCATCGGTGACGACTCTCATCCGTTCAAGGGTGCTCTAGGCTAGTCCAAGTGGTACTTGGACTATCCTAAATCTTACCGGATAAAAAAAAATATAAAAAAAAAAAGTTAAAAGTGTGGGGCCAGAGTGCGAGATGAATATCTCGCAAATAGCATTTCTCGTGAAGTAGTATTGTACTATTGTGGGATTATAATCATTATATATGCAGTTGAAGTCTAGTATTGTGTCTGTTCCTGTTTCACCGGACCAGGGAACCGCGATCAAGGTTTCGCTTTTCCATCAATATTTTAATTTTTTTACATGAATGGAACCGGCGTTTCCAGTTCGATTCCGATTTCAGAATCGCTAATTCTCCGATTCTAAGGAGGGTGGAACTGGGACCAGAGTCGGTCAACCCCTGGTTTCATCAGTTCTGGTTCCGAAACCGGCGGTTTTTTTCGGTTTTGTTTCAGTTCGGTTCCCCGGACCGAACCTACCTCTAAGTTGCACATGTATTTTTTAGTAGCTAACTAGAAGGGGAAAAGCCCACATAATGAATGAAGCTTGTTGCATCTTTACGCATTATTTGGAACCGTTGATCTGCTTGCAACATTGGAAGGTCAGTCGCATAAAAAAAAATGCATTGAGAAATTTTACACAACTAGATGACCTTGCTCAATAGCTTGACCTCTAAACAATATTACACATACTGGGTCAATAGACAAAGAACAAGCCAACATATTCAACAACATATGCATAGCACATTTAAACAAAGAACGACAGTTTCATGAAACAAACCTCCACAGAATATCAACGACAGCGTGGGAGTCGTTCAAGCTCCATGGAGACAAGAGAAGCAGCGGTTGCTAACACCGGTACATCACAGCATCTCAGTGAAGACACAATAGACTTTATTTTAAACACCTCATGAGCAGAGATGGAGAGTATCATAGCATGAGAAAGATACTGCCTGCAAGAATAGCCAAGTGCATACAGAATCCTCTGCACCAGTAGCAAGTTAGACCCGCCTTGGAGTGAGCATGCAAGAATGGAAGTCACCTTGGAGAGATTGGTCAAGAAACCGGTGGTTGCTTCTCTAGGGGCTGACTTCATCAGTAAAACCACACATTCTGAGGCTAAGTCTGTGATGTTAGGCTCCTGAGATTGAGATCTGCTTAGTTGAAGAAAGACGCCCATGTTGCTGCCAAAATCTGAAATATCCCTCACACATCGTTGCTGATCAGCTGCATTTTGTGGGTCATCTGACAAGAGATTTGGTTCTTTGGAGAAAGAACGTAAAAGGAAGGCACGGCATAAAGCCAGAGTTGGTTCCAAGAAATCTTCCATGTCTTTTGCATTTACAAACTCAAGGAGATTTCCAATTCTCCTGACCACCTTTAGTTGAGAAAGGAGTGTTGTATCCAATTCAGGAGCAGATGCCAGAGCTAGACATAACTTCACATTGTTGACATTTGCAGTTGAGAGATCACCAAGGAGGAATTCAAAGCATTGTTGGATTGTCTTTAAATGAAGAATATCGGCAATGTTTATGTAATTGAATTCAATAATCATGACGAGGAGCTTTTGAGCATACGCGGGTATGGGGTCTTCATCTTCAATGAGCAGGGGGTATAGAGGAAGGAAGTGGTTATTAGATATGGACTTCAATTCCTCTGCTCTTTTGGTGTCTTCTGATGGTTCATTGAGAAGAACAACCATCACATCGAACATGATTTTTAAACACAGGAACCTGGCATCTCCATCCTTGTTGCCTTTGTAAAGAATGGACAAACTAGGAAGTATTTCACATGTAAACATTTGAGCATTCTCAAGGATAACTGATCTCTCTTCTGTGACACACTCCAGAACTTGAAGAAGAGTTATTTGGAAGTCATCCCTACCCTGTAGAAGTCGAACAAATGGTATCCAATGATGAGTCAGCATATTCAAAGGAACCAGAGAGCCTTGTAAAAAAACCAACGAATATGGATGCCACAAATAACAAGTCTTCCTCATTGGATTTGCAGAAAAAAGTTTTGATTCTTCCTCACTGCATAAATTGAAAGCCCTAGATGCTACTTTGTTTACAGAAGATTGTTTTACATTTCTTATTTCTTATTAATGAATAACATACTAGTATGCAAGCCAATAAGAGAATCATGCCTGTTCCACGATGAATGCTACTCATAAGAAGCATCTACCACACAGTCAAGCAACCATAACATTACCACATTATTACGCTGATACTTTTTTGTTCCTGAAAAAGGGTCCTGGTTCAAATAACTTTAAGAACAAAAAAATACCTAAGCTTTGTTCCATGGGTGAAGAGAAAAATTATTCTATCTAGCTACTATAACCCTGAAAGATAGTAGCTACACAGTTACTAATAGTGCAAGATCTGTTACCTGAAAAGGAGACTCCACTAGCTTGACTATATTTGTCAGATGCTGAAGAAATTCCAGGCTGGCCAGTCTACTCCTGAAAGACAAGCTTGCAAGAAGATGAAGAACAACTGGAAACAAATGAATGTTATTTTTAGGAGCTGCTCGGCTGGTTAGGCCATGCCGCCTGCCTCCCATTATCAGCTGAATGTCTCCGGTTATTGTGTTCAGCAAACCTGGTACAGTGGAAACCACAATCTGAACAAAAGCATCCAAACAGTGCTGCAAATAATTATCCCTCTCCTTCGCCAACCTATCCACAGTAGCAAGTAACCTTCCATTACAAAAGAAATGAGGTAAACACCTTCTACCATTTTTACATAGAAGGGCGACCAGAACAAGTGCCTTTCCTCTCAAGACTTCACTTCCCTGCTCAATGAGAGACACGAGACTTGAAACCAGATTCTTGTCCTCCATCAAAGGTACAAGATTACGACCAATGTTACTGAACGATTGGCTCCCAAGCATGGCCATGTTTAAAAGATTCAAGCTGATTTGCTGCTCACGTGCACTACCTTTAACAAGTGCTGATGCAATTTCCTTGAGTGACAGTTTTTCTATAACAGGTTGAATGCTTGAAGGGTTATATCGTACTAGACGCACCAGACATGATCCTGCAGTCAGCCTCATGCTTTCCTGTTTCCCAGAAGCTCTATATATGTAGCAAAGATTACTGATAAGATCCTGGCTAGTGAAACGAACTGCCCATTGTGCTCCTTGGCTGAAAATATTTTCGATGGTTCTCAGAGCATAAAGTTGGGTTAGATCATCCTCACCTTTGCGTAAGACTGATGATACCAGTGAAATTAATGCATTCGGAACCTGTTTAGGTTTCCACAAGAATTGGCAAACAGTTAAGATTGAATTTTTTTGTAATATGGCTCAGAATATTGAACAAGTTTCAAGATGATGCAACTCCAGCCACTGCTAAATAATATACAAACAAACAAAATTTACACAACTCAAAACATAAAGCAATGAAATACAACTTTGAAAAATGCTTTCCAATGTCAAAAGGGTTAAAAATATGAAGTTGGTAGTAAAATATAGAGCATTATACCTGCCAGCCACATGTAGGTCGAGACTCCTTAGCCTGAAGATCCGGTCCACTGTTATCCCTGTCTTGTTCATTTTGAGAAGAAATATAAAATAGTAACTCCCCCAGAGCTGCCATAGAAAATCTCCTTACTTTTTCTTGTCTATCTCTGAGTCCATCAGCCAGTGCACCCAAAATTCCAGAGTTCGCCAACTCATTTTCTATATAAATGGAATGTCGAATCAGTAAGCCAATGAGTGAAGCAAGCTGAACTCTCAATGCATAAGCTTTGGACTGTCTTAGCATCTTCACAAGAACCAGAATAACGGGCCCATTAGTAATTATATTTGCTGCATCACGATTACTGCTTAGAGTTTCAAGGTATCGAATCACATTCTGTTTCTCTCCAATGGCTGCATTGCCATTAAGAACACTTGCAATCTTAGAGCTGAATGCATCAACTTGGTCTTTCGACATTTTCAAGAGCTCAGATGCTGGCAATGCAGTAAAGGGAAGTGAAGGTACTGATTCTGCTATCTTATCGGCTTTCCTGCTGGGCATCACTGGCCTGACTGAGAGATCAGATTGATGCCAAAACACATCAGAAGTGTTAGGAGAACACTTTGAAGAATCGGATTCAGCGTCATTTACAGCATCAGATCTCTGACTTGTTAAAGGGCTAGCACTTAATGGTGTAGCTGCAGATGCAACTTGATTTGAGGAAGATTCTTGCTCTAGTACTTCAGAGTCATTTGCTACCACAGATGCAGGTGGTTGGCTGTCCTTCACAAGTTCATCCTTCCCCTGACTAGGTGTTTTCACTTCAGGAGTCCAAGGAGTATTATCAGGTGCATCAGAATCATCTTGTTGTTCATCCTCAGGGCTCTCGTCAAAATCAAGTTCCATGTCAGTATTCTCAATTTTGATTTCAGAATCATTCTCAGCACCGCTGGCTAAAGGCCTTCTGTAATTTTCCTTTTCATTCTCTCTATGTAGATTTGATTTTGCGATTCTTGAGAGCCTGAGAAGATTCACAGCCCTGGTAGCACTTGAAGGCTCTCTCAGTTTATCTTCTGTCCCTCTTGTAGAAGTCTTAGATTGCAATTTGCGTCCGCTAGAAACACCCTTTTCTGGCGTACGATAATCTCTTGCTATTGAATTACTGTTCTCATCTTGTTTAGAATTTCCTTTTAACTCTCTTTCACGTCGGATTGGAGTATTTTTAGAGTGAGTATGTCTCTCCCCATTGTGTTCGTTGAGACATCGTTTGGTTGAAAGATCTACCAAGTTTGTGAAAGCAGGATGAGGAGGTAAAAGCAGCAATGTAAATTTCTTTCTCCAAAATGCATGTGCACAGAGCTCAGGCCACTGAATTCTTTCAACTGGGTCTTTCACTAGGAGAGAGTTTATCAAATTAACAAATGGACGGCTAGGATTACCAGGAAGAGGTGGGGTTGGGTCTAGAAGAATGGATTTAGCCAACTGAGTGAATTCTCTTCCAACAAAAGGAGGCCTCCCAGCATAGCATTCATACAATACACAGCCCAAGGCCCAAAGATCAGATGCATAAGAATGGAAGCCTCCATCTTGAAAAAGCTCTGGAGCCATATAAGTGGGTGTTCCACGCTTTGCCTGAGGAAGCTGAAAAAGGCACAGATATGAATGGGTAGTTGCTAACCTGAGTTTACAAGGAGCTATCCTAATGAGTACTACTGTAACTAGCTTATGCGAAATCACTAGGAAAATGGAAAACGCACCATGGATGAGGTTTTGGATAGATCACTCAACTTTTTCGCTAATCCAAAATGGCACAACTGCATCACATAAATAAGCAAATAATTTAGCATCACCACTAATAAAGGTACTATAAACTGAACTCATATTTATTTTTTGTAAGAATGAAGAAGGAAAGAAACTCTAGTGCTAATATTAATACCTTAATTTGCCCATTCTCATCAAGCAAGATATTGGATGGCTTCAGATCAGAATAGATTATTCCCTTGGAATGTAAGTATCTGCAGGTATTGCCCATGGTGAGGATCAAATTTATAGACTATAAGACATTAAACTGATGGGATTTGCCCAGTCAAAGGAAAGCAAAATTCTTACTGTAAAGCTATAACAAGGCCATATGCAAAATCATGTATTGAATCTTCTGGAAGCTGTGTGTCCTGAGCACCAATGCCAAAAAGAGTCAGTATGCATGATATATCCAAAACTTACATATATGTCCATCAGATTATAACTCATTCATGAGGTGTACTTGGTTAGGCCTGCAAGATTGGCCTTTTCTGCGTTATATATGACAATTAGTATGCTATATTAAGTACCCCCTCCCCAAATCTGCCGTTGTTAACTACTTAGCTGCACAACTACAAGTATGATGTACATATAGATAGAATTTTACACTTGCCTCTTGCTAGATATATAATATCATTGAGATGTATTCAAACTGACAGTGACAAATGATCATTATAGCTACAAGTTCGCACCTGTCTTAGTAAGGAAAACAGATCTCCTCCAACACAATATTCCAAGACCAACCACAGGTGTGCTGAAGTCTCATACCTAAACAAAATATCAAAGGATAAATTGGTGCAAAGAAGATAGTAGCTTTCAGAATCCTAACTGATATTGATAAGTTACAAATACCATGCATAAAATTTGAGCACATTTGGGTGATCCAAAGCATGAAGCATTCGTACCTGCATTAAAAGAATTGAATTAACACCAAGGAATGACAAAAACTTCATGCACAAGGATTATGGAAGCAAATACTTGTTTTTGGAACATTAAGGAGCAAGTTAGAACAAGGTTGCAAGTTAAAACTCATGTATGCAATAGAGGGCAGTGAGATCCTGGGTTCAGGAGTAAGTATCTAATGTTTCTGTCAGTTTAGCACTCTGAACGTGTATGGTGGGTAGGATGTGTGATGTAGCTTCAAATGTCTCAGTTCTTGTCCACCTAGCTGTATCAAATTATATGTGGACCTCTGTGTTTTTCCATCTAAGAAATATATTCACTGTTTCTAGAAAATCACAATCAACACCATAGTGTACTGCTAAATGACACCAACAGATGAGGCACAGGACCGCATAGCTAAGTGTCATTTATATGACTAATACGAGGTTGTGGATAATTATATTATCTAAATCCTTGCAACCTAACAAAAACATGCCAAATTGGCAACAGCCAAAGGAGGTAAGTATAACGATTTAGCCTATACAACAAAAACCATATGCTAAAACAGTTGATGGGAAAATGTACAGCTTTAAAACAAGCTGCGGAGCAATGGTGAACTTACTTCATGGAGAACCTTGGTCCTTTGTGACTTATCAACACTCTTAATTGCGAAATATTCGATGGTTCTCTTCTTCCTTGCTTTGTAAACAGTCTGTTTTTGCACAAATTAGTTAATTAGGGGGGGACGAACAGATACAACAACAACAACAACAACAACAACAACAACAACATTGACCCCCTAAAGAAAGGATAGATACTTGAAAATGTAAATCGAAGCAGAACGTTGTACAAAATTGGCTAATCAATTGCACAAACTTCTCTGAACGAGAAAATCGCAATGACAAACCAGGTCCACTTCGAATTGCGAGCTTGCCAGATTGGACAAATTTACTGGAAACAAACAATTCATTTCGGAAAAAGAAAATGTAGATTTTACCGAAAACCTGCCACGGCCGATGGGATCTGGGTAGATTTGGTAATTGTTCATCCTCTTTGTGGATGGCTGCCTTGGAGAGTGGAGAAGTAGAGAGGAAGCTCGGAGTTCGAGCTCGAGCGATTCGCCTAAAAGCTCTGCGTTGCTGACCGAATGAGCATCAAAGATAGAAACAATCTAAGGAAAAAGATGGGGTAACTTTTGAGAGGGAATTTTTGCGTTTGGAGTTTTGCTAGGGTTCTTCGTTCATCGAAGAGCTACTCTACAACGGTTGAATCTGTACCAGAGAGAGAGGGAGGAAGCAGATATCCAAAAATTCAAAATATGAGAAATTGAAACTTTTGCCTGCTTTTCGGTTTACAGTGTGTTTGGTAGAAGGGATATGGAAGGATTTTTATGGAGGGGATGGGAAGGAAAGCAAGTATTTTGTTTGGATGGTTAAAATAAAAGGGAAATAGAAGAAAAGTAGGATAAATAAAGAGAAAATAAGAGGAGAAAGGGAGAGAAAACAGATTCTACCAAATTGGTGGAATTTGGAAGGAAAGTGTAACTGAAGGTTAAAAAAAATAAAAAATTTAAATAATTTTACACTTGATTAAACACAATTTTCTTCTTATTTCCTTCCAACCAAACAAGATTTTCAATTTTTCTTCCATCTTATTTTCTTTTCAACCAAACAACGTAAATTTAAAATTCCTCCTATAATTTTCTCTCCCTTCCCTTAATCCTCTCACCCTCATATCCCTCCCCTCTATTTTCCTTTTACCAAACATAGTGTTAGTGGTTTTAGATCTGCTGAGGGGGCAGGCGGGAGGGGAAATGATTCGGACGGAAAATTAATATGGAGTAATACATTGGGCCAGGCCCAATGTGCAGTTAAGAGTCTGCACTTTATTGGCTAGCTCATGTTTTACATTGTTTTCTTTAAAAAAAATCACATGATAAATAAATGGGTAAATTTGAAAACTAGCCTAAAAATAGGAGGTTAATAGTCCTTAAGTATCATCAAAGTATTTATTTATGGTTTGACTTAGATCGTTGATGACTGTTCACCGACAAATAAGTATCATCAAATGATTTGATGACAAACAAATACAAGTCTTGATGGAATATAAATATCATCAAAGAGTCTCATCTTACGAGTAGAAACGCTAGCCTTATGGGACAGAATTCGAAATGTTAGAAGACTAAGCATTACAAACCTTGAAATTGAAGAGGATTGTATCATAGTTATCAACACAATCAAAGGTATTGGAAAGTACCCGTGGAAAATTGAGACGTCAGCCTTGGATATCATGGTTTCACTCTTAACTATTCCGAAATATCTCTCTTGTCACGTTGTTATGGATTGCAATGTTGTGGCCAATACAATTGCTAAGTTGGGGCACAACATCCCTAATGTTCCCCTAATGGATCATGCAAAATTTCAAATTTTCATGTGCAAAGATACTCTGGGACGCTTCCCCTTAGGGGCATCCTAAGTATTACCTATTCGAAAAAAAATTATAGATACACCTTAATAAATAGTTGGAACTTGTGTTCTTTTAATTTTTATTTTTGGAATATTTTGTTTGGCACTTGAGATTTTGAATTTCCTGTATGGTACTTTATAAAACTATTCTGATTGGTACCCCAAATTCCTAGATTAAATATTTTTGTGATTAGGTTAAGAGAGACTAATTATTTTTTTATAAATTATAACTTGTATAAGAAATATTTAATTATTATTTATTTTATGTAAATAACTCACTATTTGTAAAAAAAATAAAAATAAAAAATAGATAAAGAGGTATATTGCACATAAAAATATACCTCTTTATCTATTCTAAATTTATTATGTCATGTGTATTATTAGTGTTCATAAATTTAACATTTTTATGTTGAATATGCATCTCTATCATAAAAAGGTAATTTATAATTTATATAATAAAATATTTTAATTTAAATAAATAATACATTATATAAGTTATAAATTAATTAAAATATCGTTTTAATTTAATTAAACACAAAAATACCTTTTTTTCTTTTTCTTTTATTACATAAAACATAAAAACAACTATATGTATAGGAAAAATACAAGAAAGGATATAAGACGAATTATTTAAGAGTTTAGGGTTATTAACTAGAATATTGTTTTTTCATGGTGTCATTCTAAAAAGTCAAAATTGTAAAGGGTTATCAAACGTAATTTGTTTTTTTTTTTTGTCTACAGCAGGTTCAAGTTCATTCGACTGATAAAACAGCCCTAGCTAGGAAGGAACCAGCAGAACGAGAGAGGACGGAACGACGGACTCGGGAGGAAGAATTCGAATTCTTCACCGCCGGCGTATCTTCTATGCCTCGTCAAAGTCTACAAATTCGTCTCCAAACTTGATCGGTTTGAAACTTCTTGTTCCCAATTGAATTTTGTTTCCTAATGTCTTTATGTCAACCGTGGTTCTTATTTCTCAATTGAGAAATTTCACTTGTTTTTTTGCCGCTGGCGCCTGGCTGAGAATTCCCGGCCGCCAGTGGGGGCGGCCGCCCCCCCGCGCACCCACTTTCCTCCGCCGCTGAAATAGAATCAGATCAAATCTGCATTCATTGTTAGTCCATACCAGAAGCACACTACAGTATTTGTATACCTCTAGGTTCTTGCTTGATTCCTAATAAAAGTGGAGAGAAAATGAGCTCATGAGCATGTAACAGGTAGCCTTTTTCCAGTCAAGGGGCATAATTAAAGAAAATAAAGAGATAAAACACAAAAGGGATTGAAAAATATATATCATATAGGTCATTGAGTAGTCAGTAAAATGCATATAAAGCCATGTCATATTGTCATGAAGAAAATAGATATCTTAAGTCACTAAACAAGTAAACAGTGAGATTGAGTATAAATGATTATTTTTTGCTTACCTAAAAAAGGATTAATAAATGATAAACTGCAACATAATTTAATAAGGCAACTACATTCTGCACATTAAGTCAGCATATCTAAACTAATCACTTAAATTTCATAAGATCATTTTATATATATAAACCAACTTTTTTGTGTTAGTTTGAGTTTGTAAGGAGTTTTGATGAAATTAATAGATGCTTGTCATTATTATATATATGTATTTGCAAAATGGCGTGCTCATAGCCTTATTTTTAGTTCTCATTAGCAATTACAGTCTTGTGAGTCAGTGTTGTTAACTTTTGTATGCATTTTTTCTTTCTTTTTATTTTATTTTCTTTTAATTTAGGGTTTGCATTTCTCTGCATACAGCTAGATAACATGGCATCTCAACCCAATATTGAGTACGAGGCTGCGAAGTTCCTCCAGAAATTGATTCACGATTCAAAAGATGAGCCAGACAAATTGGCGACAAAACTTTATGTAGTAAGTACTCTCTTTCTTTCCATTTCATTCATTGAAACATGAATATGTTGACTCATTGTAAATCTAAGCTAACTAATAGAGTTAAGACTTTTAATGCATCATTTAAAGCATAATAACAAATACTTCATTATTTTCTTGGTCAGCATATATTTCAGAGCACGCTACCATTTTTTTATCTCTAGTTTTTATTGACATGTCCTCTTAATTATAAATTCATATGTCAGATATTGCAGCACATGAAAGCAAGTGGAAAAGAGAACTCATTGCCCTATCAAGTAATATCGAGGTAATGATTTTCAGCTTTGTTGTCTTGAATCTCAAAGAGTAAATGGTTGCTACTGCAGTCCTTTGCTTTGTCTAGTCTTGTGATGGTCTCGTTAGTTTCTGGAATAAATGATCTTTTTCTTGATTATATTGTTGGATAAAAAACTGATTAGTATGCATATAAGATTATGAAAGCCTTAGAACTTGAGGGGCAACCTCTATTTACTACTTCCTCTGTTCAATTTTTTTTTTTTTTCATTTTAGCTCTTATGTGCTTTTAGAAAATGTTTGTTTTTTAGAGTATTTAGGTAATTATTTATTGGTGAGTTACGAGGTTTATTATTGGAAAATGCACATATTGACTTTTTTGATAAAAGTTCTCTTCATTTAATTGGGTAGAAACGAGTAGATATTGATTTTATACATTTTAGAAAACGTTTGTGCTGTTTAGAAATAGAATTCCTTACCTAAAATGACAGTCTTTAGTGAACAGAGGGAGTAGTTAGTAAAATTTATCATCCTTAATACGACATGAGATGTTGACGGCTTTGCTTGAGCTCTATGTGTTAGAAAAGTTTGATTTTTTTTTGGCATTAGAAGAAAAGGAGAAATTCTAAGCTAGTAGTTTTATTTGATTTCTCATTTATGACTAACTTCCAATAGAGTATTTTCAAACCCTTGGGTATCCAGCCTTTTCATGCAATTGACTCTCATATTAATCCAAGATTATGACAGGGCATCATGCTTAGTGATACTGTGATAATGTCGAAATTTGTGATGATAGTTTTTTGCTATCGGATGGAAGTTATTTTTCTTAGTGCAGGATTTATAAAAAAAGAGTGATGATATTTAGGATATTTCTTGGATGTCGGAGGCATTTATTGTATATTTAAACTTGTATATCTTCATGCTTGTACTCATGCTTGTACTCATGCTCACTGATTATATTATATGTTTGCTTACATTGAAAGTAGCTCAGTTTTTCAACTGCATTTTTACGATCTTGTAGATCATTAATAAATAAAATCCATTTTATCCCAGGTCATTATCACAGGATATGCAATTGCGCTGATATCAATTCACGCTAGAATTATCACTTTATAATAAGATAATTAATTGGTCTTCTTGTTACTGATGTCTAGGGCAATGGAAACTGTTGTCAATCAACATGGTTTTGACATTGAATCTTTGCAGCAAGCTCCTAATCCTAGAAATAACGAAGCTCAAATAGGGCATGCCATTAATCCACATTCAGCAGGTACCTAGTGAATTACAATTGCCTTATGCTTTTATAAATTATCTCTGCATGATTGGGCTGTAAGGAAAATCTATTTGCTGGCTGTTCACAAACAGGTGGAGCTCCACAGGACTCCAATTCTAGCTTGAGAGAAAGCGATTTGCGCCGACCACCTGGTGGGCCTAGTGGTCTGGTGCCTGATACTCTCCCTGGATCTGTCTCACACAGAAGTGCCATCTCTATTGAACATGATAGTCCTTCGAGTATTGACACTAAGCCTGCTAACTCGACTCCATATGAAAGGCGTGATTCATCAAGTTGGGAACAACAAGCAACTCAAAAAGATAATAGGTCAAGTGTTAAAAGAAAGAGGCCTGAATTGTCAGCCTCCGATGCACATATGGACATCTCACAGCAGCAGCTCGATGCTCATATCAGTATTCCTGATGCAAAGAAGGGGTTGATGAACAGGATGGACTTGCCTGGGCCATTTCCAGGTGCGGATAGCTGCAGTTGATATAAATTGTCAATTTGTTTTAGCTTAAAATGGAGGCATAGGTTGCCTACAGAGACATTTGAGAAAGGGGGTAAAGGATACTTTTATTTTGGGATGGTGACAGCTGGCTGGCTTTAAATTCATAGTTTCTCTAGATTGAAATTGGGGCGCATCCTCATGCTCATTGGCATTTTACACTGCCTTTGAGATGGATTTAGTCCCTATATCAATTTTGGTGCATTCTAACTAAATTCAGTTATTATTGTCCCATAGCTGGATTTCAGTTTTTCTTGGGTCTATCGGGCGTACCCCCTTTCCCTTGGGCAGGGGTACTCCCATCTTGACCCCCCAGATTCCGCTGTAGCGGAGCCTCATTGGGTCAATGATGATGATGATTTCTCTAGATTGAAAGGAACGTTTATGCGGGATCAAGTATAAAAAATCTTCTGAAGGGCAACTATACTTGTAGACCAGCCTGCTGTTGTAGATGCTTCTATAAAACTTGAAGGTGTTAGCGGTTCTCTTAGACCATATCCAATTATATATGGATTCTTAAGTGGATTTTTTTTGCTTTCAATTTGTCGAGTGTGTGTTGCTTTGTGGATTAACTTTAAAAACAAGGCATGGATTATTGTTTGGCTGCAGGTACCTCTTCTCTTGAACCTTCTGCAGGTAAGGGTGTGGTTGATTCTGAATACTGGAGGCAGAAACCTCCCAAAGATGCATCGATCAGTTTCACGGAAACATCCTTACAAGGCAATTTATCATCAACTGATCAACGTGAGATGTCAATGGTAAGTTAACAGACTCTGTTTGGTGATAGAATTTGTTGGATGAAGTTTAAAATCTCTCCTCATTGCAGAGACGTTAGGAATAGGATATTGGTTCTCAGAGAACAGACATTTTGTTTTGTGATAGCTTGCTGTTTGCATGTAGTTTCGTTTCAAGGCATGTCTGCTGTAGAAGCCTAAATTATAAGCAGAAACTAAATCAAAAGGAATGCAGACTTAACTGTGTTTACCAGTTATTACTTGAAGGTTGATCAAGGGTGCAATTTTTATCCTGTATGCTTTTTTAATTTGGACTACGGAGTCACGGCCAAATATGTTTGTTATGCCCCCCTCCAGCGCTCTCTATCCCCCACCCCCCTTCGGCCTTTGTCCCTTATTGCTCTTGTCTGTTAATTATGTACTTTTTTGTCTTCATAAGCATTAGTATTATGGAACCTGTGTGCCTTAAAACATGTTTTTGAATTCCCTCTTTTAGTGGCTTTCTGAAAATGTTATTCTGAATAATCTCTTCATTCAACTTGAAGTGTTGGTGGTTTCTATTGACGATGCTTTCCATTTTGTTGTATTCTTCTTTTTCTCACCTTTTGCAATTTTGTGTCATTCATGGGTATATTCATTATGTCCTTTTTGGCATCATGGTGCATGTTCTGAGATTGTATTTTATTATCCAGGGAGGTGCAGCATGCAATCCTTCTGATGTGAGTATGAAAAGTGGAAATCCTAGAGATACTGGGAAGTCTCCCATGTTGTCAGCGCCTGCTTATAGCATGCCCTTCAAAGAACATCATCTGAAGCAGCTAAGAGCCCAGTGCCTTGTATTCCTGGCATTCAGGTGGGAATGTTGAACAAGGGAGAGATTAGTGCAGGTCTCTTACCATTTTTGTATTATTCTCTAATCTCTAATTTTCTATGAATAGGAATGGTTTAATGCCCAAAAAACCACATCTTGAGATTGCCTTGGGAAGTACTTTGTCTAAAGAAGGTACAAACATAATTTATTTTAATAGTTTGTCTTGTTGAATAAATTATTTCTTGATCATTTCAGGAGGTAACACAGCATGAATGTTTGTTCTGCCAACTGCAGGTAGCAGTGCGGAAGGGGTGCTAAGCGATCCCATGGACAACAAGGTGAAAGAGATGAACATGAATGAATCAAGAAGCAATTCTGATATTGCTTCTCAGCAAGGGAATGTAGTGACTCCAAAGACTGAAAGGGTTCCTCCAGCTTCTTTTGTTGCAACTACAGGCCTTAAGACTGATATTTCTAAAAAGGAGGGAGAGAATGGAACACCGTCAGTGGAGAAATCTGTTCCATATGCTGATCCTGCAGTCAATGATGAGGAAAGGAAACAGCTTCTGAACACACAGAGGGCTATGGAGATTGAAACACGGAACCGTGAAAATAGGGTCCCTGCATTTCTGCCTATCCAGTCAAACGATTTTTCTAGTATGAAAAGTTCTAGCAATCATGATAACGGGCATCTGCATCCTGGTTCTATGAATCAAGAGTCACCTGTTATGGGTTTGAGTAAGCAGTTGAGTCCTGAAACAAGATGGGCTGCAGTTGGGGTTCATAATGAGGCTTCCAGGGGTCTATTTTCTGCCTCTGTTTCTCAGCATGAGTTACTGGCTAGAAAGGAGAACTCTGCTAGTCATTCTCAAGGTTTGGGTGAGATTGCTAATCAAGGACATCAATATGTTGATGGTAACTTGTCCAATCCTTGGAAGCCCAGGCAAGGCTTGAATAATGAAAAACAAAAAATTATGCCAACTCATGATTCTACAACTATGCTGTTGAGACATGGCTCTAATGGTAATTAATGTGATCCATATCAATGGCATAATTTAACTGCTGAAGATGGTCCTCATTCTTCTTCTGTAGTTTGCTTTAGATGATGCTAACATTGTCAATGGGTCAAATTGCAGCTGATGCAAATCACATGATTGGAGGTAACGCTTCTTTTTCTCAACTGGATAGAATGTATGGACCTGGTGAGACAGATAAGTTGAATGGTGCTGTTCCACCTCCAAAGTACACAACTTCAGAAAAGTGGATCATGATTCAACAAAAAAAGAGAATTGTGAATGAAGAAAAATGGATGCAGAAACAACAGAAAGTGAATCAGAGAATTTCAGCTCGCTTCAATAAGCTAAAGGTTAGATAAACACAAGTTCTTTCTTCTATGGCATACTAGTTCCTTCCTCTTTTTGTTTGTAAAAATAGTCACAGATAGATTTGATGAAGTTATTACCTGTTTATGGGATTTGTTTCCATGTGCCATCTTTGTAACAATTTCTGTTTATATTTCCTCTTGCTTAAACTTTATTTTACATAGAACAAATTTAAACAGCTTATTCTAGGGCATCTACACATCATCTTCCCAATTGTTAGTAGTTTTGAGCAATGAAAGCTCGTTTTTATCTTTGATCTCATATCACCTTCTGCAAATCGTATATTTTAAACTACACAATCTTTATTACTTTGGAAACTGCAGTACTACGTCTTACTCCAATACCAGGAGTTGCATCTTCATTCTTGTTCTATTAGCTGGGTATTTTTATTCTGCATCTCACAGCAATTATTCTCCCATCTTTGACTTTAGTTAAGGTGTGTATGGTAAACAGTTAAATTATGTGAACAGTGATCATAATGTAGTTGACAAGGTCATAAGGTGTGAAAAGGTGAATGACGCGCCAATACGGAAGTCTTAAAATATGAACTATATGTTTTCAAATGCCAAGCACACCCGTAATCTGTATAGCATTTTCAAAATCATGTAAAAGTTGTAACAGAAGACTGATTATGTTCAAGGAGATAATAAACTTATTTGTGAATCTCTTTGTGAACGGGAATAATTATATAGTTTCATTCTGCAGGAAACAGTAAACTCATCTGAAGATATCTCTGCCAAAACTAGGAGTGTGATTGAGTTGAAAAAGCTACAACTGTTAGGTCTTCAACGTCGTCTCAGGAGGTGATTTGATTATAGCTAAATGAAGTTCATGTATTGGGTATTGTTTGAGAACATTTTTTGCAGTGATGCAATATCTGACACTACTTTGTACATTTGATTTAAACATGTTAAAACTTAATTTCTCAGCTCCTTGGTAATAAATGAGCTATATTGAGTGGCCTGTTTGTCTGGGTGTTCTTTTTTGCTCATTATAGTGCCTTCTCTCTATTTTACCTTTCGCAGCAATATTGTGAACGACTTTTTTAAGCCAATTACAACAGAGATAGATCGTTTGAAAGCCATTAAGAAACATCGTATTGGAAGGAGGATGAAACATGTTGAGAGATATGAACAACGAATGAAGGAAGAGAGACAAAAGAGAATTCGTGAGAGGCAGAAGGAGTTCTTCAGTGAAGTAGAATTTCACAGGTGTGTTTTCACTTATTTGAATATGGTGTGAATTAGATAGTTTTCTCATGTATTTTGTACACAGCTTGTGTTTTTTTTTTCACTGAATAAGGAATCATTTTAATATTGAATTTGTCCATCCATTCTCAGGGAAAGACTTGATGATGTATTTAAATTTAAGAGAGAACGATGTAAAGGTTTTAATAGGTATGTAAAGGAGTTCCACAAGAGGAAGGAGCGGGTACATCGTGAGAAGATTGATAGAATACAGCGTGAAAAAATAAATTTACTGAAAATTAATGATGTGGAGGGGTATTTGCGGATGGTTCAGGTGTGCAAGCTTCTCTTCTTTATTTGGAAATTGTTCATTGCTATTCTTATTAAACTGACGGCTTTTTTTCTGCTTTGCAGGATGCAAAGTCTGATAGGGTAAACAAATTGCTCAAAGAGACTGAAAAGTATCTTCAAAAGCTCAGTGCCAAGCTACAAGAGGCCAAGTCCATTTCTAAACGGTTTGAGACTGATACTGATGAAAATCAATCTGCAAGTCTTGAAAGCTGTGATATTGTCATTGAAACTGAAGATGGAGGTGACCAAGCGAAGGCAAGTTATTTGTTTATGTTTTGAAATTTATGTGTCTCTTATTATGTTTATGTTCAACTAATACTCTCTCTTCCTCCTTCCCTCCCTCTCCAGCATTACAAGGAAAGCAATGAGAAGTACTATTTGATGGCTCACAGGTACTGATTTTTGCATAGATTCTTTAAGCATTTAATATTTGAGAATAATTCTTTCTTTTATTTGTAAATATGGACCTAACCTAAACATAGACACTCAGAATCCATTCTCAAATCAGTGCTTGATATGTCATATCTGCTTTTCTTTTACCCAATCTGTCTTTGCTACTGCTAGTTATTTTTTGCTGAAGTATATTCATGCTGGATTCTGTCCTTTGGAATAATCAATACTCTGCCAAATACCGTGTTTTTTTTCTCTTACCTATGGCATATTATGATGAGCTAGAATAGTCTTACAAGTTTTGTTAGTGCATGGGTGATAAGAACTGAAAACCACTCAATGCAAGAATCTCACAAAGAGGATTGTGCAGGAGAATCTCCCACATTTCTGATTGATATATTGATAATTCAAAGGTGATTACAAAGAACTTGACCCAATACTTAATTAGAAATAACGACAGTGATAACTGACCGCTAATTGACTAATCCTGAGATATCTCAGCAACTAGTATGATAGTGCTATTGACTCTTCTACATACCAGGAACTAACTTATAGACTCACCTAAATATAAGGAGGACTTATCCAAACTGCTAACAACTGGAATAAATAAATAAGTGCTGAAAAGTCAAATAATACTAACGGCTTACTTAATTAAGGGTTTAGCACTTTCCTCCTCACATATGTTGAACAAGGCTTACTGACCCAAGGCTTCTGAGACGGAATTGTATCAATGTGCGTTGAGTTGATTTCTGTAAGCCACCTTTGGCCTCTATTAGTATCCTCATGAGTCATGACTGCATCCTACCATCAAAAAGAGCTGAGAGAACTCCCAGGGGTGTATCTTAATTGTTATATTTTGCATTCTTTTTGTTGGAATATTGTTTCTCATGGATTTAGTATCTTGATTCTTCATATGTTGGCAGGGTCTTGCTTTTTTTTTTCTTTTCCCGGTTTACTGATGCTTTGCTGGTCTGAAAACATTTCGAAAATTTGAGCTGTATAACTGATTTGATGCAAATGTACACATGGTTTTTTCCATTTCTGTTGATGCAATCGTTTTTCTACATTTTCATTCTTGTTGGAATATTATGACAGAATTTAAGTTTTATTACTCATGAGCTGTGTATATTGGTAAATACTTTACTTTAGGTTGTCTGATGTTTAGTTTATCCTTGTAGCATTAAGGAAAGCATCCCAGAACAGCCAACTGGTCTTAGAGGCGGAAAACTAAGAGAGTGAGAATTTATAATTTACATATCAGTCCAATTTTTTTTATCCAGTTTTCTCAATTTCATGCACTAACATGGCTTTTTCCACCGATGTGATTTGGATAGGTATCAAATGAATGGACTTAGATGGTTGGTTTCACTTTACAATAATCATTTGAATGGAATTCTCGCCGATGAAATGGGTCTCGGGAAAACTGTTCAGGTAAACTCTCATAAAACACTTAGCATGGACTAATAAGGTTGTAAATTTGCTTATTCTTATAGCAAGTCATTAATTGTGTGATTAATGCTATATGTGTTACTTTTGTAGGTTATTTCCCTTATTTGTTACTTAATGGAGACAAAGAATGATAGAGGGCCTTTTCTAGTTGTGGTTCCATCTTCGGTGCTACCTGGATGGGAATCAGAACTTAATTTTTGGGCTCCTGATGTTAACAAAATTGTTTATTCTGGACCCCCTGAGGAGCGCCGTAGGCTTTTCAAGTAATCAACAATTTTTTGTATTAAAATTGATGTTTTCTGCTTAAAGTAGTTGCAAATTACTTTGATAGAAATCGCTATAATGATGCAATGTCGATCATTGCAGGGAACGTATTGTCCATCAGAAATTTAATGTCCTACTAACGACTTATGAATATTTGATGAACAAGCATGATCGTCCCAAACTGACCAAAGTTCAGTGGCGTTATATCATCATTGATGAAGGTCATCGCATAAAGAATGCTTCTTGCAAGTTGAATGCAGACTTGAAACTTTATCAGAGTTCACACAGATTACTGTTGACTGGAACACCCTTACAGGTTACTGAATATCAGCTTCCTTACTTCAGGCTTTGCTAAAGTTTGCTCACACAATCCCATGCTTAATGCATCAGTTCTTTAAAAGCTTTTTAACTTTTGGCTCTAGTGCCTACTATCAGGATCTTTGTAATTTCTTCCCGGTGTGAATCAGATACCTAATGAGTTTTACACTTCTACGTGAGTAAATAATGTTATCATCATCATTGACCGAGTGAGGCTCCGCTACAGCGGAATCTGGGGGGTCAAGTTGGGGGTACCCCTGCCCAAGGGAAAGGGGGTACGCCCGATAGACCCAAGAAAAACTAAAATTCAGATATGTGACAATAATAACTGAATTTAGTTAGAATGCACCAAAATTGATATAGGGACTAAATCTACATGAGTAAATAATGTAATGGGGAAAATTGTTTAACTACTTGAGTATTATTGTTTTGAGGCTCGTATATATATGATAGGACAAATGATGTAACTGTCCAAAACTGACTTTTCTTGGAAGTGAGTTCATTACCAGACATCCGCCTTTTTTTTGAACATCTCGTGCATGTTTTGCTCTGCCATCTGTTCTGTTTCTTGCCAATGCTCTTGCTATTTTCTAAAAATACAGGTATTTTTTTCGTGCAGAATAATCTCGAGGAGTTATGGGCATTACTTAATTTTCTGTTGCCTAACATTTTTAACTCTTCTGAAGACTTCTCTCAGTGGTTCAACAAACCATTCGAGAGTAATGGTGATAATTCCCCTGATGAGGTAGAAATTGTAGCTAAATATTATTTTCTTCTTTTTGTAATATATTCAATTCTTTGCTTTTTCTCGAATACCTTGTTGTAACTGTGTATTTGATGGTAAGGCGTTGCTATCCGAGGAGGAAAATCTCTTGATCATTAATCGTCTCCATCAAGTTCTTCGGCCATTTGTACTTCGGAGGCTGAAACACAAGGTTGTAACTCTCTCTCTATTGCGTCTAATTGTTCTTTTTGCACTGATCCATGCCCTTTTGATGACATTTTTCTTCTTTAAAGTGGTATTTGTGGAAGCACACAATTATCAATGATTTCAAAGTTTGACTACCAGTCTTTTGTGAGAGAATTATTGCTTGATTCTAAAGGGGGCACGTAGTTAGAAAATGTCAATGTTATGGCTACAGATTGTAGATAATATTAATCATATCTGGATCAACTTTGTCCTAGGATCCTGTCAAACCTGCCATTGTTTTGTCAGTTGGGAGTAATTTTGATTACAAAGAAATTAATGTAAGTTTAAGATATATGTCTTCTCGAGAATCAACTTTCTTTTTGAAGCTTTTTGACTGGAGATAATGTATTACTGATATAATTAACAATAACCTACTTAAGTCTGAAGAAGATGAACTATAGAGAGAGGAGCAGATGCCTTGTAGAGAGAAAACAAAGAAGCATTATTCTATTTGTGAAGGTTTGCTAGTAGAAATTCATTCTGACTTGGTTGTGTAAATGACGATTTCTTCTGGACTCCAAGCTTGTAATTTGTAACTTGGGTACCAGATAAGCATTATGAAAGAACTTCATTGGTCACCAAAGTTAATGTCTCTGTTATTTGCTTTCTGGAATTTTACTTCCCTTCTTCTTGAAGGTGCCAGAGCAAAACATGATGTGCCCCGGGTTGGGATGCATCATAATGTGGTCTGCTATATGCAGTTCTAGACTTCTAGATCGAGAATATATTGCCTGAGATGCATTTTACAGTTCCTCTTGTCAGTATATTTCTTTTCTCTGATATATTGTGGTATGGTATATGTCATTCTAGGTTGAGAATGAGTTGCCTGAGAAGATTGAAAGACTCGTAAGATGTGAAGCTTCTGCATACCAAAAACTTCTGATGAAGAGGGTTGAGGACAATCTTGGTTCACTTGGAAATTCAAAGGTTCTCATAAAGTCACTTTTGTTTGTCTTCCTTTTTATGTATATGTATCATGTAATAGCTTTTCCAGATGAGGATATCTCCGGTAGCTTCTCGTTACTCAAATTATGTCTTTATTTAAATTTAGTCTGTTTATATTAGCTCTGCCGAGTTATGATGAAATTCTGATGTTTGCAGGCTCGGGCTGTCCACAATTCTGTTATGGAGCTCCGCAATATTTGCAATCACCCATATATCAGCCAGCTACATTCAGATGAGGCATGCAACTTTTTCCTTATACCCTCTTTGAATTTTAATGATTTCTACTTCTCTTTCTTTATGGTGTATGAGGTTGAGCATAGGATTTGTTTATCGTTCAAAAGTGTGCCACTTCATTCCCTTTGTTTTATGTATGCAGCATTATGCGCCCATGTATTTGGGCATGCATGAGTGCGCGTACATGTACTTTACTTGAAACACAAATTTGCAAAAATACTATTTCAATTGCTCTAATGTTTTGATCATTGTCTTAATTTTTCCAGTGGATAATCCCATTACAAAGCACATGGACCTTGCTTTTATCATTTATATCTTTGTTTCAATTAATGAGCTTATATGACATAAGTTTATCCTATTTCCCCCTAGCTTATCTGATTCTTTTCATGTTTTTTTTTAATCAATCTTTTTGTTTGTAGGTTGATACTTTAATACCAAAGCATTTTCTACCACCAATTGTGAGACTTTGTGGTAAGCTTGAGATGCTTGATCGGTTGCTGCCCAAACTCAAAGCAACAAATCATCGGGTATTGGTTTACTTTTTATTTCTAATAAGAGTTATTTATAACTACACAAGGTTTTGTCTGTGCTCTGACCCAAAGATAAAATGTTTCAGCATGCAGCTCCTTCGACAAATATGCTAATGTGATAAATGCTGAATTTTAATCATTCAGATTTTATACAGGGCTGTTGCTTCTAGGAGACTCTACTTGATCCCACATCTTTTTAAGATTATAATAGATCTCTTTTGGTCTTTTCTTCGTATATAATTATATTAGTTGGGGAACCTTTTTTTTAATGTTCTTTATTCTCTAGGAAGGCATTCTGACATGTTATTAGGACACCAATAACTACATGGATTCTTTTTCCTTTTTCCACAAAGCTGTTCTAAGGGTGCCAAAATCATCTGAATAAGCAAGAACTTGACAAAATCTGGTATTAGGCATGATTGTTCATTTACATGTCAAAAGATAGCTTAGAAATATCAAGGATCTCAGATTAATACTCCCTCCGTTTCATAATATTTGTCTTTCTAGCAATTTGCACATTATTTAAGAAAGCTATCAAAAATACTAATATACCCTCATTTATTACAAATTTTTTTTACTTTATTGAAAATCACTACTAACAATCTATTATTGATTGTAAGGGTAAATATGTAAAGTAAAGGCTAAGATAGTAAAATAGCTAAAAAAGACATATATTGTGAAACAAAAAAATCAAGGTTAAAAAGACATATATTGTGAAACAGAGGGAGTATTATTTATCAGTCTGGATTTCTGCCCTATTTATTATTTGATTTAAAAGTTTTATTTTGTTTAGTTTTTACTCCTATTAACGCTCATTAAGATGGAATAGTATTCATAGGTAATTTTTTGTTTGATCTGAAACTTGTTTTTGATAACCCTGTTAGAGGCTCCTTTTGCTCGTCTCAACATCTCCTGCTAGTTTGACAACTTCTTCTGTTAGTTTGGCATTGATAATACTCGCGAGTAGAAAGGCCTCTCGCATTCCTGTTTATCTTTTCTGAAAGTGATATCTAGTGCTAGAAAAACTGTGTTGGTGTCATTTAACAACTCTTCCATAGAATTAAGAGGACTTGTCTTTTTAATATACTCGGCTATCACTAACTCCTTAGCTAGATGATATGAACCAAACTTCCTTTCTGAAAGTGATATTCAGTCTAATCTGCACATTAACTAGTGCTCTACAAAGATAATCAACATAAGTCAATTGGCTGTCATCACCAACCTACCATTAAACTGAAGTTAAGGCCTGGCTGAGCTTTTGAGCATTCAAATGAGCTTAGTGGGCTGCAAAAAGCCTATTTCTGAGTGACTTTACAATGCGTTTTCCTGGAATTTATATCAAATTTGAATCTTATTCTATTGCAGGTCCTGTTATTCTCTACAATGACCCGGCTGCTTGATGTTATGGAAGAGTATCTAGCATGGAAAAAGTACCGTTATCTTAGGTTAGATGGACATACATCAGGACTTGATCGTGGTGCCCTAATTGATCAGTTCAACCGGCCAGATTCACCTTATTTTATATTCTTGCTAAGGTATTGATGAGGGACTTCTTTATCATGGATTTATAAATGCAATGTAATTATGAATAATGACTATTTTGTGACTTTCATGTCATAATTAAGGGTTGCAATTGCGGCCACAGATTGCTTTTTTTTTCTGGACTTTGATCATACTTCAATTGTGCTTTGTATTGACTATTTGGAGATTCTGATTTGAATAATTCTTTACTGCTTTTGAAAATAGTCCTATAATGCTGTTAATTTTGGCTTTAGATTTATGTCAAACAGTGGCAATCTAAAGTAGTATGAGTCTAGTGTTTATGTGGGTATCTATGAATGTATCAGTTAGATAAAGTCTTTCTAAATATCGTTCCTGCAACATGACAATTCTGGTGCGTTTAGTAATGTTTCTGCTATCTATTTTCTCTATGATATTAAATAAATGAGTAACATGACTTTCATTTGTTGTATCAGCATACGTGCTGGAGGTGTAGGAGTGAACCTTCAAGCTGCAGATACTGTGATCATATTTGACACCGATTGGAATCCTCAGGCAATTAGCTTAATGCGTATTTGCATAAAGTTCTGTCAATGGACATTGCTAACTGGTTGATTTTTCTTGCTAGGTTGATTTGCAAGCACAGGCAAGGGCTCATAGAATTGGTCAGAAAAAAGATGTGCTTGTTCTTCGACTTGAGACAGTTAGTATTTTTTACTCTACACTTAATGTTTCTATAAGCGTCCTGGGAGAACTTCACTTGGTGATGTGGATTTGCTGTTATGAGTTAAATGTATCACATCCATTGTTAAATGAATGTTGAAGATATGCCTTCTACCTTCATCACCTATTTCTCTCTTCTGGAGATTGCAATTAAAAAAGTATCTTGTGTAGTTCTCATAAGATTCAATTTTGTGGATTTCTATCCATTGTTCCCCTTGGGCAATTACTAGAATAAAAGAAAAGTGTTTTTTTGTTTTTAGTAACTGATATATAATCGTCCAAAATATGAGAGATTCAATTACTCATACAACAAAGGCTTGTTTGTATGTGGTCAACATGAGGAGGAATTTCAGTGTGGTGTTCTTAAGATTCCCCAAGGGCCATACCCTGAATGTAAACATGCTGATTATTTGAGTATGTATATATGAAGGCAAGGCGATGAGTTGTATAGGATGTTCCACTGTTGTGCCAATACGTTAATTTGATCTGAAGTTAATCTACTTTCTTGCCTGAAGGTCAATACAGTGGAGGAACAGGTAAGAGCTTCAGCTGAGCACAAGCTGGGTGTAGCAAATCAAAGTATCACTGCTGGTTTTTTCGATAATAATACAAGGTAACTTTGTATGAAATATTGGCCTATGTTTCCGTTAACCTGCTTGAGATTATATAAACTCTGGCTTGTGATGATTTTGCTCCCAACAGTGCTGAGGACCGTAGGGAATACTTGGAAGCCCTTCTTCGGGAGTCTAAGAAAGAGGAAGCTGCTCCTGTGCTAGCTGATGATGCTTTAAATGAGATACTAGCAAGAAGGTATGCATCATGGCTTGCAATCCTGTTTGCTCTTAAATATATGGCTGTAATTTTATTTATAACTAATCAGTCATTTGGTGTTCTGGATATTTTTTCCTAGGTGGCTTTATTTTTGTTTGTGTTTTTAGCTTATTGACTCTTATCTGTTCTGTTACAGTGAGCTTGAGATTGATGTGTTTGAATCAATTGACCAAGAAAGGCGTGAAGAAGAGATGGTAAAAAAAAATTTGACTCTCCTTGTTTTTCTTTGAATCTGGTCTTTTTGTGAACATATTACTTTTATCTTTAATCCACTATTTAAAGAATTTAACCCCATATTACAGGCTACATGGAAGACACTAGCAATGGAGCAGGGAACTGATGATTCTCATGTCATTCCTCCTTTGCCTTCTCGTCTTGTAACTGAAGATGATTTAAAATCATTTTTAGAAGCGATGACGGCATATGAAGTATCTGAATTGGCATCTGATGGTGGGTTAAAAAGGAAGGCTGGGTCTAGTGGCGGCTTTGATACTCAACACTACGGCAGGGGAAAACGGTCGCGAGAGGTTGGTTTGTGGTGTATTTTTATCAAGCCCATCCTTTTCTATTATTCTTATATAGCTCGGCATCACTCGTCTTTTCTTAATTTTGGTTTGTATCTATACTTTAAAGGTGCGTTCGTATGAAGAACAGTGGACGGAAGAAGAATTTGAGAAAATGTGTCAAACTGAGTCAGCAGATGCTCAGAAACTCAAAGATGAGCTGAAGGATCCCCAGCTGCAGCTAGAAGCTAGCATTGTTGTTACTAAAACAGAAGTTGCAGAACCAACTTCTCAGATCCAACAAGCTCCACTGCCTTTGCCTGTAGAGTCATCAGTCCCCATTAATAGTGTTGCTACACCACCAGTTAAACGGGGCCGTGGGAGGCCCAGAAGAATACCACTAAATTCTACTTCCGTTCATAGTCCTGCTAAACCTATTGCAGATTTGCCAGCCATTAGCAATCCCCTACCTTCCATTGTTGATGCTTCACATGATCCTGCCATCACCAAAGACATTGATTCTGCAACACATCAAGCTGATGTTGGTATGACTCCAAAATCAGCTGCAATCCTGTCTGTGCCTCCTCCTAAAACTGAAATTCAGAGTACTCCACCTGGTCCTTCTATTTCTGCTCAATCCAAGGTGCAAAATCTAAAAGGACAGGGTAGTGGAGAGCCAGTTCGACGTAGGGGAAGGAAACCAAAGGCATTAACACAACCATCTGAGCAGCCAGTTAAGCCAATATCTGTAGATGGTGCTTCTTCTCCTACTGTTCTTTCACCTTCTATAGAACAAAGCAAACCCAAGTCAGAGTTGCCGGAATCTGCTACCAAGCCTTCTGCTGTTTCTTTTGCTTTGCCTATTGTCAGTGGAAGTAAACAAGAAGTTGGTGCTGATAGTGCTTCTCATTGTGAAACTGCTGAAACTGGTTCTCAGTCTATTTCACATGCTTCTGAGACCCAAAAGCTTCAAAGTGAAGGAGAAGCTACTGCCATTGTGGAACCCTCTCCATGTACTTCTGCCGGACCTAATGCCAGTGGAACGTTTCACCTTGCAGTTGTAAATGAGGTTATCTGTTCTCCTATCATTTCAGCTGCTCCTGGCTCTTCATCTACTCCTTGCACTTCGGCCAAACTGCCTGGTAAAAGACAAAGGCGGAAGTCTCAGAGTGGTCCTGAATCTTCTGCTGCTGGTCCTGTCACTAGTGAAACTACAGCTAATGAAATTCATTCGTCCACTCCATGTGGGCCAGACATTATGCCTGGTAGAAGGCAAACTAGGAGGTCTGTGAGTAGAGGAAAAGGGCAGAGCTTGGCTTCAACTACTCCAGCTGTTACTTCAACTGAGCAGCCTATGATAAATGAATCTAATACATCTTTACCAATCAGCGTTCCTCAAATGGTAATATCTGTTCCAGCATTGCCAGCTAGTGGGAACCTGGGTGTGGGATCACATGTTAATATACCTGTAATACCACCCCTAGCACCTGACTCAGGATGTGTCCAAAGTTCATCTGTGTCACAAAATTCAATGATTTCATCACATAACTTAAGTTCTGCACCGGCCATTCCTGCAGCTGTAGAAACTGCACCACGCCGAAGGGGGAGAAAAAGGGGGTGGTCAGCTAACTTAGTGGATAAAGGTTTGACCACTGGTGGTCAACAGAAAGGTGTTTATGAAATAAAGAAGACTACTGGAGAGGATAGCAGTATACTCCAATCTGCTGCTTTGGTTGAGCATGATACAAAGCTAGAGGATCAACCTGGTCTTTCTTCCCATGTTGCGAAGCCTAATGAGCTTAGTGTTGCTGCAAGTTCCGTGGACAAAATTGATTTAGGGGCAAAAAAGATTGATAAAGGCTTGGAAGTAAACAATGCTAGCCTAACCAAAGAAGTTGGGGTGGCCAGCTGTGTTGCAGATGTTACACCCATGAGCAGCACTGCATTAGGGGAGACATCTTCGGTAACATGTCAAACAACAAGGTATATTGTTTTGGCTCTTAAAACATTTGCTCGCACTGATAATCTTCCTAGTATGACACCTGAAACCATTTCAAGAAAGGATGAGGATTCCAAACCAAAGGTTAATGTGGACAGCAAGATATACCAAACTGAGGTCAATGTTGCTTCTAAAGCTGGTTCTACTAGTCATCTGGATGAAGACATGAATGCTCCTCCTGGATTTGATACCCCTCATGCTTACTCTGCTGATACTACATTAGCTGGGATGCCATTACCAAGTGAAGATAATAGAGCTAAAGAAGATGCTCTTGCTGCAAATAAGGGAACTATTCAAATGGATAGCAGGCCTACAGTTGACTTTGACCGGAATATGACGGATCTAGTTCCGGTATCAGAAGAAGACTCTGCACCTCCTCCTGGTTTTGGTACTGATGATGCAAGTGCTTTAAAAACCAGAGTTGCAGGGTCCTTAAACTGTGAACATAGAGATTCGTCCAATGCTTCCTTTGCTCAGGCTCAGGATTCTGAACCACCACTTGTTCTTACTGAAGCTTCTGATGAAATTGTTAAAGATTCTAGGGATCTTGCTGAAAATGACTCGGTACCTCCAGGATTTTGTGTAACCCAGGCTCACCTGCAAGAGGCTGGAAGTGAAAAAATAGTCTCATCTGAAGCTGGTGTGGTCCTAAGTGAAAGTAGAGCTATTGGAGGGCTTCAGCAGGTCCAAATTACTGCTGAAAACCCTAAAGTTCAAAGCTCAAATCAGGAAACAACAGAAAAGGTTCCACTTTTGCAAACAGAAACTTTCATTGGTGATGGTTGTGTAGAAATAAGCCGAAATGAGTCACTTGGAGATGGTGCTATAATTGTACAGGAGGTGAAAGGTCATGTTTGTCAGGAAACTGTTGTTTCTGATCTTTCTGTTCAAAGTGAAAAGAGTGATCCTCACGTTGATACAAACAATGACGGCACAAAAGTAAGCACTGAGGAAAACATGGGAAAGATGGATACTCTGCAGAGGCTAGACCATTATTGTCAAATTCAGCCTGATACAAGTACTAACATCAATATTGATGATGATCCGGAGCTAGTGATGTGTGAACAAGAAAGCATTCATAGGCCAGGCATGGAATCTTCTTCAAGAGAGGAGATTCAAACACAGGATAGTGGTAACGTATTCATCCATGTTTGTAAAGAGGAGGGTGATCATGTAAAGGAACTCCATGGGGCTCCAGCTAATTCAGAGCCTGAGGTTTGTGAGCAGGGAAGCAACAACAAAGAGAACTTGATGGCATGTGTGGTAGAGTCGGGACAAGCAACTACTGGTACCTCCCCAAATGAGCATAACTTGGTGTTGACTGGTAATGTTGCTTTTCACAATGGGCAAAAGGATGAAGATGATTCATCATGTGTTCCTGATAGTGGATTGAACTCAATTTTTGCATCCAAGGATAAAGAAGAGCAGCATGGTATTTACAAACCTTAGCTTTTTTGCTCAAGCTGGAATTCAATTTGTTTTTTACTACTCATAAATTGTTCATATTCAGTTAACTTACTTTTTGGCCTATCCAGAAGGACAAGATGACAGTGTTCATCCACAGGCTACTTATGCCAGCCCAGACCCTGAAGCACAGAAGAACAAGATGGATCCTGAAATGTTGTCTGATGCTGATTGTGGAGTTGTGGATGGTAAGTTACTTTTTGGCTTTTCCCTCAGAATAATTCAACCTGTTTGCGACTACACATAAAATGTTCATATTCAGTTTGTTTTCTACTAGACAAATTTGTTCATATTCAGTTTGTTTTCTACTAGACATAAATTGTTCATATTCAATAAAGTTAGTTTTTGGCTTTTACAGAAGGACAAGATGATGGTGCTCATCCACATGCTACTTGCGCCGGCCAAGATACTGTAGCACAGATGAACAAGATGGATTCTGAAATGCCTGCCGATGCTAATTGTGGAGTTGTGAATGATAAGATTGATTTTCCTCAGAATACTGAATTGCAGGAGGAATCAATAGGACATACTATTCAGGAGATTCAGGAGCAAGCCACTTCTCCAAGTCCAGTTGCTAATCTGAAGGATGAAGGTGATCCTGAAGTTTTACCAGATGACAGTGCTCCTCTACATGCTACTTTTGCCATCTCAGACACTGAAGCACAGAAGAACAAGATGGATCTTGAAATACCTTCTGATGCCAATCGTGAAGTTGTGAACGGTAAGTTTGATTTCCCTTTGATTCAACCTGGTTGCTACTCCACACTAATTTTTCATATTCAATAAACTTAGTTTTTGGTTTTTGCAGATGGACGAAATGATATTGCTCTTCCACAGGCTACTTGTGCCAGCCAAGATACTGTAGCACAGATGAACAAGATGGATTCTGAAATGCCTGCTGATGCTGATTATGGAGTTGTGAATGATAAGATTGATTTTCCTCAGAATGCTGAATTGCAGGAGTCATCAATAGGACATACTATTCAGGCGATTGAAGAGCAAGCCACTTCTCCTAGTCCAGTTGCTACTCAGAAGGATGAAGTTGATCCTGAAATTTTACCAGATGACAGTGCTCCTCTACGGGCTACTTGTGCCATCTCAGACACTGAAGCACAGAAGTACAAGATGGATCTTGAAATACCTTCTGATGCCAATTGTGAAGTTGTGAACGGTAAGTTTGATTTCCCTTGGCATAATTTCACCTTGTTTGCTACTCCACATAAAACTGTTCATAATTCCATATTCAATAAACTTAGTTTTGGCTTTTATAGAAGGACAAGATGACAGTGCTCATCCACAGACTGCTTGTGCCAGCTCAGACACTGAAGCACAGAAGAACAAGATGGATCTTGAAATACCTTCTGATGCCAATTGTGAAGTTGTGAACGGTAAGTTTGATTTCCCTTAGATTCAACCTGATTGCTACTCCACATTAATTTTTCATATTCAATAAACTTAGTTTTTGGGTTTTGCAGATGGACGAGATGATATTGCTCTTCCACAGGCTACTTGCGCCAGCCAAGATACTGTAGCACAGATGAACAAGATGGATTCTGAAATGCCTGCTGATGCTGATTATGGAGTTGTGAATGATAAGATTGATTTTCCTCAGAATTCTGAATTGCATGAGGAATCAATAGGACATACTATTCAGGCGATTGAAGAGCAAGCCACTTCTCCGAGTCCAGTTGCTACTCAGAAGGATGAAGCTGATCCTGAAATTTTACCAGATGACAGTGCTCCTCTACAGGCTACTTGTGCCATCTCAGACACTGAAGCACAGAAGTACAAGATGGATCTTGAAATACCTTCTGATGCCAATTGTGAAGTTGTGAATGGTAAGTTTGATTTCCCTTGGAATAATTTCACCTTGTTTGCTACTCCACATAAAACTTTCCATAATTCCATATTCAATAAACTTAGTTTTGGCTTTTATAGAAGGACAAGATGACAGTGCTCATCCACAGACTACTTGTGCCAGCTCAGACATTGAAGCACAGAAGAACAAAATGGATTCTGAAATGCATTCTGATGCTGATTGTGGAGTTGTGAACGATAATATTGATTTTCCTCAAAGTACTGGAGTGCAAGAGGAATCAAAAGGGCACACTATTCAGGAGGTCGAGGAGCAAGACATTTCTCTAAGTTCAGTCGCTATTCAGAAGGATGAAGCTGATCCTGAAATCTTACCAGATGCTGACCTTTGTGGTCTCGAAAATAGAATTGAGGCCCCTCAGAATACTGAATCATAAGAGGAAACCAAAGAACCAACTGCTCAGGAGATTGACCAGCAAGTCATCCCTCTGAATACAGTTGCTACTCAGTTGGAAGCTACTAGCAACATTGCAGACTGTGAGATCCCGAAGGAAGAAGCTGATCCTGAAACACTTCCACTTGCTGAGCATTGTTCTTCAGAAAAGACTAAAATTCTAGATGATACCGAAGAACAAACTGTTCTGGAGACTGAACAGCAAGATGTATCTGAAAGTCCAGTTGCTAGTCAACTGGAAGCTCCTTGCACTTTCTCTGGCTCTGAGATTCAGAAAGATGATGCTGATGATTTGTTGTCAGCTAACAAAGAACCAACTGTTCTGGAGACTGAACAGCAAGATGTATCTGAAAGTCTAGTTGCTAGTCAACTGGAAGCTCCTTGCACTTTCTCTGGCTCTGAGGTTCAGAAAGATGATGCTGATGATTTGTTGTCAGCTGCATTATCTGACCAGGATCCTGAAGGCGAGGAAATGAGCAATGATAAAACTCTACTTGGTGCCAGCATGCAAGCTACCAGTAATGAGATGAATGATTTTAAGCCTTGCAAAGACCTAGACGAGTTATATGAACAACAGTTGGATGTTGAAGCTGAAATTAAGCCGACTGATACCATTTCTGAAATTGAAGGCCGGGCAACGCTAGTTGATGAGCATCTTCAAGCATCGAGTGAAATTGGTGCGTTTCAGGAATGTGAAGACCAACTTGTGAAGGAGACAATTTCTCAGGTCAATGAGGCTGGTTGTATGAATTCAGAAACTGAAGGTAAGGTTGAAACAAATTCTGAAATACCTGCTGATGCTGAAGCTGGCACTTTAAGAGATGAGCCGGCTTTAGGTTTTCAACCAGAAACTGCTGTCAACACACAAACTACCGACAATGATATGGATGATTTTAAGCCTTGTAAAAACCCAGATGAGCTACACGAGTTGGATGTTGAGAATGTGAATAAGACTACTGATACCAATGCCGAAACTCAAGTTCAAGAAATACTAGTTGATAACTGTATTCAAGCATCCAGTGAAATAGGTGATTTTCAAGAATGTGAAGACCATGCCGGGAAGGAGATAATTTATCAGGTCAATGAGGAGGCTGGTTGTACTAATTCAGAAACTGAAGATAAAATTGAATTAAAGTCTGACATACCTGCTGATGAGGATGGTACTTTAAGAGACGAGCCTTCATTTAGTGCTCAACCCGAAGCTGCTGCTAACACACAAGCTTCTGACGATGAAATGGTAGATTTTAAGTCTTGTGAAGACCCAGATGAGTTACACGAGCTGGATGTTGAGGCTGAGATCAAGCCTATTGATACCAACTCTGAAATTGAATATCAGGATATGCTAGTTGATGAGGGTATTCAAGACCAATTTGGGAAGGAGAGAGTTTCTCATGTCACTATGGAGGCTGGTTGTATCAGTTCAGAAAAGACTGAAACAGATTCTGAAATATCTGCTGATGTTGAAGCCGACAGGTTAAAAGACGAGCATACAGTTGATGCTCAACCAGAAGCTAATTCTATCGTCATCTCAGAAACAGAATGCGATAAGAGTGAATCTGTTGCTGAATTGCCCATTAACTCTGAACACCTCACTGACGTTGGGTTACAGAAGAATGAAACTGATTCTGAAATGGTAGTTGATAGCTCTGATGAATATTCAAAAGATGGGTCCCAAAATCCAACGGAATGCAGGAGTGAATCTGTTGCTGAATTGCCCATTAACTCTGAACACCTCACTGACGTTGGGTTACAGAAGAATGAAACTGATTCTGAAATGGTAGTTGATAGCTCTGCTGAATATTCAAAAGATGGGTCCCAAAATCCAACGGAATGCGAGAGGAGTGAATCTGTTGCTGAATTGCCCATTAACTCTGAACACCTAGCTGACGCTGGGTTACAGAAGAATGAAACCGATTCTGAAAAGTTAGTTGATAGCTCTGCTGAATATTCAAAAGATGGGTCTCAAAATCCAACGGAATGCGGGAGGAGTGAATCTGTTGCTGAATTGCCCATTAACTCTGAACACCTCGCTGACGTTGGGTTACAGAAAAATGAAACTGATTCTGAAATGTTAGTTGATAGCTCTGCTGAATATTCAAAAGATGATTCCCAAAATCCAACGGAATGCGGGAGGAGTGAATATGTTGCTGTATTGCCCATTAACTCTGAACACTTCACTGACGTTGGGTTACAGAAGAATGAAACTGATTCTGAAGAGTTAGTTGATAGCTCTGCTGAATATTCAAAAGATGGATCTCAAAATCCAACGGAATGCGGGAGGAGTGAAGAATCTGTTGCTGAATTGCCCATTAACTCTGAACACCTCACTGACGTTGGGTTACAGAAGAATGAAACTGATTCTGAAATGTTAGTTGATAACTCTGCTGAACATTCAAAAGATGGGTCCGAAAATCCTACGGAAGCTGGTACATCAGTCTTAGAAACTGAATGTCAAAAGAATGGGTGCAATGCTGTTGCCAGTGCTTCAGAAGATGAACATGGAAATTGTCACGTTTCTCAAGACAAGGATGAATCCGGGAAAACTTTAATTGAACCTCAACTGGAAGTTGCTTCTACCATCTCTCAAACTGAGTGTCAGAAGGATGAAATCAATGCATCAGCTAATGTTGCTGCTGGAGATTCGGAACGTGAAGCTGGTTTGTCTCCGCCTCCTGAAGACAATGTTACACCCTCTGTTGACACTGCCATTTCAGAAACCGAAGGCAAGAAGAATGAAAACAAAGCCGAAATAGTAGCTGTTAGTGATACCAGAGACTCAGAGATTGAGGAAAGTGCTCTCGAGTCTCCCAAGACTGAAAGCTGAAGGTTGGGTAGTATAGTGTACATGAAGTGGACCTCTATGATAATTTATGTATCTTCAGATAACGTGAGTTGTATAACAAGTATAATGTAGTTATGTAAGGTTGAAGCTTATTGGTCCAATGTGATCAACTATTAAGGATGGTTCTAATTTTTCTCAAACACACCGAGTGTAAGGGTGAATTTATGATGATGCCTTATTGCCCACATATTTGATTTTTGGTCTTTGATACACGTTAAGGGGCCGTTTGTTTTGGAAACAAATGGTTTATTCCTTTGACTTTACAGCCCACATTTCTTTCTCGTCTCAGGAGTCTATGAAAGACATGAATCCTCAATGCCTAGCTACTAACAAGCTTGAGATTTTGGATTCAGTTTATAATAAAATTGCCCTGCAATTCATATTGATATTTTTTTAGTAATTAGTTCATTGTGCATTGTTATGTTTCTTCCTGGTGACATGTAAGCTTGCTTTAACTAGACTGATGTGTTTGAGGTAATTTAGGCAGTCATTATAAGTATCTTATAAGCATCTGAAGTAGTCATCGTAAACTAATAGCACACAGCACAACAATAACAATACAGCAACAATTTGGCTCCATCAGCATATAATTGCAATATGTACGGACAATGTTGGAAGTAGAAGAAAAATATAATCACAATATCCACAGTCGATTTAAATAGAAAACTTAAATTACCCTAATAATAGATCTATACAAATTCAGGTTTCAGTTCTAATAGCCGTTTTCATAAAACCAGCTTGAAGATTGTTTCTTAAATATAGGAGATAGATTGTTTCTTAAAACTCCACAAGTATGTATAGCCTCTTCCATGAACTAATCTTAATTTGTCTTAGACAACATTGGGTATTGAATGGTGAGAATTATTTCCTGTGTTCCCGTCTTTTCTGTGTCTGATCTGCTTGCAATTTCCTTATCTTTACTCATGATCGATCTAAATATCTTGATGCTCTAATACCAATTGAAGGAAAACAAGCTATTGTTTTCAAGACAGATTTGAAGAATAAATAATCACACAAATATTTGCCTAATAACTCTTTCTTTGTATTGAACAAAAGTTTTTCCCACTAGCAGCCTTCTTTACAGACGTGTTTACATATATATAAGACAGTACCTTGACACTAATTAACTTCTAATGACAGTTACAATAACAGTTATGTAACTTCCCTAACTTGACAGTTGCATACTTATTTGACACGCCAACAATTGTCTTCTATTGACTACTAATGCACATCTACAACTATATGCAATAACTACCTTCTATTACATATTTCATAAACCTAAAAATAACTTTTAAAAATCAGATTAATAAACTAAGTTTAATCCTAACAAAGGAATCCTTTTGGCTCCATTGTTCTGAACTCTTCATGAATCATGCTCACAATCAAACATAAGCACCATATGTCTTGTAGAATTGGGTGCTGAATAAGTAACTTGCAGATGCGTGCCATATACAGCTGATATAACCAAAGTCTATTCCAGTGCAAAAAAGCAAGTGACTAGAACAAAATCATCAACTCGAGATGGAGCAATGTCATGCTTAGCTGTCTCTAAATCTATTGGAAAAGGAAGCCGAGGAAGGGCGACATACTTGTGAATTGCCGGGTTCCAGAGAATTGTGAAACACATACTACATAAATCAAATCAACCAAATTGAAACTATCCGGGGGATGATCGTCTAGGTAGGGTTTCAGATTCGGCGGTGTCATGGAGGAAGTGAAGGAATATTGAAGCTCGATAAACGGAGGAGATGAGATGAGAGATCTCCAAGGCTTGCAAACAGATCGGATTCGGTACAGGGTTTCGATCGGTAATTTCTTAAATATCTCATTACCGCCCTCCATAAATCTTCTCCTACCAAACAACCCTAACATTCCGAACACGTTGAAATCGTCCATAGGAACAAGCGAGCCGATTTGCTATCGGAAACCATCTCCAAAATCAATTCTAGGTGGAAGAACGTATTTTGAGGCGAATTACATCGATTAAGAGCCTGTATAGCCGAACTAGATCCATAATAAATTCAACGTTGTTGTTCTGATAAAAACAAACGATGGAGATTAGAAAAACTAGAGTAGCACTGCTTACTTGGACCGCAGAATGAGGCGCGTCCCGTTGATAGCGCTGAAAATTGGCGGCACGGCAAAGTTTGTGGCGCTGAAAATTGGCGGCACGGCGAAGTTTGTGGCGCTAAAACTTGGCGCCAAGCCACAACTTGTGCTGAATTGGAAAAAATTTAACTCACAAAAGTAAATGTTTTTTAACTTTTTAAAAGAAATAACAATCTACTATATATATATATATAAAAGCAATAAGGTTTGGAGCCACCACATTGCACCACGTCAGCTTTGTCCACATATCGCTTCTAGAATACGTCACATCGGATTTTGTCACATGTCGTCTTTTCCTTAAGCCATGTCATGTAATTTTTGACACGTCATATGTCATATCGTATTATTTTCACCTCGTCACTTACATGTCATATTTAACTATAATGATAAGAAATGTTTTCCTTATAAAAAATATTTTATATAAATAGATAATTATAGGCCTATATATTTTGAAAAATCTATGCTTTTTTTAATCAAAATATTTTCTTATGAGAAGTTTGGTCAAAATACTTTACATTTATTGCAACTCACAATTTGAAAATTTATCATAACAATTTACGAGCATTATATATATTATTCTCATTATTTAAAAATCTACCATAATATTTTATGAGCATTGTATATATTGTTCTCATTATTTAACTTAATAATCTAAATTTAATTTGTTTTTATTTGATTTTAAAAACAAAACAAATTTTATATGTATTACGATCAACAAATTACTTACATTAATTTTTATATTATATTTTTGTTTATTAATATTTTTTCATAATATATCTAAAAAATATCGAGTCATAGTCGTGCATGGCACGACGGGGACAACTAGTAATAACAACAATACCAACCCATTGTGAACCTGTCTCGGACAAAGTCTGGAAGGCCTGAATGTTAAATTTTTTATATTTTAGAGAAATAAGTAGTTCAATATTTCATATTGAATTATATTCAAAAAAAAATTTATACTGAATTTGAGAGTTTGGTTCAAATGAAACAAATTCTTATCCTGAAACAAAATCTTATCGTGAAACGAATGCACTTTTTTTAGTTAGTAATGCACTTTTCCTGCTTTGGAGTGCACTTTTTCGCATTTTCACTTTTCGTACTTTGTGCACTTTTCGTACTTTTTGTAGTTAGTAATGCACTTTTCGTCGTTACTAACGCTCTTCCTTCACAACCAAGTAGTAGTTTCGAATGCCAATTAATTTTGTTCATATTGAGTCGTAGTTTCAAATCTTACAAACAGTTGTAGTCGGCGCTTAAAAGAGGTTAGGGTTTATGTGATTGAATGAACAACTTTATATTACAAGGTGAACAAAAAGACTAAAATGAATGAACAATAAAGCAAAAAGACTAAAACAACGAACAAAACGATCAAGGTATTAAGATGAACATTTAACATGAGTAAATGAACAACTCTATATTACATAGTGCACAAATAAGTAAAGATGAATGAACAATAGTCCAAAATCATGCCATAAGATGAACACTTTACATGATTGAATGAACAAATCTATAATACATAGTGAATAAAAAAGATTAAAATGAATAAACAATAAACCAAAAGTCATGCCATCCTATTTGTTCATGCATTTTTAATATATTGTTTTTGAATTTTTTATTATTATTGTTCACCTAACAAAATTTTGGTATAGATTTAATCAACGTTGAACTTAATGGAATTGACTGGGTTTTCATAAGATCCGTTTTCAATGAAAGAGGATAAAAAACTAGTAGCAATTATAAAAAAGAGTAGCAAATGTCAACAAAAGAGGAATTTGAACTCCTCACTAACGCGTGGTGGAGCCTATGGTTCTCTAGAAATAAGAGAGTCTTTGACAACAACAATGGAGCAAAATTGAACAATGTCGATAACCTTAACGAGCAAACTCGTAGAAGTCTCTACTTCCATCAGTTCCCGCACTCACAATGCGAGAATTGGTGCAAGGAGAAAGTGTGCTAAGTGGGCAAAACCCAAAAGGAATTACATTATGTTGAATTTTGATGGTGTAGTGAATGCGGATGGCGCGACTTCTTTTGGGTTCATCCTTAGAAACTCTGGTGGCTTCCCCATCCATTTTGACGGATGACTGATCGGTCGGCAGTCTGTTCTAATATCCGAGACCATCGTCTTGTGCCAGAGACTTCTCGAGGCCATTAGTCGTGACATTTCTCGGATTCAGATTGAAGGCGACAATTTGCACTTGGTCAAGGCCGTTCTTGGTGATTGGCGCTGCCCGCGGAAGATTGAGTTGTTGTGTTCGGATATCCACTGCTTGCTTGCCCGGTTTCAAGATTGGAGTATTTCTCATGTCATTCGTGAGTGCAATTCCGTGACGCACTTAATCGCTAGATCTTTCAGACGTGTCTCCTCTATCCCGCTCGCGGTTGATTCGGGTTTGCTTACTCTCATCCAACGCTCTAGAGCGATCACTAGCTTGTTAATGGTCACCCTAATATCTTTCCTTATCAAAAAAAAAAAAAAGAGTAGCAAATACTAAAATGAACAAGTTGATCTCACATAATTTTTTTTTCCAAAATTAAAATCTCAGATCCTAAAATCAAGCGACTTAATTTTTCTAATTTCTTATTAATCATAATTAGAAAAAAATCTTAACCATTAATATTATTAGATATAGGATTGTGCTCTAGTAGAATTGTAAATTAACTTTATAAATAAAGTTGGTGAAATTTTGAATTATTAAAATGTAGATGGATGGATTAGATTTAATTTCTTATTCTAATTTTCATTTATCTTTTTTAGGGTTCATTAATTACTATTAGGGAAATAATAACCCTAAAAAATTCATTATCCCTCTCGTTATTTATATTGAAAGCTTTTTCATTTGATCTTAATCCTATTTATATATAACAAACTTTGGCGTTGTTTTACTTGTATGTTGAAAAGAATTTTTGGGTGAAAAGTAATTTTTAGTGTGTTGAAAAACGTAAAAAATAGAGAGAATTACACATATTTCAAAAGTATTAAAATTAATTTTAAGATAGAAATGAATTTTGTAGGGAAACTGAAACAAGGCCTTCATACGGGACTCATGCTAGTTTAAATTTTAAAACATGGAGTGGTACATTTTCATGATTTTCTAGCAAAAAATAGTGGGCAAGGGCAAAATTGGAATATGAAAAATGAGTAAGGGCATATTTGGAATTTAACTTTTTACAAATACCCCTCAAACTTGACACAATTACAGTTGAGACAGGATTGATGGAACATTGACAATCTGAGAAGTTGGGGCATAACTGGAATTGGAAGAAGCAGAATTGTTCCCTCGAGCCTCAACTCACAATTTCCTTTAAATCTATGATTTTCTTGATTCCTGTTTCTTCTGAACTCTTTGACTGAATCACAATTTACGTCGCTTCGTCGTGGTTTTGCCTTCATTTCTTTCTCCAAGAGAAGTTGGCCACGGTAAGCCTTATCAAATTCGAACTCCTGCTTGCAGTTTTGAAATTCTGCCTCTTTCATTTGTGGTATTTGGTGTTTTGTCGGAGCTGAACGCGAGATTTAAGTTAGGGTTTCGTATTTTTGGCGTTGTTAGGGTTTGGTAGAGTTTTTGTCCCCCAAATTGCTAAGATTTTCGCTTGACATTTGTGCTTTCCTCCTGAAAAGCAGCTTCTTGGTTGTTGCGGTGGCCGGCTTTTCGTTGAGGTGGATGCTGGTTTGTTCATTTAGGTACTCTCTTTTTTCTTTTTGACTTGTATAAATATTTCACTCTGCAATTTTACACTGGAATAGTAAAATTCCTCCCTTTTCCTTTCACAATTATTGTCCTAATTATTTGTGTTTGTATATTTACTAGTACTGATTTTGGGGTTTTTTAAATTTGCTGAATGTCTTTGAACATTACTTGCTAAATCTGGGTTTGCATTTTCGGTGACTTGGTGCATACCTGATTGGGGAAACTCCGAAGAAACTGTAACAAGTAAATAAGTAATGTAGGAAAATGGAGAGAGTGTTTACATTATTTGGAATCTGGCCTTAATTTACTTCATTTGTAAATGAGAAGGTGATTTCTTAATCTGTGCAATTTTGACTAAGCTGGAAGTATGCATTTGGCTGGGCTTAATTTTACTCCCGATTTTCAAGAATGATGTTATGTTTATCTAAAAAGGTTTTTACACATGCATACCAGAGGCTTCATTATATCTGGATTTATCAGATAAAAAAGTAACATTGCAATAATTGCTTCTTTAATGGGGCTCATCCTCATGCTCATTGGCTTTTATACAATGCCTTTGAGATGGATATAACCCCTATATCAATTTTGGTGCATTCTAACTAGATTCAGTTATCATTATCGCATAGATGAATTTTAGTTATCCTTGGGCCTTCTTCATACACCTTCTCGATTTTATATTGGGGCAAGGTTGTGTACATCATGGCCCCCCAGATCCCGCATGAGGCGGGTTAACACTGGGTTGATGTTGTATGTTGTTGTTGTACAATAATTGCCTCTTTAATAGGGATGTTTGAAGCTAGTAAGCTACCGAGAGTGAGGCATACATCTAATGCACTCAAGCTATATAGCTTTTTTGCCTGAGAATAGGAAAATATGCCTTGCAATTGATATTGTTTATTCAATGTGGAGTATAGGTATTGGTTCATTGTGCATTCTTTTAAGTTTCCTCCTAGTGATCTGTAAGCTTGTTTGAACTAGACTCTCAGGTATTACTTGGATGTGCAACCTATATAGATTGGGGTGAAAATACCAAGTCGTGAGGGGATCTGAGACTTATTAAGTTGGCATGCAATTATACTTAGATTTCTTGTTTGTGGAATGATATCTTCTGTATTAATTCATACTTCCAAGTTTTTTAAGCAAGCGATCATAATTTTTGCAAATTGGTTTCAGAGATGGAATGCAATAAAGAAGAGGCCGTCAGGGCCAAGGTAATTGCAGAGAAGAAGATGGAAAGCAAAGATTTTGTTGGGGCTCGTAAGATTGCAATCAAAGCACGGAATCTTTATCCTGAGCTGGAGAACATTAACCAGATCATCTGCGTGTGTGATGTGCATTGTTCTGCTGAAGCCAAGAATTTGGGGAATGAGAAGGACTGGTATGGTATCCTTCAAGTTGCGCAATCTGCAGATGATGTAATTATTAAAAAGCAGTACCGTAAATTTGCCCTTCTTCTTCATCCTGATAAGAATAAGTTTCCTGGTGCCGAAGCTGCCTTCAAGTTTATAGGGGAAGCTCAGAGAGTTCTACTTGATAGAGAAAAAAGGTCCTTTTATGATGGTAAATATAGAAGATTCGGTCAAAGTACGGCCCCAAACAAGCCTCCTCAGGCAAATAGAAATGTCAACACTGGGGGCCAATTTTGGGCCCCGGGCAACATGAATAATGCCAGCTCACATGCAAATTGGCCACCAAACCAGGAGCCTTACTCAAAGGCTGCGCATGGATGGGGACAATTCCTGGCTACCTGCACTTCTTGTAGATTCCAGTTTTATTATTACAAAGATGGAAATAAAGTTCTTCAGTGTCAATCATGCAAGAAGCCATTCTTTGCAGGTGATATGAATGCTCAATGGATACCTCCAGGGAGCAATCCACATCATCAAACTGCCACATATACTAGAGTGGATATTTCTAACCAGGGTGTGAAAATCAGTGCTTCTAACGGTAGATGTCAAGGGAACTCCGGTCCGCAGATGCCAGCAGGAGATTCATTTGCATTTCCAAAGTCTGGGCTGAGCAAAGAAGTTGATGGGTCCAAGAAAACCAATGAATTCAATATGAATGCCAATAAAATGAATACAGGAAGCTCTGCTGCATCTTTTCCAGCAAGGAAGGACATTGGTAAAAGAGGAAAGAAACGTGTTGTTGAAGAATCCAGTGAAAGTTTTGAATCTGAAAGCAGTACAGACTGTGAAGATGCTGGAAGTGAAAAGAAACGTTATGCAGCAGCAGAAGATGATAGTAATCGGCGACGCTCGTCTCGAGCTAAGCGCCATGTGTCTTACAAAGAGAATGGTAATGAGGATGATGAGGAGATTTTCAACTCAGGTTTGAAAAATGAGTCAATGGATAATACTGGGTCAATCAGTTCTGCTGAAAATGACAAGGCTAATGGAAATGATTCTGTGGTAGAGGAAAACGTCCAAAAAAGTGGAAAAGCTGACAATGGTTACGAGTCTGATTCTAGTTTAGAAGATTCACCAAAGACTCTTGAGGTCCCTGATCCCGATTTCAGTGATTTTGACAAGCTCAGGAAAAAAGAATGTTTCAAACCTGGACAGGTATGGGCAATTTATGATACGGGAGAGGGAATGCCTAGATTCTATGCTCACATCAGAAGAGTTTACGTAACTGGATTCAAGATGAGTATAAAGTGGTTCGAGGTGGATCCTGATGAAGGAGACGCGCTTCTGTGGGTTGAAAGGAATTTGCCCTGTTCTTGTGGTAAATTTTCCTATGGAAACACTGAAATTACAGAAGATCAGCTCATGTTCTCTCATCTTATGTTTGAAAATGTACAAGTGAGAGATCATCATATCAATGTATATCCCAGGAAACAAGAAACATGGGCACTTTTTGAAAACTGGAGTAGCGATTGGATCTCAAACCTTGAAAATCCGACGAAGTTTGACTACCAGTTTGTTGAAGTACTCTCTGATTATGATGAAAGTGCTGGCATCCGCGTTGCAATTTTGACCAAGTTGGAGGGCTTTGTTTGTGTTTTTCGTAGGACAGGTGGGAACGAAATACAAATACAATCTAGTGAGCTTCTTAGGTTTTCTCATAGGGTTCCTTCTTTTAGGCTGAAAGGTGATGAAAGAGATGGCATCCCCGCTGGCTCTTTTGAACTTGATCCTGCTTCTGTGCCCCTCCACCTCCTGAAGAAATGATGTTAGCTCTGGATCCGGGAAGCTTGTTGTTTTCTCAAGCCTAATTATTTTTTTTCTTTTTGGTTAAAATTTGATGTTATGTAGAACCTGGGATATGTTTTAAGTTGCAGACGCCGTTCTTGTATCTATTCATCTTCTTTCTCTCATCAGGTACTAACATCGTCATCTGTGTTTGATTAGGTTTTATTAGTCCTGGGTATTTTTCTCTGTTTACAGGGGAAAAATGAGGTGGAGCTCTTTGTTTACAGAGAAAATCAGGTTCAAAGGCTTCCTGCAACTCTTTACAGGGTCCAAGCTTCCTCCTCTTTTTTTTTCTTTTGGTGGTAGCCACCATTGCTCCTTTATTATGTGTTGGCATTTGCAATTGCATGGATAAATGCCCCTTTTGTAGCATGGTGGCTTGTTAGTGTTAATCATGAAGCTTATTGTGTAGTGTTAGTTGACTATGCTCATTTCATGCTGGTAGCTTTTCTACTGTGTTTCAAATTTGTGCTAGTTTTGATGTATGTTTGATTGTTTATGTTCAATATTGGGGGTGCTTATTGGCTTATTTCGGCGAGGATTGATCCGACCAACATTATTTGATCAGAATGATCCAAATCGGTGAAGTCTAGGAAGGCAGGAATCAAATGCTCTAGTGAGCTGAACCAGATGTTTCGTATCAGACAGGATAAATACACTTAAAACCGAATATATGGGTGATATCATCTAATTGTTCCAAAGTATATCGGATACTCTTGCTTGAATCGAATATCCTAGTTTACATATATTGAATCTGAATAGCGGGCTAATCTGATCTAAATGTTCCAAACTATTGGATACTATGACGTAGATTGAATTTCATTTGGTATTTTTTGTGTTACTTTTGTAATCAACATGTGAATCTGCAGTGAATTCTCAAGTCAAATCAAATATGTACACAATTAACACGAGTAAACAAATTATAGCAAATTTTGGATGTCAAACTTAAAATTTCAAGCTTGATTGTTTATACTTTATTACATAAATCAAAGTGGGCATTTGGTCTAGTGGTATGATTCTCGCTTTGGGTGCGAGAGGTCCCGAGTTCGATTCTCGGAATGCCCCTTAATTTTTTGAAATTTTTTGCTTAATCTTCCGAGAATGTTTACATTGACAAACATGCCCCTTTTTCTTGAAATTTTAGCAAAAAAAAAGGGCAAAATAGATTATTGGGGCATTCCGAGAATTGAACTCGGGACCTCTCGCACCCTAAGCGAGAATCATACCACTAGACCAAATGCCCTTCGTTGTTTTATTATCAAAGATATTTAATTTACTTAACAATTAAATCGCGCCTCAACCGCAATTTGTAATGCTCTGTAGACTGTAGTACTTCTCCACTTCATTCATGGCTCTCTCTGAAAATTGTTCTCTTTCTCTCTCGGCCGACTCGGCGTTTTTATGTGTTGCTTTGTCGAAATTCCTTGTATTGTCATCGCTATTTGCGCGTGTGGCTGGAAGGTATTAATTCGGAATATGCGCATAAAATCAAATATGGAACTGCCTCTCCAATGGACTTTTGCAGTTTGATGTTACAATCCGATTCATGAGAGTATAATGGGGTCCCCCAGAAGTGAAAACAATGAAACTAGTTCCGGAAATGGAGATTCCAATGCTGAATACGGCGATACTCACCCTTTGGAATTCGATTCCCAGTTTTCTCCTTTTTCTGGTAAACTTCTTATCTTTCGCCCTTTGTGTCGTTGCTTTTGTGATTGAATCGGCAATAAGGTCGATATCACCATGGTAGTAGTCGTTTTTAGGGCTAAAGCTTTTGTTTTTGGTATTATCTGAATGCGGAGATGGTGAATGGATTGAATTAACTTTTATTGATCGTTTTTTTGCAAGTACTCATTTCATTAACTGTTGGTGATTGCTTGTGCGAATTGGTCGAAAGCTGCTGTTGTGCTTTTCTCGTTTTTTCCCCCTATAATTCCATATGTGTATCTGTAGGTGAAGAAATGGACAACTTTTATGAATTGAAATACTTGGAGAATGATCAGCCTCGTGATGATACTGCTATTGCTGATTGTGCATTTGAGACGCAAAGGATGGATTTTGATAGTGAAGCTCAACTGTTGAATGCCACACTGGAAACTCAGGCAATGGATCTTGCAGAGGAGATGCGAGTGCCTAATAATGAAGGTGAGTGCTTTGGCGCTTTGGAAACTCAGTTATGTGAATTTGATGAGGAAGAAGCTGTTGGACTTAGTGGAAATGATGAAAAGGATGCTGTTGGAACCAAAGTGCTAAATGATGTGGATGGTTTGGCTGATAGTGATTCATTTGCAAGAAATAGTGATAAAGCATTAGGTAGCAAAGGGATGCATCTTACTTCCAGCCTTAGTCAAGTGGAGGCTGAACCCAAGCAAGTGGGATCAACTCATTCAGCCGATGGAAATGTAACATGTAGTTCAGGTAAGTGTTTGGTTATTTCCTGAAGGCTGTCTTTGAATATGAATTACAAGATTAGGATGTATATATTGCAACATTATTTTTATTCTAAATTTAAACATTGTTGATTTGTTGTTTAACTTTGGTGAGTATTCCATCATTACAACTAGAAGGTCTGGTTCTTTTTCCTTGGTGCCTTTCTATTGGTAGTTTCTCATTGTCGTCATCCTCTTGTAATTTAGGTTCTGTGAGGCTGGGATTTACTTCAATACGCGCAGCTTCATTTAGGACTTCTGGTTTGTCAGCTCGTAAGAAGATGGCTGTAAAGGGTTTGGAAAGTGGGGATGTAGATAATCCAAGTGAAGATAAATCTAATGAAATGTCTGATGGAGCAGTTAATTGGGAATCTGATGTGGGAGAAACCACTGAGGACTTGAAAGGGCTTACTCATGATACTAATACAGATGGTTGCTCTTTGGAAAACAGACTTGGTCTGGAAAACGGTGATACTGGTGACCATGAACACACAGACTATACTGATAAAGCTAGAGGAGAAGACTTTGGTCAAGTGCGTGTTTGCACTGATGACTTGGCAGGATTGAGCTATGTTAATTCTCAAGAGCCTGGAGAATCTACACAGGCCAATGCACTTGATTTTGTTGATCAATTTCTAAAATCCAGTGCCTGTGATCTTGATCTAGATACCAAGCAGCGAGATCTTAGCTACAAAAAAACAAATTCTGTAGTGATCAGTGCAAAGGGTGCTCAGAAACTGGCTAAGAAAGTTAATGCCAGTTGCTCACTTGCAGAAACTGGGGTATATAATTGGGATGTTAGCAAAGAGGATGAAGGAGGTGGTGAATTTCTCAGGAGAAACAAAGAAGTACTCTTTAGTAACTCCTCTGGAACCCGGAAATCTCTCACTGAACCTCAAAAGCCTAAGAAGACTCATCAGATGAAAAGGAGAACTCGTCAGACACCTTTAGACAAGGAACATCAATCAAGAATTGGTCATGATAAATTAACGGGTTTAGCTCACTCTGAACCTGGATTAACTGCTGGTAGAAATGTGGACCAGCTTGAGGAAATGAATATAAAAAGGAAACTGAACAGCAGTTTTAAGAAGCAAATTTGCACAAGGTCTTCTGATATCCAACTGGATCTCGAAGGAGATGATGCTGAGATGCATGTATCATATGATATAGGCGTTGATACTCAAATGGCTGTTGAAGCTATAGAAGCACTATCAAATGGAGTAGCACTCTCCACAGATGGTGAAGCTGCTCTTCAAGGTGAAGGTTCTGGAGGCCAGCTGAAGGATAAAATTGCACTGGACAATGCTATAAAGAAAAAATCAATCCAGAAGGGAGTACATCTACCGACCTTGGTTGTTGCAACTCGGTCTAAAAAAAATAAAAGGATCACTGATGAAGTGGGTGATGACTCTGGATTTTCTGTTGCATCACATACACGCTCTAAGAATGTCAGAAAGAAAGTGATAAAAGGAAAAGGAAGCAAGCGAAGACAGAATACTGAAAAGATCACATATCTGAATGAAAATGGAGTACACGATGAGAGAAATTTCAAAAATCAGGAGAAAGTAAACAAAGGAACTCGAGAAAGAAGCTTGGATAATAATGTGTTTACCCCCGCTAAAAAACAACGGTTGGAAGAAAAAAGCAATATTTCTTCACCGATTGCATCAAGAACTCGGAGAAACAGGATAGCAACTGTTAATACTTCATCAGAATTATCAGTTGATCCTCAAACAAAGGCTAAAATGCTGAGGCTTGTGGATTCTGATGGGAATGTAAGTAAAAAAAATAACAGTGTGTACACTGCTAAAGACAAGGATTTGACGATTATTACCACGAGGGATGGTATCCACAGTGATGATTTAGTTTGCAGTGGAGGAAATGGTCAAAATACTGATGTTCTGTTAATTGGAAATGGTAAAAGCAAGGTTTCACTTGAAGAATCTGCTAGGTTTGCAGAAGGACAATCCATCACAAGACAGAAAAGGTCAAATAGAAGGAAGTTATCATCAAAACAATTTCAACCGGTTTTATCTTCGAATGTGAACAATGTTTGTTCACTGTCAGCTCAGAAGGCGCAGCCAAAGTGTCCCACACAAGGGACACCCAAGGAAACAGAAAAGACACCTTTTTCTGCTTGTAATACCCCTGTCAACTGCAGAACATCTATAAATACAGCATCACCTGTCTGTATGGGTGATGAGTATTATAAGATAACATGCAAGAAAAATCTGGAAAGATCTTCCCTCATGAAAGAGCTTAATAGTGTAACTCCCTCTGGACTGAGATATAGTTTGTCTGATAAAGTTCTGAGGAAGAGGAGAGATATGGCGAGCATCAGGGTTCTATTCAGTCATCACTTGGGTGAAGATACAATTAGACACCAAAAGAAGGTGAGCTCTGCTAGCTTTTTTGCAAACAGGTCTCAAATGTCTTCCGATCATTGCTTTGGGCTCTGTTTGGTACTTGTGTCCTTGTAATTTTTTTTGGTCAATTTGTCCTTGTAATAACTTTTGGGTTGAGGGTGAGAAATAGGGGAAAAGAGGTTATGTGAAAAATATCCTTATATTTGAAAACTTCCTTCTATGCCAACGTACTCATCACAAAAAACTATGTATGTTTATAGACAACATTATAATTTGTATGACCAAACTGACCCTAATTCTTTGCAGATTTTGGCTCGACTGGGAGTTTCAGCTGTGTCATCAATTCTCGATGCTACACATTTTGTAGCAGATGAATTTGTACGCACAAGAAATATGTTAGAGGCTATTGCTCATGGCAAACCTGTGGTGAATCACTTATGGCTCGAAAGCTGTGGACAGGCCGGTTGTTATATTGATGAAAGGAACTACATACTGCGGGATGCAAAAAAGGAAAAGGAATTGGGATTCAACATGCAGGTGTCACTGTCACGTGCTAGCCAGCATCCTCTTTTAGAGGTGGAGTATTTTTGGACTTGTAGAAAATTAGTTTCTAGCTTGCTGTTATCTAAAGCGGTTTTTTCCCTTGCAGGGTAGAAGAGTTCTAATAACTCCAAATACAAAGCCTAGAGTAGAAATACTGTCAAACTTGGTTAAGGCAACTCATGGTCAGGTATATAACCTCTCAATGTTTATTTGAAGTTGTGCACCCATTTGGGTTTGTTTTGGAGTCATTAAGAGCAGTATAACTAAACTAAATCCATGTCAATATATTGTGAAGCCTTGTTTTGATACTTAAAGATGCCTTCTGGACCCTCTTTATCACTTTATGTCCTCTTGGATTATTTAATCTGTTGATTATTGCACTTTGGATTTGAACTTATCTTTACAATCTTAATGCTCAAGCTCTTACTAAAACGATTTCAGGCATTTGAAAGAATATGCAGATCCATCTATATCGACGATAAGCTTCGTGATGACCTACTAATCTTGTCTTGTGAAGAAGACTATGAATTCTGCATGCCTCTCTTGGAAAAAGGTTAGGGACATTTTTTTCTGTCATTAAATAACCAATAATTGAACCCTATGCATGCAAGGGAGTTTATTAATGATCTGTAAATTTGCTCAGGAGCAGAAGTTTATAGTTCAGAGCTGCTACTAAATGGGATCATTATTCAGAAACTCGAGTATGAAAGGTTAGTTCTTTATTGTCGTTTTACTTTCTAACTAAGCTATGCCATATTAGTAAAGAAAATCTTCTTTGATCAATTTAAGCTCGCTCCTATTAGGGAGATCAATGTTACAAAGGATTAATTATCTTAGCATCTTTTAAGAGTACACTAGTAGAAATCGTGACATTTACGTTGTCTACTCCCCAAATGCAGGCACCGTCTCTTTTTTGATAATGTCAAGAGAACACGCTCTACTATATGGCTGAAAAGGGATGGAAATAAGTTTCATCCAGTGTCTAGACACCTGTAACATATAAGACTTGCAATTCACAGGCAACAATTTTGTACACATGCAGGCATTTGCCTTTGTCATGCTTTGTGACTACTTGCCTGGATGTATAGTTTTTCCAAGTTTAGGCATCTTGTTCCAAGTATATATAGCTTAGTAGTTGTTTTTACCTTTGCAGTGTACTGTTTGGATTCCCTCTTATGTCTGGTTGAATTTCATTATCTGAATTCTCTTGGATTAATCCATCTGGAGATGACAACCTCTACATTTGTAGCTTAATTTTTGTGAATACACTGTTTACGCTTCATACACAAATTAAAGAGCATGTCCATTAGGACTTGAATCATTACAAAGATGGGCAACATTTTGCCCCAGAAATTTGCTGCACAAAAAAAAAAAAAAAAAAAACTGGCACTCACAAAAGTTGTCATTCACAGTTTGTGATGTGGATTCAAAAAACAATTAAAGATGATGAGTCTCTACATCACTACATGTGGTTCCTGTGTCTTTTTTGGGGCATAAATCACACTGGGCTAGAGTTATGGGCAACCTGAACTCTCCAAATGAAAATATGGATGTATAATGAATTAAGGCTCATGGCTATCCCAAAACCCAGAACTGCTGAAAGTGGCACTGCATATATTGCCTTCAGTTGAAGCTGCAAAAGTAGAATGAATCGAAATAAGGTCAAACACTTCAGCACCATCTCTGTTCATTAAGCTAAAATGGGAGGTCAACAGTAAAGCCTAAACTGAACTGTTTACTAACTCCTAAAAAAGCAGCTACTATGGAACTTCTAATACGAGTACCTACTGGAATGTATACGAGTAGGTTAGCCCCTTACCACAGTGTAAAAAACTCGGAGGATTACAGCCACGAGAACAAATTCCATAGCTGCATATGTCCAGATATACTCTTTGATGGCTGCCAATCAGGGAAAATGTTGTAAACTCGTTAAATGCTTCACAGTGAGATGAGAATTTTTTAAGTATAAATTAGCCATATATGCCATAACATACCTAGGATGACAGCCAATATGGATGCTATAAGGCCCAAGGTGAAAGAAAATGGAGCGGCAATTATGACCGCTTTAGTCTTCATGTCTTGAATCTACAATTTGTACATCTGAAGTTAACTCAAGTATATATATGTCAAGAAAATATTATCACAAACTTAGTAACAGGAAATGCAACATTGTCTTCTTAAAGGTGTCTCCATTGACTAGAAAATAACTTACCAGGAGCTGCTCAATAAAGAAGAAATAGCATATTGTGCTTATCAAGACTAGCACCACAAAGTCCTGCCAGACACTGCAAAAATAATAAGTTAAAATTTAACAATTGTTCAAGTAAGATTATTTTTTTGTTTGAAAAGAAAGATACGTGTAACTTAAGTCCTATATCAACAAAAGGAGTTCATGTACTTTTTTGAACCTTTTTATTTATACTCTCAGTTCATTTATAAGACATGGATGAACCATCCGTGCATCTATAATGAGTTATGACTAAGATTACTGCCAAAAGATGTTACCTTACAGTATGAGAAATGCCACTTTGGCCGTTTCTCTCTTGGGCGTTATTTCCATGAACAGAGCTGGCAACTCTGAGCAATGTAACAGGCAAGTTCAACACCTCTCGTCCACAAACGTCACAGTTTTTGGTTTTCTTGATGCTGAACCACTTGACAAGGCATTCTTCATGTACTAGTCTCAGTGCACCTTTACAACTACATTCCATCTTAAAGGTATTTCCTTCTTCACATGCTTCAAAACATATCCTGCAAACAGCTTCTTCTTCGGGAATCTCTTCATCATTGTTTGCACCCGTTGTATTCGCAGTTGATGGATCTGTCAATTCAATAAGCCTAATCATTCATTTCACCATTGATTGTAAGAATCTCTTTTCATATCATTTTTTCCTTTTTCTTTACTCCAATTCAAATCGAAGCATGATTCCAAATTTTCTAAGTAACAGGATTTCACAAAGGGAGTATATATGCAAGAAAATAAACTGGAAAGGCAAGAAAAGCCAAAGAATCACTAGCATATGAAATATCAACCATGGAGAATCCAGAAGGAAGAAAATAAGAAGGCACATTATGTTACCATGGCTAATAACCTCTGATTGATCATTCTGTTTTCCAGCAGGAAGTGACAGAGATCTCACAATGACGGTATTTCGGCCAGGCACTGACAAAGACCTTGGTACACTATTTTGTGGTATCCCTTTCTGCATTATTCAGTCCAAAAATTCAATAGAGAGTTTCAGTTAATGCTATATCATATTTGCATAATGGTACAAGAATGAAAAAAATTCAAATAGTAGATGAAAGGATCTTCAGAAAAATATGTGGCAAGGGTTTCATGAAATGCAGAAATAGATAGTAACATACAAGTGATCTGCTTTGCTCAATAAAAGTTCTTGCTGATTTCGGGGTGGGAACTGAGGTTGAAGGATCCAGTGCGTGTGGGCCCGGAAGCGAGGTACATCTTTGCCAATTGAATTTAGATACAGGATTTGACAAAGTTGGACTTTTAACAACAGCTTGGGGGCCTGAATTCAGAAGACAACTTTTCTCACTATCACTATTAGTGCCTTTCTTCTTGAAGCTTAGACCGCGTAAAAAGCCTCCTTTTGCAGAAGATTGAGACTGAAGCAGAGATTTTCCGACAAGTCCGTTGCTTAAATCAACAGGTCTAGATGGAATCTGAAGGGAGAGGTTAGGAATTCTTGCATTTTTACTTGAAGAGGAAGCTTCTTCGCTACCTAATGTAATTACATGCACCTCCTCCTGCATCATAAGACTGATAGTTTTAATTTATTGATTTTTAAGAAAATGCATCATCTTGCAATCATAATAAACATCTAAAGTGGTTTGAAAAACCTACATCTCAATATGGAAAGCCAGTGGCAAAATTATTGTTGTTGTAAGTTTTAACTATTTTGCTCCAACAGGTTTAAGATTTATAAATGTTACTTTAGGTTATCATGCGGTTATTGCTCTTCCTAAGCCAAATGTTCCTGATCATATTAGTAGATCATTGGAGTTGCTCAAAATTGTACTTGCAACTTCATACAAAAAGACACTTGAAATTGCAAACTTATTTCAAGAAGACACTTGAACTTACAACTTTACAAACACATATTTGTCATCTTCAGACCCAAGAGAATATATCTTTACTAGGATAATGCTCCAGCCTCCAAGTAACCAATTTACCCCACAAGCCACCAAAATAAGGAGGGAAAAAAAAGGTAAAAAATCCTTTTTTCACCAATCATCACTTAGTTAAGCAAGCATTTTTTACCAGGTTCCGGGTAAATATTATGAAAACAAGACAAGATTTTTCTACAATTGTGAAAGCAGATCAACCTTAAAGCTCAACCCATTTGAGAAATCACGAAGAACAAATGAATCCATAACTTGATAGTCTCAAAACTAATAGTTTTGTGCATGATCCCCAAATTTCCCAAACCCATGTGACTGTTCCCAGCCTAATCAAGTAATCAGCACCCAATACAGAAAGGCAGAATCTTGAAAACCCTAACAAAAAAAATCAGAGAGAAACAGTGAAGAGAAGAAGAACCTGCTTTGAATTAAGGGTAGCAGAAGCAGCAATTTCCTGCTCCTGGTTAGATTGCATCCTTCTTGAATCTCCCAAACCTCCCAATTTGTGGACTTTGAAGACTCAATCTAAAGATGGGCAATCAACTAATCAGTAATGGAAAGAACAGAATAATTATCTAGAGGGCGGGTAAAGATCCAAGTGGAAAACACCTAGAAAAGGAAAAACCAAGTGTTGAAAAATGGAGAGGGAATTACTTTCTTTTAATAAGAGTAGTTGGTTTATCAGATCAAGAAGAAGCTGACCAACAAGAGTCACAAGTAGTCATCCTCTTTCATTTTTCCTTCTTTCCAGGAATTGAATGAGAAGATCTGAAGAAAGGCGGAAGAGAGAGAGGGGAGTGTATGTAGGCTCCACTCTCGTGATCTTATCGTGATCTTGCCGCTTCCTATAATGTGACCATTGTCTTTTTGGCATAATTAATTGAGCTTAATTATTTTAGGTCATCTACCAATCCATAATTTGTATTTATTAATCATATTTTAACGTATAAACAATTTCGGTTTTTCTAACCTATATCCTGTATAAACAATTTCGGTTTTTCTAACCTATGCCTTAAATTTACTAATAAAGAGAACTAAAACCCTATTAGAAAAGTAATAAACCCTTTTACAAAATCCATTTAATCCTAAATAAATGTAAACTTATAAAATCTTACCATTTTAAGAAGTTTAACCTAGAAAAATCGAAACAATTTAGAGTGATAGTAATAAACAAAGGTTAATTTATACTAGTAATAAATTTTAGAATTAATTTTTATAAATCATATTATAAGTGTTTCTATTTTTTTGTAGCTTAATTATTTTTATAAACCAAGGTTAATTTGTATAAAATAATACTCCATATTTAAAATTAGTTTGTCCATAATTTTTCCCCTTTTTTGATGCAACATTATTTGTTTTTTTGTTATGATGAGTAACTAGAGTCACTACTTAACATAAAAATGGAAACATTTCATTGTTTATTTTTTTAACAAAAATTATTATATAAAATTAAAACCAACATCTTGGTAGAAGTATGTTATTTTATTTAAAAAATAAATAATTTATATAATTATAGGCTAGTAGTAATTTTTTACAAAATGGTGATGTTTTGGAAATTGACCTATATAAGACTTTTTATTTTATTAAATTTGTTCACAAATATGAAGACAAATCTAACAATCTGCCTCTGATTGGATACATCATACATGTGTCCTAGTTAGGTACACCGTCATAACTCATAAGTGAAGCACTTATTAAATAATTCAATAAAATCTTGATAAGTTAATTTTTAAGCAAGAAAAAAAAAACTGACCCAAATATTGGAACATGTGGATAAATATAAGAGTAAAATAAGACATTAATTAATGGAGAAAAGATAGCGTACTACGTTGGCATATTCGATGGACAAGAAAGTAATACCAACAAGTTTGAGAAGGAATTTCATTTCAAAAAAAATAAGAGAGAAAATTGGAATTTGCAAATTGCAATCCGAAAGGAAGGCTGTGGCCAAATACAGCTCAAACTTACAATTCCTTCGTTTGTCTGAATCAAAAATGGTCCGGAATTCTGTAGGCCATAGCAAATAAAAATCAAGCAAAATGAAGAAAATGACCGTGGTTTTTATTCGTTCTCGGTGGATTTATCCATCAATGAAATAAAGATAATGTTGTAACTTATCATGCTCAACGGGTTGGGTCGACTCGTGATTCTCAAGAGAAAAAAAACGACTTATGGTCTGATTCGCGGGTCTAACAAATTAGGTTACGAGTCAACCTATCTGATTAAGAAAATTAGGTCAAAAATAATTTTTTATCCACAAACCTTAAAAATATTTTTAATAAAATATCGCCGGTTGCGAATTGACTCGCAACCTACACGGATTTAACCCGACTCGCAACCCGCAAAATAACAAAATCGAACTGCGACCCGACTCGCACAAATCGCTGATCAAATTACGGGTTAAGTCAGTTTAGGTTAGGACAACCCGACCCGTTGAACATCCCTAATTGTAATTCAATGAAGATAAAATAATAATGTAAGTACATGGATAATACATCTATCATTGAAAAAGTAGAGTTGTAATTGTTATTGAGCCAAATAGCTCAAGCTCGATTAGATTAAAAATAGACGAATTTAAGTTCGAACATGAGCTTGGTCCGGGTTTATAATCTTATTTGAAGTTGGTTTATTTAAACACTTATTAAGCTCAAGCTCAATTGGAGAGACATGTGAATATTGTTTTTTTTTTTATATAGCTCGTTACTCCATCCAACATACTTAATTTAGTGTATTCTTCCTAAAAAAACACTCTAAACAATTGGTTTATACAAAACTAAAATCTAAACTCTAAAATTTTATATTTTTCAAACACCACTAGACCTGTTAATTGGGTCGGGTCGTGCGGGTTCGGGTTCGGGTTGAGTCGGATTCGAGTCGTTACAGGTCATGGGTTAAACCGGGTCGGGTCGATGCGGGTTTTCGGGCGGGTCGGGTTGACAAACGGGTCAAAAACATAGAATTATTTATGATTATTAAATAGATTTTTAATTAAATAATAACATTTAATTAAAATATATTATTTTTATGTATTTTAATAATAAAATATATTATATTTTTTAAAATAAATTTTATAAATTATAAATATACTAAATCGGTTAACCCAACGGATTTCGGGTTTCAACCCAACGGGTTCGGGTTCTATCAGGTTCGGTTGATTTCGGGTTTCGGGTTCAAATTTTCGGATTTTGACCCTAAAATTATCGGGCGGATCGGGTCGGGTTAGCGAGTTCGGTCAGCTTTTGACAGGTCTAAACACCACTAAAATTGGATCGTCTTAATTAGTTAATTACATGTCCAAACACGCCCTAAATAACAGTATATATGCATCACACAGTTGCAGAAAAATAGTGGGCCTGGCCCAATTCAACATCAAGAGAGCATAGCACCTACTACAAATTGGGCCATGTAAGCCCAGCCCAAAACCCATGCATATCCCTATATTTTTACACACTGAAGAAAGCACCCTTGATTGATTGTTGTCTATATAAGAGTACTTCAAGAGCCACCCTTGCTTGACCCGAAATGTTGAACACGGTTGCAGCAATATGAGCAGGCGTAAGACCGGGTCCCATGAGCTGGTCCGGCGTTGTTCATGGCTTCGTAAGCTCGGCCTGCTGTCATGGCACCATCACCAATAATGGTAACCACATTGTTTTTTCTTCCTTTCAAGTCTCTCCCTACAGAATACATACATGCATATTAAAACCATATGATCCATGTTAAGAGAGAAAAAAAGAGTGGTGATTTGAATTCCACTTTCCATCTGAATAAGAATTGTTTAAAAAAGTTGATGATCCAGTAAGAAATGTGGTGTAATCCAAACACACCATAAGACATATCTATATCAAGTAGTATGGTGCGTCTTCATATTTAGTGAATAGAGAATTACCTACACTACACCAGTAGAGATGATATTAGAGCTATGACCTGCACCAAAGAAATCAAATTTGCTCTTTGTGCGCTTAGTGAGGCGTACTACTCCAAAGTCTTAACCACCGAATCAAATGCCCGAAGGCATTTTAATGCATGTTATTGTTTTTAGATGAAATTCATAGTCACAAATTATTTAATATGCCTAGTTAGCATTTTCCGGCAACCATGTCAACATTTTCGCTAGATTTTTCATTGGAAAAAGAGGTATACCACTATCATTAAATATGTATATTTGGTATTATTTTTAGTAAATTTAAAAGTTAGTATTGTTTTGGATTAATAGTGAAAATTTGAAGTATTTTTTCCTAACCTCCAACGTGTCCCAAGTCTATAAATGACTAACAAAATCTCACAAATCATAACACCCGTCATCAAAATTCCGAACAAGCTATATTAGAGGCTTAGTAAAAATGGTTGGTACTCAACACACTCCACTGTGAATTGATCCATGACAACAAAGGAGAAACCTCCATCAACCCAAGTTGGATATGGAAACTAAATATTCCCTCCAAAATAAAATAAAAAATCATTTGGAAAGTCACTCGTAACATTTTGCCGACCAAAATGAGAATTGTTGAAAATCACGTGGCAGTCCCACAAGGGTGCGTGGCTTGTGACAATTTGAATGAAGACACCTCCCATCTAATCCTAAAGCGTCCCCACATAAAGCAAATTTTGAAAGGTCAATGAGGGGCGCCCCGCTCAGACCTGTATGGCGCCCCGGTAAAGCGAGCGGTGGACCCTACCGCTTTCCATGCAAGCGGTACTTGGTACCGCTCCGTTTTAATTTTTTTTTTTTTAAATCCAGTCAAAGGTGCAGATTCCCGTAGCCGCTGCCGCTCGCCTGGGATTCTGCAATTCGCAGAATCCCAGTTTGACTGTCGGGGCGGAGTAATGCCGAGTAGGTGACGGGCGGAGTTAGCTGAGCTTCGGCTCTTTTAAATCGAATAATGGTCCTCAAAATTTCTCATTCCCTTACATACAACTCCTCCTCACTCCCTCTCTATTTTCATCTACATACAACTCCTCCTTACATACAACTTCGCCCCTCCATTTTTGCTTCAATTCCTTTGAAAGTAGTCTCAAATCCGATTCCAAAACCCGTTAATTCGATTCAAGTGGTCCCAAAAATGAAGAGTTTTTCGCTATCGGTATGTATGATTTTTTTAATTTTAATTGAATTATTTTAAGTTATTAAGGTTAAAACTAACGTAATTTTTTTAATAGGGTTTGTTTGGCTCGAAATCATCTTCAAGCTCCCAGCGTAGACGGCGGAATGAATCTCATCGAAATATTAACTTGAATGAGACCGAGGCAACCTCGAGAGCTCGAGAGGAGGTTGAAGTCCGACTTCCGGAAGCGACGACGAGCCAACCCGTCGCCCCCGTGGAGGGTTTTGGTACGCAAAATATTAAATTTTTTTAATTTATGGATTAATTATTAGTTTCATGTATTAAGTAGTTTTATAGGTTAATTATTAGAATAGTCCGTGAATAATTTATGTATAATTATTAGTGACTAATTTATGTATAATTTATGTATAACCAAAGTCCGTGAATACAAATTCGATTAAGTAGTTTACATGCTAGTAAAGTTATATGTTAATTTATGTGGTAAAAATAATTAATTAATTAATCAATGTATAATTTATAGACTAATTTATGTATAATTATTAGTGATTAAGTAGGTGTAGAAAATAATTATAGAATTGCGTAATTTGAATAGTTAATTTATTTATGGTGTAATTATTAGTTAATTTATAAGTATTATAAAAATAAGCGATTAAGTAGTTGTTGAGGGTGAATATGAATTTTTCTTAATGTGCATGGTTACTATATTTACGGATGAATTAGTAGTTTGATATATTAATTATATGCTTAAATGAGCATTATGCACGTTATTGGATTTTAGAGAAATATTGTAAAAAATGCATGCAGATGATATTTCAGCAATCGAAAGATTGCTGAATAGAAGTGGTGATACATTTTCGGACCTCTATGTGGACCGTACCCAGCCCACATTTGCTAATACGGGTTATGGTGAAGCTGGTCCATTATTCACTCATGGGCAATACGGGGCCGCTCATGGGCAATACGGGGGTTACCAATTTCCCCTGCAATATCCAACACAAGAGGCGTATAATTACGGTAGTACGAGTTATATGCCATTCCAAGAGACGCAGTATGGTTGTAGTACGAGCTATATGCCACCGCCAGAGACGCAGTATGGTGGTACAAGCTATATGCCACCACAAGAGACGCACCATTATGGTAGTACGAGCCATATTACGCCACCAGAAGAGCCGTCTACGTTGATGACGTTGTACACAAACCCGGCTCCTGCGTCGTACACAAACCCACCCCCTCCCATGCGCTACTCGGCTCCTCCGGAGCCCGATATCCCGGCCCATGATTATGAGGTCCCGCCTTATGAGGACCCTGGATTAGCGGCCCCGGTCCATCCGGTGGGCGGATATGGTGGCGGTCCAAGCGACACGTCCTTACTCACCCACTTTCATACGCATAGGGCACATTACATATGGGATCACCAACAGGTAAGAACGACCTATAATTTTAAAATTTATGATATTATTTATAATGTTCAAAACTTAATTTTTGTTGTAATGTGAACAGTGGGTAAAAAACCTTAAGGTGCAAGGTCGGTCCGAGGCGTTACACTTCTTGAAAACCTTAGCGGACAACCATTCAAACCAGGATTGGGTGACGCTTGTAAACCAAAGCGGCTTGAGTCATCTGAAGGATTGGAAGTTCCGGGAAATGGACAGAGCGTTGATTTCTGCATTCGTGGAAAGATGGCACCCGGAAACGAATAGTTTCCACTTTCCTTGGGGGGAGATTACCATCACCCTCCACGACGTCTCAAAGATACTAAACCTTCCATTGAATGGCGCTAAGGTTAAGAAAGGGCTTTTGAGTGATGAAGCTTTACGCTTAAGGATGGCGGAAATGCTAGGAGTTGAAGTTAGGGAGGTGAACAGGCAGACCTCCGGCGGTGGCATCAACACGGTGTTTTTGAGGGATAGGTTGACAGCCCTGGTGGCACAAGAAGCGGACCCACATTTGATCGCATCTCTTTACTTGTTTATGTTGCTTGGAAACACGTTGTTTTTGGACAAGTCTGATGGCGCTACCCAGCTACAGCTCTTGCATCTGGTACTAGACCATACGACGACATCTCATTATGCATGGGCAGCGGGTACATTGGCCTACTTGTACAGGCAGTTGGGTTGTGCAAGTCGCAGAGATGCTGCGGGTATTAGTGGGTGCATGTACGTCCTACACGTGAGTATATCTAACCTTATATACACTTTAAATATATTGTAACGTTTTGTACACACATATAACATAACATATTTATATATTTCACAAACTTGGATTTGGAGGTACTTTCCGACCTTTAGAGGTCGGTTGAGCAGATCGTTGGGTGATGATCCGACCCCGTACCATTCAGATCGGAACCGACACAACAATGATGAAGAATGTCTTGCCATACGACGTCAATTAGATGAGATCAAGATTGATCAGGTTATGTGGATGCCGTGGGGCCAGGGCCTTAACTTTTCCACCGGCGAGCTTGTGCTCTCTCGTTATCGTGGGGTACTCACCTACTTCGATGTGAGGGAGCCGTATATGCCGGACAGATGCTACAGGCAACTCGGTTACCACCAAAAGATTCCAGTGTTGGACGTCATTAGGCCAGAAACTGTAAAAAGAGAGACGAGATTGGGTCCAACCAAATATAAAGTCACTTTCAGAGACGAGGATGACCGTTGGGAATCCCGTTATCAATCCTTGGTGCCCGAGGGGGAGATGGCCATATTCCCTTATGCAGCGGACAGAAACTATGTACCATGGCTTCAGCCTCTGTCTCATCCATATCTTATGAGAGATCAACGTGCTCATCCACCGCCAGTTCCCCGTGAGGTCAAACTTGTCCAGGTACCGTATTGAACCATATATGTTGTTCATTATTACCTATACTAATTTATTAATATTTAAATAATCATGTTTTTTTGACGCAGCGCATGGCTTACTTGGAAGGGATTGTCCGAAGTTTCCGTCCATACGCTAGTCAATTGAGAGGTCCATATGCCACAGAATATGTCAATGCTATTGAGACCGTAGCTTTTGGAGAGTTGCCCCAAGCTGAACCAGACATGCGCCCGTTTCCGCCGCCCTCCCGTTACCAGCCTGGACGGCGTAGTGATGCCGGTTATTACCGATAGATGTTTTATGGATTACTTGTTTGGATATGTTATTGACTTCTTATGTTTGGATATTTAAATGTTTTTTGGATTATTTATTTGGATGTGCTATGGACTTTTTAGGGATTAGTTATTTGTTTTAGGGATTAGTTCTTTGTGTTTTTTAAGTATGCTCACCCAAACCCTAGACCCTAAAAACCCTAGAAACCCTAAACCCTAGAAACCCTAAATCCTAAACCCTAGAAACCCTAAACCCTAGACCCTAAAAACCCTAGAAACCCTAAACCCTAGACCCTAAACCCTAACAATCTTAAACCCTAGAAACCCTCTAAACCCTAAACCCTAAACCCTAAACCCTAGATCCTAACAACCCTAAACCCTAAATCCTCTAAACCCTAAACCCTAAACCCTAAACCCTAAACCCTAGACCCTAAACCCTAAACCCTAAACCCTAAACCCTAAACCCCAATACAAGTACCAATAGAAATACAAATACAAATACAAATACAAGTACCAATACAAGTACTAATAGAAATAGAAATACAAATACAAATACAAATACTAGTCCCAAAAATAATAATAACCATAATAATATCTTACAACTACAAGTACCCTACAAGTATCAATAGAAAAATTCCACACCGACGGGCAACCCATCTTCCTGCTACGTGGTTTTTCCTTTAGATCATCACCAACTTGTAGGGTCGGCATATTAACACCGGATTTGCCCTTCTTCTTTGGCTTGTACTCACCGGCCAACACACATGCTAAAAGGACCTTCGTTTCCCATGAGTTCTTAATTGTCAACACCATGTTCAAATTACGTCCTACTTCTCTAGCCCATTTTAGCATATGATTCCGTTCCGACCACTCATTATCAGTCACAAAATAGGTAGAAAAATCGGGAAACTGGAAACAATTATGACAAATACTTCATTAATTAATTCGATTATAAACTCTCAAATTCAACACAATATGAGAAATTAAAACGAAAATTTTGCACTAACACAACTAATTTAACAATTATAACAACTATAAAATATGATTAGTTATAACAACCCTAAAAAATGATTGCTTATAATAAAAATAATAATTTAATAAATGATCGATTACATACCGCTTCTTCGTTTTGATGCAAAACCTCATCGTTTTGATGTCCACTATAAGGAATTCCTTCTAAACCGCCATATTGATCGTCGCTCACATTCACCGGATTTGAAGTAGAATAGCCATGTCCACCGTAAGGAATTCCTTCAAAACCGCCATATTGATCATCGTTCTCATTTACCGGATTTGAACTAGAATAGTCTTGCCCTTCGTTGAATGGCCAAAAACCCGACATTATTTTGGTAGAGGTAATTTTGGGGACGAATTTGAGAGCTTTTTTCTTGTTACCGCGTTCCGACCTCGCCTCATTGCTCGGTATAAATAGCCGCGGTATTTTATTTTACTGAGGGCAAGGGAGCGGCAGCGGTGGCCGCTGCCGCTCCATGCAATATTTTTTTTTAAAAAAAAAAGGCAGCGGTGGCCGCTGCCGCTGCCATAATACGACATTTTTTTTTTGTTTTTTAATGGGCAGCGGCAGCGGCCACCGCTGCCGCTGCCTTTTATTCAAATTTTTTTTTTAAATTTAGAGCGGTAGGGCACACCGCTGCTAAAAAGCCGGTGCGCCCTACAACTCTGACCGAGGCGTAATTACTCGGCTTTTTGAAATCCACCAATGCCAAATGCACTCACATAATTGACCAAATCAATCGTAATGGTATAAGACCACTAAAAATTCTTGAGGAAATTAGATCCAAAACCTCCAAAAACGAACTAGAATGGCTCTACTACTCCTAGTGGTCCATTTGGTGCTTATGAATTTGAAGGCTTTTGACTCCAATAACAGGCAAACAAAAAATATCCAAACAAATATTTATGAATTCGTAAGAAAACAGAAACATGATTAGGATACCGCGATTTCCAATACAAAAGTTCCCTACCCAGGTCGCTCTACAAGCGAAATTACTACAACCAGACGGAAGAGATTAAATCTCAAATGGGGAAAACCTAAACCAAATCACATTAAACTGAACTTTGACGGTGTTGTCAACTCCGATGGTGTGTCTTCTTTCCCCTTTTTCCCTTCACTATCACCCGGGCTTGCCGATCCATTTTGATGGTGGCTTCTCGGGTAGGCACTGTATGATGATGTTTGAAGCCATCACTCTTCGGCATGAGATTCTCTAGGCCATCTGACGTGGCGTTCTCTACATCCAGATCGAAGGTGACAATCTTCAACTGATCAACGCCGTCCTTGGCGATTGGAGTTGTCCCTTAGAGATTGAGTTGGTCCGGTCCGACATTTTACGCTTGTTGGCGCAGTTTCAAAGTTGGTGCATTTCACACATTTTTCGAAAAATTAATTCTTTTACTGACTACATTGTCAAGTCGTTTTGCCACATATCATCCGTCCCCCTTCCATTTGATTCAAGTTTTTAAAATCCGTGTAGATGCTGTAAATCGGCCTTGCTCCCGTAAATACGATCTAAATCTCTTTTGTTATAAAAAAATAAGGGAAATTCATTTTGGTACCCTCGAGTTTTTGCGTTTTCCTTTTGGTGCCCTAAAAAAAATCTTATTCCTCTTGGTATCCCTTAAGTTTATGTTTAGTTCTTCCCGTAACCTAAGTTTAAAATTTATTAACTTTCATCCAATTTCCACTTAAAAAGAAAAAGTAAAAGTAATATGAAATAAATTAAAATAGGAAAAACAAAAAATTGAAATTAAGATTGGGTTTGATTAGAATCAGGTTTGATTGTGCTAATTCATAGCAATAGTAAGTTATAGAAATTGATTCTCCTCTGCATACATCTCTCAACAACCTCCGAAGGCCAACAGTTATCGCTGTTACATTGGCATAAATTGCGAGGCCAAGTTGCCGACAACCTCTCGGAACCGGAAGCGCCACCACGGAGCTCGGACCTCCAATCCACCACCATCAAGATCGTTTGGTTGTACAGATCCGACTCCGCGGTAATTAAGGTTCCCGCTAACACCAGTATCGAGATCGTGGTGGGACAACCTCCCAGAACCGGAAGTGCTACGTCTCCAATCTGCCACCATCAAGACTGATTGGTTGTACGGATCTGACCCCTCAGTGATCTAGCGAACATCGGCATCGGAATAGTGGTCGAAGTGTCGAACGATAACATCTCGATCTCGAATCTCGAATAGACCTGAGCGCCGCAAGGTCTGGGTGATTTCATAGTTCATTTAATTTTCTTTTTCTTTAAATATTAGTTTTTCTTTTTCTTTTTCAACCAAAATTGGACGGAAGTTAAGCCAAAATTGGATGGAAGTTAAAAGATTTTTAATTTAGGTTACGGAAAGAACAATATACAAATCTAAGGGGTACCAAGAAGAAGAATAAGAATTTTTTTAAAACACCAAAAGAAAAAGACAAAAACTCAAAGATACTAAAAAGAATTTTCCAAAAAATAATTTACGAAAAATAAACCCCATCTACATAACACAAGGGCAACAAAAATTCTCAAGGGCAACAAAAGGAAAAAAAAGAGTTGGTACAGTAATTTATGAGAAGTGTCGTCATTGTAAACCATTTATTTGTTAACCCTTAATTTTGTTTCGGAGTAATACAACAACCAATCACGTCTTTTCGCAGCTGCTGCCACCTCTCCACCACCTAACGGGCTGACTTCTAGCCAACGCCACCCCCAACAGAACCCTTTCTCTCTCTTCCCTTCCCCGCGACCCCATTCTCCCTACTTTTCACCAAATCCAGCTCAATTCCAATCCAGTTGTTAGGGTTGAAAATTAGGGATTATTTTCCATCATATCAATCGAATGAGTTCATCTCAACCATCGCCCCCGCCGTCGACGCCGAATCCGCGATCTAGGGTTCCCGATATGGACCTCCCCTCGCTGGCCACCGCCGGCGACGATTCATCCGCGGCTCCCTTCGAGTGGAGCGATTTCCTCGACTTCAATTTCGACGAGCACCTTTTCCTGTCGTTGGAGGAATCCTCTCATTCCCACCAGGAGGCCACGCCGGAGCTTTCTCTGCCTCCGTCGCAGGCGGCGGTGGTGGATGTGGCCGAGCCGTCGACTGATCGGGTGAGGAAGCGGGATCCGAGGCTCGTTTGCTCGAATTTCTTGGCCGGTAGGGTGCCCTGTGCGTGCCCGGAGCTTGATGAGAAGATGGAAGCGGAGGCGGAGAAGGAGCAAGGCGGGCCGTGGAAGAAGCGGGTGAGAGTGGCGAGGAGTTCCAAGGCGAGGTGTCAGGTGCCTGAGTGTGAAGCCGATATAAGCGAGCTCAAAGGGTATCACAGGCGCCATAGGGTTTGCTTGCAGTGTGCGAACGCCAAATCGGTGATGTTGAATGGGGAGAACAAAAGATACTGTCAACAGTGTGGCAAGTAAGTGACAAAGATAGGTAGTTATGTTGTTTTGCTGAAAGTCTTTGAAATTGAGGTATAAGATATGTGAAAGACTTAAAATTTCAATGAATCATACATTGTATGTGCCAATTTCAGATTATACACTAATCAGCACATGGACTAAGTTTAGTACATCTTAGCTGAGCTAATGTTGCAAAGGGTGATCAGTTTAATCCAATGTTCTAAGCTTGATAGAGTCAATGCTTTGTAAAGAATATTAAGAATTTCTTTTACGTTGTGGCTGGAGATCTAGATGGTAAGTAGATCAGTTTCTTAGGCTTTAGGTTTACCTTGTCTGGACAGAATCACAAAACCTTGAAGTTTGCTTAGCATAAGCTTTCGAAAGTATGTGAACAAGTATGCACATGTACATGTACAGTAAAGCAACTGGTATTAGCTGATATTAGTTGCTTAGATATACTTGCTAAGTTGTCGTGTCAACATTTTGGCAACCTAATTTTCCTTGGTTTTTCCATTGCATTGGTTTATGTTGGCTGCATGCTTGGAGTGAATCTCAATCCTCACACCGTGTACATCAAAAAAAAAATTGGTGGAGCTTTTGGTCTTTATTCTAATTCCTAACCTGTTGGCTTATTCCCCTCTTCTGGGGGTGGGAGATGTATGGGATCTAGGAAATAACCGGGATCTAGGATGACTGGAAATATAAATGCAAGTGTATCTTTTGTTCCTTACCAAATTAATATTGGTGGAATCTGCAGAAGCTGTTTTCTCTGTCATAAAAATACATGATATATAGATCATTTAATTCTTTGTTCTACAGAATCATATTGTACACTTTCTTAAATGGCCCTTGATTCATTTTATGTTCCTACGCTGAACTTACTTTGTTTGTTACTTTATTTTCAGGTTTCATGTATTATCTGATTTTGATGAAGGTAAACGTAGTTGTAGAAGAAAGTTAGAGCGTCACAACAATAGGCGAAGAAGGAAGCCTGCTGACTCCAGAGGATCTGCTGACAAGGAGCCTCAATTGGATCTTCAGGGTGAAGATGTATCCTCTGAGGGCGAAGATGGGAAAGGTAGAGACAGATTTTTTTTATCACATTGATTTTTGAGTCTTTCATGTTTGATTTTTGAGTCTTTCATGTTTGCACTACTTGTTATGCTTCAGAATGTAGCATGGAACATATTCACTACTTGCACTCTGAAGGAGACAATTCATCTTAATTTCCTAATTTATAGCACGCTTTGCAAGTGCTTGATGGTTTGAAGTGTGAAAACAGTCATTTGCTCAACTGTATTTTTTTTTTTCAACTCTAAGGGGAACCAATTCTGCTTCTCTATCTGTCTGGTTGCTAAAGGCCAAGGTTTCTGCTAATAAACCTTCCCTTACAGTTTTTTTCTTGTTAAACCTTGCAGGTAATATATGCTTGAGCACCCAAACCACAGAAGGGGACAGGTCCCAAGGTCCTGAGGATGGAAATAGGTCCAATTCTAACTCTACCCCAGATTGTCAAATCATCCAGAGTGACAGTGCTGCCACCTTTACTGCTTCTGGGGAAACTCAAGTTGATGGAGTGAAAGATGACTCAAACTATGATGTTCCTCCATATTTTGACAATAAAAGTACCTACTCATCTGCGGTAAGCCTCTCAAAGTTAGGTCTGTTCTTAGGAGCATTTTATTAGTATTTTGATGGTTAACACATCTTGTGATGGTTTGGTTTTAGTGTCCAACAGGCCGTATCTCATTCAAGCTCTATGACTGGAATCCTGCAGAATTTCCTAGACGACTACGGCTACAAGTATCGTGACAAATGCTTTGCATTTTAATGTTTCTGATGATATTACTTCTTTCTGTTGTAGTTAGCTGAAATTGATTAACATATTTTAACATATCTACAGATATTCCAATGGCTGGCGAACATGCCTGTTGAATTGGAAGGTTACATTCGTCCTGGCTGCATAATTTTGACAGCATTTGTCTCGATGCCTGTGTCAAAGTGGATGAAGGTATTAGACAGGATTTCTAGCTGCTACTGCATTATATAATTTAAACTCCACTTTATTGTTCATTTGACTTGTTTCTAGTTTGTATCTTTTCTTTGGCCCAAACACATTGATTATGGTTTTGTATACATCATTCAAAAAATCTGTATAATTTATGCTTTTATTTTTCCTTGGATAGTTGTTGGAGGATCCTGCTTCTTATGTGCAAGATTTTCTTTCACCTGGAAGAGTGTTGTCGAGGAAAGGCACAGCACTTGTGTATTTGAATAACATGATTTTCCGTGTATTGAGAGGTTAGTCGCTTCCTTTATTTTTATGTGATTTTGATTTACTGTTCATTGGTAATGTTCGTGTAGTTTTTGTATGGAAAATCTGCCTATGATATTCGTATTCAGTCATTCAACTTTAATTTAACAGTTAGAGTTGCTATATGTTTGAATGGTGTTCAGTTACCCCCCCCCCCCCCCCAATGGCCTCTTTGTTTTCTCATTGTAATTGCATGTTTTATGTTGGATTGAATTTGTCTTGTCCTTTAGCCGGACAAAAAGTTACTTATCTTTTGACTACTGGAGTCGATTTATACTTCTGTGATACACTGATAGTCAAAGCTTGTATTTCTATGTGAATTCAGAAACTACTCTTTATTCTTACAAGTGACAAGAATTTTTCTTTTTGTTCCTTACTCATGAAATAGCTATGCATATAATGGATTGAAGATCTTTTCATTTCCTGATCTTCTGTTTTTTTTTTCTGTGCAGATGGAACATCTGTAATGAAAGCCGATGTGGAAAAGCGGGCCCCAAAACTTCATTATGTCTATCCTTCTGTATTTGAGGCAGGCAAACCGATGGAAATTATTGTTAGCGGGAGTAACATCTTTCAACCTAACTTCCGGTATGGCTAGATATTCTTTGTTTTCCACCTCTTACTGACAAAGTTGGAAGAATACCAAGTTTAATCTCTAAATTTTAAGCTAATATTTTTGTTCAATCAAAGACCAATAGATCTTACTTCATGATAAATGTTATGGTGTATCAATCTTCTTCATTCAGGGTTTCTAGTGGGTTTTTAGCAGTTACCAGCAGTTAATATATGTTAGTGATCATATATCATTCAAATTTGTGATTAATGCTCTTTTATGTCTAGACAGTTAATGTCTTAATGTTCTTTCCTCTTAGGTGCGACTTCTTATTCTAAACCCTTTGTTTATAGCATGACTATCTTGACATAAACATTCCATTTCTCTCCACCACTCTTTTCCTTCAATAAGGTGATTTTGACATGCTCTAATAACCTAAAGTGGGAACAACCTCAAATCACAAAAAACAATTTGCCTAGTATCAATATTAATATGGCTGGATAAATTAGCAATTACTAGATTTCAACCATGATATATATTTGAGCATCAATATGTGATAAACATATTGCAACTGTGTAATATTCCTCTTCACAAGCATGTGATGCCCATGCTGAAGTAGATTTCTTCTTTCCTTCAGCTGGTGGGGTCTTGACTCATCCTCAAAATGCACCAGTATTCCCTAGCGCTGACTATTTTTTAACAATAAAATAAATTCTGTTTCATTAAATATGTTTATATCATCAGAAAAACAGATGACATGTTTGGTTTGAAGATCCTAATATTGATATAGAAATCTGCTCTGCTTAAGCATCTGTTTTACAAAGTATATCATTCATGGAGATTGACACAATAACAAAGTGCATATTTGTATAAAGTTTTGCGTCTGGATAGATGAGATTAAGCTGTCTTAAACCAATGTGTTGCCATTTGACTAATGTAGGTCTCTCATATCATTTGCTGGAAAATATTTGGATCATTCATATTACGTTGCATTTCCACATGATAGACTTGATGGTGGAGATTCTATAAGTTACGATTATCAGTTATGCAGAATTTTGGTCCCTCACACCGAGCCAAACCTCCACGGGCCTGCATTTATTGAGGTGTGTAACAGGAATTTTAGTTCATTTTCTTTCAACTTTGTTGGATGTTATAATTCTACATGTTATCTTAAGATGTTTAAATCCTTAGATAATTGATCAATTGGATAATGCGTGTCTTATGGTATAATGCAATAAGTGAAGTCTTCGTATAGTTCTTGTTATATCCCTAGGTATTTTAGTAATAGTAATCATGAGAAAGGATAATTGATGAGCTGAAATTCAGATTAAAAATCAAGAAGTGGAGGAGGTAAATTGAAGGATCTAGCAATAAGAAATCTGAAACTGTGAGAGAGCCGTAGAGGAGAGAGAGAAACATAGATATGACTTATGAGGGGATTTAATTATATTTTATTCATAGCATTCTCTACAGCCACCATCAACAGATCAACTCATCAAGTAGTGGTAGTCCAGTGGGTCCCTCTGTTTAGCTATAATTGCCTATGGTAACTTGCTACATATTGTGTAAGGATATTGTGTAAGGAGTATGTCTTAATTATTATTGCCTTTTTCTGAACTACATGTTTTTTTGAACCTGCATGAGGGTTCAGATTCTTCAGAAGTGAAGCTTGCTTATTAAAATGTCATAATCGCGATTCCTTTGGACCTTTATCTACCTTTTGGCCTGTCTCTGCTTCCAATGGGAACAAATATTCGATGTGCAATTAATCCAATTATACCCATTTTTCACTGACCTGGTGGTTATCACTTCCATGTTTCTTAAAATTTTGAAACAATGCCTATTGTTTCTCTGTCTGACTGCAGAGATCAATCCACCTCATTAAACTTATTTCATTCTTAATGTAGGTCGAGAATGAGTTTGGTTTATCCAATTTCATACCAATCATCATTGGCGATGAAGAACTCTGTTCTGAAATGAAGATGATGCAGCAAAAACATGATATTTATTGCACAAATGACTTGCACATTGAACCTGATGATTCATCACATGGCACGTGTAAAGCTTCTTGCTCAAGACAATCATCCTTTTCCGACTTTCTGCTGGATGTAGCATGGTTACTCAAGCAGCCTGTTGCAGAAAAGTTGCAACATGCCGTAACATCTTCACAGATCAAGAGAATTACTTCTTTGTTGAACTTTCTTGTCAGAAATCAATCTGTTCACGCACTTGGAAGAATATTGGAGTCCGTCTCAACCATTTTAGATGATGTTGCTGAGAATAATGGCAATGCGATTGCTGATTCTGATAGGAAGCTCCTGCACGATCATGTTGAACGAGCAAGAGAATTTCTTTCTCAGACACTCATGAAGAAAGAGGACCAATCATGGCTTATAACAAAGCCTTTGCAAATAGGGAGCCTGTCTTCCCATGCCCTCCCTCAAATTGGTGCCGTCTCTATTGTTCCTATCAAATTCCAGGTGTGGTTATAGCCTTTTTTGCTGCCATATCCTTTTGATATTATATCATTTAATCAAGATGATCCAAAAGGCATCGAATCGCATGAACAGCCTTCTCAATCAGTATCATTGAAAATGCTTTTTATTACATTTGATTTTCTGTTTCTGCATATTATGAGCAAGGAATTTTCTTGTTTTTGTGGATAGCAGGATGTGAGAATAAGAGCCGAAGGAAATCTTACGAGTCCCGAGTGCTCAACTTCTGCTTTAGAGGAAACAATCCCGCTTCTCAACGGAGAAGTCACAATGGATGTAGTTGACACAAAACAACACTGGAGGAAATCATGTAATCCTGATATGAGAAATCATATCATAAAGCCCCGGCCTTCGATCCTCATAATGGCAGCTTTTGCAATCTGTTTTGCAGTATGTACAGTGCTCTTGCATCCATCCCCTGTACGCAAGATTGCAGTTTCTATCAGGAGATGTCTGTTTGACGATTCGCCTTGAATCTCCTTGACAACAACAGCTGATTTTTTTAAGAGCTTCTTTGTAATTGTTTAGTCTTGTTTGTTAGATGGGTTCTGTGGGCTTGTAATTAGGGTTAGGGATTTTGCATAACAGAATTCCTCAGATGAACCTCCTTGGGTTGCTTTGTTCTTGTATGCAATTTTTGCATATTAGGGTTAGTGTATTTTGATTAATCTTAGGTCCCAAGGATGGACCAGGATCTATTATCCTTGATGTTCGTGTGACACATTTTTCTCCATGTGCAGATGTCTAAATTTGCTCTTGTTGAAGAATTAAGGATGTCCAATTCTAATAGTTTGTATCAATCTCCTTGAATGTAACTTATGCTATTGAAAGATGAAAAATAATTGCCAATGACAAGAGGCTGATGCACTTGATAATATACATGTGCTCTCAAATAAGGGAGGCCTCCAGTTAAATTTTTACTCGAAAAGAAAATGGTAAAGGAAAAAGTAGAGAAAATTAACATCATCTATGACGTGGCATTCGAGTAGTGGCGATGACGAAGAGTGGTGCAGACTTCCCCTTTCCATTTCTTTTCGTCCCACATCGACCACAAGAAACAACAGACAGCAGTAAGCTGTGTATAAAAGCACAAACGAAATGATACACAACAAATATGAAATGTTCTGCATTTGGGTTTACGAGGATATTGCGGAGACTTTGTTATATATAAATTATAAAAAGATCATATATATACGAAAGTTTTTTTTTGTAATTATAATCTAACACATTCGACAATCCCTCAAGAAGATCATTTTGTCCTCTTGAGCTCCAGAACAGATTGCTTCGTCATTTTAACTAGTTGAATCCCGGTGATACTCACAATAATTTATTAAAGGTTATACATTATTATTATGATATTAAAATAAAATTTTAAATACTTATATATAATATCGTAATAAAAATTATGTAATTTATAAGAAAAATTTTAAATTGTGTCCCATATTTTATCAACATATAGATAAAAAATTACATACTTGAAGCCCGAATCTTGTTAAAAGATTAAAAAAATTATTATACATAAAATTAATATAAAAAGTATTAGATCAAGTTATTATCAACATATAGTTAAAAAAAATTATATACTTTGATCCCAAATCTTATTATAAGATAAAGAAATATGCATAAAAATATTAACATATAGATTAAGTTATTATATTATAAAAAAAATTAGATATATAGAAAGAATGATCCAAGTAATTATAGTCATGGACATGGGCCGGGCTGGGTCGGGCCCGGCCCGAGCCACCACCGGGCCGGGCCGGAGAAGTAGGGCCGGGACCGGCCCGGTATTGTACCGGGTTGGAGCGGGCCGGGCCGGGCTGATATATATAGGCTCGATCCTTTATTTTTATTTTTTTTATACATTAAATTTCCGAGCCGGGCCGGGCTGGGCCACAATTCCCCAACCCGGGCCCAGGCCATGGCCCAGGCGGGTTGGGCCCGTTTGGCCCGCGGGTTGGCCGGGCCGGGCTATTTTGGCCCACAATTGCGGGCTGGGCTGGCCCGCACTAATGGCCATCACTAAGTAATTATAGTAGTTATTATTAAAAAAATGTAAAAATTATTTTTTTTTTTACGGAATGTCATGTGGCACAATTTTTTCAACAGACATGGTTTCTACTTTATAATGTACTGATTAATTAGATACCTTAGATATAGGCCCTGACTGTGATTTAGCCTTGAACAGCTTTCAGGATTTGTGCAACTTCGATCCTCTTGTTCTCTGTCGTGATGTACCAACCCCCCTTTTATGAAAAAAATTGGTTAATATTTGTACTCAGGCTGGTGTGGTTGTGCAAAAGGAGGTACCTCTTGGTTTTTTGTCTGGGGAAGGTAGAGATCTTCGACCTGCGGATCTCCTAGTTTACTCTTGGGACAGAGGGAGGAACGTTTGCTTAGATGGTCACATGTGTCTCTCCTTTCGCGGGGGTTGGGGTTGATGCTTTTGTTCATGGAGCTGCTGTATCTAATGTTGTTGTCCGGAAGAAGAGGAAGTATGAATTGAAGTGCACAGACAATGGGTATGGTTTTATTGCTTTTTTTTCTCTACTTTTGGAGAGCTAGGGAGCGATGCCCTTGAGTTTTTGTCTCGGATCACACGGGTTGCTCATAGTATCAGTGTATCACGGCTAACACTAATATTCGTTCCTTTATTTTTTAGCGTTTGTGTTTTGCCTTGAATAAGGGTGTCGGAACCCAGTTAGTTACTAGGCTCCCAACCAACTTTTGTTCATGGAGCTGCTATATCTAATGTTGTTGTCCGGAAGAAGAGGAAGTATGAATTGAAGTGCACACACAATGGGTATGGTCTTATTGCTTTTGCTTTCTCTACTTTTGGAGAGCTAGGGAGCGATGCCCTTGAGTTTTTGTCTCGGGGCACACGGGTTGCTCATAGTATCACGGCTAACGCTAATATTCGTTCCTTTATTTTTCAGCGTTTGTGTTTTGCGTTGAATAAGGGTGTCGGAACCCAATTAATTACTAGGCTCCCAACCAACTTTGTGTAATTCTCTTAAAAAGAACAATAAATCTTCAAAACAAAATAGATTTAACTTAAAAACAAACACTTTCATAATGGGTCGTTTTTTAATTTGAAAAAAAATCTAATAAACACTTTCATAATGGGTCATTTTTGAATTTGTCATAGAAAGGGTTGAATTTGTTGTAAATTTCATAGAAAGGGTTGAATTATTTGAATTTGTAAATTTCATAGAAAGGGTTGAATTTGTTGGTGTTTCACATTAGTTTCTTATGGAAGAAGAACAAGATAATCGAAAATAGATTTTTTACATTACGTTTTTTTCCGCTTGTAACACATGTTCACATATTATTACCTTAACACTTCAGAGATTTTATAATACATTTACATATATGGTCAATTGACCGAAAACCACCCGTATAATAGAGCATATTTCACTTAACCACTCGTTAAAATTTAAATTGCCGAAAACCACCTATATTAGAACTTCCGTTAGCATAAAACCACCCATGTAGACTACCGTCTAATTTTCGTTTGAAATTATTTTTCTATATTTTTTTGATAGAAAAGTACAAATAAAAATAAAAAAATGGCTTAAGGCTAGATAATTTGATAAAAGAATTATAGGGAATTTTTTGCTTTGCTCCACTACATGATGTGGTTTTGAATGAATTGCTTCGACACTCCAACTCGATCCATTACTATCACGATTGAAAACCACTTGATTACTTCAGAACCATAAAATCCTTTGCAGTAAACCGATGACATAAAGTCCTTTGCGGTAACGTTTTATTATTGGAAGTGTATGGAAGCATTTGGATACCAAGCTTACATAATCCTAGTTGCAAATAATTTCAAAGTATAGGGCCCAAACCAGTGTTTAGCTTACTCCTAATCTTATTAATTTGTTTAAAGCCTTTGATTCATAATCAAAAGCTACCTTACCATAAATGGCCTAAATCCTATTACTATTTGCCCTTGTATCTAAACTTTTCTGACCCGCTTGACTGGTCTAATTGTAATTGATATTTGTTCTCTTAGATATGTTTCAATTTTCACATGCTCCCTGCTCTTTGAACAAAGTCAAATCAACAACGAGGGATAATTCTTACCTTATCAAAAAAAAAAAAAACAACAACGAGGGACTATATCCGAAATCAACCGAACTTGATAGAACTCGAAACCCGTTGGGTTGAAACCCTAAACCCGTTGGGTTGACTGATTTAGTATATTTATAAAATGTTTAAAATTTATTTTATAAAATATAATATATTTTATTGTTAAAATACATAAAGATAATATATTATAATTAAATATTACTGTATTATTTAATTAAAAATCTATGTTAATAATCATAAAAAAATTATGTTTTTGACCTGTTGGTCAAACCGACCCAGTTTAACCTGTCACCCGTAACGACCCGAACCTAATTCAACCCGAACCCGAAATGACCGAACCCGAACCCACACGACCCGACCCGATTGACAGGTCTACTACGAAGTCATCATAATACATATCAGAATCTCTATCCAGCGTGATGGCCTTATTTTTCTGTGCCAGACCAAATTTTAATAATACTCACGAGGTTCATGTTCCTTGAACAACTAAGCCCACATGCTTACAACTTACAAACCAACATAAAAATCCTAGATCTGATCTTTTGTCACCATTATCAATCTAACAAGCATATGACAGAACATCATCTTAGGGATTCTATATACAGTACTCTTTTAGAGATGATTAACCAGGGACAAGCCAACTCAAATATGCCTAATTCCAGTTAGACCCCCTATACTTCGAAATTATTCGCAAAACTGCCCAAAATCATCATTGAGTTTATATTCTTATCTCGTGTCGCCCCTAATGTAGAACTAAACTCATCACAAGCAAAACTATTCATATGATCTCAAGAAGTATCACAATTCACACATGACAGAAATGTTATGAACGATAAGATCGAGTAAGCATAAGCTCTCTCCGAATTCGCACAAGTCTAGTATTACAATAAGAGAAATCAAACAGAAATGGTTCATTTATGCCCCACTCGCATCCAAATGCTCACAACTAGACAGAATTTATAGCATTAGTACTCAGAGAAGCCCCCTTCTTCAAATTATTACTCGAATTTGTTACCTTAGCTGGTTTCCGAAGATAACTCCATGGATGGAATCGACCCGCCATCTGACACAATTTGCTGCTCCATCTGTAGCACATCAAAAAAATTCATAAATAAATTTTTAGCTTTGGGTTGGATTTGATTAGGATTAGAAAAAACATTCATCATGTCAAGATGACAAGAACTCTCACCATAAGCAATTTCTGAAGGTTTTCCTTTATGATGAAGTACTCTTCCTTCACTCGTTGCAGACAAGCTCGACACCTGCAAAAGACGTTTGACCAAATATATGATTTTGATGAGTAGCTTTTAAATTTGTAAATGGAAACATATGATTGCAACTTTGCAAGTGTGATGAGAGACACTCACGATTGAACATCTTGAATGTCACAGAAGTTGCGAAAGGCGATGCAGGCGTTCTTTACCCTCTGTGCACCTATGCTGTGAAGATTGAAAGCATCAGTATAATTTCCACAAATCAATCCCCTAATTGCAATTCATCAAAACCCTAATTTTGAACATGATGTTGTAAACCACTAAACCCTAATAGGAATTCCATTTCAGGATCAAAATTCAAGTTCTCACAGATGATGATTTCAAATTGAACCAATCAATTAGCACAAAGAAATTATAACAACAAAAAAAAGGTGAAGTCTTTCAAATGTTGAAATTATACCTAGAGCTGCTCCCCTTAAGCTGATGAACATGAGCATCAACCTTCTTGAAATCCACATTCTGCTCATTTCTTCATAGATAGAAAATAGAGAAATCAATGAAAGTGAAGAAAGAAATTTATGGATTGATAGAGGGGGGAAAAGATTCAGATTTGGAGCTTACAGAGCAAGAGAAAGATCATTCAGAATCCTCTCAGAATCATCAAAGAAAACAGAAACAACTTCCACCACAAAATCTGGGTTGCTCTCATCTTGAAGTAGTTGTAGCTGGATGAACTGATTATCCAGAAAACCCTAAACCCACCAAAACACAACCAATACTAAGAACCCCAAATTATCAAAATCAAGACATAATCAAAGACCAAGCAAGTTTACAAATTAGGGAAAAACTCGTATGAAATTGCAACTGTAAAATCGAAAATTTCCACTATACTTTCGTGATTTACCTGATCAAATAGAAACTTTCTGAGATGAACAAATTGGCCGAGCATCTCGTTGATTCCCATATAGTCTCTCTTGCTCCGGCGAAACAAGCAGGCCTGTGGAGCAATTGAAGCGAGTTGCTTGAGAAAATGGTGGTGGTGGATGGAAAAATTCTCCAAATTAAAAAGAAGTTTAGGAAATGATGAGTACTTAGCGGACGAGATTCGGTGAAATGAATGCGTTGTGGGAAAGAACAAATCGAAATGATACTTTCCTCCTTTACGGATATGGGGGGTCCTTCACTGCAACAGAGAGAGGAGAGAGGAGAGAGGAGGAGAAGACACAGAGAGGAGAGGGCTTAAATACTGTAATGTGTTTGAATTAGATTTTTTTTTTTTTTATACACTAGTTTTTTTTAGGGAAATTACTTTGGATGTTCTTAAATTTTTGCCTTTTCCTTTTGATGTCCATGAAAAAAATTTATTTCTTTTGGTACCCCTAAGATTTTGGCTTTTTCCGTTGACGCCCCTCTTCGGTTCAAATTAGCCAATTTCAAGCTTACCATTATGTTCATCACTCTTAAATTAGTAGGATTTGATTATTAAAACATCAAAATTCATAACCAAAGTACATCAATTTGAATTTTTAAACAATTTAAGTTGTTTATAAAATTATTTAAAAATTCACATTAATGTAGTTTGATTATGATATTATCTTTATTTCTAATCACAATTCCTATGTGTACGTCCATCTATCTTTTTTCTTTTAAGAAGGTAATTTCTATTTCTATATATAATTTAAATCTCCACTTGTAAATCTAGCTTTTATTTAGAACTATTTTTTACCTCGACCTTTTTTGGTTAAGATTTAGGACGAATTTGCATCATATAAGGGTCAAAGAATCGTTGCTCCTATTGCCCACATCATTTTCCCACCCATTCCCCAATTCTCCACTTATGGTTTCTTTTTGTCTTTGTGTCGAAGACCTATTTATTATATATGCTTATTCTCGTGTCAATTTTACTTGGACAGTTGGACTTCATTGTAGAGATATCCGATTCCCATTTGCGTTACATTCTACGTTTACTATTTTTAAATTTTGTATATTATATTAGAGAGTAAGTTTCATCCTAAAATCAATTGACAGTAATAAGAGTAACTTATTGAATTATATATTAGTCTAATTTATTCTTAATTTTTAGATGTAAAATACACATATTCTAACAAAATTGATATTTTTGTAGGTAAAAATTTCACATCATAATTTGAGAGATTTAATTACCTTCACCGAACTTTATCAAAAACGTATTTGCCAAACGATTCCGAAGCGTCATAGCCCGCACACGCAAGACACCAAGCTTGTGGTGGGTTTTGGGTTCAAATTATTGGTGGTAGAAATTTTCCATAATATATTTTTATAGTGTGCCATTTTTGTTAGAAATAAAATATGTTTTGTCAACTTTACCACTTTGACATTAAATTTTATTATGTAAACTAAATAATGGACTTCTTGTTTAGTTTAAGTTTGAGAACTTAATTTGATATTTGTTTTCAGTTAAATATTTTTGCTTTTGTGTTTTTGATTGATACTAAATTACTAATGAATGTTAAGGAATTAATATTCATATTATTAAAAAATCTTAAAAAATAGGAATTTAAAATTCACGATCATACATGGCTACATAAAACAAAATTGATTAATTAAGTTTGGCATTTATATTTACAAAATATATTATTGAAAGGGATAGGTTTTATAGCACTTTGCATTAGATAAAAGAGGAATATACGATGATTACAATTTAAATAAAGAGATTTTGCATTTGGAGTTGGTGGATGGATTAAACAATGATTATATTGTCAAACGTTTACACTGATTAGTTTATGTTATCAAAAGAGCATCAAATTGATTTCATTCGAGCAATGTTTGGTAGAAAATCCATACACTTGGACCAAACAAATGCAAGACTCATCGACAGCAATCCAAATGGCCAAAATTTTTGCTGACCAAGAACCTAATTATTTTAACCTTAGAAATATTTGTTATTCTAATATGTTTTATTTGTTCAATAATAGCAATACTTATCATTTTATATATTTAAAAAATAAATTCTAATTTCATGTAAAAAAATAATTTCTTTTTCCCAAAATATAACTAAACAAACTAATTATAAAAAGACATTTAGGTAAAATAAAAGAGTTTTTAAATTCTTAAAACGACAAGTAGTAACGTACGTTATCGTTTCGAGTTTTAGTTAACAAAAAATGACAGGTATAAAGTTTGATTAACCCAAATCATTCAAAAAATAATTACCAAAAAAATCATTTCTAAAAATTATCAATTCTGATTAATTATTTTTTTTAATTTTTTTTGAAATTTATGTGGCAATAGTAGCTTGAACCCTAACTTATTGACAAGTGGAAAAGACTGCAAAACTACCAGGCAGCCATGTGATGAAAAGGACTAAAAAACACCAATTTTTGGTATTGACCATTGACATAATATTTACATAAATCTCGGTGATAAGGTTCCAAATTAGTACTTGTATTATAACCCATCTTCAGACAACAATATCTAAAATGATGGCTCATGGGACCGTACGGTTGAACTCTGTAACACTCGAGAGGAATTTTCATGGAGTCATGGACACGTTTCGATTGGTGAACAATGTAGTCCAAGTCCCATGTACACAACTACAGCCAGTCGATATGATAGGTCAAAAATCATGTCATACATAGATGCATTATTAGGTCACATGGGAACAAATGTAAGATCAAAAGCTTGGGTAGAACTTGTTCAAATCTAAGTGATCTTGTTTCATTTTGACTAAAAGAGAGTATTCTTATGGGTAAGATTTAATCTGAACTGGGTCACCAAACGTCTCTGTGTTCATCTTGCTTTAAGTTCTTTCTTTTCTGGTTCCTTAAGTCTTGCTTGAGAGCATATTGTTTGGATTTGGAGATTAGCCAAGTTGTTTTTATATGTTTGAATTCATAGAAGTGAGAGATTTATCACAGAGCATTAATCTCGTCTAGGTTCCGTCTAGGCGCTGAAAGGTCCCAATCTGTCTAACCTTCCCGTCTGTTTAGGCATCCATCTATGACCGCCTAGGCGCTAGGTGACCCCTTTCTACCCAAGATCCGCCTAGCGTTTTTTAGAACATTGTACGAGGGTCATGACTCATGAAAAGGTTGTAAAATGCATAGAGCAAGTAACACTGAAACTTATGTTTGTAAGATAAATCATGTGATATTGGACATATTGTTAACAAGACACACTTGTAGTACAATAATGTAATATACTTAAACACATGGTACTTCTCTCATATGAACCATTTTTTTCCTTCCATTTGAAAGTGCCTACCAAACGGCCCTTAACTTATAAGATCAAAATGGGCCAACTGGCCCATAACTAATTGGGCTATTGTTGGGCTACCCTTTTCTGCTACTGGTATTCACAACCTTATTCAAAACTCAATTGCATTTCCCCATCAAAGTTGCATTGGCAACCAACTAAAACAGATAACATTACAGCCAACAAAACATCATAACAAAAATACACTGGTGTCTCATTTTCCCCTTGTCTACTTACAATCCCTTGAACCCTCCTCCTTAAACAAACACAGTTTAGGCAAACTAGACCTGCCCCTCAACATACAAAAAACATAAAAACAAATAAGTACTAGGTTTTGAGATCAAACCCTGGATTCCTCCTGTCCCTGTTGTTCACTATCAACGTGGATAGGGTCGTTTTCAGTGGCTAATTGAGCAAACATTTATGTATAATAATGAAAGGATAAATTTGAATGGCAATCATACAACCAAGAAGCTAGACACCTGGTTTCAAAAAACGGCAATCCTATAAAACATGAGCTTTTGAAAGTTAATTGGGACTTGCTGAGTGGTGTGCATGTACCTTAATACACAAACTCTGACTCAAAAATTTAACCGGTTGGTCATATGACTCTGTATCTCTCCAGGAATCAAACCTGCCATTCTTCTCAAAACATCAAACCTGTTGACCATCCGGTTAATATAATTACCTTTAGAACAATTGATAATTTGTTATACAGTGGAGAAGATGGAATTTCACCACTGCAGGGTTCATTAGTTCTTTTAGGCAGTTTTCGCACATAAAGTGAAAACATAGTCACATACAAAGCTTACACTTAAACAAACCTTCATTGCCTGATCTCTTGCAATAACTTTTCAATGGCTTCAGATGAGAGAGGGATGTGCAAGCAATCCTGTCCATCAGCATTTCTTCGCATCTTCACCAGTTCGTGATCCTTAAACTCGGTTAAATGAGAGTTCAAAGTAACCTGGCTACTCACCAGAAAACGTTCCCTGCAGGTCGCATAAAGGTCACTGACTGGCATCCCTGTCAACAACAAGAGAAAGCATAAGAAAAGAAGCTTATAAGAACTGCAGATGATAGCACTTGTCAAATGGGTCTCTTTGCTTGCCTTCTTCATCAGGGTGAGACAGCTGATACTCAGCTAGAACTTTAAAGACGCTTTGGGCATTTGGCGTCAAACTTTGGAGGACAATTGCTGCTGTTTTTGCACTTTGTGCAGTTCCGCCATGTGCAAGAATTAGAGGGACGAACACCCCTTCAACCTTGTAAGGTGCAAAAGTTGGAACGTGATGCCAGCACCAATTGAACTGCGTATGAACCATCTTCTTGTCCCACACTAATCATGAATCCTAATTAGTAAAAGCCACATTTGTCCCAATATAATGCAGAAAGCTCCAGGGTTGTTGTGTTGACAAAAAGTAAAGATAGATGTCTTACACAGAGGTGTGTTGACATGATCAATGGAGGCAACCATACGAACATTGGAGCATGCAGCAATTCGGGCAAGATATTGCTGGGTGTCAGAATCTCGTAATGCAGGGCCATCAATATTGTGAACAAGCATGCATATGAAAAAGCCATTCTTCTCAGAATGTGAACCATTCAGAAAAGAAAGAAGATCATCTATGGATCTAGTGTTAAATGGCTGTTTAGCTTGACCAGAGCTCCCTACTGACTTCCTTGAGGCTTTTATTTCTTCCCATAGAATTTCAGCCATGGCTATGATAACCTGTAAAGTTTAGGGAGTATTTTAATAGCTGAACATGAGGGACAGAATCCAATTGCTGACAGAAATACAGCAGAAGAGAAGAATTAAACAAAATAGAAATTTAAAGAACAATTTTACATGTTTGATATTGATAGACTGAAGATAGCCATTGATTAATATCACTGCATAATCTGACATTGCTTTTGAAGCAAAATCTTCAATTAAAGCTTTCTTTGATCCAAACCCGTACATTAAAAGCCCAAAACCACCTCTGCAGTTTCAAATTAAACGCAAGGGATGTTGAAGCAGATATGAAGGGAAAGTGGAAAGCAAAAAAAAATGACAAACAAGCTAACAAGCACTATTAACGCTGATAATAACCAACAAAAACCCCACCCAACTTCTAAAGCACAAACAAATCTGTATATCATATTAGCAGTCACGCCTTGATTAACTCAGTAAAGCATGTGGGGTAGGCTGGTGATATGCATCAGCAACTTCTAGATTCCTCATCTTTAAATACACTAGCTAACAAGCAGAGTCATTAGATTCTCTAGTCCTAACTACTATGCAGCTATAACTAAAAACACATCAGCTTTGTTGAGCATGTAAGTTATAATGAACAAACATGAGATTCATGAGCATAAACAGTGATCAGGTGATTTCAGCTATGTCAGCATCTACCATGATATGCCATCAATATGAGTTGTCCATTAAGGATCAGGAAATACATCATCTAATGAATTGAATCCATTAATTGAGTACCATTCCTTCTAATTCTAAGCTATCAATCATTGTAGGGAAGAACTAAGAGTAAGGTTGTTTGCAACTAAGAGTAAGGTAGTTTGCAACTGCACAATTAATTTACTAAGAGGAGGACAGTATGTAATTATACATATGTTATGTCATCTTCAGCACACCCTAATTAGTACGAAAAGTTATTGTAATATAATAAGGTATTGATACCGAGAAAAATAACTGCCGAAACATTGTGAGAAAATGAATTAACACTGCAGCAAAAAAAAACAGACAATCCCATAATTGACAATTTTAGTATAATTAAATATCAGTTCCTAAAACATCTCATGTTTGGTTTAATAAAATACTACATTATCAGAATATAGGTACAACTATGAGTGGGTGGAATCCTACCTAAGCTCAAACAACCATCTAGGATACAGAATTCTGTAACTATCCATCAAAACTTTTATTTCCTTCTCATGCTTAGGTTCAAGTTTTGACATTGCCTCTCTCAGCTCCTGCATAACAAAGAACTGCCTCATTAAGCACCATATGCAGACGTTACAAAAGAGGGATGACAAAAATTAATGTAAGAAATTGTGGAATCTTAAGTATTATAAAAATAGCACACGTACCTCTTCAGGAACAGAATCGATATCAGATAGTTTACGAGTTGATTTCTTAGCTGAACTACCAACTTCTTTTGCCAGAAAGTAATTCCTTGAAAACCCAAACTCTTCTTCGTCTCCGTCGCTGAAATCATCTTTTTCCATGTTTCTGGATGAAATCAACTAGACAAGACCTGAAGCACGGAAGCTCAACAACTCATGACAGTGGCGAAATCAGGAAAGTTCAACAAATAATGAAACGAATTTTAATAAACTTGGTTTAATATCTAAACAAATTCATTTCAGCAAATAGTCAATCAATTCATTCGACAAATTACCTAATTGATATACAAACCTTTACTTTGGGACTCTAGATTGTCTTATCAAACTATCATACTACTTTATAAAACTTCCATTATCATTAAGTGCGGAACTATCCAGCAATCACATACGCAGTGGCGGAGGCAGGTGGCCAGCGCCCGGGAGTTGTCAGCCAGCGTCACAAAAACAATGAAAATTTGGATCTTATTTCTCAATTGAGCCCCAGTTGACCTAATAACATTAAAAACAAAATTCAATTGAGAAAGACATGTTCAAACCGATCAATTTTGGAGACGAATTTGCAGACTGTAACGAGGCAGAGAAGATATGCCGGCAGTGAGGAATTCGGAATCGGATTCTTTCTCCCGAGTCCGTCGTATGAATCATTTTTGTTTTCGTTCCATTTGAAACGTGCCAACCAAACGGCCCTTAACTTATACTCCCTTCGTCCCATTTTGTTTGTCCAATTTCCATTTTAGTTGTCCCAAAATGTTTGTCCAACTTTTTTTCTTTCCTTTTATATCCAACTTTTCTTACAATATTACCCCTATTCAATCCCACTTTTTACCTACATTAACCAATAAAAAATCTACCCCTCAATCAACTTTTTAGTCATTTCCTTTTTTTTCTCTTTCTTCCCACCTTTATCCATCAACATCATACACTCTCTCTTCTTCCTATTGGCTACTTTATCTCCCATCTCATTTTCTTAAATTGTGTGTGAATTGTCCTTTTGGACAAACAAAATGGGACGGAGGGAGTAAGATCAAAATGAGCCAACTGGCCCATAACTTAGTTTTGGGCTACCCTTTTCTGCTACTGGTATTCACAACCTTATTCAAAGTTGCATTGGCAACCAACTAAAACAGATAACATTACAGCCAACAAAACATCATAACAAAAATACACTGGTGTCACATTTTTGCCTTGTCTACTTACAATCCCTTGAAATTCCTCCTTAAACAAACACATTTTAGGCAAACTAGACCTGCCCCTCAACATACAAAAAACATAAAAACAAATAAGTACTAGGTTTTGAGATCAAACCCTGGATTCCTCCTCCTGTCCCTGTTGTTCACTCTCGAATTTGATTACACCTCTACATCACCATGGTGTTAGCAACCTTAGTATACATGGTCATCATGATCCATTGATCCATTATCGAACCACCTCAATGAACAAGAAATCGTCTTAGACCTTGAGATCACGCGTCCTAACTCAAATCTCAAGTGCAATATGCATAAGCTGATCCACGTCGCTTAAGTACTTAGTTGAGTTGTATTCTTCTGCATCTTGTAGCTCAACTGAGTATGTCCTCCTAAGCGAAGGCCGTTTCGTTCTCTTGACCAACTCTTCATAGTTCTTGTTTCCCTTTAGAATCTCCACCGCCTACACATCAATAGGCGCGCCCATTTTAGTCATATTAGTATAACTTTATGCATAAAATGAGATTTGGATGGCATTAGATACATAAGATATGAGTCAAAGGGCGAAAACATGCCTCGTTTATTGTAGGCCTTTGAATGGAAGACTGATTGATGCACATAGAAGATGTGATTATCATTAGTTTCATTTGATTCTTGTCATAGGCGTCGCCTAGGGCTGGATCAATGAGGGCTTTCAGATTGTTCTTCTCGATCAACGGCTTAGACTGCAATTACACCAAACCAGATTGAGTCAAGAATGATATCACAGGACATAACAAAAGAAAAACATGATTTAATCCACAACTTAACAGCAACAACAACAATTACTCAATGGAGCTTCCCTTACGAGAAATCTAGGGGGTCAAGATAGACCCCCTCGGCTAAACGTGGAGGGGGAGCACCCAAAAGACCCGATGGGACCACAGAGCACAGAAAACAAACCAGGAAACCAAAAGCAAAGATTAATCCACAACTTAACAAAGAACAAAAAATCTTACCCACATAACAAGGCTATGTTGTGAATTATCCAAAGCAAGGCGACCAGTGATGAGTTCTAACAGAACGACACCATAAGCATAAACGTCGGTCTTCTCATCTACAATGCCATGCATGAAGAACTCAGGAGGAAGGTATCTGTAAGAATCAAGAGTTCCTGGTTAAGTAGACAATATAAATATGTTCCATATGAAATGAAAACTATGCTATTTTCGTGTACAAACCCGAATGTGCCTTCAATCTTGGATACAGTATGGTGAGTCCATTGCTCAGGGAGCCACTTTGCAAGCCCAAAATCAGAAATCTGCATTAAATTTGAGTCATGAAATTTTATGTTATCAAAGTTCATGTAAAATGCATTCAATTAAAGACATATATTACCTGAGGATCAAACTCCTCTGAAAGCAAAATATTAGCTGATTTGATATCTCTATGGATAATTCTTCTTTGACAACCTTCATGAAGATAATGAAGGCCTTCAGCAGAGCCTAAAGCAATCTTATACCGAATATCCCACAGAAGCTTCTCCCTTGAGCCTGTTGTCATAACAAAAAAAAGAAAGTACCAAATCAATTAACTTTTCTGATTCGTTAATGAACTCCAAAATGAAAAGAAATTTGGTTACTAGTGCCTTGAAGAATAGACTCTAAGCTCCCATTAGGTGAAAGCTGGAGAACAAGGTGAAGACCGCCTTCAACACCATAGCCGATGACTTGAGCAATATTTGGATGGTTAACATGGACTATGATTCCAAGCTCAGATAAGAAATCTGATGCCATCTCTTCAATGTCTCCCTTTATAAGGCGTTTTATAGCGACAAGGCTCCCATCTGGCAATGTTCCTTTGTAAACTTCAGCATAGCCTCCTTCGCCGATTAAGGTTTCTTCAAAACAAATCATTGATTATAAGCAAAAAAAAATAGGAGGTTTAAAATTCTTCAATAACATCAACATTATCGCCCAGTTAAGTCCCACTGGGGGCACCCATAGCCTGAACATGTCAGGAGGATGCGCCCGATAGACCCAAGAAAAACTGAAATTCAGCTATGTGACAATAATAACTGAATTCAGTTAAAATGCACCAAACTTGACATAAAAGTTATATTCATCTCAAAGGAACTGTATAAAAGTATTGAATTACCTCGGCTAAAGTTCTTAGTCGAATCATGAAGCTCCTTGAGAGAGAAATTCTTCCAAGAAGGCTTAAAACAATACATGCCCTGATCAAACACAGGCAACATAGGTATCATATTATCTCTTGCACTCCGACTTTTCCTCCTCGAAAGCTTTGTTAATGTCAAGGGATTAAGGGTGGTTTGAAACTTCTTAGGCCCCTTTTTCAACATATGAATGAAGCCTTTCCAGTGAGATTGATTGTCATCCAAGTCCGCGTCAGATGTGCTCACTGCTTCATACTCTTCAGACTCCTCCTCACAAGTTCTCATCTGCTCATTCTCCATCTCCACTGAATCTAAATCTAGACAAAGATTCAAAAATCACTACAATACCACATGTAATTTGAATTGGTAAGAAAATTTAAATGTCACATACCATGAGACACGAATGTGCCTCGGACTTTTTTGAGAATGGCCATTGTGTAGCCTTCCTTCTCACCGGAGTTGTCAGAAGGAACACTACAAGCAAAAATCTCATACAATTAGCAAGTTATAATGAACCTAAAAATGTTGTGCTCCTAAAAATGTAAGTGATAAAACATGTAGTGACAATGAACATAAAATAAATGGCTATGGAAAATTCTAGGACAGTACAAAGAAGAAATCAAGTCATGATAAGATTCCTGCATTCTAAGATTTTCTGAAGAAAATGCCATACAAATTGAAAAGGACATTGAGAATTCACCCTTTGGCATGGATTGTAGACTTATTTGTACATAAGATATTCATATTGACATTCTTCTCAATCTCAAATTTGATTTTTACATGCAATTTTTTAGAAGAAAGAAAGAAGAAGATTGTATGTATACAACAACAACATCAACCCACAATATTGTACACACCCTTGCCCCAATATAAAAATCGAGAGGGTTTATAAAGAAGGCCCACATATTATCATTGCTCGGCTACGTGACAATGATAGCTGAATCTAGTTAAAATTCAGCTAATACATTCTGATCATGTCAGATTGGAACTATTTTTTCCTTTTCAATTTGTTGATGTCATATGATTAGAAGCTGCCGACAATTTAACAATGGAAAGAAAAAAAAAATCTTCCTAAAGTATAAGGTGCATAAAAGAGTACAACATCTAACCACAGAATGAGCACATGACAAGAAATTGAGAGATCTTAATTCATAAACACAAAGGGACCCCATTCAATTCTTATATGCAGAATTGTCATCTTCTTCTATGCAACCAAAACCAAACAGAGACAAAGCAATGTAACCCACAGAAAGGGGAAACCGAAATCAACCAAACAACAAATGGGTAATTGTGATTACCGTGTATTAGGGCTGGATTCAGCAGCATTGTGATTGCTATGGTTACTTTTGTTGTTGTTGTTGTTATTGTTATTATCCATCTCTTGAGAATGTGGGAAGGAAAACATGGGAATTAGCATATCCCTTGATCCCAATTCTCTTCTTTGTTCTTCAAATGGATGGAGAATGATGAAGAAGAGGAGTTTGAGAAATTATGATCAAAATCTGGATACAATGGGAAGGAAGAAAGACAGGATAATGAGAAAGGCAGGAAAAAATGGATTTGTTCTGTGTTTTTTTTTTTTTAATTTTTTTGGGTGCAATGGATTTTCTTGTTTCAAACTAGCAATTTTGAATGTTTGATCCGGCCGATTTTTTTTGCTTTGATTTCGGTTCTTATGCATGATTTGCTGTCTTTCTAATTTAGTGGATTGTTTTTAATAATTTATTCTCTGAATTATTGGATAGGATTTTTCACTGGTTTTGCACAAGATTAATAATAATAATAACCTGACATATAGAGGAAAAATTGATTATACAAGCGGGGAGGTTGATGGCACGATTAATGAAGGAAGATGAATAATGATTGATGATGAGAAATTAAGAATCCATACAGTTTTTAGTTAAAAACTCATTGAATGAGTCGTTCAGATCGATTTAGTGGACCATTCATTGCACAACTATATTGGAGCCCTTGTCAATTTTGATAAAAAATGAATTTATATAGTCCTATTAAACACATGATCATTAATAGGCAATAATAAAAGCTGGTGTTTGCTGGACTGATTTTATCAAGCAAAAAGATTCTTTAAAAAAATGGAGTATTATTCGAGAACAAATTTTGAAAAATGAAAAAAAAAGTTTGTATAAAAGCTTTTTTATAGAGAAATTCTAATATGTATCCATGTCTCCATGGACACGTAATAAAATTACTATTTTGGTAAATATGATCATTGTTTCTTAATTTTATTTTTTTTAAAGGATTTATCATTCCAATTTAGAAAATAGTTTTAAAATATTCTCTAAAATTAATGTAGTTATTGTCGGACCTATTAGATTTTTTTTTCAAAGGAGAGCATTTACTGTTGATGAAAACCCTATTTCAATGAAATATAATCTGAACTAATGAGTTCCTAGGATTTGAGTTCCTAACATTTGCATCAAAGCAACAACATTAGACATTATGTCAAATTAAGTTTTACCATTTTTAAGCTACACTTGCATGATCTGAAGCATATTCATAGTAGTAAGGAGTTAGCTTGCCATTTTTTACTTGCTTGACTCTTCTCTGTTGTTCACCTTGATTTTGAGGTTTACATGTGGGTGGATCTTCAAACAAGGACAAAGGGAGCTGTTTTACAGAAACACCAATGTTGAAAAGAATGGCTCTATATGATGGATTCTTTCAACTAGAGTTGTTTTTTCTTTGTTAATGTGAAAGTTTATCAACTAAGACCTACATTTTATGTGGAGATTAATTTTAAAATAAGCATCAACCATCAAGTCGGGAATAACCAACCCAACAGATTAGTGTAGCCTGCAGGATCCATTATCAGGCTTCTAAGGGTAGATGTGTCGGGTTAGGGTATATGTGTGTTTTTCCGCTGTGTTTATGGCCTTTCGCTTAATCTGTGTTCCTCCAAATTGTAAGGTTGTTGGTCTAATTGCCTGAGTCATGAAACCCCCAAATTTTGATTCCCAATTTCGGCGGTTTCCTATTAGTTTGGTTGTATATTCGGTTTGGATTTCGATTGACTTTGCATATATAGTTGTTGTTTCCCTTTATTCATAGTTGTTGTTTGTTTTATTTTATGCAGTACAACTGTTTTGAACTTGGTATTTGTGTTGCTCTTACTGAATATTGTCTCTTCTTGCCTTTGCTTTCCTAATCTTTATTACCTTCATCTGAAAGCATTGTTGGTGTTGCTCTTACCGGTTGCTTAAGGATACACTTTTTTATCTTAAAAATCGTTATTTGTCTCACAGAGTGCCTCCTTGAAGTCTAGATGAAAGGAGTGGATCAAAAGATTGGCTTTGATGGAGTTGCAGTATTTCAGGTATACTGACTTCAGAATAAGGATTTAAATGGAGTTGTTTTAATTGGTTTGGTCAATAATAAATACTACTTATTATGGTACGGTGTTTCTATGCAAGGACAATCTTGCATTCATTTAACTAGATCTTCAGATATGACTTGGTTGTAGAGATATGAAAGGAAAATTGACTAGATCTTCATATATGACTTGGATAATTGTTCAATGAAATTCTGGCGATGGTATTGATGTTACATTGTCGGCTAACTCGGGCGCTTCGGACGCCGCCGCCGCCTCCTACGCCAACCCATCTCTTTCCATATCCCTCGACTCCTCCAACTTCATGGTCAACGGCCACGTCATCCTCTCCGACGTGCCCTCCAACATCACCGCGGCCGCCACCCCCAGCGCCCCGGGCCTCTTCGTGGGCTTCGAGGCCCCAGAGCCCACCCAGCGCCACGTGGTCCCCGTGGGCCGCCTCCTCAACACCCGCTTCATGAGCATCTTCCGCTTCAAGGTCTGGTGGACCACCCACTGGGTCGGCTCCAACGGCCGAGACCTCGAGCACGAGACCCAGTTCCTCCTCCTCGACGGCTCGGGCTCGGGCTCGGGCCGCCCGTACGTCCTCCTCCTCCCGCTCCTCGAGGGCCCGTTCCGGGGCTCCCTCCAGCCCGGGCAGGACGACGACTACGTCGACCTGTGCGTGGAGAGCGGGTCGGGGCGGGTTTCGGGTCGGGACTTCCGGGCCGCCCTCTATATGCAGGCCGGGGACGACCCCTTCTCGCTGGTGAGGGAGGCCATGAGGGCGGTGAGGGAGCACCTGGGCACCTTCCGACTGCTGGAGGAGAAGTCGCCGCCGGAGATCGTGGACCGGATTAATCTTGGAAGGATTAATCTCTATATAATATAGTTTGGAATTTTATATGTCTCAAAACGATATACAAGCATGTATTGGGAGGGACTACGCTTTCCTTCGCTGAGGTCGAGGGTTTAGGTGTTTGATGGAGCAAAGCTCTCTGCTGAACTGGGGTGAATATGAATATACTATTTAGAATGATCAATGATCGATCTTATCCATGATTTTGTATTCGTACAGTTGCTGGAAATGATGAGTGAAGAGTATACTTCAAAGCACTAACCGACTCCGTAAATAAGCATTTCAAAGGCAACGGTGTCATAGCTAGCATGGAGCATTGCAACGATTTCATGTTCCTTGGCACCGAGGCCATCGCACTGGGTCGCGTTGGTATATATATATATAGGGAGGAAGGGTTCAAGAGAAACGAGAGTTATAGAGAAACGAGGGAAGAAATTAGGAGCGTAGGATTTGTAATACTAGTGGTTAAGATTGATGGACCATAATAATATATATGGACCTGATGATACATGAGATCGTGCAAGAAAGGAATTTTTGTTTTTTTAAATTAAAAAATTATTAACTTGCGTGATTACAGGAGGTAGTTTTAACAAACCACGCTTGTGATTATGGCCTAATGGGAGATATCAAATCTGCAAGTAAGAAAATTGTGATTTTTTTAAATTAAAAAATATTGCCTTGATTATAGAAGGTAGGTTTAGCAAAATTAATAGCTTGAATATGGAAGGCGATTATTTTTAAATATTGTCGTATGTAGTAGTTTTGAACATGTTAATTCATATGATTATTGCCTTGCATGATTATTTATAAATATGTTAACTTGGATCCTGAATTAGTAAACTATATAATTGAATATTGTCTTGTATGATTTTTTTGAATATGTTAATTCGGAGCCTGAATTAGTAAATTACATAATCGAATATTACATAGTATTTTTCGAACATGTATACACTCTTACTTGAATATGATTTTGTATTATTTATTAAAATAATTGTGCTTATATTTAAACATGTTAATTGAAATTCTGAATAAGTACAATATGTAATTGAATATTACACATTACTAGAATTAGGAAAAAAATATTGCCTTGTATGATTATTTTTGAATATGTTAATTCCGATCTTGAATTAGTAAACTATATAATCGAATATTACGTTATATTTTTCGAACATGTATACACTATTACTCGAATATGCTTTTGTATTAGTCATTCAAATAATTGTGATTATATTTGAACATGTTAATTGAAATTTTGAATTAGTAAAATATATAATTGAATATTATGTATTATTTATTGAACATGTATACAAAATATCTCAAATATTTCTTTTCTAGTGTAGTTATATTTGAATATTAAGTTAGCAGTATTGAATATAGATATAAAATGGGTCGAATATATATATATATATGTTAAAATGCATAATAGACAAGTATACTATTAATCTTGAATATACCAATTGAAATATTGAACATATACACATTCGAACTAGAATATTTAATACATATTATTGAACATATAAACAAATTAACTAAAATATGCCGTTTATTTAAACTGAATATAATCATGCTTATATTTGCATATGCATATACAAATACTGAACATATTGTTCCTAAATCCGAACATGTTAGAATCTGAATACGGCTTTGACTCTAACTACTTCTTCATGGCAAAACCAGTGCATGTGTTCTCAATGTTGACCTCCTTACATTTGAATACCGTCATTTTTTGTTCGATGTAGCCTTGCAAATAGGAAAATCATCATCATCATCATCATCATCTTTTGAAGACCAATAAAACGTTTGGGTACCATCTTTTTTGATTTCGCTACAATAATCTTGCAAATAGGTGCTGAAAATTTGAAAAGCGAAGAGGAGAGTGCGAAATTGATAGTTCGAAAACAACAAAATCCATAATTATGAGGAAAAACAATAACAAAATTACCTAGATCTGAGGCATATTGATCAAATGAAGAAGAGCGGTTTTTCAGCCAGAGAGAGGATGGAATTTATCGTCATTTGGAAAGTGAAGCTCGAAATTGAATGCGAGTTGATTTTGGAGAGATATGGTGGGGTTAATTAGATTTTTCCTTTTATGAGATATGGAGAGAGAAAGAAGACATAATCCACTATTTTCACTTAATTAGAGTCCATGTGTACCTTCATTTTTTAAATCTTAGCCGTTAAAATTAAGAAATCTAAGGGTTGTAATCTATTCCTCTGTTTCTCTAAAAGATGGGGTTTCTCTAGAACCCTTTATTATATATATATATACACACACGTACATACCATAGTTTGATCATCAATCAATTAATGCATGAGACGTATGAATTTTGGTTGGTTTTGATGGTTCAATTTACAGGAGACGATTTTTGGTGCACCGATCCATCTGGCGACCCCAATGGCACCTTTTGGCTTCAAGGTTGTCACATGGTGCATTGCGCCTACAACAGCCTATGGTTGAGCAATTTTATCCACCCGGATTGGGACATGTTTCAATCCACACACCCTTGCGCCGAATTCCATGCTGCATCCAGGGCGGTTTCCGGCGGCCTCAAAGGTGTCCAATGCGTGGCAAGCCCTAAAGACATTGAATGGAAGAATGGCAACAAGCAACACCTCTTTGAAAGCGCTCGACGGTTTGCAGTGTACTCGTACAAGTCCAAGGAGCTCATCTTGCTGGATCCATCACAAGGGGTGGACATCTCCCTAGATCCTTTCAACTTTGAGCTCCTTACAGTATCTCCAGTCTTATCTATCTCGCCGGTGGTTGAGTTTACTCCGATTGGGTTGGTGAACATGCTCAACACCGGCGGTGCAATCCAATCAGTCGATGATGAGGCTGCAAGTGTCAAGGTTGGAGTGAAAGGAGCCGGTAACTTTGTAGCCTTTGCATCTACGATGCCTAGAGCTTGCAAGATTAATGGCGAGGATGTGGAGTTTGAGTACCGTGATTTCTTGGTTGAGCTTCAAGTGCAATGGCCCGGTAGCTCTAAGACTATGTCCATGGTGGAGTATTTGTTCTGAGCATATCATCATCAGATCATGCTTTAACGTACTTGACTTAGCATCTACTTTTATATGGGTATTGGATTATTACACCCACACGATAGTGCAACACGCATTTTTAAGTAATTGGATGGATGGTCAGATGTTACTAAATCGAACGGCTAGAATAAATGTAAGTTGAACGGTTAGATAAGATCTATATTAGTGTTTTATTTATCAACGGCCGGATAGTGTTGTGATATCCAAACTTCTATAGTAGTATGGATAGAAAATTCAACGAAATGATTACAATAATGACATTGATTGATTAATCACTATTACTGTATTAGTGCTAGATTTCATCTTTGAACAAAAGAGAAGAATCTCAAATTCCTGTCTTCACGTTCTTAACGCGGGAAAGTGGCCGGTACCAATTAACAATCTCCTATGCACTATAAATTATGCACTATAAAAAAAAATGAAAAGCAATATAAAATTTAGTTGTTTTATGTTACCACCTTATAAAATTCATGAACAAAACCACAAATTTTCTGGATTAATTGTAAGCACCCATTCAAGTTTTCAACATGCCCAAAAATCCAACCAACCCTACATTATTGCATTCAGAGTTGAATCTTATTATTCATATGAAACAGTAAGCAACATCCAGAACGCCCTTTTAAATATGAAACTCTGATTCGATATACAGGGTAGAGATACATATAAAGTAAATGGTACAAGAAATGCTCAAATATTTCAAGATAAATAGTACAGATGATAAGAGCACGGCGCCAAACGAACCCGATATTTTCAGTGAAGATTCCGAGAGAGCAGCCCTTCAAATATTGTGTACAAATCCTTGTTTTCAGAGCCAAATATCTCTTCAGCCTTTCGTAAAGTATCCTGCGAAGATATGTAAGACAATGTCAGTGTAACAAGAACTAGGTGTGTTGAAGAGAGCAAAGGAAGGAGATGGTTACTTCTTTTGTTTGCTTATGTGAATTTAGCTCCTTGACGTTTGCCAAAAATGCGCCAAATTGCTCATATGAGAGACGACTCCTGGCAGAAGAAAAGGAATGAATAGCGTTAAGCCAGATTCAGTTAATAAAATTATGTTCCTCCTATAGGGGAATGTAATTCAGCTTAAAATTCAACAATATGTAGGCAAAGGCATTTCCTTCCAAATGAGCTCCTCCCGGAATTTTATCACAAAAATAAATACAACGAGAATCGCTGAAGAAAAAGTGAACACAGAGAAGATCCACAAAAGCCAAAATGAACCATGAATCCCAATTTGGGCTGAGCTTTATAATCCTTCTACTAACAGATAGAGCAACAGAAACACAAGAAGAGGAAGAGATAAATGCTTACCTCACTTGGCGGAAAAACTCCTTTCCATCAACTCGTGTTCGTGCTGAAACAACCAAAGTATTGACCAATTTAGTATCATGAAACAACCAAAGAAAAAATAGTCATTATCAAAAAAGGCAATTTAGTATTGACCAATTTGCCTCCTATGTACTTTCAACATTATTCTAAAAAAAAAAGCACAAATAGAACAGACAATACGAATATATGATCACACAAAGTAAGATGTGTGAGAGAGTCACCTTGAGAACCTCCATCATAGCTTGAGTAGGAGCTGTGATTGCTAGATGGATTAGATGCAAGATCAAACATTCCTCTTGATGTTGCAAATGACATCGAGTGTCTTCTTGGAGAAGCTGGCTTAGAAGTTTTTGGGGAGGCAGATGCTGAAAGAATTGGAGGGGAACCAGGAGGAGTGAGCCGTGGTGTGCTTGTTTGTGATGCTAGCAACAGGCCTGGTGATATGCGAAGCCGATTTTCTACTCCACATAAAAGAAATAAGAAAACAGTGAAGTCAGCAACTCAACAGGACAGCTTTGATGCTATAATCTGTATTCATAACCGATTATGTAGCAGCATACCATCAAGATCACGAGCTTCCGCAAAAGAATTTGCTTGTTCCGTTGTTTGACTCTGTATTGATGAATGTGCAGACGGTGGCTGAACAGAATCATCGTCTGGTACACAGCGAAAAAACTCAACAAAATCAGGAAATGCAATCAAATCGATTGTTATTGGAGCTAAACAATAAAGTCAGCACAGCCAGATCAGTAACATTTGCATCAAGATCAATTCTGTGGAGACTATGAACACTAATCAACATGAGTTTTTTGCAAAATGATTACTTCTTAATGCACATTTTTTCAATGGTAGAAAAACAGGTTATGACAAAAGTCTCCCAGTAAAAACCTTATTGAGTACACATCTTGAATGGAAGTTCAAGACTATCTAGAAGCCTAGTTATAACCTGTTCAAAACTAGAATTTATCTTTGCCAATTCACACAGTTAAGCAAATTTGACAAGTACCTCAAACACATAAACAGCACACTAAAATGACTAGTAACTAATCTGAATCGAGTAATTTACCTCCGTCAATTGACTGAGGGGTAGATTTCAAATTAGAAATCGCCCTGGCCCCACTCTGCTGTGTTCAGGTCAGGCAAGAATCACAGTTAAATATACTCATTTGAATAAGCCATTTCAAGCAACTAAACAACTCATATGAGTTTTTGGGCAACAGGTTACTAACCGAACCATCTTCATCCTCCTGAAGTGATTGCATAAGTGTCTTTCTGAATACTTCCAGCTGCAAACAATCCAATTAACTCAATCATAAATCAGAGCAATCTAACTACAATACGTCAATACTACTAGGGGTGTCCAGGTTAACCGTGATTTCGGTTAATCGAAGTTCGGTTAACCATGATTTTGGTTAGTGAAAATCATAAACCGAAACCGAACCGTGAATCTCGGTTAACCGTAGTTCGGTTAACCAATTTTTCGGTTCGGTTTTCTCGGTTAACCGATAACCGTTTATGTAATTTTACCTTAAATAATTAAGACTAAAATAATAAAATTTGAATAAAAAAAGTGATCAAGTAAGACTTTTTATTTTAAATATGTATTTATATCATATTGTTTTGGTTCTTATAAACAAATATCGAGAGTATATACTATATTGTGTGGAATCAAATATTGTGTGTATTAATTTTTATCCCATCAAATTTAATAAGCGAGTCTTATATCAATGTAATGTGGAAACATATAGTGTAAATTGTTAAAATTGAAGAATAAAAGACAAACTACATTAACACCTTAAAGATTATAGAGTTTAACCACTAAATAAATCAAAGATAACTAGTATTTGAATAAAATATAAATATATTTTCGGTTTTCCGGTTTTTCGGTTAACCGTTAAATGTAAAGTCGGGAACCGAAACCGAACCGATAAACCGAAATATTTTCGGTTCGGTTAACCAAACCGAAAATTCAAAAAAAGTCGGTTTGGTTAACCTAAAAAATAATCGGTTTTTCGGTTTTTCGGTTCGGTTTTTCGGTTTCGGTTATTTTTGGACACCCCTAAATACTACAATCACAAACCAAAAAACTTCAGATTTGTAACTCAATTTTGCATAGGCAATACTTCTGAAACCACACTTATATACATTGGCATCAGATTGGAAAACCTAGCATGATTAAAGAACACAAATATGATTCCCGCTGAATTTAACCTATATCAAGACTGCACTAATCCAATTGAATCAAAATCAATAATTACTTCCCATCAACAATTGATTGTCCTTTCAAATTACTCTAATCATCGCACAGAATCAATCAATCAAAATCCAACTTAACAAGCAAAGTATTGGTAGCTCTTTACCTTGGATACATCTCTGTTAAGCTTCCTAACAGTGTTCGAAAGATGAGCCCTGTCCTGCAACAGCACTTCCTACACCACTCATAAGTTTGACCAGAAAACCAGAAAAGTCAACCCAATTTCCTCATCCACAAAAAATAGGAACCGGAATTGAATGAGGAAGAGCGCGACAAACCTTCTCCTGCTCCGCCGCGGCGAGCTTATCGGCGGCTTCCGAAAGGGAGGCTTCAAGAGACTCAAGCTGTCCTTGGAGATCGGCGACGATCTGGTCCTTATCGGAGAGCTGGTGGCGGAGGGCGGCGGCCTCCGACTCTAGGGCGGAGACGCGGCTGGCGAGGGCGAGGGAGGTGATTCTCCGAGCAACGTCGAGCTGAGCAAAGGGATCGGATGGCAAAACCTCGAGAACTTCGTCCGGGAGGCCGAACGTGTTCTCCTCCGCCGCCAACGCCTCCGCTCCTCCCGCGTCCTCTTCCGCCATTTTCAGTTATCTTCTTTTTCTCCTCTTTGCTTTCTTCTCGGGGTTTGTGCTGTTTACTTTTTTTTATTCTTTTTTTTGTGTTGTTTTCCTTTTTCTTTTTGTTATTTCTTTTACTCGATGAGTGTTGTCTGTTTGGCCAAGTCATGCTGCTTCCCGTTATCACCACAAGCACAAATTTGGAGAATGTGTATGCTTTTAAGCTTGTCTTGTGTGGTGTGTGGTTCGTATAAGGATTGAATGAAATTCGATAGAATTTTTTTTTTGGAATTATTTGTCACCAATTTACCCTGTATATGATGAAATGCTGTCCATATAATATAACAATAATATATTGAAAATGCTGCAGAAAATTCAGTATTAAAATTACTTAAATAAGATTGAACGGATTGGATTCAACTCCAGCAACTTTCATAATTTAAGTTGATCTGGAATTAATAAATTAAGACACATTTTTTTTTCCAAAATAATACTATTAAAATTTTGACGTGTTTTGTTTTTAAGAAAAAAACTTTTTTTTTTATCTCTCGCTCGGTTCGATTAGCCGGGGCCAGTTTACGTCCGAACCGGGTATTGCGGAGACCCATTGCTGGAGGCGACCCTCTCAATTCAATTTTTTCCATACACGCCGCCATGAAGATTCAAATCCTTTTCTAATGATAAAAAACAAGACATGACATACAATTTAACAAATACGGAGTATTAGATTGTGAGTGATTCATTAACTTTAATCTAGAATGAGGTCAATTGTTCATCAATTTATTCAATTATCAATTGCTAATCTCAGTCTCTCAATATTCCAAGACTTCTTGGAGGAGCATGTATTAAGATTTATGACGTAGTAAGTGTGTGTGGGCCGTATTTTTTGTGAACCTAAAATCCAGGTTGTAGGTTTAGGGCTTACTGTTTCAGCCTGGTTGTTGGGCCTGACCCAAAGTAGGCCCATTATTATTAAATGCCTGATGATGGTAATATGCTTGGACAATAAATACATTATTAGCAAGTGTCAACCGACCAAACCTGTGACGAAATTCAATAATTCTACACCGTATTATGGAATTAGTTTCAGTGGAGTTGTGAAAAAACTCCAAAGATAGAGTTGAATAAATCCTAACTATTAAATACAAATTGAACGGTTGAAATTTGATTTTTCTCTCTCCATATTAAGTTATTATTTTTTTCTTTTTTTTTTTTCCCGACGGGTTCACCAATTTACTATAGGATTTTAGTAAATTCATCCATAGAGTTTATCACAAACTCCATTATATATGCAATCAGTCTAATTTGAATGCGTGTATGAGTTGACGTGGTCCCCGAAGAGCACGACAATCAACCCAAACCACACAGTCAAAAAATAAAAAAATAAAAAGCTGACCTAAACGCCGTTAAAGAGCATCCAAAGCGAGAGTCTCACATTCGACAACGATCTCCAAACGGAGGGATAACGGCTCCCCGCGGTTAACTAACGCTGGGTCCCTCCCCGGTCCATCGTGGCTGCCTCCTCGAAACTGACTCACTCATTTTTAAATCATTTTTAAAAACGAATTAAAAAGCAAATCCAGAAATATAAATATAGAGCCTCTTCTCTCTCTTTCTCACCACCACAACGCAACGCAATCTCTCCTCCTCCCTTCGTTCATAGATCCTTCTTCTCTCTTCACAGAAGAGGAAGAACAAATTTAGAGCGTTAGGTTTCGTCTTTCTTTGTTTTCCGAGAGAGAGAAAGAGAGAGCGGGGGAGAATAATTTCTTCCATCAACGGAGATCTCTCGTTCCATGTATTTTTTCCTCTGAACGAGACAGATCTTCTTCAATCTCTCCCCCGATTTTTTCCTTCTCTCTTTTCAAACTATCTTGTAGTTTTTTACTTTTCATCACTAGTTTCAGTCGATCTAAACGATGGGAACGGAGGTGTTGCGCCCGCACGATTTCCTGACCGAGAGGATCAGGGGACCGCCGGCGATGGTTTATCCTCGCCGGAGGAACAACGCCTACAACAACAACAACAACTATCATTCTAACAGCCATGTAACGAAGCCGAGCCGGAGCAAGCCGAAGAAAGCCTCGGAATCGATGATTCCGAGGAGGTACAGCTCAGATGATCTCAGGCAGTCGAAACACAACCATAGTCATCATCAGAACCAGCTCGCGATGCGACAGATCACGATCCTCAAGCGAGGTGAGCCGTTAGACCGGAATCTGCCGGTTCCAAATGCGAGATCAGGTCCGGCTCCGGTGGCGGTTAAGAAGCAGATCCCGAAATCGGAAGTCCGTAGTCGGAGCCTGAGTCCGAAGCCGGTTGCCGCCTCGATGCCGGATATGTACGCCGGATCTGCGTTCTCCGTTTCCCCGGAGCCGGAATCCCTCCCGTTGCCTTCGTTCTCAACCAAGAAGCAGGTCTCCGTGACAGTCGATGACTCGGCGACGAGAGATCTGAGGCGTCTTCTCCGTCTCGATTGATGAATGAAATGATAGCGTAAGCTAAAAATCTGGATCTGAAATCATAGAATCAGGTTGCTTTGAAGATATGTTACGTTCTCCTCTGTTTTGCTTTGGTTTCGGGATCTGGCCGTTTCCGTTTTTTGGGTATTTTTTCGGAAAAAAACGGATTGGGCGGATTTTTGGAATTAAGGGAAAATAGTGGGGCGATAACTTGATGCCATATGGTCAATAATAAGTAATTTATGTTAAGTATAAGCTATCTTATGTAATTTTAACTATAGACGGGTTGAATTAGAAGCTAAATCGGGTTGTAAGGGATTATGGTATGGATCGTTGGTTGGTGGAGAAGGAGATGAGCAATTGGGATGTGAATTGTTCTGCTCTGCTGTGGATCATATATGTATAATTGAGAAGAAATTGAAGAAAATGATGATATTGAATTAAAATGAAATTATAGGTTTTCTTTCCTGGAAATTTAAGATGACTATTGATGATTCTGAAGACATTAAACATGAACTGTGTTTGAGATGTGAGCTTGTGGTGTGGTGGGATTTGATATCGAAGATAACACACCAGCAAGTAATTGAATAATTGACATGGACCATTTTGGTGCTTGAATGTGGACCTTATTATGGATGGGGTCATGGGACAATCCAAGGAATTTGATCCACTTGTATCAAAGGATACTTGGAGCCCGTTTGGTGGCATTACATGGAAATATAAACGGAATGGAACGAATCTATTCCGTTATAATGTATCTCCAAAAAAATTATCTTAACCTTATCTAGGCACTAGGCTCGCTATTTTTCTCTTCTCAATTATTTTCTAATATAGGGATGAGTTTTAAAATGATGGAGTCATTTTCTTCTACCAACCTCCATATACAGATTTTCAGACAAAATATTTTGCTTTAATATATAATTGTAGGATCGTTAGTACTGAAAGGAGTCGGTGACTCCTGCGAAGTCGTCGACTTTGAGTTATAATGCAGCGGAATAATTAAATAGGAAGAACGTTACCAAACTGTAAATGAAAAGTAATGTATTGTGAAAACTTTTCATAAACCAACTAGTTTAATTAGAAAAAAAAATCACTTTCTTCCAAGCTTCTCATTGGTCGTATTTCAAGAGTTTTTATACTCCCTCTATTAATTTCTTGATTGTTACAAAACTCTTCCGTGTACAAGTTTGAATCCCACAACTTTGAACCACGCTCTACCTTTGCACCTACCTTACTACGGAGTAATAGATAGTTTTTTCGTTTTTTTTTCTCATGAAAATTTGTCCAGTTGCCAAGTCTCTCGGTCTACTGATGGTCGAACATGTCTAGTATATCGAATTTTTACCTTATTAAAAAAAATTATTTATTAATAATTTTTATAATATCTTAATACACCCAAAAAATAAGAAAAACCAATTAGGCGGCCTAGACTTGGCTAAATTTGTCACCCAAAAAACCTCTTAACTTGACCTATTATAGTTTCCAAATAATCAAAGTTGTACAACCAATAAATCAACTATGAGTCCAAAGAAAGAGATTTCTTTTCAAAGCTCCATCTTCTTTATCAAGTGCATTGTATATTTCGGCAACAAGTGGGGTGGGAAACCAAACCCACTTGCACTTGCTTCTTGTTCATGCTTGACAGTTGACACCCCGGCCAACTCTCAATGTCGACCTACGTAATAAAAGGTTGGATTATTGAGATTATTATTAATTAAACATTTTAAGAAAAATCTCATCGCATCATAAAAAATGAATGTTTTTCACAAGTGAGAAATGTTAGTGAGAGAAGCCACGCATAATGAATATTTATATATAAAATATAGATTTTTTTTGAATTATTATTTAAAAGAGAAGCAATATTTGCAATTTATCTATAATAGAGTTAATATTGTGAGGAACAAATATTCTATGTAAATATACGACAAGTAAAAGTGCGCTATAAAGAATGAAAGCGCATTCCTATTTTTTTGGTCAAATAAGAGACGACACTCTTCGTACTTTTAGCCCGTTTTATTAATAAAAAAGAGAGTTAAGTAGTAATAAGCGGGGATAGTCCGACCCATAACATCATCAGCAAGAAAAGAAAAAACATCATCACGATTCACGAAGATCAACTAATACATAAAAGGCTAGCGTAAAAGAAAAAATACATTAAAACGTATTCCTAATTTCTAATTTAAATGCACTTTTAATAATTTATCATGCACTTTTTAATAAAGGAGATAAAATGTATCCAACAACCAATAATGAACTTCATATTATACATTTTTTTTATCAGAACCTCATATTATACATAATTTTTATACCGCACCTGATTTACAGTCATTAAATACGACAAGATTAATGTATATCGGAGGAGCACCGGCAGTAGTTTTTTTTGTTATGATTCAAAATTGATGTTTATTTTGGTAGGGTCTTTTGCTATAGATTGATAATCAATACATTGTACGTATTATTAATTAATTATGTTTTTGTGAATGAATACAATGAATTCGTGGTGGGTGGTATTTTGTAATCTAATCATAGTTCCATGGTGGGTGGTGGACTCTGTGGGTCTTCTATGCTTCCTATTTTTCTATCTATAATGTGCGACTGCTTTTTATTCATTTCTTACTTTGTCTTCGGAGGTATGCATCATCTACTATTTTTTAGGGCTTGTTTGTTTGAGAAAAAAATTCCTAGAAAATTAAAAATCTCATGAAATAAGGTGGGAGGTCCATGTTTGATTAAATATTTTTTATGCAAAATCATAGATTTTCCATTTTCTATGATTTTCTATTTTCTTCATTACTAGGTAAGATAATCTTCCCCCATTAATTCATGTGAATTAGAGTTTAACCAAACATAATTTATCAATTCCCATGAAATACAATTCCTAGGAACTTAATTCCCATGATCTAACTTCATGAAAATTTCAGTTCCTGTGTTCAAACAAACGAGCACTTAGTTTTCTAATTATATTCTCAATAATTGAAGGTCACTTTTAAAATTTTAATTACGACAAAGCAATGAAAGTTTCCGAGTTCACCTCTGATTTCTCCTTTTATTTAATTAAAAATCTAAGCTATATTTTCCTTCCCTTTCCTGTAGTACACGTCAATTTACCTAATTCATACTTCCTCCGTTTAGTAAATTATACTAATGTTTTAGAAGATTTATCTTTGTTAAAAAATATGATGTTTTAGATATTTATGAGCATATATTTTCGACTTTGACCTTCTAACAAATATTTACGTAAAATCAAAAAAAATGAACACTTATTTAAAAAGGAATTGAATACTATAAGGAGACAAAACTTAAACCAAATTAGATAACGTAATTTAAATTTAAGTGAATGTAAAAAAATGATAAAAAAAATATTTAAGTCGAATTATGTGGTTTCTTAATTTTTAAGATAAATCTTAAAATATTATGTTTTTCTTAACAAAGAGAGAAGTACTGATCAACTAAGTCACAAGCCCGCAATTTAATTTTTGAGAAAAAGTGGTTTCTCGTCATAAAAAAAATGTAATGAGTCGCATTTTTTTCTTCTAAACTTTCATTTTTTTGTGGTAAAAAAGTTTTTGCTTTTAATATACAAGATTTGTTTATTAGGTCCGACCAAAAAGAAGAGAGATTTGTTTATCAATCAGGTAAAATAATGTGGACGAGCAACTAATCTCCTGCATAATGCATTGTTCTAGGCCCAAATCGGCCCAAAGAAAGAAGACCCATGGGGAATGGCCCAATTGTGGGCGTGTTTTTACTTCTTTTTTCCAAGACAGTTTGAGCTTCTTTCTGTTATTTCTTAAATGGATTTTACAAGGTAGAACCTCATTGGTATTTTTAAGTTAGCGCTATAATAGAACCAAACCGAGTTGAGTCGAGCTTTAAATTACTCTAAGTCTGATTCGGGCAGAAATAGGTGAGTTCGAATTCGAATGCGAACTTGGTTCGAGCATAAAACTTTGTTTCAGCTTGGTTAATTTAAATGCTCACCGAACTCGAGTTTAGCTTACGAGCCTCTCATTTAATTTCTTCGTGAGACAAACTTGTGAATAAATCATTTACCTGATTATCTATACAAGTAAATGAAAATAAAAATTAAACTACTTAGTTTGAGAGAAACCGTCCAAAACTATATAATTTAAGTAAAACGAGCAATTAAGATTTATGTATAATCGAGCTTGTTCATGAACAAACGAGCAATATAATTTTATAAGGTCAAATAATAAGGTCAAAGATTATCTTATAATAAGATGGTAAAAACTTATTATATAATAATCATAATTCAGAAATTGCAAAATCACAAAGAGCTTTGTAACTAGTGGCCGGTTTCCTGTCGCACATCTCTCTTGGCCGCTAGCTGGACAAGGAATTCCTTTCTTTTTTTCTTCTGGTAAGTGGTCTATCTGTCCACAATGCAAGAGGAAGCGCTCTTGGAGGACGGGGACCGTCGAAGAAGTAAGCTTTATTGTGTTCAAGTTCAGTTTATTTATCTTTCGAACCTTAAAATTGTGCTCAAACTCAACTCATTTACTAATCGAGCCGGACACAAAGCCTAATACCTCATTGCTCACAAACACTCCATTCATTCACAACCTTAGCTATTTTAAGCTCAAACATTTATGTCGAAAAGGTACTATAACTATCTCATATATGTCTAAAAATAAGATTACTCATATAAAAGTTGTGTAATTTTACGATGCATATAATTCATAATTTTCATTTGTTCGTCAAAACTTCATTATATGATAATTGCAAGTATCATTTTAATTTGTCCCTCTTGATCAAGGAAGGGGCAAATTGTGCTTAAAGCTGAGATCACACACATCATATCCTCCATCCCTACATTTTCTTTCTTCTAAGCATCCCTTTGTTTCTTACAAGCAACGTACTCTCCTTAGCATTCTCCCTAGCTATCTCCATCCTTCTTTTCCTATATATGACAAGACCAATCCCATTTCAAACTCATCAATTCAACAACACTAAAACCCCAAAAAAAACACATCAAACAATTACAATCTATAGAAAACCATTTTCTAAACAATCTGGTTAAGATGGGCAAGAGTGACAACAAACCAAACCCCAACAGCGTCAGAGAAAAGACGTTGGCTGGGGTCGGAAACCTAATAAAACTCCTCCCAACGGGCACCGTTTTCGCCTTCCAATTCCTAAGCCCTCTCCTCACCAACAATGGCCATTGCCACCCTTTCAACAAAGCCCTAACCGGCATCCTCCTCGCGGCATGCGGCTTCTCGTGCGCCTTCTCCTGCTTCACCGACAGCTACACAGGTCCCGATGGGGCCCGCCACTACGCAGTGGCGACCCGGAAGGGGCTCTGGCCGTCCCCCGAGGAGATGGCCGGAGTCGACTCCTCGAGGTACAGGCTTCGCCCCGGGGACTTTGTCCATGCATTTTTCGCAGTTGTCGTCTTCTGTGTTCTTGTTGTGCTCGATAAGAATTCCGTCGAGTGTTTCTTCCCGGGGCTCGAGGTGTCGCAGGGGACGATGCTCATGGTGCTGCCGCCGGCTGTTGGGGCGGTGTCGAGCGCCGTGTTCGCGGTGTTTCCCACGACTAGGCATGGGATTGGGTATCCTTCCGAGGATGATTCTTGAAACTTAATTGGTCGGTTGATTGATGTCTATTTGTTGAATGGGCATGACAATATGGTGAACTTTGTTGTGTTGATTGAAGTGTGTAAAAAAATGTGTGTTTTGACTCTTTTTTTTCCCTTGTTAATTATTTTTTGTTTTTAATTTGTTCATAAATGGTGTAAGCTTGTTTATATATTTACCTTTTGAATTAAGGTCAAAGTAAGATGAAGATCTTATATATACGTTTTTTTAGTCTTGGGAACTGACCACAAGAGTCGAAACAGAGATCTCATGGCACTATTATGAGGTCCTAGCCATTTGACTAAATACCCGAAGACTTATATACGTATATAGTATACGCGAACGGTTTTTTTATTTTTAACTTTGGGAAAGCTTACATATGCATGTCAATATGTCATGTTTTGGCTTACACGTTAACATTAAAGAGTGAGAGTGGTGATATTGCGATTTGATCAAGAAAAAGAGTGATTGTGATTTGATAGCTACAAAGTTTAATTTTCAGAATCAGTAATCGCAACCGGGGGTCGGCCGGTTCCGATTCCCCGGGAAAACGGGGAACCTTGGTCGCGGCTCCAAAATCGCGATATGTTTTTACATTTTCATTTTTTTAAGGTTCGGAATCAAACTGGAACTGGAACCGAGAACCGAACCGAGAAACTGGGGGTTCCCAGTTCGGAGGTTCGGAGGAACCGGAACCGCCAGTTCCGGAACCGAACCCACCTCTACCCCACCCACCCATAACCCTGACTAGCCCTACTAGAACATAATTAATTATTTTTTGGGTCAAGTTAACATATGAACTAAAACACAAAAAACTCAACAATGCACCTTTCCTTGTTAAATTACTAAACTAATCCACTATCATTGCATCAAAATCAATCAATATTTTACATAGCTAAAAATCTTTTCACCATAATAAAAAGATTGTGCAAATTATATATATAGCATCATTCATCATATATATACGCAGCAAACCAATTAAAATCTTAGCCTTGTAACTCGTACCATAAAAGACTCAAAAACATTAATTATCAACGATCCATCATCCATATACCTCTGGAGGAGCAAGGCCGTATATTTCTTACAACCTTTCGTGTGCAGGCTGTCTTTGTCTTAAGCTTGCGTTGCTCTCTAAGTAGACTTCTGAGAGTGTTGGTAGTATCATTAGCTCCTTTGACAAGGTCAACCTTTACAATGTGGTGGTCCGAAGTGCCTTTCGATGAAACGACGGCGTATGAGCCAGGAACGAACTTAAACTCTGAGTCTGGAGACGATAAAATGTAGTCTATTCGTGTCCCATACTTGCACGTCCCCTGCACATCTGTTTCAAATCAACAACCAACATGATTTTTTTAGGGCAACAAGATTTTTTTGATTGACATTATTAACATATTAATATAATTTTGATTTTAAAAATAATTTTATTTAATTTTACATATTTATATTATTATTTAATACGGGGTAATAATTTAATAGTGAAAAAAAATATAAAAAATGACGTTATTGACAAGTTAGGTCAATCCGAACCCATATGATGACCTATCATAATCCAACCCGATTTGACCGATAATCTGATTGACCCGAACCTACACTTAACCCGAACCCTAAAATGACTGATATGACCTGATTGACATGTCTAAGATTTATCGGATTTAATGCATTGAGTTGTATGTGGAAATTGAATAAAAATCTATATCCAATTAACCAAAAAAATACCCAAACCGAACCGAAATATATTTAATTGATAGTTTTTAGTAGTGCTATGTTTAGCCATATTTACTAACTAATCAACCCAAAAGGCCAAAACCATTTTGCTAGCTTAAACTCTTATTTCAACTTTAGTTCCCATTTCAAGCTTATTGTCCCAACAATCCTTAAAACTCATTCAAAAAACTTTGCTTACGTACCCTGGCCTTTGGCAATAATAACGGCAGGCTCAAATTCACCTGCAAAGTCCTTTGCATCTTGGTACCCTCTTTTATTCAAGGAGCTCATAACTTCATCCTTTGGCTTAGGCTTCCCTATCTCTTCAAAGTACTAAAACACAAACACATAAACCAAAGGGAAAAACATGATGTTTTCATTGTTTTGGTTCTGTTTTCTGATCAAACATATCAATTTAAGTTTGAGAAAAACAAGGAAGTAGTGTATATATATACCTTGAGAATGTCCATCCATCTCTCTGATGAGTAATCAGATCTATCAAGAGAGTTAAGCCCTCCTGCAAGAATGTGAGGGCCTTCACTTGATTGAAGAATGGCATTCACTTGCTTCATCCTCCATTTTTCGTCTAAGTAGTCGAGTTGTGTGCAATACACATTCACTTCTCCATTCCCTGGAACGTTTATCGTCGCCTTGAGCACATTCCTGAAATGAGTCCATCACTTTACTACCAAATGAATTGTTGTTCTTGAAATCAAACTGATTATTGAAGTCCTTGATCCATTTTGACCAAAAAGAAAAATTGGTGTTCTTTGTTTGTTATGATGTTTTCAGGTTTGTTGATACACCAGGTCTGTCTAGTACATCGAATTTACTTTAATGCAGAAAAGCTAATTACCTTATATCTTCATCATTAGCAATCTTTTGAACCTTCCACCTCAAAATAGGCCATTTTGACAAGATAGCATTGCCATACTCAGGAGCCCAGCTCTCAGCAAACGCGTAGTTCATCCCAAGCAAGCGAGCAAGATCACACAACGGTTGCATTCCTTTCTCTTCATCAGCCTTCACATCTTGTAGAGCCAATATATCAGCATCCACTTCTCTAAGAACCTCAACGATAGTTTTGCTACTGAACAAACACTCATCATCAGTACTACTATAACTTGCTGGTACAGGAAAACACAAGGGAGACCTCACTGGAAAGCGTCTCGAAGAATTTATTGTGTCCTCTTCATCTCCAGAGCCGAGCAATTTGCTTCTCGCCTTGGAGATCTCGTTCTCAGGAAGATTGATTGAAACTCTCATCTTTGACTTCGTTAAGTTCATGTCTGTTAAGAAAAGAATGTCATGCTTATAATGAAGTCATAAGGTAAAAACAAGATTGTAAGTTTATTATAAGGGCGTGTTTGGATTACCCACATGATAATGCAAGCTTGTAAGTATGTACTTCATTATGTAAACCAAACATACCTGAATTCAGGCTACTACTATGCAATGGAGAATTTTTCAGTATGCTTTTGGGAAGATGGCTTGGTGAGTTTGCACAACAATCCATCTCAACTGGATTCTTGAACTTACTCCAAAGACAATTAGACTCAAGATTCATCTTTGGCAGAACCGGCGCCATTGCAAACAAGGCGGCATTAAAGGTGGCAACTCGAATTGGTTTTCCAAACGACGAAACCTTCAATTCGCCATTTGTGTGAATTGAAGCCTTTTTAGGATGAGACTCTTTCTTGTACTTGCGTCTTGAGCCAAACTTTCCAAGCTTTCTGATCACAAGTCTAGGCCTTGGCCTCCTCCATATCCTTGAATAAAGCCTTCTGATGTTGTTGCCTAAGAAAAAGAGAAGTTGCTGAATTTTTTTGCATGATACACCATGGCAATTTTTTGAATCCATATCTAATTTGGAGGTCAATAGAAGTGTTCTTGATCTGGAATTTCAAAATGGGTTAGCAAGATTTCATTTTTTTGAGGTGGGTCTTTGTTATTTTTTGTGTTCTCTTCTTGGGTAGTGGAGAAATCAAAGGTCTGTTATTGTTCTGCTAATACATGAAAAAAGGTAGTTACATCAAGAAACAGGACTTTTAAAGCTCAACTACTCCAAAGACTTAGCTGGGTGTTTGACAATTGAACAATTATGGTATGCATCTTTTGTAATCAACAAAAAAGGTTCACCAACTCCACTTAAATCTAGGCTCTAATGTGTTCATAATGTAGAAAAGATTGAAATTATACACCAATAAATTAACTAAGATGCCATCAGCTGTAACTGCATAAGTTCTAGCTGGGTATCATGAGTTGACTAGTGAACAAAGTACCTAAGCTTTTAACTGCCATACAAGATAAAAAATCTAGGCATTTTTTTAATTTCTAAACTAAACTATTTCACACATCAAAATATGATCCAACTAGAAACTCACATTGACCTAAAAAAACCTGGATACAAAATAACTCAGAATCCATTGATAACATGGCTTGAAATTTTAGGATTTAATTAGGTTAAGTATTTTTCAATTAGTAACTGGAAACCACCCAACTTTGAATTTAAACTATAATTAACCTGAATTTAACTTGTCCATCTTGATCTTAACTCAATAAGTGTGATGTATGCTTTTTTTTTGTCATTATAGTTGTCCCAAGTTTCCACTTAGGGCACATAGGATGGACTAATTCTAATCATTTTGTCATAAATGACTAGGGCTGTGGTCCAAGCTTCATATAAATAGATTAAGAAATATGGAGGAAAAGGACATGTTCCATGTTTATTGCTTTATCTCTATTTCATACATGTTCATAAGTCAAAAGGTTGGATGAACAGTAATAAAAAAGGTGGTGTAACAACCTAGAAAAAAGAAGGTATGGACAAACAAAAGCTGGATTTATATATTTGTCAAGTTTGAAAATTGAAGTCCAACTGAGATCACACTGAGGCAATAATGAGATAATGACATTGACATCTAATGAGAGCCAAATCCCAACTAGATTTTTATTAATGCAAACTCGAATTCATTACATTTATTGATACCAAAGCTAGAAACCAGAAAGTTAGAACTCCTAAGCCTAATCTCTCAGTCTCTGCTCTAGCTTAGCATTAACACATTCAGTCAGGCAAGATGATGCAGCAAACTTCAGAAGCCAAGTTGTGATCTTTTGATCTTAGGCGGAATCGGACACAACAACTTGTGCTGCAGCCAGCCTTGCAATGGGAACCCTGAAAGTCAAAAAATTGAGATGCTTAAAATGTTAGTTGAGATAGCTCTCATTTGAGAAGTTGAAGTGTTAGGGTGTGTTTGGCAACATAAGAGTCTGCATTATAAGGCATTCTGTGTCAACACCTTAGAATAGTCTTGTTTACCAAACAGACCCTTAATAAAAGTGGACAGGAAGTAACCTGAATGGCGAGCATGAAACATAGTCTAGTCCTGCCTTAGCGAAAAACGCCACAGATGAAGGCTCTCCACCATGCTCCCCACATATACCAATCTGTGCAGTGGCAATTCAGCAATTTAAGGGTTTGTTTGGATGTCATGTCATGCATAAAATATGCTATAAAATGCACTTAATAATCCCAATCCTCAAGAGCTATTGTTTTTGGTGATATGAAAAGTGAAGAGTCACTCACCTTCAAGTCAGGCCTTGCTTTACGGCCCATCTCTGTCGCGCGTTGGACCAGTGCCCCAACACCCTTCTGGTCAAGAACCTGAAATTGAATCACATTTCATGAGACCAAGGTTTGTGAATTGGTTTATGGGTCCGTTTGGATTACACTTTATGCAAAACATAAAGCATTGTCAAGTGTAATAATCCAAACGCAGCCTATAAGAATATATGTGTTGGATTTAAGTTAAAAAATGACCTGGAATGGGTCATTTTGTATGATTCCTTGAGCCAGATATGTTGGCAGGAATTTTGCAACATCATCTCTGCTGTATCCAAATGTCATCTGGGTAAGGTCATTGGTGCCAAATGAAAAGAACTCTGCTTCCTTAGCAATCTACAGCAAACAGATTTGCCACATCTCATTATATATACAAATCAAGTAGAAAAAACAACAAAACAAATCTTCTACTTATGGAAATATATACTCATAAAAGGATACCTCATCTGCAATTAGAGTTGCCCTTGGGACTTCAATCATTGTTCCCACCTTAAAAGGCACAGAGGAACTCATCTCAGCAAATACCTTCTTGGCCACACTTCTTATCAAGCTTGATTGATGGGCTAATTCCTGCCAATCCAAAAAATTCATTTAAGAAACTGAATTTTTTCAATACCAAGTAGCCATTCAGATGATAGCAATCATACCTGAGGTGTTCCAACAAGAGGGACCATTATCTCAGGGAAAACCTTGATCCCATTATTGCTCATTTTGATAGCAGCCTCAAATATTGCGCGAGCTTGCATTTCGGTTAATTCAGGATAAGATATCCCAAGCCTGATAAAATGACACATACCATCATGAACATACTAAAACAAACAATGAATTGTGAAGTTATGTTTTCAAGAAGGATAGTGATTAAACCTGCATCCCCGAAAACCGAGCATTGGGTTAACCTCGGATAAACTCTCAATCCTAGAAGTGATTTCATCATGGGTCACTCCAGTTGCAGCTGTAAGCTCACTGACAATCTGATCGACGTTGCCTTCTGGAAGGAACTCGTGCAATGGAGGGTCTAGTAGCCTGATGGTCACTGGAAACCCGTCCATGGCACGGAAAATGCCCTCAAAATCAGATCTTTGATAAGGCAATAGCTGATCCAGGGCTTTCTTCCTTTGATCAAGTGTAGCTGCCATGATCATCTTTCGCATAGCCTTAATCCTCTCGTCTGACGCGAAGAACTGGATCACAATTGAAACAAGGGGAAGTTCAGTTATAAGCCCAACTCATTTACATGAATAAAAAGAACACATAAGTTGGAATAAAAAAGATAAAGATGAAACCATGTGCTCAGTTCTGCAAAGACCAATGCCTTCAGCTCCATTGTTTCTAGCAATCAAGGCATCCTTTGGTGTGTCAGCATTAGCCATAACCTTCACAAAAAACACAAAGTTGCATCAATGAATATTTTCTCAATGGTTTCCAAAGGCAAAATTGTGAAAAATTAACATCTAGTGTGAAAAAGAACCTTCAAGGATCTGATCTTATCAACCCAAGCCATGAAAGTCTCCAAATTGCCACTAAGACCCGGAGGAGAGAGCGGTTGCTTCCCGAAAATAACTTCACCAGTAGATCCATTCAATGAGATCCACTCTCCTTCCTTCATAGCTTTCTTCCCAATCACAAGAACCTAAAAATGATAAATTCAAATAAGGTAAAAGTCTCATGTGGGTTAAAATCAAACCAACTTTTGTAAAATTACCTTCTCAGCATCATTCAATCTAATGTCAGAGCACCCAGAAACACAACACTTTCCCCATCCACGCGCCACAACAGCAGCATGAGAAGTAATGCCTCCTCTAGCTGTCAAGATCCCAACAGCAGCATGCATTCCTCCGACATCCTCTGGACTCGTTTCGGTCCTTACTAGGATCACACTCTTTCCTTGTGAGTTCCAAACCTCGGCGTCTTCAGCACTGAACACAATCTGGCCTACAGCTGCTCCAGGTGAGGCTGGTAACCCGGTTGTCATTACTTTCTCCTTGTAAGCTGATGGATCTTCAAACTAAACACAAAGGGAAAAAAATTTAAGTTTATTTGGTAAGCTCAAATTATAAAATCAATCTTTAATTCTTTATGTTTTATGGCCTCATTGATGATTGTACCTGTGGATGAAGAAGCTGATCCAAGTGCTGTGGCTCAACCATCTTGATCACATTACGAGAATCGACAAGGCCTTCTTTAACCATGTCCACTGCTATCTTGATAGCGCCTTTTCCAGTTCGCTTCCCAACTCGGCATTGCAACATGTAAAGTCTGTTTTCTTGAACAGTGAATTCAATATCCTGTTTTCAACCAACCATCATGAAATTAGCTAGTGCAAATGAAACATGTTTGAAACAAACAGATACAAAACACAAAATTTAGTAATTTACCATCATATCCTTGTAATGGAGCTCAAGGATTTCACAATTCTCCACCAGCTCCTTGTATGCCTCAGGCATACACTTTTTCATGGTGTCCAAATCCTGTGGAGTCCTAATTCCAGCAACGACGTCTTCTCCTTGAGCATTGACAAGAAACTCTCCATATAACTTCTTCTCACCCGTGCTCGGGTTTCTAGTAAAGAGGACACCAGTGCCTGAAGTGTCTCCCATGTTTCCAAATACCATGCATTGGATGTTGACAGCGGTTCCTTTCAGACCCGTTATCTGGTTTATGTTGCGGTATTTGATCGCTCTTGGACTGTCCCAGGAGTCGAAAACTGCTTGAACAGCTAGCTGAAGTTGCTTGTAAGGATCTGCATTTCATTTCAATTCAATTCAATCTCATCTGAAAAATCTTTTGGTGCTTAAGAAAATTAAACAAAAAATTGTGATAATATACCAGAAGGGAATGCTTGGCCAGTGGATTCAAGGTAGACTTTCTTGTACTGATTCACAAGCTCTTTGAGATCAGAAGAAGTCAGCTCAGTATCAGATTTCACTCCCTTTGCTATCTTCAAGCTTTCCAGTTTCTCCTCAAATGATGAGTGTGAAATTCCCATAACCTTCAACAAATTATTACAAGCCTCAGTTAGAAACTATATTCTAAACTGAAAAAGATAAAACTATACAAAAAAAATATCATGTACTACTCACAACATCACCAAACATGTCGAGGAAACGTCTGTAGGAGTCATAAGCGAAGCGCTCTCCACTCTTCGCAGCTAACCCAACAACCACCACATCATTGAGTCCAAGATTCAGGACTGTGTCCATCATGCCAGGCATAGAAATCTTGATACACACAAAAACAAAAGGTTTCTATTAGTATTTTTTTGGTGAGTGATGATCATGATATCCAAGAAAGGGCAAGAATGAGTGTAAGAATTCATACAGCGGCACCAGAGCGAACAGAGACAAGCAGAGGCCTTGAAGGGTCACCAAGGAAGGCACCCATGTTAGTCTCAATGGTCTTCAATCCTACCAAAACATCATTCCACAAGCCAAGTGGTAGTTTCTTGCCATTTTGCTGATACTCTTGGCATGCTTCAGTTGATATGGTTAAACCGGGTGGGACCGATAACCCTATGCTGCACATTTCTGCTAGATTGGCTCCTTTTCCTCCCAGCTACACTTGCCACATTCAAATGGTTAGCATAAAGAGGAAGAATTGAGTCGGTTCGGGTTGGGCCATATGGATTCGAGGATTCGAATCATTATACCAATTATGGTCTTGGGATTGTTTGAAATTAATCAAATGGTTAGCTTAAAGAGGAAGAATTCTATTCAAAACATATTTAATTTTTTGTATATAGTTAGCTCAAGTAAGTGCCAACTCATGTAAAAAAATTTGCCAACTTAACTTGTAAGATCAACTCAAATGACACCTCACCATTTTTAACTTATAGTTGACTTTAGTAGCTAAAGTTTGGGATCAAACTCAAAAGTTAACCACTAATTTGGAGACTAAAAAGTTGGGAGCCATATATAGTAAGAATCTACCATAGTTTATAGTCAACTGAATTCATAAAAAATAGCTTTGATTATTTCAAGTTCAAATATGTTTTATTTCGGTTCGCTTCGGGTTTGGATCATTCATCAGATCATCAGATCATGAGATCAAATTATTAGAATTATGAATCTCAACAACATACCAAAGCCTTCATGCTCTTGTTGCCTTCACTCCTTCCTTTTCCAAAAGTGAAGACTCTCTGCATCATACAAGGAACAAAGTTTTATTTAATGTGAAAGAACAGTCAAAAAAAAAAAAAACTTGTATAAAAATTCATACCTTTGGAGCACCAAGATCCATGAAGGTAGGCATGGTTGAATTTGAGTAGGAGTCTTAGTTTGTGAGTATGATGATGAGCTTCCTTAGCTTTAGTTCCTTAAATATTGGTGTCACCTGAGCCTGATTTTGCCATGTTCAATGCCCATGCACATGATTTCAGAAATTTGTTATGAAAAAAACCAAAAAATTCACCAGATGGCAAAATAATCTGTTGCAACTGAAATAAGGAACTGAAAGTGTTCTTTAATTTATTTGTTTTCTCTGCAATTTTGACTAAAACCCATACCTTGGCTTCAACAAACAAAAATGCAGACCACCCACTGTGATAAATTACACAGACCACCCACAAATTAGGGGTTTTTGCACGAAATCACCCTTGTATAAGGAGAATTGTTCAAAACAGACCCTCAAACAAGGGTTGCTTGTTTGATGATTTTGTTTTCTAACAAGGGTTGCTCTGAAGGGACAGTGGTAATTTCCAGATCTTTGATTTGCTGGACAATTACTCAGATGGATAAGAGTTGTTGGACAATTGGATTAATTTGTGACCTTTTTATGCAAGGGGAAATTTTAGGTTAACAAGTTTTTAGCCTCATATTACCTAAAAAAAAGGGTTTTGTTTTTGTAGCTAAAATTTTGGAATATAACATCAAATTGTTGAAGGAAAATGTCAACCCGTTTGCAAAATATTGAAAATTCATAGAGGATTCATGGAATTGCCTATCTATAGTAATTTTTTAAAATCTCATAAATATAAACACTAAAAATTCTGAAATATGTAAAGGATTTCTTCACCACAAAAAAAGGATTTGTGTCACTTCACGTTCTTTCTTCTTCGCATTTCAAGCAGAGAGCCTGATACACGTGCTTTAATTTTTTACTGATTCAATCGTGTGTTCACTCAATAATTTCTTTAAATAATAGTATTTTTTAGGATAAATGTTTTAAAAAGATATTTAACTAGTGTTAAAACACCACATTGTTTTTCGACCAAAAAAAAACACCACATTGTTTTACTTATTTTGTTTAATTTTTTTTTTCTAACAAGGTTTCCGTGAAGGAAATAGTCAAATAGTGGCCATTTGAAATTACATGATCTAGTGAGTTTTGCTTATCTGACTTTGTAGTTTTCTTTTGCATAAATGATCCGGTTAGTTTGTATAATTAGGAACAACTAGTTGAAGTACGTGATGATTTTATTAAAAATTATACAGTATTATGATATTAATATAAAATATAAAATATATGCACATAATATTGTAATAAAATTATATAATTTATAAAAAACTTTTAAAATATAAATTCACTCAAATTGAATATTTTGAAATAATTTTTTTTCTTGAGTCTAAAAGTAAAATAAATATCTTAATATTTGTATAATATATAGCATAAAAATATCTTAATAATTTTCCTATTTATCATATCCAAAAATAAAAGATTAATTTTTTAAAATTAAGAGTGGGATTTTTTATCCATTGATTATAGAGATATAAGATCATACGTACATTGCACTATCTTTATATTAAACTTAAATTATTTTGCCAAAGATTGATTTTAATAAAAGGAGTGGTGTGTTCCAATCTAAAAGTGACATATGTCGTTTAATAATTTTTTTAACCTTTTTGCCAAAGATTGATTTTAATAAAAGGAGTGGTATGGTCCAATCTAAAAGTGATATGTGTCGTTTAATAATTTTTTTAACCTTTTTGCCAAAAATTAATTTTAATAAAAGGAGTGGTGTGATCCAATCTAAAAGTGACATGTGTCGTTTAATAATTTTTTTAACCTCTACTTTATTATATAGTTATGATGACTAGGTAGATAGCACCACATATCCTTGTTTCATAATACATCATTTATATTGGCATCTTTCATTCACCTCTTATTTTCCTTCTTTACAAAAAAAAAATCAACCTATAGCATTTTTCGTCAACAATCCATCACCTCCAAACGTTTTCTATCCAAAAAAAAAAATGAATCTTCATCAATGGTAGCATTTTTGGTAGCTCCGAATTGCTCTTATAAGTTGTACCACCACATTTTCCATCTTTGAATTTGAAACTGCAGGAACTCTATACATGTATATATGCACTTATGTGGATATCAAAGCACCAAACCGATTTCTTTTTTTCTTTTTTTGGTTGAAAGCACCAAACCGATTTCTTAATTATACTTACCAAAAGTTTGATTACAAAAGTTCAAGATGAATCAGTATTGACCCGGAAGTTCTTACAAGGTTAAAAAGGTGTCTCTAGTTCTGGTCAGAATATACAGGATCAATTCTCTTCAAGGAAAGTCGACGTTGCTGGGATCAAGATTCTGGCTTCCTCAGCTGCCAGATCTCTCATATCCTGTCCAACCCAAATGCCTTTGATTTTAATAGTGGTGTCAAATTTGAATCTTTCAAAAGACAAGCTTAATACAAGGCATGCTAAGAGTTTACTGTAAGAATACCTGTGTAATAGAAGCTCAACCAGCAAGATGGTGTCGTCAACTCTGTATACAGGTTGTAGGAATCACCGGAAATGGAGGAAAGGCGAAGAGAAGTTGGCCTTTTTCACATTTATAAACAGAATCGAATGAAAGGCCAGATAAATGTCACATTGTTGCACTTAAGCAACATTCATTCACTAAATGGGTCACTTCACCACCTGCATATTTCAATATACAAAAAGGGACATGTCTTAGGAAGTCCATAAAGAAAATGTCAAATTTCCAAACTGATGTTATGAAACAGATATGAAATTTTTTCTAATGACTTGGCTCTGTAGAAATTGAGGAGGATATATAGAAGAGGATTCTAGCTATCAAACATAAAATGCATTCAAAGTATTCTTCAGTGCATTAATTCCTAAGTTTCCTTCCATGTGAAACTTCAAGCTATCTTCACAATGTAGCTTTTGAATCCATACCTGAATCTTATTTCAGTTAAGTTTTTTTTTGTTTACTTTCAACAAGCTCAAGTTCGTTTTAAGACTTAAAAAGCACCTAGAATCCTGGAGTGTGAAAAATAGTATCATCTCAACCAGGGCATACCATGACCACATAATTCTTAGTTTATTACTATGTTTTACTAATATTAATGTATCACAAATCAAGGGTACAGAAAGCAATTGCTAGCACTCCAAAATCACAACAGGTTGAAAAGTAAGCAAAATATCAAAATCCAGCACTGGTATTTTTTGGTCAACATCTTGAGCAACTATTACTTGCATATAATTTGTCAAGGAGCTCCATAAATGGAACAAAATGCAAAGGTACTACGAGAAAAGATTTAACTCACTTGTACGCTTTTCAGACCCTTGATGTGGACAATGATGATTGTTATATCATCTGTTCGATTTTCATGCTCCAACCACTTCTTGTATGACTCTCCTGCAATCGATGAACATGCATCACGAGGATCTATATGCCTGGCAACCTATACCATACACGAATCGCAGCAACTAGATCAGGAGAGAAAAACAGTTACACTAGCCGATAAAGGCAATTAGTAATGCATGTAAATAACAATTTAACTCTACCACATCATATATAAGAAAGATTAATCATTCAACCCATATACCTTCTTGTTAATTAAATTCCACGGAGAAATATTACAACTTCTAAAGTAGAAAACCGCTAAGATAATTAATTAGAAGTTTATCTATTCAAACCATCAATGTGCCAACAGATATGAAAAAGACTCATTAAACATAACATTCAATCACATGTATCAAGTACTAAATAACAATGAACCATATAACAAAAATTACATACCAAAAAGGTTTTATTTTGCAAGACATACCATATTGACAACTGTTTGGCTTGAAAGGAACTCAAAGACTCCATCACTTGCAACAACAAAGAATTGATGATCAGGAGTGAGTTGAACAACTGAAACCTCTGGAATTGCCACAACACCAATCTTTTCAGCTGTACCATCTCCAACGCTCCTTGTGAAGGCGGTCCCAGGAAACATTGCATCTTGTACCCACAACCTAGGAGGGTCATTACCTTCGGTCTCTTCATTGCCCCATGCCTGAATAGTAGGATCCTTAAGTCCCTCAACTTGATCAACACTCAAAACCCTAGCGCCACAAAGCTTCACCCTTTCACATTCATCCTTCCTAAACGGTGTCTGATCACAAGACAGATCTTTCGCAACTATTTGATTTCCATCTCTAATTCCAATCACAGCTCTAGAATCACCCACATTCGCAACATAAAGGGTATCCCCAATAACAAGCACGGTTATAGCCGTTGTCCCACTCATTGAATCATCAATCTCACTGTTATGTAGTTCCTCATTTGTGGTGGCAAATGCATTGTTGTAGGCTTTCACAGGATCTTCCACCAATAAGGGGTCTTTTGAAAGTAGCTCTACTAACCTTTCCTTCACAAAATTCGAGCATTGAGTTCCAAATAGGCCGTGCCCATCAAATACCCCAAAGAAGTGGATATTTGGATTGCCATTTAACTGTGTATTGATACTATAGCTATCTTGATTGAACTTATCAGGAGAGTCAGGGTAGAAGCCCTTCTGTGTAAGTACAGAGTACTCCACTCTGAAGTTGTGCGACGGTATAGAAACCGAATCCAGCGATCTCTCTGTAAAGACGGGCAATGTCTGCGCCCCTTGAGACCCTCCTTCATGATGTTGTTCATCATTTCCGTTTGCAGGGTCGCGATGAAAACAACAACATCGATCACGGCTAAAACACTTGCTATAAGCACAACCCATGTTCCCAACACTAACTTGAAAGCAGATTATTCACGAGCACTCACTAGAAACAACAACCCTATGAAAGAAGAACATCAAACAGACGATTCACCAACTGCCTAAAGCCATGAAATCAGCCAAATGGGTACCCTATTGAATCAGCATTTCAGCAAGTTTTTTTTCTTTGTTCAGCAAAGTAAACCCACAATGGAGGTTAAAGAACAGATACCTCGTCAACAACAAGCAAGATAGATGAACACGCCTTCTGAAAGTAGAGATGAACTAAGGGCACCTCATCTTGAACAAGGATCACAATTCTGCTTGCTGGATATGAAAATTGAAAAGTGGTCTTTGTGGGTAATCCAATCAACACAAGATTAAAATAACTCGATTCCCTTTTCGCCCAAAACCATAAAAAGCCCTAAAGAATCAATCAAACCCTAAAGAAAGGATTTTTATTTTCAACACTTCTAGTAATCAACCTCAAGAGAACGTGCGGTGGGGTATTGTGGAAAAGGTGAGCAAGAAGACATCAAACCTCAGCATAAAGTGAAAGCAGGCTAGTTCTTTTTGGGGAGATTTAATGCTTTTGAATACTCCTATCTTTTTCCGTAGGAGTTGAAATAACAGAAATTTCCCAAATTAAATTGAAAACCCTAAGAGTAGAAAGACGGAGTAAGCGACAGGGATGTAGTAGTCTAATTAATGGAGATTGAAAAAGATGCTTTTTTTCACTCTTTGATTTCTGAATTGGAAACGTTAGAAATTGAATTGGGGAAAGCCCGTGAAGAAAGAGGGAATGAAATGTCGAAAAAGCAAAAGGTAATCCGCCATGAAACAAATCATCTAGTAGTACTACGTGAGTTGAGTGACAGTGATGGGATTGGAACGAGGGAAGAAGGTTGAGAACTGAGAAGAGTGAAACGACGACGTATAGGATAGACAAAGGCAAATTCGATACCCAGAGGGAAAAAGGACAAGGAGAGTGGAAATTGTGAAACCAATTATTAAAATACTCCCTCCGTTTTAAAATAATTATCATTTTAATTTTTGACACGTATTTAAAAAAAAAAATTGTACAAAACTACCCTTTTAAGTAAGTATGCATTAAGTATTTTTAAAGTCATTCGATTATGTTTTGAAAAATAAATAGAAATATTAATTGGTGTTTTATATGGGAAAATGTTGTTTTTATAGGGGTATAGCTTTAATTGAATAAAGGTACACTTGGAAAAAAGTGGACAAAATATCTTAAATGATAATTGTTTTTAAAAAAAACTAAGATTAAAATGACAATTATTTTAACATTGAGGGGTATATTTTTAGATATTTGGCCAAATTTCAGACTTGCAAGTTGTTGTAATGGCGATGACAAAGGTTCAGATTTGTTTCGACCAAAAAAAAGGTTCAGATTTGTAACGTCTTAGGTTCTGTTTTAGATTTAGTGGTTTAAAAACAAGGGAAAATTGTATTTAATCACCCTTTATTTTACACTTATTGCAATTAACCACTCTTTATATTTTTTTCTACACTTAACCACCCCTTATTTGTAAATATGTGTATTTAACCACCCATTTCGATGAAAAACGCTATTTTCTTCGTTAATTAAAGTAAATTACGTTCTTACCCTTCTTTTTTAATTTTATTTATAATAAATAAAAGAATTTAGGAATAAATTGAGCTTGGGATTTCATTATCATTGGATTTCGGCCTACATTTCAACCTTTTGAATCTCGAGTCATCGTTCATCAACTTAGATACGATCGACTCCAAGGGACGCTCAAAGTCGTCAAAATCAAATCCAAAACCCATGGTTTTTGCATTGGCAAATTCGTCTTTCTTCTTCGCCATTGGATGGAGGGAATGAATTATTATGGTAGAAATTAGGTTAAAGTTATCGGCGTATTTGAACTTAAAAGTGTCAATTATGGTTTTTTCTTTATTTATTTATTTTAAATAAAATTTAAATAGAAAGGAAAAAACGTGATTTACTTTACTTAACGGAGAAAATGACGTTTGTCATTGAAATGGGTGGTTAAATGCACATAATTACAAATATGGGGTGGTTAAGTGTAGAAAAAAATATAAAGGGTGGTTGATTGCAACAAGTGTAAAATAAAGGGTGGTTAAATGTAATTTTCCCTAAAAACAAACATTTTAAAGGCACTGTTATTTGCACTAGGAAGCAAAGTAAAAGAAAAGTAAACATTGATTACATTCAAATATGGACAATTATTAGCTTATCTTTTTTTTTGAGAAGAAACAGCTCCTGATATATTAAGAACCAACAGTATAAAAATTACAGGCTAATGCACTAGGCATTTGAGAAATATGAGTATACAAAACCATTGCCATAGGGGGCAAGGAGAGACCAAATTGTGCAGCATTATGAGCCAAAATATTTTCCTTCCGAGGAAGAAAACCTAGCTGACAAAGAGAGAACGAAGCCAGAAGATGTCGAAGGACACGAATAAACATACCAAAAGAAGTTCTCGGAGGAGTGAGAGCAGAGCAAGCATTCACAACAGATTTACAATCAGTGGAAACCTCCAGCCTAAGAACACCAAAAGTCTGAGCTACTTGAAGACCCCATATTAAAGCTTGTGCTTCCAAAGATTCAATAACTGAACTAGGTTTTGAAGATTTACTCCCTAGAGCAATCAAAGAACCATTAGAATTGGATAAAATAAAACCAATGGCAGCCTTACCGTCAGGAGTCATACTCGCATCACAACAAAGATGATAAGCAAACAACAGAGGAGACGAGATGACCTCATTGCAAATATGAAGATTTGCAGGCAACAAAGGAGTGGAAGAGGCAGAATTAAGGAGATGTAAATTAACATGTTGTAAAAGTTGAACATGATCCTTGAAAGCACCATCAAAAACTCTAGCATTTCTGTTAGTCCAAAGAGCCCAAATCGAAACAGCCCATAAATTCAAGTCAGAGGAGGACAACAGAACAATAGCTGAGCACCACCACTCCCAAACAGATAAAGGAGAGAGACCGAGGAGAGTTTGAAGCTGAGGAAATTGTAACCAAAATTTCTTGGCAAAAGAACATTTCTTAAGAACATGTAACTCAGATTCAGTTTTTCTAAGGCATAGTGTACACACATCAGATTCGATAATTTTCCTACGCTTCAAAATTTGCAAACAAGGCAAGAAATGTTTAAGGGTACGCCAAAGGAAATTCTGCACTTTTGGAATAACATGAAGCTTCCAAATTTCCTTCCAAGAAGAAGCTAAATCAACTAGATTAGAAGAATTAGAAGATTCAGCAATGGTAAGAGAGTCAACAATAACTCGATAAGCCGACTTAACTGTGAATAAGCCATCCTTGGAATAGAACCATCTTTGCACATCAGGTGTGACCAAAGAGACAATCTGAATTTTTTGCAATTGTTGAAGGTCACAATTGAGAAGCCTATAATTAAGCTCATCCCATTTCCAATCGAACAAATTCCAATCAATAAAATCAGCAACAGGGAGATCAAGTTCTTGAGGAATAGGAGTGGAGATTAAAGAAAAGGTATGAGGTCTTGGGATCCAGTGGTCATTCCAAAACTTCACATTAGCACCGTTACCAATTTCCCAATAGAGACCCTTTTTAATGACCCAAATAGCTTGGTGGATACTCCTCCAAATATAGCTCGGATTAGAACCCAAAGAAGAGTTTAGAACATCAGATTGAGGAAAATATCTAGCTTTTAAAATTAATCCAGCAATAGAACAAGGCATCAAAAGGAGTCGCCAAACTTGTTTTGCTAGCAAAGCCAAATTGAAAGCTTCAAAATTCCTGAAGCCCATGCCACCATTTTCCTTAGCGACACAAAGAGTGGGCCATTTAGCCCAGTGGATTTTCTGATGTTCTTGAGAACCCCACCAGAATTTAGCAACAATTGAGTCTAGTTCAAGACAAACAGACTGAGGAAGCTTGAAACAACTCATGACATAGGTGGGAATAGCTTGCAGAACAGCTTTGATAATTACTCCCCTACCAGCTTGTGAGAGAACAGAAGATTTCCAGCCTTTGGCTTTCTTCCTAACTCTATCAACCAATTGTTCAAAAATTTTCTTTTTTGATCTCCCGATTACTGTTGGAAGGCCTAAATATTTGTCATGAGCCTCCACCTCACGAAAACCAAAAAGCAGCAGCAAAGCATCTCTTTGAAGTTGAGCAACATTGGGACTAAAGGAGATTTGAGATTTGTGTACATTAACTTGTTGACCAGTTCCATCAGAAAAAACCCCAAGCAAATCCTTGATGTATTGGCCTTCTTGTAAATTGGCTCTAGCAAAAATGATGCAGTCATCAGCAAAAAGGAGATGGGAAACCTTTGGAGCGGTAGAAGCAACTTTAATCCCATGTAAATGGCCTTGACTTTGAGAAACAGAGAACAAACTAGACATTCCTTCCATAACAAGAAGAAACAGAAAGGGGGATAAGGGATCCCCTTGTCTAAGACCACGTTTAGGAATAAAGGAGGATGTAGGAAATCCATTGAAAAGAACAGAAAAGGAGACAGAGCACACACATTTAAGAACCAAATTAATCCATCTAGAATGAAAGCCCATGTGTTGCATCACTCCTTTAAGATAACCCCATTCAACTCTGTCGAAAGCTTTAGACATATCGAGTTTGATGGCCATGAAACCTCTACTTCCAGTCTTTTTCTTTTTCAGGTAATGAAAGCATTCAGCAGCAACAATGGCATTATCAGTGATAGATCTACCCGAAATGAAAGCACTCTGATTATGACTAATAGAGTCATCTAAGAGAGGTTTAAACCTATTAGCAATGCATTTAGATACTAGTTTATAAGCAACATTACATAAGCTAATAGGTCTAAGATCGGTCATACTAGAAGGATTATCAACCTTGGGAATCAGAGACAAAAAGGTATGATTCAAACTAGAAGGCATGTCACCACCATTCAAAATATGAAGCACAAAAGAGGTAAGGTCCTCACCAACAGTACTCCAATGATTTTTATAAAACAAAGCAGGCATACCATCTGGACCTGGAGATTTGGAAGGATGCATTTGATTCAGAGCAGCAATAACCTCAGGAGCTGTAAAATCAGAAATCAAAGCAGCATTTTCAACATCAGAAATCCTCCTAGAGATTCCAGTCAACAAATCAGGAGGAATAATCGAGTTTGATGAAGAAAAAATATTTTGAAAATACGAAGTGGCAACCAAAGCAATCTCATCATGATTGGAGACCAACGAACCATCAGCTTTGACAAGTTGCTTAATTTTATTCCTTTTCCTTCTATTATTAGCTTTCGAGTGGAAGTAAGTGGTGTTTCTATCACCACAAGAAAGTTCATTTGCACAAGCACGTTGATGCCACATTAATTCCTGTTTTGTGAGAAGAGCATCCTCTTCAGATTTGAACTGGAAGAGAAGGTCAGGATCATCAGGAGACATTGGATGACAAAGCAAACTCGAAATCTTATCTTGTAAAAGTTTGAGTTGTCTTTCAATGTTACCAAACTCAAACTTGTTCCAGTGCTGCAAAGCATGTCGAGTTGAGACCAACTTATCAGAAAACGACACGTTGCCCTGAGAAGACCAAGAAGATTCGACAAGACTAGCATACCCAGGAGCACCTATCCACATTGCTTCAAACCTAAAAGGGCGATGAACTCGAGGTTGTCTCAAAACAGAAGTACAAGGGTCAACAACAACAGAAATAGGAGTATGGTCAGAACCCCAGTATCCTAGGTTAGATATACTAGCATTGGGAAACCTAGAATGCCATGATGGAGTAGCAACAGCACGATCTAAACGCTCTTGGACACGGTGATTACACTTTCTTCCATTGGTCCAAGTAAAAACACCGCCATGCCAGCAAAGCAGAGACAAATTACAAGCATCAAGAGCTGATTGAAAAGCATTCATATAAGGCAAACTGAGAGAGGAGCCACCATGTTTCTCAGAAGAATAAAGGACTTGGTTGAAATCACCAACACAAAGCCAAGTATTTCCATCTTCCAAAGACAAAGTGGTAAGTAAACTCCAAGAGAGATGTTTGTTTATAGCTTCAGGCCAACCATAGAAGAAAGTAGTTCTCCAATCCAAACTACCAGAAGCAGTCAGAAAGCAACATCTATATGGTGATTAGTGTAGGAGGTGATAGACAAATGAACCGAGTCATCCCAAAAAAGAGCAACTCCGCCCCCCCTTCCATGACTATTAGTAGCGAAAGAGCCAGCAAAACCTAACTTTAAAGCAACATTACTCATATAATTTACAGTGGATTTTGTTTCCATAAGAAACAAAACATTGGGAAATTCTTGTCTAACAAGCTTGGAAAGACGAGCAACTGCACGGAGGCTTCCCATACCTCTGCAGTTGAAACTTAGAAGTTTCATGATGTCCGGCGGAAAGAGGATGTCTCCTCTTCCGCCGATATCTTAGATAAATTATTTGGAGCTTCAGAAACTGGAACCTCAATAAGTTGTTTTTTATTGGCATAGGATTCAAGAGGGGAAGTGAAAGGAAAAGTTCTCTTACCACCAGCATATATAAGATCTGGCTTAACTGATTCAACCTTTTTGATATGACGCTTTCATGTGCCTCGAGAAGAGTCTTTATTAGTTGTGACAGAAATTGGAACCTCAACAATAAGACATTCAAGATGTGACTCCGAACAAAGAACAACCGGGGAAGGCAAAATCAAATTGTCCTGATGATGCACAATGTTTTCAGGAGGTACAGAAATCACTTTCGGGTCTCCAACATAGCAATCTTCAACAACATCATCAGTCTCCATAGCCAAATGTCGAACTTGTTCAGAAATTTTGTCCAGTTCTGGAGCACAATGAGAAACTGTAGGGACATGATCTAATATATCAGATACATCAATGTCTCCAAGTAAGATAGAATTTAACAGATGTCGTCCACCCTTCTTCTTTGCAGAAGGCAATAAATCATCCAAACCTCTTTCACCATCCGCTGAAGAGACAGAAGAGGTCAAGGGTGGAGCCCTTAACCAAGGGCCGTACTGTTTGTCAAAGCCTCTAGCTTCGTCATCATCACATTCAGCTTGAACATGTCTTAATTTGCCACATATGTAACAGAAATTTGGCAATTTTTCATATTGAAATTGGATCCAAACTTCACCCAAATTAGATAAATTCAACACAGCTCCACGTCTTAAAGAAAGATTGAGATCCACTTCAACTCTTAGTCTCAGAAAACCTGAAAATTCCGACAAGGAATTTTCATCCGAGGGCAAGAAATTCTTGAAGAGATTACCAACAACAAAAGCGGTGTCCCTAGTCATTGCATTGAAAGGAAGATCCAAAACCCTAACCCAGAACCAAGTCGAATCAAAACGGATCTGAGAAGGCTGTGAAGAACCCGCCTCTTTAAGAACAAGCAAAGTACGATCAAAGGACCAAGGCCCATCTTCTAAAACCTTACGCTTATCTTCAATACACTTAAATTGAATAGCAAAGAAATTGACTTGAATAGATCGAACAACAAACCCTTTGCGCAGTTTCCAGGCAAGTTTTAGAGTATTTCTGAGGGCATGTAGATTGAAGGGCTTATCTGAGAAGAGTCGACCTAGAAGACAAAGCGAGGTTGGATCTGAGGAAGAACCTTGCTCATGAATTTGCCCATGGATTTCATCTCTTTCAGCTTGAGTAAGATAAAGATCTTGCAACACCGGAGTAGCCATCAGAAGAAGAACAGAGAAAAGAAACAGTAGATAGAAGAATACGGGAGAAATCAGAAAAACTAGCACAAGGCTAGAGAAACCCTCACAAGCAGGAGGGAAGAGAGTTTTCTTAAAGGCGAAGAAAGACTCCAATTACAAACTTGACGGCAGTGTTTTGAACGAGCGAATTAAGAGTCTAGCTAAGCTTGTACTATTAATGTTATCGGGAACATCCTTATTAGCTTATCTAATCGTTAACTAGTCAAATCTTCATGATTATTGGTTGGCAATTGTCAATGTGATTGGCATCCAAAGTATTCTTGTACTATTATCATTTACACTATGAGCAACTTGTAGAAATTTAACTAGACTTAGTATTGTTGAATTTGATCAATAATATTGGCCAATAAAATCTAGCTATACACAAAATATTAAGAAATTATCATGAATAACTTGTTTTTTTTTATATAAAGGTAAGAATTTGGTAACTAGACAAGTCTGGTAACCGAGAGGCATCAAACAAGACCGGCTAAAAAGAGACACGATTAAAACAAGATAAGAGATCAAGCAATAAGAAACAAGCAACCAAATAGAAGGATTAATCGTAAATTTAGGCTCGAGGTGAGTAAGCACTATAAGAAATTTCCAATAAAATGGTCAACTCAACTTGGGGTGTGCGAAAAGGACAATTGACCTCCATTCGAAATGAAGGATCTTCAATCACAAATAATCAGTTGAAAACAAGGCAAGCATATGGTTTTCAAATGACATAAAATATCATCGGTTTTCTAACCTATGTCCTAAGGGTATGGGTTAAGAACATTTATATAGAAAATTTCAAATATATTTTGATTGTTTAACATTTTTAACATTATTTTATAAGGGTTTATGCTTTCCTTCTTAGGGTTTAATTTCCAAATTCGGTATTCTTATCCTATGCATAGGTTAGAAAAACCGAAATATTATTTATAAAAATATTTTAAAGCAATTTTTTTTAATCATAATATGTCAAAACATAATATTTATAGAAAAGCAGAAAGTAGTTATTAAATCCCCATTTTCATTTGTTAATTTTATTTATGTATGAGACTTATGAAAAATACTACAATCATCCAAGTTCTAACTTTTGTTGTCAAATAAGGGGATCAATAGTAATAATTACAAGTGGATTTGGATCAATACAAATTTAATGATTAAAGTAAAAAAAGAAGAGCTAATCATATCACAAATACTAATCAATCAATTAAATTCCCACCAAATCTGGTGCTCAAATGAGTCAAATCTCTTGTGATTTCTCATATATATACAACACTAACCAGTATTTACTAACATTGTTAAGAACAAGTTTGAGGTGCTCCTCTTCATCCTAATTTCGTATAAATCAGCCTCAGAGCCGTTGAATGAATGTCCATGGAGAATAGATCGGCACAATTGTTGAGTTTAATGGAGCTTGAAACTCTGCCTAAAGAAAAGGTAAGTATCCGAATTATTGCTCAACATCTAAACAAAGCTATCGGTCGATCTTGTGGTGAGTCTTCCCCACCTACCTTACCTGGACCACCCTTTTTTATGGATTCGTTATAAAACCTTTGAGGGAGGGGGAGGCTCATATTGTTTTAGATAAGAGGATCCCGAAAAATGTTCCTTTTCTTCATTGTTTCTTTGTGCTTTTCTACGAATTCTAGAATCAGATAAAGCAGTTCAATGGTACGGGGAAAAGGAATCCCCTAGTCCTGACTAGAAAGAGGAGCTAGCAGCATTCGGGTGAAAGCGATGGGAAGAAATAGCAGCTGCTTGGCCCTTTCCCCTTGGTATTGATGAACAATTTGATTACACTTTCTATTAAAACAATAATAGTGTGTAAGCATTTTATGATCGTTGAACAAAAGTTTGATACTGTAAAATCAACTCACGTAAAGTTTTTGATATAATGGGATTGGATGATTTTTTTTTATTAGGTAAGAATTAGGGTGTTCTCCTTATGGAGGGCGCCCTAGAGCATCCTTTCGGATGAGAATCATAAGTTCTGAGTGAGTCTTGATACACTCAGCAGGGAGACTGTAGCCCAAATTAGCAACTTTGTCGGCCACAGCTTTACATTTCCTAAAGACATGGTTAATCGCTAAATCCTGGTTTCCATGAATGGAAACAATAATATCAGCGATAATGAGTTCGATCTCCCAAGGACACTGTGTTCTCCCTGTGATGGCGTTTATGACCTAGAGATTATCCCCTTCAATTTCTACTTTTCCTAACATTTTGACTCTAATTTGCCTAATTGCTTCCCGAAGGGCAAGAACTTCAACCTTTAAAATTGACACTTTACCAAAGTTAGCCGTCATAATATCAGTAACCTGGCCAAGGTAATCTCTGAGGTGGGGTTTTACGTATTGATTAGTCGGGTTTGACAGATTATAGGTCAATTAAATTCTAACATGAGTGTATTAAGATGGGCTTGGCCCAAAGATGAAAATAATGGCAGAAGATTCGGGCTATTTGATACAATGGGCCTAAATGGACAGCCCAATTATAAACTGGTCTGGTCCACGCTCCAAAGAGTACAATATGTAATGGTAACCCATACAAAAGGAGACAAAATTCATCAGGCTAAATACCCCATTTTATAGTATCGTTTCAATTTTATTAGATGCCTCCAAAGAGGCTTGGTACGTGTATTTCTACACGTTTCAATGTTTGGCAAATTTGTTATCAAGTCATAAGCAAACGATTGCTAGTTCAGTTAGGCTTACCACGTACAGTCCAGACTAGACAGTAGACATGTATGGTCCGGTCTGGTTACGATCCGGTCTTAGACCGAAGGTCCGAATTATAATAATATATTACTGATAAACTTTATAATAATTATTCATAAACGCCATATAATCATTAATACTTTTTCAAAAAACTAAATTTAAATGTTACCGTCTACGAAAATAAATCCAATCTAAGACCGGATCGGTATAGAACCGTGAATTTTAAGTTATTTTTTAGACCGTTCTTGAAGTCGTGAAATATAAACTTTTTGGGTTTACCAAAATCCAGTCCACGCTCCACATTATATTTCTTCTATAGTCCATACACATTATATTTTTTGTCTACTTGTTTGGAGAGATTGTTGGCACTCCCAGTCTCCCACATAGGGAAATTATCATCGGCATATATATAACGAGGATAATCACTATTCACTACTCATATGTTTAAGTTTTTGGATTAGAAGATAAATCTCAACATTATATGTGAAATAGTAAAAAAAACCTGACACATTACTCATTTATATCGGCCTTCTACACTTCTCCTAGATTAAAAGATGTCAAAGTCAATATTCCCTTTTCCCTTTCCTCATGTATTAAATTGTCAATTGCTTAGGTGGGCACTTTCCAAATGACACATACATGAATTTAAAATCACTTTAATTTTGTGGGTGCAAAGAGCATTAACCCAACAATCTATGCTGTGTCAATCACAGAAACCATAAATGGCTTACAAACACACTTGATCCATCATATCTTTGCGGGTACCTTCCATATCTAATCCTAAAACAAAACACATTGCTCTCTACTCAAACACACACACACACACTCCTATCTTATATAGTTAATTAACCTAAAAAGAAGCGACAAGAAATTATATTGGCTCTACAAACTTATAATGAAACCCTGCCATCGCATTAATTCTAAGCATGCGTGTCTTTCACAAAGAAAACATCACCACTTATTAGCTACCTATAAAATTCGATTTCAACTCCACTTAATTTTGTATGTATTGCATGCTTGGTACGTACTAATTTCCTCCTTTTTGCATGCAAAGATCGACACTGAACATATTACATATACGTAAATTTAATTAATTGAAAAAAAATATAAAACTCACACTGAAGAATTAAAAAAGGGATTTAACATATACTTATATAATAATAATAAAAAAAAACATATAATAAAAGGAGAGAGCAGGACAAAAAGTACAGAACCTAAGAGGAAATTTTTGAGCTAAGTAAAACCCAAAAAAAAATTAAAATAAACCCCCCAAAAGTTTAATAAAACCTCAAATATCTGCACTTTTCTTTTTTCCTTATTTTAAACTCCTTGATTCGAGCCCACCACCAGCATTACCAATTTGGGCCTGTAGGCCCAATAGGCCCACTACCCTTCCCACGCCATTTCCCCAAAAGTAGCTCCATCCTTATGCGTGACAATCCTCAGTGGCCTGCATCATCATGATGCGCCCCCATCCATCCATCATCACATCATCCATCATCATCCATCATCCATATAGATTCTTTTTTTCGCCTTTTCAGTTAACTGACTAATAAAAGAAAAAAGAAAAAAGAAAACTAACTGAATCCTACTCACTCCCCCTCTCTGTGATTGGTTCGCAAAGTATCTACCTCCTCCCGCCGCCGCCGTCGCCGCCGCCTCCGCCGCCGCTACTTCCGGCGGGAAGTGAAGGTCTGAAACATGACGCTCCCGGCGCCGGGGAACTCGTCGGCGGCGCAGCTCCTACACCTCATCCCCATCTTCTCCAATCCCGTCGCGACACGTGTCACAACCTCCCTCCCCACCACGTGGCTCCCGCTGGTGGTCGCAACCGACATGGTCCCCGGTCTGAACACCTGGACCACCCTCTTCAGCACCTCAACGACGTCGTCTCGCCCAACCTCCCCAACGAACTCGTAGCTGGCGTAGCTGTAACCGTCCTCGGGAGTCACGTGGATCGTCGAGTAACCGTCTCCGTCTAGTCCGTTCATCGAGTATCCGCACGGATCGAATCCGAAGTCGCAGATCAGGTAGCTCGGATTGATCTCGCCGATTCCGGTGATCTCCGTCATCTCCTTCCCGGCGACGTCGCCGGGCTTCGTGTCGCCCGGCCTCCGGAAGAACTTTCTTGCTAGGGTTTTATCGAGCTCCGTCATACAGACTTCAAGCGTGTAGGAGAGGTGATTCGGTGCGGACGGGTGTAGGATAAGGCTATCGTGGTCAGATGAATCAGCGGCGGAGAACACGTGCCAGGAGTGTGAGGCGAGATTGGACGGCATGATGGAGGCCTTACGGAAGGGGAGGTAGGGCGGTAGCGTGGACTCGATGTAGAGGATCTCTTCCTCGAAAGAGGAGTGAGGGAAGGGCTGGGAGAGCGGGAAAATGAAGCTGCCTCGGGAGTATTTCACGGCGGAGACGCGGAGGCGGAGGGAGGCGGCGTGGTGGATGAGAGGGCGGATGGATTGGAGGAGCTGAGTGGTCCCGCAGGTCTTGATCACGACCTTGGTTGGGTAGACGAAGAGGCTCGACTCCGAGAGGACGTAGGAGTCGAAGTGGGGGTTTCCGACGGCGGAGACGACGGTGCATTGGACGGCGTGGAGGATTTTCTCGAGGGTGGAGAAATCGAGGAGGCGGAGGCCCATGCCGGTGGGGTCGTCGCCTGAGAAGTGGAGCTCCAGGCGCTTCTCGAATCCCTCGAACCCTGAAACCGCCATTTTTGTTCAAAATTGAGGAGTTCGAAGTGAGGAATTGATGATCGGGGGATTGAATTGAGTTGAATTGAATTGGGATTGGATCGGAGAATGGGGAGGAAGGTGAGAGAGAGAGTGGTGGTTGGATTCATATTTATAGGGAGAGAGAGAATTGAATTGAATTGGAGAAGAGGGATTGATTTGGGGGAGAAAGATGGAGAGAGATTAGAGAAGGCATGCGGGTGAGGCAACCAAGAGTGTGATGATTGCAAGCATAATGAAGATGGAGGAATTTGGAGCTTGAGAGAGAACAAGATCGATCGATTATGGCTGCTGTGAATAATTTTTTTTTGCTTAATTTGGGTTTTGCTTTAATTTTGATGTTTGGAAAGTGAAGGAAGGAGAGGAACAGAGGAGGAGCAAGGATACGGGAATTAAGCCCACGCGCATGCGATTCTTCCATTTCCCGTATTTTGTTTGTTTGGGGATTTGAATTTGGATTTCTTTTTCCTTGGGGGAAAGCTAAAGAAAGAGACCGTCTATCCCTTTTTTTTGGTCGAGAGTATCGACTATATGAGTCGAAACAGATATCTCAAATACTATCGTGAATTTTTAGCAATTTGATTAGATGTTCAAAGGTAGAGATCATCAATCTTGCATCCACATAAACTTGATAAATTAATTTTTATCGACCAACTCAATCCAATAAAAGAAAAAATGATACGATTTTCTTTTTCGCCCTACATGGATAAACAGTAAATTAATTGGTATGACATATGACCATATTGGGTATTAATATTAGGAGGTCTGTTCATTTAATGAAAAACCAAGCCTTAGCATTTTTGCCAGCATTAAATTGAATCGGTTAGTAAAAACTGACTTACCTAATTTGTATATTTTATCAGTTAATTTACAAACCTTAAAATTTTATCATCACTAGAGAGTCCCTGGCCAAAAAAGGGGACTTTTTGTATTTTGGGATAAATGGTGGAATTTGTTGATAAAAGTGTTAATAATTAAAATTTAATGGTGAGTTGACCATTGGGCCATGGCTAGTGTTGACTAGCATGAGAATTCCAAGCAAAATTAGTGCAATTGGGCCGGGTTTAAATGATTCCTCAAATTGTAAATTCAAATCAAAATTATAAAGTTTACATTATAGAGCGTCAATTTAACATAGTACTCCAATCAAAACGAAACTCTTTAGTATTTTATCTTAACACTAGCTTATATTGTTGAAGTGTTGTATTTAATCAGTTGATTAAACCCTTTAACTCATAAATTCAACAATATCATGCATCATTCATCTTCAATAGTTTGATAAATTGGTTCATCAGTTCATGCATTTGCCACATTTCAATAAAACAATGCCTCTTATAATTAGAAGAAATTAATGAGTGCCAAACACATTCTAAGCTAGAGATAATCACAAGTATTAATTAATCCGTTTTACCTTCTTTTGTGTACTTGAAAGCTAAAAAAAAAATCACCTCAGTCATAAAAAGTAAAAAATAATCTCAGGTCCTTGTCCATTTCTCCCTTTTAGCCATACAAATAATTACCAAGTCCTTCATATTTATCCAATATAGTGAGTTGGAAGACTTTAGGACATACTAATGGTGTCTGCCCAAGAGTGATACACAAATATTTATAGCATTGTAGGAGTTTGGTATTCCTAATAATTGATCCTCATACTTATATATACTACAATATTACATACACTATCTAACAATATTCTTCCCCTTTTCACCTTTGAGCAACTCTTAAAATTATTAATTAATGCCCTATTTAACTAGCTTCAACATGGGTTAATTTCATTAATAACCGGTTGGTCTAGTAGGATGAGGTTCTAGGCTCGTTAGGTGTTTGTTCAAGAGGTTTGAAGTTTGAATCTTCCTGATAACGTGTATGGAAAAAACTAAATTGGGAGGGTCGCCCCCTACAATGGGCCTCTGCAATACCCGATCCGGACGTATAATAGGCCTCTGTAATACCTGATCCGGACGTAAATTAACTCTAACTAATCAAACCGGGCGAGAGATCTAAAGGGTATTATCATGTTAGACTAGATTCCTTGAGCTCATTCCTAAACAACTACAATTTATAAAAATAATAAGTTTTGCTTAAACTCTTATCATTTTTCATTAAGTTAAGTTCATATTTGGGATTCATTCCAATTAACTAGTGATATTCTTTGCATTCACTATGATTTTTGAAATAAAAAATAACATATTTGGGATTCATTCCAATTAACTAGTAAAAAAGAACTATGCTTTGCATTTACCATTATTCGAACTACAATTTAGCTAGTGTTTTTTTTAATCTAGAAGTGCAAAGTTTCACCTTGGACCACTCTACTTCCATGCTTATAGGATTGTGATTACAAATTTAAGAGTGGTGAATTTTTGTTCAATGTTATTGAGGCAACATATTATTCCATCCCTAAGTTAGCCAACATAGAACAGAAAGAACACTTCTTGTAAGGAGACATGTTGATTTTGTTTTTGTCATTTTCCTTACAAAATTTAGCAATTGGAATAATTCCAACTTTATAAATAATTATAATAACCGGCATGATTTAACAAATGAAGAAACACAAATAATTGAAAATGTATTCAACAAAATATAGTTAGACCTTAATGATAATTTACTACGTGTAACTAGCATATAACATTCACCCATCCCCCTATCATTTTATATATTTTTTTGTTTGGTCTTTGTTTTGGATCGCCCGATTCGATTATTTAACACTGCTCTACGCCTCTACGTACTTCCAGATCAGATATTTCATGCCGCATTTTAGAAGAGACTCTTCCAATATCAACTTTTCTATACATATCGTCAAGGAAATTAATTCAGACTCAAATCACTTGAACAACAATTAAGAAGTCTATTATTTCATAACATTCTTATGGAAAAAAATAAACACGTCAATTAAGAGATATATTAATAATTAAAATAGAAGGAGGAGGTAGTATGATTTGGAGGATTTTAATTGATGGGCATTTTCAAAGCGTGATATAAAAGTGGGGAAAAAAAACTAATATAAACACAAACAAAAAGGTGAAAATGAAAAAAAGAGAATCATGCATTGTTTAGGCCTGGGATATTATAGATTTGATGCGTGTAAAGGGACAAATTGTCTTTATAATAAAAAGAAGCATGCCTATAGAGATATAATCAAATTTCTCCCTTATTGTATACATAAATTAATACAAGTAAAATATTTTAATCCACCATTTGGGCATAAATATAATTAATTTAAGAACAATATACATGAATGGTAAAAAAGAAACCAGGCGTGGCTGTTGGATGGTGCATAGGCTCATGAGAATATCCTTGAATCCTGGGAGCAAAAGCCACTAGCTCATATCAAGCCATAGATGTCTCATCACTTTGATTCCTTTGCACTTTAAAGGTGACCAATTCTTGTTCAAAATGATTAAATGGGTTAGTAATATGCTGTGAATTTTATGAAATAAATCAAGTTTTTATTATAAAACCCAAGTATTTAATTAATCAGGTAGTGGTTACATAGGTTTTGTCTTATAATCCAATGTTAATCTCAGTTAGTCTCTCCATACATGCTGTCCGGAAGGATTAGTTGGGTCAATGACAAACGTACCGAAAGAGGAGGATCAATCGTTAAACTGGTCGCTCCGAGTAACTAATTAATCAGATAGCGGATAAATATGTTTTCGATTTCGTTTTAAACCTAGATTTTGTTGAACAACAGTTTTAAAATCTAGCGCAACTTTACTAGTAAATCTACTTAGTATTATTATTTACAAACGATGAGATACTAGTGTGAACTATTGGCATGCATAAAATATGATCCGATTCGATCAAGCAACACCATGATAACATAGGTAGAGGTAGTGAATATGTATATGACTCGTCCGATCCTTTCAATGACAGTCTTTGTTTCTCCATACATGTTGACAAGCGGATTAAACCTCGATTTTTTGGCCAACAATTAAAAAACCTGGCGCAACTTTACCAGTAGATCAACCCGACCAGTATTGATTAACATTGCAATATAATTTAATCTCACACGAGATGAGAGGCTAGTGTGAACGAGCGACATAAAACATGATCCAATTTGATCAAGCAACACCATGATAACCAAGGTAGAGGTAGCGGATATGTATATATGACTCATCCAATCCTTTCAATGACAATCTTTGTCTCTCCATACATGTTGACAAGCGGATTAAACCTCAATTTTTTGACCAACAATTAAAAAACCCAGCGCAACTTTACCAGTAGATCAACTCGGCCAGTATTGATCCATTAACATTGCAATATTATTTAATTTCACACGCGATGAGAAACTAGTGTGAACGAGCGACATAAAACACGATCCGATTCGATCAATGCAAGCAACACCATGATAACATAGGTAGAGAGGTAGCTTGATGAATCAATTAACAAGAATGGATGTGGGTGAATGAGTACAGTAGAAGAGAAGGGAAAGAAGTTAAGCTAGCTAGAGAGGGATATAGAAATTAGAAATGGAGAATTAATATGGAGAGGGGCATGCATGCAATGATGTGAAAATGTGAAGTAGTAGTAGTAGTAAAAAAGGAGAGGAATAATTAATAGTAATGTATAGAGAGGGAGAAGAATGATTTAGGAATGCTGGTGCCAATAATCAGTGTGAGGTTGAGTGTCTGGATTGTGTGGGATTGGGTGGCACAAGCCATCACCTTCCATTATGTTCGCACCCTCCTCTTCTTCGCCTTGCACGCGCACCAACCAATATTCAATTTCACTATTCAATCTTTTAATCTTAATTTTAATTTCCCATCAAAGCATTACATCGAATCGAATCGAATCGATCTCTCTACAAGATCTTTATTAATGCTACGTACGTCGGTTGCTTTTCACTTTGGATTATCCGTCGGTGGTTCAATTTTGTTTACTTTTTTGATATATATCTAGCGAGTTGCGCGCTCTACTTTCGAATCGGATATTACGTGCATAAGTTTTTAATGGAATGATCTGAAATAAACTAACGTTTAAGGAAATCTAGAACCGCATCCTGATGAACAAACTGGTGATTGGTTCCGTTGGTGGTTTTAAGACCCAATACAGAGAAAAACAATTAATCGAAACCCGAAATTAAGTTTATCGAAACTCATTATTTATTGAGTAACTCAACCGATTGTCGATTTATTCGGCCTCTCAATCTATCATCTTAATTTGGTACATTGAATTCTTTCCTGATCAAAAAAAAATTATTTGTTGAGTCATGTGACCTACATATAAGTAATCCAATGTATAGTATGATCCAAACATGAAACGACCTGACAAAAAATTAAGCAGTGAAATATGTAATATCCATAGCTTAGGATTAAATGAGATTAACTTGACTTGAATTGATTACAATATCCATTATTATCATCCTAGTATAGTCCTATTCAAGCAATATCTAGGAGTTAAGATGGAAGCTCCCATTCCTTAAATATATTAGGAGGATGTGCCCGATAAATTCAAAAAAAATGAAATTTAGTTATTTTACAATACTCCGTAATAACTGAATTTAGTTAAAGTGCACTAAAATTGATATAAAGGTTATGTTTATTTCAAAAGCAATGTATGAAACAACTAATGTATATGAAGATGCGTCCCATTAATTAATTACAAGACTACAAAATTAAAAAGTGGAAGAACCTTAATGCAATTGTGTAAAAATAATCGAAATAACCCAATTAAATAGTAATGATTTGGGAAATATAAAATGAATCCAATAACAACCCAATATGGGATTAAATTAGGCCATTTAAATATAAACTTGAAAATATATGATTGGATACAAATACCCAACCCAAGCATGCCTGATTGTGACATCGATCGATCTCGACATGCAAGTTTGGTGGATACCGTGAATTTTGACTAGAGAAAATTGGCCGGCTATTAATTTTGACGACAGTAAATTAAATTTATGTCGTTTCAATTGAAGGGATTACGGGGTGTAATTATTTGCCATCAAAGGCAATATTTGTCATCCAAACTCCAAATTCAACAAGCTCAAATTCTTGAGCAAATGTACTATGTTCTATATATAAAAAAAGATTAAATGCATGGTATTTGCCAATGGCTATAATCAAAATTCAATCTCTATGTTAAAAAAATGTGTCTTTTGGATTTTGCTCTTCATCATTGTTTTTTTAATAAGGAAAGAGATTAGAGAATCACTTAGAGCATCCTTACGAACAAGGTCCCAAAGGCCTGGTTCATCTACGCGAGGGAATGAGGAGACCCGTAAAAAAGAGTCAGTAATTAATGAAGTCCGCCACGGAGTTGACTTCACGAAACACGTGGAAGATACGTTAACTCTGAAAATGGGCCAACAAGCATAGGATGTTTGATCAAATCAGCTCAATCTCCCACTCTCAGAAACAATTCTAAATGCCTTGCACGACGTTGACAAATTGAAAACACCCTTTCAACTTACTATAAGAGAAGAAAGTATACATTTTAACCCTTCAAACCATGTATTTATGAAATAAGTTGGATTGATATTATTGTTGCCATATACTACATTAATAAATTATGACCCTTTTTATGCTAGGGCAATGGTGACTAGATGCCATGCATCTTTACAAGTCTACTACTAACCTCTCAAGTCTTCTTCCAAAACTTAGTCAACTACATGATTGTAAAGATAAGTTTGTAGGATATACCATCATGGAGACAAATCTCTCTTAGAAAGTCTCAAACCAAACCCACAAAAATCCTCACCTTTATACATCAAAAGTTGTAGCCCAAATCTTATAATTAGAAGGACTAATTGTTTTTTGAATTTTTGTTAAAAAGCTTAGCTAGCCAAGTTATACTATCCTCCTCCTCCCAACCCAAATCATGCAAGCCCCAAACCCCATGATTGGTCCCACACACAAGTTCCAATATGTCCCCCACATCATCCATTTAAAAGAGGGCCCCACAAAGCTAGAACACAACACTAATCATTCATTAAAGGAACCAAATGACTTGAATCAACCCACAAAGCTTGCTTTGTGTCCCCATTTTATTGCCACATAAGGGGCCCATTTCTCAATCTTAGAGAGGCCCATGTTGGCCCATTGAAGGAGACATGGGTGGCCCCACAATATGTGCTAGAAAGTGTTTGCCATGCCTATATGAAATCAACATGTAACAAAATATATACACCATGAATGAAGTGTGGTTGGGTTTTGCTCTCACAAAGTGCTCCCCTTAGCCGCCATGGATATAGGTAGATCTTTGCATGCGCAAATTTTACACACATGTGGCAAAAAATTTCACAATTTGCAAGTGCCAAGGCACACTAGCTAGCCTTGTTTATATATTAGTATAATACTATAATTGTATGTATAGTATGTGATACACATATACAACTTTTGTCATAGAGTTGGACACAATGATTCTATTTTGTTCTATATATTTTGCTTAAGAACATGATAAAAAAAAAATAACAAAGCAATGCATATACTTTTTTAGTTCAAAAATACTTGTCATTTTATCCATTTGTAAATACGGTAAATTAAAGCTATATAATTTGACTAAAATACCTTTATCAATTATTTATGTTTTCAAGAATTGTTGCTTTGTTAATAACCCAATTAATTAGAAAAGATATGAAAAAACTTGACAATATATTTAGAATGACACCTCTAAACAATATGCTAGAATGGCGATCGAGTTCTCCAGAAAAAAGAAAATACGTTATTCACTTCATTATTTGGAAACGGATTCATAAGATGTAGATAATAGTCTAATACAAACATAATTTCGTATGCATATTAATATATTAAAATTTTCAACTAAATCTAAAAATAATTATAGAAAAAAATAAAACATATCCTACGCATAACATATACTCCCTCCGTTCTATTCTACTTGACACTTTAGAATAATTCACACATATTAAGAAATTTATTGAAAATATAAGAAATATTATTAGAAATACAAATTTTTCTATATGTAATCAAAAATTAATTACTAACTCATCCATAGAGCCAATAGAATGAAAGAAAAAAGACCTTACAAACACTTTCCAATACATTAATTAAATAAATACTCCAAAATGACAAGTTTTAATGAACACGCTTTTAGCTCTAAAGTGTCAAATAGAATAGAACGGAGGGAGTATATAACTAGTGAGGGAAAATTTCCAAGTGCTAATATATGTACCATGCGCACACTAGCCTTACAAAATAGTATAACTTGTGTTCCTTTTTAGGTGGAGGCCTACACCCTTTCCCTAATGGATGTGTCACAAAAGGTAGGTTTAATTTGAGGTGGGCTAGGTTTTGCAAATCTTGCACTTTCCACTATCTTCCATTAGACATGCTAAGAACAAAAGGAAGTGGATAGATCACTAGTGCACTAATAAAGAGTTTAAAAGTCTTAGAACAAACATCTTACATTGCACATGCTAAAAGACATCCTTATACAAAATATATATGTTTTGAAGCATACAATTGTTAACATTAATGTATTAGAAACATTTTTTGGTACTAAATAAAAATTGTAAAGTCTAATGGGTAATCATATATTGATTCCTAAATATACCCTCGGGTGTCTTTTTAATGATTTACATTTAGGCGATTGAACCACATTTTCAGGAAAATTAACAAGGTGACAGATCATATTGCATAGTAACAATCCATAGCCATGTTCCAAGGAGACAACTCGATCTCCAGATTCATAAAGATCTCATCCGATTAAGTACTCTAGGGCGAACAACTTATTGTTAAGCCGTTCCCCAAATTTCTTTCCATAAAACAAAATTTACCCATATAATTAAATTACAACTCTATTGAAACATATTAGTCGCAGTGCTAAGGGCATGTTTGGATAAGGATAAGTGATCACAGATGTACATAACCTATTAACATGACCAATTAAAATATTAGTGGTCACAATTAATCATCTCCATACATAGGAGTGCCCCCACAACACATAAACAATGAAAATGAAAAACAACAAGGTATAACAATTAATTACATGTTACAAAGACATGCATATTGAAATCCCCTTTTGCAAAGGATTTAAATGTATTAAAATTGAAGACTCCTCCACGCCACATCATTTCTCGTGCTCACACTTTGCTTAGCTGTCCAAGGCATGTATTTGTAGGGGACTATCTTCCCCTTCTATTACACCTTACCCAAATTGAACTGTTGTATCAATTAAGTATAATTGAATATGAATACTCGGGTGCCTTTTGGTGAACAAAAGGTATAGAAAAAACTTAATTTGTGAACTATAGTTAATTGGTTAATTGTATTGTGATTTATGATCATTGTTTTTAATACGATTTAAGAGTTGGGAAACGGATAATTTGATTTCTTGATCGAGCTCTCTAGGTACAAATTGCTTTTGTCAACCCAAGTACAAGTATAATTAAGACGTAGGTATAGGGTTGAGAAAACATTTGATTTATCTATTTGATTCGAAAAATTTATTGATTAAATCTGAAGGCCCGTTTTTTTCTATATCATCGATATAAAGAAATAAGGAATCGGGTTTGGTATCACCTAAACTCATACCAGTATTTATTTTGATTAAGAGGATGGGAACGGATGATTCTCGTAACAGTCAATTACGCTTGAATTCGTATATAATTTAGCAAACAGATATTTAGATGAATATCCGATATCAATCTCACCGGATACAAATTATATACGACCAAAAACAAATTATTTACGAATCAATGTTTTGTGAAAAAATAATTTCCAATATCCGGTATATGAAATTAATAAGATATATTCATTTGAAAATATATATGGTATACAACAAATATTAAAACCAAAACAAACGAGCCTTAATTGGGTAGTGGATGACATCACCCTGTTGTGGGCCCAATCAGCCTGGCGAGTACATGCCAATTAGGGGTGTCCATATAAAACCGAAACCGAAAAACCGAACCGAAAAACCGATTATTTTTTCGGTTAATCAAAACGACTTTTTTTGAATTTTCGGTTTGGTTAACCGAACCGAAAATATTTCGGTTTATCGGTTCGGTTTCGGTTCCCGACTTTACATTTAACGGTTAACCGAAAAACCGAAAATATATTAATATTTTATTTAAATATTAGTTATCTTTGATTTTTTAGTGGTTAAACTCTATAATCTTTAATGTGTTAATTTAGTTTGTCTTTCATTCTTCAATTTTAACAATTACACACTATTTTTCCATATTACATTGATATAAAAGTCATTTATTAAATTTGATGGGATAAAAATTAATATACACAATATTTGATTCCACACAATATAGTATATACTCTCGATATTTGTTTACAACAACCAATACAATATGATATAAATACATATTTAAAATAAAAAGTCTTACTTGATCACTTTTTTTATTCAAAATTTATTATTTTAGTCTTAATTATTTAAGGTAAAATTACATAAATGGTTATCGGTTAACAGAGAAAACCAAACCGAAAAATTGATTAACCGAACTACGGTTAACCGAGATTCACGGTTCGGTTTCGGTTCATGATTTTCACTAACCGAAATCATGGTTAACCGAACTTCGGTTAACCGAAATCACGGTTAACCGGATTTGGACACTCCTAATGCCAATATTGCTTACATGCTGAATGCGTCGTTATATTAGTTCTGCCTATGCCGAATCAAATTATAGTAAGATGACATTTTAAACCGGTTTAATAAACTAATTACATCAATTAGAGAAGTGGAACGAAGAACAAGCTAGCTATCTTGTAAGCATGGAGGCCATCATGTTCCCCCTTGCCCCAATCCCTTTTGGTCCCTTCTTCCTATGATATAGTTATTTTTTTTTACAATAGAATAGAATAAAATGTATTATTTTATTAGTTTATTTTATATGCAGGGACTGTTGGAGGCAAAAGATCCGATTAGTAGACAGATAGTCATCTGGACAGATAGTTTTACAGTTGTCTTTGTGACTTGGGTGTTATGTTTTTACTAGCTTGTTTCTTTTGTTTTTGTGGTCGTACCTTGCTCTGTTTGTTTTGTTGTTCCTTCAGGTTTTTGAGCACCCCTACGATAAGACAGAAGTGTTCTCATTTTAACTGTTGTAATTGTTGTAGTAGTTTATCTTACATGGAGTAATATTTGGGTGCAAAACACATTAAAAAAAGGTAAAAAAAATGCTGCAGAATCAAATCTTTCTTCCCCTGTGACTAAGTGAAGTCAGAAGTGTGAAGAGCTAAGGAAAAAAAAGGTGTAAGCTTTTTGAAGAGTGTGGAGCACTAGCTTAGATTGCACTACCCGTAGTACCTTGCCTTGCAATTCTAAAAAATCAAATCTCTGCACAACAGATGAGTAAAAAGAATCTTGAAAAGATTATAAACTTTTGTAATGTACAAGGTGAAAATCCTTGCATAGTACAAAGAATCTACTTAAAAACTTGATCTAAGCATAGATTTCATGTAATTGCATGAATAATAGTTGTATAGTCCGTATGTGATACTAATCATTACTAATGCATGTGTAATGTATACATGCCGGTTGATTTGTTTTCTTCCCAAATAAGTATAGAGTAGTGCAAATTGGTTTGTGAATTAATATACTTGTATGTACATACTTAGTTTCATACATAACCCCCAAAGGCATTTTAAATGTCATGGTTTAAGGAAACTTCCAAGATAATATAATAAATTACATTATCTTAAATTAAATTTCAAGATTTAATGCAAAAATGCAAAAATACACTATCTTAAGAAGACGCTAGGGCTTCGGTGAGAGGTATATTAAGAGATGACAATGAGCAATGGATTAGCGGTTTCGGTTTCGTGTACAATATTTGTTCTTGCTCGGTGTCGATGGCGAAGCGTTGGAGAGTGTTTAATAGACTTAAGCTGGTGTGGGACAAGGGTTTTAGGAAGGTCATTATTGAGTCAGACTTTCAACTTGTCGTTTGATTGTTTGGGTCGAGGGTAAATAAAAGTCACCCTCTTTTTAGCCTGATAACTCATTGTCAAGGACTTTATTAGTAGAGATTGGATTATCCAATTCCGCCATGTCTATCAAGAGGCGAATGTCGTTGCTGGCCGCCTTGCATTTATTGCTTTCATTTTCCCATTAAGTTTTCATGTATTGCTTGCCCCTCCCAAGGGAATTAACTTGGTTTTGTTCGATAATGTAAATGGTTGGGCTATTCTCCGTTTGATTCGTACTTAGCCTTTTTCCTTTATTTTAATAAAATATTCTCTTGAGGGCCGGGGACGGAAAGTGTCGCTTCTCCTTCGACCAAAAAAGAAATCAAATGGACAAACTCTGATTTACCTTACCAAATGACTTTCTAACTTGTAAGCATTCACGTCATAAAATATGGAAAAGAAAGCAAAATGAGAAGTTAATTTCGTGGTAAATCTCGGACTCGCGACTCAGCTGGCAAATACCACAAACCAAGTAAATCAGTTTTTGCCAACCGTCTTAACCCGGTGAAAAGAAGGATGGTGAAACTACTTATTTCACCAAAGTGAAAGAGCGGAGAAGTAATTAACTTATTCTCATTGCACACAGAAGGAAGAGAAATAGAGCCAACAAACAATACAAATAAACTAACATTGTCATGCATGTAGACTATTTTCATTCAACAACATAAAATAAGTTACTTTTCAACTAGAATGAATTCATATACACAATTTGAAGATGTATAATGATGCCAACGAATGCAATAAGTAGCCTACAATTTGAAGGGCTAGCTCTCTCGACAGTATAACCATACCAATTCAAGGGATTAATCATAAACCAGCAGTAACAAAATAATGAATTATTTTCTATAACACCAAACCCCAGCAACATGATTAGGGTATCTTCCTTCTTCACACATTCCCCAAGAATTCACATTTTTTTAACCCTAATTACTAGGTTTGATTAGTGTAAAATTTGTGCGTACAATCATAATAGAAATGGGCTTAAGCACATAATCAAAATGATTTCAATACTAAGTTGGATGATTCCATGTATCCTTCTTGGACAGAGTTACTCAAGAAGGGCATTTTGGGAATTTGATTTGGAGGTTTTGGCATTCGTGGTCCTTGAGGTTGAAATATGATTAGGTCCATTACTTAATTAGCCATGATTTTACTGTCCTAGTTAGATTAGGGTCTTCATGATTATGTGATTTACTTTACTGTTACTCCATTAATTATAACTATAGTGGTAGCAGTAGTAGTTGAATTACTTTGAGCACTTATCAAGGAATCTTAAGTCCTAATGCACCAAAAGTATAAAAAACGGGTTCACACAAACAAATTAAAACTTAAAATAAAAACATTAACAAAAAAAGATCCATGCCAACACCTTACATCAACCTTGGAATATACTAAGGTGTAACACACTAACACCGACAACAACAACATGACTCAGTGTAGTTCCGCTTGAACGGAATTTGGAGGGTTAAGATGACGGCACCCATGGTTTAACGCAGAGGAGTACGTCCAAAAAGACCCAATAAAAGCTAAAAATCAGCTACGTGAAAACAATAACTGAATCTAATTATAATACATCAAAATGGATATAATATTTATATTCATCTCAAAGACATTGTATAAAAGCCAATCAATGAGCATGATTAGGTTTAGCACCGCAAAGTTTAAAAAAAAAAAATTGGTCCTCGCATAGAATCATCCATGTTAAAATTGGTTTTGATAAGGGTATTGTTAAGGTTGATCCGTTTATATGGGTAAGTTTTGCAATTTGTCCCCTTTAACTGGGTTATTTTTGGCAATTTGTCCTGGGCCTGAATGGATGAGTTAAGGAGTAACAGACTTAGGAGGCTTATAAATCATGGGCACACATGGGCCCATATGAACTTGCAAGATCCATATATAAGTCGACAAAGGATTGACGTCAGTTTGGACGAAACTCAAAAGTGAAATTTAGGGAAGGTTCACAAGAAAAAAAAACAGAGATTATAATGTCCTATATTTTAGATAATCAACTAAAATATAAATTATTTATTTTAAAAGTACTTTATTTTAATTTTTTATGTGAATATGAAAATCTTATACATATATGAGATTTAATGTGTTATTGTTTCCCATACTAAAAGGAAATGAATTAGTTTAGCAAATTTTAAATCAGTACATATATATATAAATTATAAATCTATATATAAGATCTAAAATAAGTCTAATTATAGCTTACATAATTTTTTTAATTAGTCGTGGATTGTCCCATATCATTAGAAGTGAATTAAACCTATGAGAACAAAATCTATAGATTTCACATATGATCTGGAAAAAGAATTCAATACTAGAACAAAATATTCACTTTTTCCTCAACAAATTCCATGTAAACTATAGTAAAACCCCATGGCATAAGATAACTATACAAGTTCGTAAGAACGAAAATTCTTAAGAAATATATTGTTGGAGAACAAAAAGAGCAATCCCACATCGGAAAAAAACTTACTCATCATCTCTTTCAAAGCACAAATCGAAAGGGCTTTTACATAAACGCGAAACGAATACATGTAACAACAACAGAGATCCACAGATCCAAGGAATAAGGAAGACACCCAACCGAATCATTGTTTGAATAACCAAATGTCTTCTTGATTCACATCACTTGAGATCATGAACAACATGATCAATAATGATATAGAACAGCTCAGGAGACATTGGGTTATTCAAAACAGTGATGAAGTTAGGGATAACATTTCATGAATTCAAAAAGCTGTTGATTGATTGATTGATTGATTGTGAGGTGACGAAGGGAGAAGATATAAACCTTGTTTTTATAGTGAAGGAGGCTGTTAATAATTGTCATGGGAAGAAGCCATCTTGTTTTTCTTTTTGCATTTTTTGATTAATCATGCACAAATAAATTGGATAGGTAAAAAATAAAAATAAAATGTATGACAATATAATTGAATCTGGTACTTGCTTGGTGATTCTCTCCAACTAAAGGCCATGTGCAATGGGTTAATGTACTTTTTCTGATGTAATATATAAACATTGGTCTTTTGTTGTGTTTATTTTTCAAGGACGAGTTCTGAAAGTTTGTTGACACTTAGCACAGGCAGAGAAAAAGCTCTGCAATTGATCGATCTTAAATGTCATACATACATACACTATATATAGGAATTAGGACAATTGACTGTTTTTGGGTAAAATGAAGGAAGACAGTGTTTTTCAATTCGTTGGGTAGTTGAGAAAATAAATGCAAAAAAACTAATCTACTCTAGTATAAATATAAAGCAAAAACCAAGTCTTTGTAAAATTTTGAGCCATATGACAAATTTTAAAAAAAAATTAATTTTTATTTCTCATTTTTAATCCATCTACCCTAGTACAAATATAAAGCAAAAACCAAAGCTATAGAAAAAATTAAGCCAAGTGTCAAAATCTTAAAAAAAAAAGTTTTAATTATTTTAATAAATTATATTCAAATTTTCCCCATCATCTCTCCACTTCTCCACTCCATGTAAAATTTTTAATTATTTTAATAAATTATGTGAAAATTATCCACAACTCCACAACTCCCCACTTTTCCACTCCATCGAAAACCGCCACATCTCTCTATCTCCATCAAAATTTATAAAAGGCTAATGGACTTTGTAATTTTATTTGGTTTGTGTAAAGTACATAATAAGAAATTTATGACTAAATTTGACGAAGGATCGTCTAGCATAGGTAAGATAAAATATGTATTGTGCATTATTTCCTTTATTGTTAGCTTAATTTCTTATTGATTTAAGTACAAGTTTCTTACAATATCTTGGACTTTGATTATATTTATGTATTATTTAATTATAAATAGTATATTTTATTGAACCTTTAAATGAAAAAGTTATGGAAACTCACTATTTGTTGTGGATTTTACTTGAGATATACTTTTACTTTATATTTCATGATTTTTTTGAAACAATATTGTATTTTAAATACGTTGTTTTGTATTAAATATGTATCTCAAGTAAATTAAACTATAAAATTAAAATTATTTTATTAATATTAAAAAATATTTTTTATATTTTTATAATCACCCGTATATAGAGTTTGGTTCAAATGAAACAAACTCTTATCCTAAAACGTGAAACGAATGCACTTTTCCTAGTTAGTAGTGCACTTTTCATATAAAAGTGCATTGAAAAATACAAAAAGTGCACTACGAAAAAGTGCACTACAAAAAATATGAAAGGTGCACTAAAAAGTACAAAAAGTGCAAATGCGAAAAAGTGCATTCCGAAGTAGGAAAAGTGCACTACTAACCACAAAAAGTGCATTCGTTTCACGTTTTAGGATAAGAGTTTGTTTCATTTGAACCAAACTCTTATCCTAAAACGTGAAACGAATGCACTTTTCATATAAAAGTGCATTGAAAAATACAAAAAGTGCACTACGAAAAAGTGCACTACAAAAAATATGAAAGGTGCACTAAAAAGTACAAAAAGTGCAAATGCGAAAAAGTGCATTCCGAAGTAGGAAAAGTGCACTACTAACCACAAAAAGTGCATTGGTTTTAGGATAAGAGTTCGTTTTAGGATAAGAGTTTGTTTCATTTGAACTAAACTCCCCGTACATAATACGGGAATAACACTAGTTATTACCTTAACCACTTCCCCACTATCTCAAAAACTACCATCCATCCTTTTCTTCTAAACAAATTAAAATTTTACAATTTTATTATTAAAGAAAATAAGATTCAATTATGAAAATTTATTTCAAATAAATATTTAAATAATAAGTTAGAAATAAAATTATTTTTAAATATACCCATACAAGGTATGGGTATGACACTAGTTTAGGGTAAAAATTGAGTAATCACATTAGATGAACTGTACTTTTCAATTGGTAAAAAAAAACCTTTTATTAATTACATACTACTTATAATGTAAAGAAAGGCCTAATATGAAAGATTAATGTTTATCAATCAGACTGTAAGAGTGGAGCTACCAACCAGAAATATGGTTTGCTTCGACTAATGTGGAGTGTTTACAGCTTGGGAGTGTAAATGTACAAGGTACGGGCATTGTACTAGTTTATTTTATAACGAGAGAATCATCTTTGGTCCTAAATTACGGGTTCGTGCTAGCTGGCAAAATGCACGGACTATATAAACCGGCTTGTGAAGGGGCGGAAGCAAGGATCGAACATATATGAGACCTCCAAACATTTCTCGTACCTCCTAATTTATTGTTCTAACTTTCTAAAGGTTAGTAGAACAGCAGACTTAATTATTTGCTAATTAGATTGTCAAACTAGACTATAATTAATTTGCATTTTTATGTAAATGAAATGAGCATGATTCAACAAGTAAGAAAACAAATTCAGTAAACCATGCAATATTGCAATATGTGTGGTAGGTGTGAGAATGTAGAATTTCGTAATAGGGTTACATTGTATTCATATCATATATATAAGGAGTACAAGATGAACAGAAACGTATCTGAACAACCAGAGGAAATATCTCCTATATCTAACAATATATCCTATATTTATTATTTACTAACAGTAGGGAATGAGAAGGTGTAATATCATAGATTCATAGGCTTTGTGAACCGGTTTAGGGAAATTCTTGTAATTAGGTAAACCGGTCTGGGAATTAAGGGAGTATGGTAGTTAAAAGGAGTCTTCGAGACTTGTAACAAATTGTCCAGAAATTAATAACAGAAATCTCCCTTCTCTTCTTCCTATCTCTTCTTTCTCTCTTCTTTACCTCAATTCTTATCTTCTACCTCAAATTCTCTTGTCGGACACGACAATTTGGTATCAGAGCCATTGATTCTGAAGCAATGGCGGACGGCACAAGGCTTAGATCATTGGAGTCGCAGATTCAGCAATTGCAGACGTTTGCCGATTCAACACGATCGTTCATGGAGGAGTCTCGAAAGAAGGAAGACTCTTATCTCAAAACGATCGACGAGCTGAGGAAAGAGACGAAGCAAACGATCGAGGAACTCAAGAAGGAAAATGGCGAGATGAGAAAAGAAACCAGCAGGGGGTTTGAGCAGGTTATGGAGATGATGCGTCCGTTCTTGCCTGGAAATTCGTCGCCGTCTCCAACAAACAATAATTCTCAGGTCCCTACAGTCAATATCGATGCCAGAAGCAGAGGTTTATTGGCATCTGAGGGAAATCCGTTGCCAGGAGTTGATCGCAGAAGGGAATTTGGTGAAATTCCAAGACAATCGGTGCCGCATGTGCAAGATTCAGCAAGAATTCAGGAATCAACGAACCCTAGTCATTCATGGGGAAGCGAATTTAGGGGAAATCGTTTACTCAAGGTTGATTTTCCGAGCTTTGATGGAACTAACCCGCGGAGTTGGATTCGGAAAAGTGAAAGGTATTTTTCGATTTTCTCGAATCCAGAAATACAGAAGGCTGAACTGGCAATGATGTACATCAATGGAAGAGCTGATGTTTGGTTACAAGGCTATGTGATGCAGAAGGCAGAATTCAGCTGGAATGAGTTGAAGGAGGCTGTCTGTTTGAGGTTCAGCGATGGCCAAGATTCAGGTATTATTGAGGAGTTCAACAAACTGGAGCAGAAGGGCAGTTTAGACGAGTATACTGAGAAATTCGAAGAGCTAAGAGCAGGTATGTTGAGCATTGACCCTCATCTCCCTGAATCTTACTTTGTATCGAGTTTTGTGAGTGGACTTAAGAATGAGATTAAGTCATTGGTTAAGATGGGTAGACCAACGACTCTGATGGCAGTTTATGAACAATCAAGATTACATAATAAAACAGTTCAAGCCATAGTTAAGCTTAGTAAGCCTCCTTGGAAACCTGGGAATTCTTTCTCGTATAGAACCAGTAATCTTGATGGGAAAATAGTGCCTAAAACCAACAATCCAACTTTACCTCCTACATATCCTTTTTCTCAGTCCAAAATTTCCACTACTCAATCCAACAACCCTAGTAATGAAAGAGAAGTAAGGAGAGCAGCAGGGTTGTGCTATAAATGTGGAGAAAGATATCATGTAGGCCATAGGTGTAAAGCGCAGACCTTGCACAGTCTGTTAGTGGATCAGATGAATGAAGATTATGCTGAAGCCAATAAGGAAAACATGGCACAAACAGAGAATTATGAGTTGGGGGGTAATGAGATCGAAGAAGATCCAGAGGTATATGTTCATGCCTTAATGGGAAGCAGTCCTTTGACCACAATCAGGATTAAAGGTGAGGTGGTTGGCAAGCCAATTACGATTCTGATTGACAGTGGTGCAACCCATAGTTTTCTTGATTCAAGAAAAGCTATAGAGACAGGATTTCAGTTGCAAGAAACAGGGTTGATGGAAGTATCAGTTGCCAATGGTCAGAAGATGGTTAGTCATCAGATTTGCAAAGATTTTGTATGGAAAATGCAGAACTGTCAGTTTGTGTTCACTCCAAGAATTTTGAAGCTTGGAGGGTGTGATATGGTTTTAGGGGGTGACTGGTTGCGAGAATACAGTCCTGTTCTGTTTGATTTCAAGGAATTGAAAATATCTTTTGTTAAGGAGGGTCGACAGGTGGATATTAATGGGGTGCAACAAGAGGCAGCTTTACGGAGTATGAAGGGCAAAAGGTTACAAAAAATGTTGAGGAAAGGAGTACCTATGTTAGTGACTCAGTTTGCTCAACTATTTTCAGTTTCTGTGCTGAATGATTCTACTCCAACTGAGTTGCAACAGATTTTGTGTCAGTTTAATGATATTTTTGAAGAGCCAACGGGTCTGCCTCCTTTAGGAGGTAATGAGCATTCTATTCCCTTGAAACCAGATGCTTTACCAGTCTGTGTGCGAGCTTATAGATATCCTCATTTTCAGAAAAATGAGATTGAAAAGCAAGTTGATGATATGTTAAAAACTGCTATTATAAGGCCGAGTCAAAGCCCTTTTGCATCTCCAACTCTCCTTGTCAAAAAGAAGGATGGGTCATGGAGATTCTGCGTCGATTATAGACAATTGAATGATTTAACCAGGATAAATTTCCCATACCGCATATTGAGGATTTGTTAGATGAATTGTATGGGGCTGCTGTATTTTCCAAGTTAGATCTCCGGGCAGGCTATCACCAAGTGAGGATGAAGGAGGAAGATATCCATAAGACTGCTTTTAGGACTCACCATGGGCATTACGAGTTCAAAGTCATGCCCTTTGGATTGACTAATGCCCCGGCTACATTTCAAGCTCTTATGAATGAAGTTTTTGCTGCTTATTTGAGAAAGTTTGTTTTGGTGTTTTTTGATGATATTTTGGTGTACAGCAAATCGATGTCAGACCATGTGCAGCATTTATCTCAAGTACTGGAAGTTATGAGGAAGCATAGGCTTTTTGCTAAAAGGAGTAAATGCTCTTTTGGTCAACAACAGGTTGAATCTCTGGGATATGTGATTTCTGGTAAGGGGGTAGCAACAGATGCTAACAAGATTTCTGCTATGGATTCTTGGCCACAACCAAAGACTGTTAAGCAGTTACGAGGGTTTCTTGGTTTAACTGGGTACTACAGGCGTTTTATCAGAAATTATGGCGTCATAGCTCGGCCATTGACAGAATTGTTGAAGAAAAATGAGTTTAAATGGTCAGGAGAAGCTGCACATGCATTCAATCAGCTTAAGAAATTGATGACATCTGCTCCAGTACTGAGATTACCAGACTTCAATGCTCCATTTATGATTGAAACTGATGCTTGTGATGTTGGGGTGGGTGCAGTACTTCTTCAACAAGGTCATCCTATTGCATATATCAGCCAAGCTTTGCATGGTAATCATCTTAAGCTGTCTACTTATGAAAAGGAGTTAATGGCAGTTTTGATTGCAATTGATAAGTGGCGTCATTATTTGGAGCCATCTCATTTTTTTTATCAAGACTGATCATCAGTCTTTGCGCCATTTATTGGATCAAAAGCTTTCTACTCATTTACAAAAGAAAGCTATTAGGAAGTTGCTTGGTTTGTCCTATTCTATCATGTACAAGAGGGGTTGTGAGAATAAAGTTGCAGATGCCCTTTCTCGAAGAGATGAGATGGAGGAAGGCAAAATAATGGGCATGAGCATAGTTGAGCCAAGGTGGATGTTGGAAGTCAAGGAAGTTACAATTCTGATCCTGACGCTTTGAAATTGCTTGCTTCTTCAGTTCTGGATCCTAGTGGGGATTATACTGTTATTTCAGGGCTGCTGAGATTCAGAGGACGGCTGTATATTGGTAATGAGAAGGTCTTAAAGTCAAAATTGATATCAACTTTGCATGAAACTCCCGTTGGTGGTCATTCTGGTGTGCAGGCGACTTACCAAAGAATGAAGTTGTTGTTTTCTTGGCCTAACATGCGACAAGATATAGAAGAATTTGTGAGATCATGTGATAATTGTCAACGAAATAAGCATGAACATGTCATGAGCCCGGGTTTGCTACAGCCTCTACCAATTCCTATCCGACCTTGGACAGATATTAGTCTAGACTTCATAGAAGGTCTGCCTAAATCTGGTGGTCGAGATACTATTTTGGTTGTGGTTGATAGACTAACTAAGTATGCTCATTTTATTGCGTTGACTCATCCCTTTAAGGCTGCCACAGTTGCTATGGTGTTTATGGATGCAATTTATAAGTTGCATGGTATGCCTCAGACGATTGTTTCAGACAGGGATAGAGTTTTTTAGAGTACTTTCTGGAAAGAGCTCTTCTCAGCAGTGGGTACAAAGTTACACATGTCTACTGCATATCACCCACAATCTGATGGGCAGACTGAACGGGTCAACCAGTGTCTTGAAGGGTATTTGAGAGCTATGACTAGTGACAAACCCAGAAATTGGAGTAAGTGGTTGTCTTTAGCAGAGTGGTGGTATAATTCCAATTACCATACATCTCTAAAATTAACTCCATTCCAGGCTTTGTATGGCTATCCTCCACCTAATTTGGGGGTTGATGCATCTGTGGTAGCAACAGCTACGGTGTCTGACTGGTTGAAGGAAAGGGAAGTTGTTATTAATCAGCTGAGACAGAATTTACAGGCAGCTCAAGTTCGAATGAAAGGTATGGCTGATAAAAACAGATCTGAAAGGGAATTTCAAGAAGGTGATTGGGTGTTGCTGAAACTACAACCTTACAGACAAGCTTCTATTGCTATAAGAAAGAATTTGAAGTTCTCTTCTAAGTTCTATGGGCCATTTCAGATTGTTAAGAAGGTGGGTAAGGTGGCCTATCAGCTGGATCTTCCAAGTGATGCAAGAATTCATCCTGTATTTCATGTCTCACTTCTTAAAAAGAAGGTGGGACCATTAGTACAACCTTTATTGCAGCTTCCTACTGTTCTGAAAGATGGATCTTTTGAAGTAACTCCAATTGCTATTTTGGATACTCGAGTTACTTATGGTCACAATGGTGAACCTATGAGTGAATGGTTAGTTCAATGGAAGAATTTAGATGTGACAGAAGCCACTTGGGAGCCTGCAGGGCATATTATTACACAATTTCCTGATTTCATTCAGCAGTAACAAGCATTGAGGTCAATGCTTCTTTAGAAGGGGAGCAATGTAATATCATAGGCTTTGTGAACCGGTTTAGGGAAATTCTTGTAATTAGGTAAACCGGTCTGGGAATTAAGGGAGTATGGTAGTTAAAAGGAGTCTTCGAGACTTGTAACAAATTGTCCAGAAATTAATAACAGAAATCTCCCTTCTCTTCTTCCTATCTCTTCTTTCTCTCTTCTTTACCTCAATTCTTATCTTCTACCTCAAATTCTCTTGTCGGACACGACAGAAGGGAGCACGAAAAACAAACAAATGCAAAATAAGCTTTGAAATGGAAGAGCTAGGTTAGGGTACATAACATAACTGTTAGGTATAACACATTGAACAAGAGAGTGGGGAGAGAAAGCATGAAGAAATTTGTGAGGGAATGGCCATAAATTTTCCAAGATTTTGTGGTTTTTGTATTGTCTCGGGTTGTGCATATCAAGCTTTAAGTAGATGCTGTGCGGGTTTTGGTTCAGTTTGGTTTTGAACCGATACTTAGTCCTACAATTCAAAATCGAAATTGTAGGGTTGAGTATTGGTTCAAAATCGAACAGAAAATTAAAATTTGGTTTAAGTTGAACCGAAAACCGAACCAAAATGGTTCAATTTTGTCGATTTGAGATAGATAGAAAGTTAACTTTGAGAATTTTGAACTGAATTGAAATTTAACAGAAACCGAACGAAATTCAACCAAAAATGTTTGAACCAAAATTCAAACTGAATAATATCGATTTCTGTTTGGTTCAATTTAAAATTTGGTTTTCAACCGACCGTACGTGCTAAATCCTAAGTAATTAATTGTTCATAAACTCCGGTAAAGGAGTTTTTACAACTTAATCCATGCCATGGCCCATGGGTGATAATAAGTGAAAAGCTAGCCGAATCTCTCCAAGCAAAATCATTTAGCACGCTAGACCCCCAACAGGCAACAAGCAACACTAATTTCAAACAACACCTAATTTCAAACAAATGGACAAGTAATTAAGAATTTGTTCAAAGCAAAAGAACAAAATATCTCTCTGTATCTTGCCGAAATATTCTCCTGATCCCGCACACGCGAGAAAGGTTAAATCCGCTAGGTACTATGTGGATTACTATAGTGCGGGCAAATCAAACTTCGATCTCTAGTAGTATATAATCCTTGAAAATTAAGTCGCAACTTGCGAAATATTATTCCAATGTCAAAAGAAGATCCAAGGCTGGAAATGGGAAAGTGTTGGTCTTAGCATACATGAAGATGATGAAATTAAACACGTAAAAAGAAACAATAATAATACTGATCGATATGATATGATGATTGATTTTAATCTTCTTCTTCTGAATCACTTCCGGGTTTCCTAATGCATCCTGCTTCATATAAAAAATCCACGAACCTGCAAGACAAACAAATTAATTAATACACCAATCATTGACAGACAATGATAATTTGTAGAATTATTCTTAAGAACATATACTCCAATGTAGAACTTAACAAAGAAAAACATATATAGATTACCCTTGATCAATTTCTTCATATACATCCTCCTCATCCCAAGGTGGGATGTATCCCTCGTCCTCAAGAGCATTGATCTTCGCCACCGCAGCTTTCAGATCATCTATTGTCAACGTATCCGGAGGTGCCCCAACCGCACGAATTACGCAATTATTGAACGATGTTCGGAATCTTTCAGCATAGTTTGCAATCTCGGACGATGATATTGCTGCAACCAAGCCAATTAGTTTAATCGTTATATCATTAGCTCGATCGATCCATGTCATGGCAAAGATCGAGTACTAGCATTAATTAGCTTGTCATTCAATTGATACTCACTTGGTAGAAGATTTTTTCGTAGCTGAGCTCCAAACTCCGTCCCAATAACAGGATAATCGTAGACGAAGTGCTGTAAAATATCAAGACGACGGTATCAAGAATCAATATATGTACCTTAATTAATTGACTAACTATAAAGTTGATTTAATTACCTCTATGTGCTGATATCTCCGCATGGTTGACGGATGGTGCTCATACTCACCTTCATACAATGTCATCAGCCCTTGCCTAATTGTAACGATTTCTTTCTCTGTAAGCCCATGCAACCGAATCCTTGCAAGCTGAAATATATTAAGAGTTCTTAGAGTGTGAACGTGTGAACAGTTTTGCATTCATATTAATGAATGAATTAACCTCGGTGAGAATAGACTCAAAGGCCTCTAATAAAGTCCCGTCGTCGTCAATAGATACAATCATCACATACGCTTCAAAAGGGCGAGCCAATTTATCAAACCTAAAACAACCTCCATTGAAAGATCGATCCTTCCTCTCCCTGCTAAAAATTCGACACAATCTTAGGTTTATAGCCCCCATGAATATTGCATCTACAGGTAAATCCCTGAAATCCTTGACGGTCTTTGGGTCCTTAACTCGTCTCGTGCAATTGATCGACACTGTGGGCTAATTCATCAACAAATATTCAAATGTTGTTAACGTTATTAATTCATTAATTATGTAAGAGCGAGAATGAATGAATGAATGAACGAACGAATACTCACATGACTATTAAATTCATCCAATGGAAACAAAGCAAAGCGCGACTCCTCGTGAGATGGGAGCTGATCAAACTGAGGTATCGGAGGAAGATCCAAAGGCGAAGAACTCTTCTTATTGCCGAAATGCGCCTCGATCAACTCAACAACACGCTGTGTATCATCGGAAAAGTCCCCGACAACAACAACCGCCATGTTTCTCAAGTTGTACCACTTGTTGTAAAACTGCATCATAGTCTCAGCAGAAACGCTTCCAAGGACCGTTTCTGCTTCTCCAAATGGCGGTCTCTCTGCATACTGTACAATAAGACCAATTCTCTATCAGGCCTCGACGGTGCTAGGCGAGGATTTTTATGTATTAGTAATTAATACATAAAAAAATGAATAATTTTTAGATTTCTACTCCTGTCTGTAGGATCGAGGATATATGAATAATTTTTCTATATATATATACCTTGGTCCCCTCAAGGATATATGAATAATTTTTAGATTGCATTTCCTGTTAAGGATACAAATTCGTATACGTGATCTGCTGGTCTTGCTCATATTACAAAGAATTTAATTTATGGAATGAAATTCAATGTGAATTGTTACTTGGGCTACAAGCATGGGAATTAATTGATGTAAGGGATTTATGATTCTTGATCTACTGCCTTTATTATTGCATGTCTCTTGTTAAAGATATAAATTAATTTGTACGTGATCTCTGGCCATGTACAATGGGAGGACTGGATTTCTTGTATAATTTTTTGGGGAAAAAAAAAGAAAAATTCTAAGAGCAAGTCCAATAGATTTATCAAATTATTGGGGATTGAGTTTTTAGGAATTTTGGATCATTTTTTTGGTCTAACAAATTCCCCATTTCTTTCCCTATTGTAGTGCAGTTCTCCAAAATGGGTAGAGATTTTCCCAAATTTAGGGAATTTTTTAAAGACATTTGGAGAATGTATTAAATATATATAATAAATTATAGACTCTTCCTATTGATCAAATTAGTTATGGAGTAATATAATATTTTAATATATAAAATAATAATTACAATATATTTAAGATTTTCTAAATTAGAGAATTTGTTAGAGTTGGAGTAATAAAATAAAAAAAATATAAGTTTTAGTTCTTCATTTTGAAAAAAAGTATAGAGAATTTGTTGAAAATGCCCTAAAATTCTAGAATATTTTATTTTCTTATAGTCAAATAATAAGTAATATATCATTCATTAGGTTAATATTTTATTTTTCTTTAAGTCAAATAAAAAATAATATATCATTTTTAGATTAAGATTTTAGATTTTTTTTAACTTAATAAGTAAGATAATATTTATTTAATAATTAAATATGTATGGTAGAATATTTTATATGATAAAATTAAAAGTATTAAATACAATGTTCTTCAAAATAGAGAATCTGTTGGAGTTGAGATGGATTTTTTTTAGAGAATTTGACAATAGATTCTCCATTTTGGAGAAATTTTTAGTTTAAGTACTAAGGCCATCTCCAACAGCTTCCCCAAAATTTTCTCCAAAATAAAGCACCAAATGTCATATTCTCCAAAAAAAAATCGCTCCAACTCCAACAGCTTCCCTATTTTGGAGAATGTTGTATTTATTATTTCTATTTTACATAATATGAAATCTTTTATAACATTTATTCATTCATTAATTAATTATTATTTTTGACTAATACAAATATAAAAATATTTTAGAGTCTTATCCTATTAATAGATAAGTTATTTTTTATTTTAATTATAAGAAAGTTATAATATTTTTTTAATATTAACCTAATACATGATAAAATATTTATTTTATGTATAAGGAAATACAAATATTTTAAAATATTAACCTAATAAAATATTTTTTGGCTAATATAAAAATAAAATATCTAGAATCTTTACCTAATAATTTATAAATTTTTGTCATTTGACTTGTAAAAAAATAAAAAACTCTAGAATCTCAACATAATAAATCATACAAATTTTATATATTCATTTTCATCAATACAAAAAACTCCAACTCCACCTAAAACAAATGATAGGAAAGCATTTGTCTACAAAAAAATATTAAAAAAGTCATATGGAGAACCCTCTAAATTTATAGAGAACTCTCTAAATTTAGGGAAGGAATGAAGTATTTCTCCCCTTTACTCCATAATGGAGAACATGATAGAGATTAGAGAAGCTGTTGGGACAAATTTTTATGCTAAATTCTCCAAATGTACAGCTCTCAATAATATGGGGAAGCTGTTGAAGATGGTCTAAGGTGCTTTGTGCTAACTCTCCTATTCAACTTATACCACTAATTAATGTAAAGGATATATGATTCTTGAATCGGGCGGGTTCGAGTTCGGTCATTTCGGGTTCGGGTTGAGTCGGGTTTGGGTCATTACGGGTCACGTGTTAAACCGGGTCGGGTCGATGCAGGTTTTCGGGCGGATCGGGTTGACCAACGGGTCAAAAACATAGAATTTTTTATGATTATTAAAATAGATTTTTAATTAAATGATAATATTTAATTATCTATACAACATATAAAACTCTCCCTCAAAAACCAATAAATGATCTATATTTTAAAATATATAAATATTAAGTGCTAAATAAGATAGTGCTAAGTATAAATACAACCCCCAACTATTCCATTTTCACAAAGAAACCTCCACTTAAATCATTTTTGGTTTTCAACAAAAATGAAACACAAAAAAATTATATTAGATAGATTTCATTTTAAAGGAAGAGGAAATCGTTCAAGTCGAACTTATTTTTATAGGTGATTGATGTTCGTTAAAATGTATGTGTTTTCTTTGGGCCTTGATTTATTGTTCTAATATTATCTTTTTTTGTTGAATGTCTTTTTTTTTCCTTCTAGATTATCAATGATCTTGCCAATGCAAAACTATCTAACAATGCAAGTGATGGTTGTGCTCTTATTTGATGACGATGCTATGAGTGAAACCAACTTTTTAAATACAATTGTGTTATTTGTTAATCGGGTATGCGTGTTTGTCATTCAAGGTTTTGCCTTTAGTATCAAGTTATAGATAATTTTATTTGCTTCATATTTTCTTATTCGTTTCATCTAATAAGTGGTGGTACATGAAAAATTTTCCGTTAAAATTAAAAAGATTCAACAAGGCCTATTGGTATGATAAATATTTAAGTGTTATTTCATAAAGTGTATTGTATTATATTTTTTATATTGGTGTAAGAAATTTGCAATACTTGACTTATAAGCAAGACTCAAGAAGTTTGATAATTGTGGATAATCTTACAACTTAAAAAGTTATCCTCAAAAATATAATAAATGTTAGAGCTTTTATTCATGAGTGAAGATTAGTTCTTGGGTCTAATTTTTTTATTTATGAGCCTAAATTATTATTTTAAATAAATGGGTCTGAGTGTATTGCATGTAGTTGTAACATTAAAAAATGTGAATAAATATTATGTATTCGTATATTTTAATCTAGAATCGACAATTACCTGATTGTTCATCTTAACAAAAACGTTGACTTTTGGCTGACGCACAACATTAAGAATTAGTGCACTGACTTCTATTAGAGTTGAAGGAATTTGCTTAATAATTATGCATTTTAATTTAAAACTATTAATTTTATAACTTTTGGTATTACACACAAAACAACATCAACCTTTTGTATTACACATAAATCATATCATCAACCCTTGACTTTACACTATTAATTTGTAACTTATGGTAGCACACACAAAAATAACATCAACCTTTGGTATTACATAAGTAATCAAAATCATTAAAGTACAATCTTTGATATTCCAAACAAAAGTAAAAAAGACAAGATCAACCTTTGACATTACAAACAAAAGATAAGATTAAATTTAATATATAACCTTTCATGTTCTTATTCTCTTCTCACTATATAAGTCTATCACATTTGTATGAGTACATATCATTTTCATCCACTACTAAACAAAAAATGGAAAACAGTCCTCAAATTACATAAAAAGAAGGATCAATACTAGATTGAGAGTAGAAAAGATTACAAAAGCTAAATGGATAAATTTTACATACACAAAATAACAGTGTTTCGTTCATGTTAAAATTTATGCTATTTCTATTTCATTATTATTTCTTGATGATGATTTCCAAATTTTGTTCAATATTTGTGAAAATAAAGTAAATAACTTATGATAATTTAAACTAATTTTTTTTGACAATACAATCCAATAAATTTTAGTTTCTATTGTTAAGGATTGATGAATATAAAATAAAGAATTAAGTTATATTTTTTTCTTATAAAGATGTGTTGATTTGAATTTTAAAAGTTTCTAAAATTATTTGATTACATCATGAAATTGAAATATGTGAACTTATATTGTTTATATATGTACAATATTTTATTTTTATTATATTCATAATTAAGGATTTTAATGAAATCCAATTACCCTAATTTATCATACTTATTTATACTTTTACACATTTAGGTTGCATTCTAATTCAAATGATCTCATAATTATCAAAAATATGTACATTTTAAAAATAGCAAAAATAAACATAAAATTTTCCCGTCCAACGAATGGGCTAAGCATTCTAGTAATATATTATTTTTATGTATTTTATATAATAATTCGGTTCACTTTAAATTTCGGGTTCAAAATTTTGGTTCTTGATTCTAAAATTTTTGAACGGTTCAGATCGAATTTACCCAGTCGGGTCAACATTGACGGCTCGATTCTACTGCCTTTATTATTGCATGTCTCTTGTTAAACAAGGTGTGTCCCAGGCAGGGCCGGTCCATTCATTCCCATGTGAACAAAATTTGTCAAGGCCTCGATAAATGATTTTTTTAAAAATAAATTTTGTGTAATTTCGGTATTCTTAAAATCTTTTACATACATAAATTAGAGAATAAATTATATATTACCATTCATATTATACGGAGTAAAAAGTTTTTGACAAATAAAAAAAAATCTCCACCCGCCTTATTCAAGCTCCACCAGCAAACCAACGGATATGCTTTTATAAGTTGACTTTGGAAGAACTCTCATCTTCTTCCGCCATGGAAGATCCCTGGCTTCTACTCCTCACCTTCTTAGCGCCTCTCCTCTTACTCTTCCTCCTCCACCGGAAAAGCCAAATCCGAAACCTCCCGCCGTCTCCGTCCTTCTCCCTCCCGCTAATCGGTCACCTCCACCTCCTCTCCCGCCCCGTCCGCTACTCCCTCCACCGCCTCTCCCTCTCCCTCGGCCCGATCTTCTCCCTCCGATTCGGCTCCCGCCTAGTCGTCATCATCTCCTCCGCCTCCGCCGCCGAAGAGTGCTTCTCCCAAAACGACGTCGCTCTCGCGAATCGCCCCCGCCTCCTCTCCGGCGCCATCGTCGCCTACAATTTCTCCACTCTCGTCACCTCCCCGTACGGTCCTCGCTGGCGCTCGCTCCGGAAGACGTGTACGGCTCAGATCTTCTCTCCCGCTCGCCTCGATTTCAACTCCCGCGTATGGAGCGACGCGGTCGGAAACCTAATTCGGAAAATCGCTCAGCAGAGCTCGGATTCGAAGGTTGTGGTGCTCAGGCCGATGGTGAGGGAGATGATGTTTGAGATTCTGATGAGGATTTTGACTGGGGAGAGGGGAGAATTGGAGGCTGTAATGGAGGTTATCGACGATGTTTTGAAGCATTCTGAGACGGCGAATCCGTCGGATCTTGTGCCTTTTCTGAAATGGATCGATTTCGGAGGCTATCAGAAGAGCCTGAAGAGGATTTTTGCTAGAGTGGATGGCTTGTTGCAGGGGATTTTGGATGAGAGAAGGATGAAATGCGAAATTGGAGGGCGAGAGGATAATCTGATCGACAATTTGCTTGAATTGCAACAATCGGGGGATGAATTTTATGATGATGAAATGATCAAAGGACTTGTTCTGGTATGAATTCGATTTTTTTCTCCTGAAATTTGTTTGACCTGTTCCAATTAATCCATTGCAGATTCTTAGCACAGCAACCAAATCACAATGATTATGAGAATTTATTCTCTCTATCTACACTAATTAGTTGGTAACCAACCATTTTCCATGCTTAAAATAGCTAGATTTAGTCTCATAAATCCTAGATATATTTGTCACTTTGAAGAATTGCCATTTGCTTCAACATTGCTCTAGAGTCTGAATCTGCAACGACTCTTAAATTTCTTTCATCTTCAAACAAATTCTTCCGTTTTCGATGGCTTGCAGGTGATTTTAACAGCCGGGACAGATACAACTGCAGTAACCATAGAATGGGCAATGTCTCTCTTACTTAACCATCCACACATCTTCTCCAAAGCAAAACACGAAATCGGCCTCCAAATCAACCAAATTCGCCCAATAACCCAATCCGACATCCCAAATCTACCTTACCTTCAAAACATAATCTCCGAGACCCTAAGATTATACCCGGCAGCCCCTCTTCTCCTACCACACTCCTCCTCTCAAGATTGCACAGCCGCGGGATACAGAATACCACGCGACACTATGGTGTTAGTCAACGCGTGGGCGATTCACAGAGACCCGGATGTGTGCAATGATCCTTTAGAGTTTAGACCCGAGAGATTTGCGGGCGTAGAGTTTAATGTGTACCAGTTTATGCCATTTGGGTTTGGAAGAAGGGTCTGTCCTGGTGCTGGTTTGGCTAACAATGTTGTGAGTTTATGTTTGGCTTCTTTGATTCAGTGCTTTGAGTGGGAAAGATGTGGTGAAGGAGAAGTTGATATGAGTGAAGGAGATGGGCTTTCGATGCCGAAAGCTAAGCCCTTGGAAGCAGTTTGTAAGGCAAAGCCTTTTGTAAGTTCTATATATGTATAACACTAATTGACAGTAACAAGCAGCTGATACTCATAGATAGGGCTTGTTTGTTTGTATACCTTTGATATAGGGAATGGGTATAGGAATGAATTAAACCCATACAAGTGTTTGTTTTCAATAAGGGGATGGGAATGAGTGATTCCCATACCACCAAATTACACTTGAGTTCATACCTAACTTAATACTAGAGTATGAGCGATACCTATTCCAACCCCATTCCCGATTCCCGGCATAGAAATAAATGGGCCCGTAACAAGTTTAACTTGTTATGCACAACATCTACTTGAGGCTTGTTATGCACAATCTGATAATAACAATACAAAAACACAAAATCTTGCAAATTTTTTGACAAGTCCCTCACACATTTTTCACTTTCTTTACTCTCTTGTTCAGTGTGTTAATACTTAGCCGATGTGTACTCTTTAACAGGTGCTTCATTCAAAGCTTATTTTACAATTTTCACTTTCTGTACTCTTTAACAGTCGTTGAATCAATGCTTATTTCATTCACATAAAAAACGCTGATTCATTAGTTGACAACCTAATTAGCTACCAGAGTCTTTTTTTTTTTGGAATATAAGGGTAAAATATATTGACCAAAAAAAGGGGGTTACCAGAGTCTTAGTCTCACTTGGAGTGTACTTTTTTCCAACTCTATTGGAACTAAACCATAGCAAATGAATTTCGTTATTGGCTGACCTTGGAAGTTAGAACATGAGAACTTGCTTCACTTTTAATCAAAAATACTTCTTGATAAAATGTTTTTTTTTTACCTACTGAGAAGTAAACTTTATCTATTGTCAATGTCGCTCGAGCGAAGATTACTCAATTTTTACCCGAAATGGTTGGTTTGCATTTATCTTGTTAAGTATCCAAATAATACACTGGCTTTGAAAACCAAAAGAAAATAAAATAATACACTGGCTTCGTTCACTTGACACAAAACAATCGTCAAAATCAAACCTGGCCCATTGGGCTGTATAGCAGGCCCATTTTTTTACAACCACTAGACGAAGTTGCAGAGCTATCTCTGCCTGTACAAAGTGTTAACAAACATTCAGAATCCGTCCTTCAAAAAGAAGTACATTAACCAATTGCACATGGCCTTTAGTTGGAGAGCATCAGAGAATCACCAAGTACCAAATTCAATTATATTGTCATACATATTTGTTTTACCTATCCAATTTATTTGTCCATGATTAATCAGAAAATGAAAAAGAAAAACATAATGGCTTCTTCCCATGACAATTATTAACAGCCTCCTTCACTATAAAAACAATGTATTTCTTCCTCCTCCTCACAATCAATCAAATAACAGCTTTGAATCCATGAAATGTTCTCCCTGACTTCATCACTGTTTTGAATAACCCAATGTCTCCTGAGCAGTTCTATCATCTTATGTGATGTGAAACAAGAAGACATTTGGCTATTTAAACAATGATTTGGTTGGGTGTCTTCCTTAGGTAAAAATCCTTTTGTTTTGTGCTTTGAAAGAGTAGATTATCATCATCATTAACCCAGTGAGGCTCCGCTACAGCGGAATCTAGGGGGTCAAGATGGGGGTACCCCCTGCCCAAGGAAAGAGAGGTACGCGCGATAGATCCAAGAAAACTGAAATTCAGCTATGTGACAATAATAAATGAATTTAGTTAGAATGCACTAAAATTGATATAGGGACTAAATCCATCTCAAAAGCACTGTATAAAAGCCAATGAGAATGAGGATGCGTCACACTGCTTTGAAAGAGTAGATGAGTAAGTTATTTTAACTTTGAAAAATTGGTAAAAGACCTTGTTCTGCATCAAACAAAAAATCCCTCTAATTACTAAATTGTTCTTCGATCATTGAATTTGTAGTTTAGGATTTCACTTTGTTCTTGGAAGATGAATCTTAATTTCTCCATGTTATGTCCTCAAATCCTTACGTTGTTTCCGTTTCTTAAAGGTATATTGACTGCTTTGTTGTAGCTGGTTTTGAATGAAATTTTTTATGGCGCAAAATGACTTGTATTGCAGGCCAAAATAATAACACCACCAACAATGAACTTGTTCTTGTGGTGTTATTATTGATAAATTGGTAACTTAGTGACTTTAATGTACGTGTTATTATTTATGGATTTTTTGTGAGTGTATGATGCATTTCGAAGAGGTTGAATAGGAATTTGTTGCCTAAGAAAGTGGGGTGTATGTTTTCTTTTTAATTTGAATTTTATATGTATTTTATTATTAATTGTTCCGGCTTGGATTTGTTGTTCTAAAGCAATAATCTCAATGTTATTAACTATTCTCATAGATTTCTGTTTGATATAGTATATAAGGAAGTAAGCTATGTTTCTTGTGACAACAATGTTGTTAGAGCATAGTAGACCAAATATTTTGGTCATCATATTAAAAAAAAATATTTTTTTTCTCTCTTCTTTATCAAGTGACAAATGTCACCATGCCCTTCAATGACTAAACTCAATTTTGGTCATGAGTATGACCATGACCGGTCATCAAAAAAAATTTCACCCTCTCTCCACTTTTAATATTTTTTTATTCTCTCTTCTTCTATGACCACCAAAGTGGTCTACCATTGAGAATGCTCTTAAGTTTTGTATATATGTATCTACTTGAATTTAATTTCAGAATTGGCTTATGATTTCATGCTTCCATATTAGACTTCTAATGTACAATGAATTTAACCATACTTTTTCCCTTCAACTCACAACTCCAATCAACTCCAATCTTAGTCTCCAATCTTAGTAGTGGGTAGAGCTAGATGGTGCTCAATAGCCCCCACTGGTTTAAATTTAAAACTAAAACTTAAATTTATTTATATCGGGCCTACTTATAAGAGTAGGCGCCCAAAATTTAGATTTTACGAAAAAGCCTAAAAGCCTATTATAGTTGGACTTTAGAAAATTGGTCTTCTTCTCATCTCCTTTCCTTTTATAAGCTACTCTTCCCCTCTCTCTCTCCTACAAAAATTTCAACGTGGGATACAAAAAATAGCAAGAATGTTAAAAAACCCTCTTCCCACATCGACATTTCATTAAAAGTGTATCTTCTTCTCTCCTTTATATACCATTCTCGTCTCCTATCTTAGTACAAATGAAGCTCCCCCTTCTTATTACTAATAAGCTTAAATATTAATAAGTTTAATTTTTAAACTTTAAGCTTATTAAAAAGGTTAATTATTAATAAGTTTAAATTTAAGTTTAATTTTATACAAAATAAAAAAAAATTCATGACTTTGCTAGGAATTTTTCTATATTCAAAAAAATTTGCCCAAAGGAAGCTCCCACTAGCAAAAATTCCTAGCTACGCCACTAGGTGTCAAGCACGCCACTGGGTGTCAAGCATTGTCAAGCATTGTTTTAAAGATTGTGACTCTTTTTAACTGCGAAAGAGCGTAGCTGAAGATTGTTTTAACTGCGAAAGAGCATAGCTGAAGATTGACATTGAAAGCTAATTTGGATATTGTTCACTAGGGGCATTTCTGATTCCTAATTGTAATAATGTTTTCAGTCAAAAATTGTCCTAGGAAATTGCTAATGTGTTCATTCAAACTTGTTCATGATTCCATTAAATTTGGTCCTCATTAACTTGAATATCTTGGATGCTCAGGTGAGCTTTGTCCCCCCAAAGACCCTTGTAGTCCATATGAATGAACTTTTCGTTGCACGTTTAGGGCCCATCTAGATTTGCTTGCATCCAAAAAAGTTTAGGTTTCATAGCAATAGATCGAACACAACATACTTAGACCTAAACAACAAAAAGAAAATGGTGTTATAAGAGAAGACAAATGAGAGAGGTCGAACCTAACCTTAAATAGTTGGAAGACCCAAATGCTACACAAAACATTCATAATCAAAAGCCCTAACCAATCAATAACATGAACAAGTCAACGTAAGGAAAGAAAATGGAACTCGAAGATGAGCGGATCCCTAACCTCCAACCCTTCTCGTTCGTCGACTATAGCCACCACACACACAAATGAAATGTCAAGCTCCTTTTATGTATATCTAGGGTTTATACGTGCGAGTGAGATGCACATGCAATGAATTTATGATTCCAAAAAGAATCTTGAGGCGTATTTTGTTAATAGAAAACTTTAATTAACCTTCAACAACTTTTTAATTATGTGCACTTATAAGGTTGCATGTATCTCCATATTTGACGATTGACATGTATGTCAAGTTCGGATCTTTTACAACTCACGGTGCAACTTACTATGCTCCACTATACTTTATTTAATTATTTAAATCATCATAATGATAAAAAAATTTTAAAAAATATATTTATATTCTAAATGCTTATTCTTATATATTTATAGAGTTTTATCATACAAATTTCTAACAAATATTTTTAAAAGTTAAAAAAACCACTTATTTAACAGTTTTTTCATTATTTTATTCAGATTATGCCATGTGGCGCAAATTTTTTACAAAGACTTTTGTAAAAAATTGAAGAGGCTTAGGTGGTGTAATGCGTTAATATTTATAAAGGGTTCTGGAGGCCCGTCGGCGGCAGCGTTTGCGTATGAAGATTAAGTTTAGGTGGTGTAACACGTTAATAAATTTATTTTAGGGATTATTGTTTTTATAATTTTAAGTTAGAATTTTATAATTCTCTTCTTGGGTTTTCTTTACTGTTCTTTTCCGGGTGAAATATCCATTGTTTTTTATTCCGGCATCTATATAAGTTTTTATAAATCAACTCAAATATAAAACAAGTGTTTGATATCCATATAATTAGGATTCAAGCGTTTGGTATCCGTTTTGTAAAAACATATATGGATACCGGAGTTGTGGCAACTCGAAATATAAAAAATTAGTATTAGATTTTACTAACTTTTAAAAAGGTAATGATATTGATTCTCTTTTTTTTTTTGCAAAAAAAATGCGGGGAGAGGGTAATGGGTAAAGAAGAATAGGAGATATAGTTACCTTATAAAATTATCTCAAGTTTTACAAAAAAATATGAAAGGATAGATAATGATTACCATTTTGATCAATGAACAATAAACTAAAAAAAAACTAGCTAGATTCATACTCTTAGTCATTTCTTATCCTCTAACAATTACCAAACAAGCCCTTAATTGGAATTGAACCTTATTCTTTAGAATTCAAAGGATAGTTAGAGAGTTGTATTATTACTTAGAATTCAAAGGATAGTTAGAGTTGTATTATAAACCGGTCTGAAGGAGAACTTTGATCAGAAAAATGTATATTATTGAATCTAGTAAAAGAAAAAAAAAGTTAAAAAATAAAATATGAGAAAATTGGTTACATCTTCATCTAAATGTATAAGTTGGAATGTTTTACATTGCATTGCAATGAAATATGCGTATTATTTATTCAATATTATGTAAATGTACATGAGTAACGGAAAACATGTCTTTAATTGGGAACTACATATCTTGCACAACATAACACGTTTTTATTTAGCAATGCCTAATTAAGTTGATGGTCAATTAGTTAGAGCTATTGATTTCTATCGGTTAGCAAACAAACGAGCCCTTACAGAATAGTTAGAGTTGTATTATATAAACAGGTACATCTCATTTCCATCGTATCACTTGTCAACAAAACAGAGTTCATTTTCCACCAAAAAAAAGAAAACACAACTTTCATCAACTTCAAACCTTAAATATTCGACCGAGCAAGCTTGTCCGTCTTATTATTATTCTTACTTCCAACAAACTCGATTGAGAAAATTTCTCTCTTACCTCTTATTATTCTTCTCTTGTGTTTATGTTTTTGTAATATAGTTTTCTAATGTCTTATTCTTCTATTGCACTTGTGTTCTTTTTTGTAGGAGGAAAGCATGTGTTCTTTCTACTCAAAACCTCCTTCCATCCATCAACCAAGCATTCTAAAAACAAGAGTTTGAAAGTGTCCAACCCCCCAACCCCCTCCTCCCAAATGAAGCCTAGTCAAGCTCAATTGCTCAAACCAAGGTTCCGGACAAGAGGGGCAAGGGTTCCGGAGGCCCATCAGCGGCGGCGTTTGCGTATGAAAATTAAGCTTAGGTGGAGTGATGAGTTAATATATTTATTTTAGGGATTATTTTTATTATAATATTAAGTTAGAAATTTATAATTCTCTTCTCGGGTTTTCTTTACGGTTCTTTTCCAAGTGGAATATCCATTGTTTTTTTATTCCGGTATCTGTATAAGCTTTTATAAATCAACTCAAAATATAAAAAAAAATGTTTGGTATCCATATAATTAGGATTCAAGCGTTTGGTATCCATTTTGTGCAAAACTTATATGGATACCGGAGTTGTGACGACTCGAACTTTTAAAAATTAGTATTAGGTTTCGCTCGGCGGCCCCGTCTACGAGTGCAAGACATGCTTCAAGGGGTTCCCTTCCTACCAAGCCTTGGGCGGACACCGGGCTAGACACAAAAACGCAGCCACTCCCGCTCCCCCCACCGTCGGTCAAACGCCGAGAGTTTACTGGTGCTCGATATGTGGCTCGGAATTCCTGTCCGGGCAGGCGCTCGGCGGGCACATGAGCCGGCACAACAAAAAGCCATTGGATTTTGATTTGAATGTGCCTGCTTTGCCTGATGCCGGGGAAGAAGTCAGCGTCTCTCTTGATTAATTAAGTTACCTAGGTAGCTACTCATTACAACTAATCATCATACATATTATTGTCTCATAGTACTACTATTAATTACTTTAGTGGGACCCCCATCATAATTGTAGTACTGCACTTAATTTGTGTATTTAACAAGTAATTGTAGTACTGCACTCGTGACAGCCCACTTGCACGGACGAAGCCACCACGCTGCCACCTTGACTTCGATTAGTAGCGTCTTCGGATTCTCCGACAATTAGCCTAAGCTTCTTGTGGCTAGCTTGGGGCAAGGGTTCTAGAGGCCCGTCGGCGGCAACGTTTGCGTATGAATATTAAGTTTAGGTGGTGTAATGCGTTAATAAATTTATTTTAGGTGTTTTTATAATTTTAAGTTAGAATTTTATAATTCTCCTCTCGGGTTTTCTTTACTGTTCTTTCCCGGGTGGAATATACATTGTTTTTTATTCCGACATCTATATAAGTTTTTATAAATCAACTCAAATATAAAACAAGTGTTTGGTATCCATATAATTAGGATTCAAGCGTTTGGTATCCGTTTTGTACAAACATATATGGATACCGGAGTTGTGGCAACTCGAAATATAAAAAATTAGTATTAGATTTTACTAACTTTTAAAAAGGTAATGATATTGATTCTCTTTTTTTTTTGCAAAAAAAAATGCGGGGAGAGGGTAATGGGTAAAGAAGAATAGGAGATATAGTTACCTTATAAAATTATCTCAAGTTTTACAAAAAAAAATATGAAAGGATGGATAATGATTACCATTTTGATCAATGAACAATAAACTAAAAAAAAACTAGCTAGATTCATACTCTTAGTCATTTCTTATCCTCTAACAATTACCAAACAAGCCCTTAATTGTAATTGAACCTTATTCTTTAGAATTCAAAGGATAGTTAGAGAGTTATATTATTACTTAGAATTCAAAGGATAGTTAGAGTTGAATTATAAACCGGTCTGAAGGAGAACTTTGATCAGAAAAATGTATATTATTGAATCTAGTAAAAGAAAAAAAAAGTTAAAAAATAAAATATGAGAAAATTGGTTACATCTTCATCTAAATGTATAAGTTGGAATGTTTTACATTGCATTGCAATGAAATATGCGTATTATTTATTCAATATTATGTAAATGTACATGAGTAACGGAAAACATGTCTTTAATTGGGAACTACATATCTTGCACAACATAACAGGTTTTTATTTAGCAATGCCTAATTAAGTTGATGGTCAATTAGTTAGAGCTATTGATTTCTATCGGTTAGCAAACAAACGAGCCCTTACAGAATAGTTAGAGTTGTATTATATAAACGGGTACATCTCATTTCCATCATATCACTTGTCAACAAAACAGAGTTCATTTTCCACCAAACAAAAGAAAACACAAATTTCATCAACTTCAAACCTTAAATATTCGACCGAGCAAGCTTGTCCGTCTTATTATTATTCTTACTTCCAACAAACTCGATTGAGAAAATTTCTCTCTTACCTCTTATTATTCTTCTCTTGTGTTTATGTTTTTGTAATATAGTTTTCTAATGTCTTATTCTTCTATTGCACTTGTGTTCTTTTTTGTAGGAGGAAAGCATGTGTTCTTTCTACTCAAAACCTCCTTCCATCCATCAACCAAGCATTCTAAAAACAAGAGTTTGAAAGTGTCCAACCCCCCAACCCCCTCCTCCCAAATGAAGCCTAGTCAAGCTCAATTGCTCAAACCAAGGTTCCGGACAAGAGGGGCAAGGGTTCCGGAGGCCCATCAGCGGCGGCGTTTGCGTATGAAAGTTAAGCTTAGGTGGAGTGATGAGTTAATATATTTATTTTAGGGATTATTTTTATTATAATATTAAGTTAGAAATTTATAATTCTCTTCTCGGGTTTTCTTTACGGTTCTTTTCCAAGTGAAATATCTATTGTTTTTTTATTCCGGTATCTGTATAAGCTTTTATAAATCAACTCAAAATATAAAAAAAATGTTTGGTATCCATATAATTAGGATTCAAGCGTTTGGTATCCATTTTGTGCAAAACTTATATGGATACCGGAGTTGTGACGACTCGAACTTTTAAAAATTAGTATTAGGTTTCGCTCGGCGGCCCCGTCTACGAGTGCAAGACATGCTTCAAGGGGTTCCCTTCCTACCAAGCCTTGGGCAGACACCGGGCCAGATACAAAAACGCAGCCACTCCCGCTCCCCCCACCGTCGGTCAAACGCCGAGAGTTCACTGGTGCTCGATATGTGGCTCGGAATTCCTGTCCGGGCAGGCGCTCGGCGGGCACATGAGCCGGCACAACAAAAAGCCATTGGATTTTGATTTGAATGTGCCTGCTTTGCCTGATGCCGGGGAAGAAGTCAACGCCTCTCTTGATTAATTAAGTTACCTAGGTAGCTACTCATTACAACTAATCATCATACATATTATTGTCTCATAGTACTACTATTAATTACTTTAGTGGGACCCCCCATCATAATTGTAGTACTGCACTTAATTTGTGTATTTAACAAGTAATTGTAGTACTGCACTCGTGACAGCCCACTTGCACGGACGAAGCCACCACGCTGCCACCTTGACTTCGATTAGTAGCGTCTTCGGATTCTCCGACAATTAGCCTAAGCTTCTTGTGGCTAGCTTGGGACAAGGGTTCTGGAGGCCCGTTGGCGGCAACGTTTGCGTATGAATATTAAGTTTAGGTGGTGTAATGCGTTAATAAATTTATTTTAGGTGTTTTTATAATTTTAAGTTAGAATTTTATAATTCTCCTCTCGGGTTTTCTTTACTGTTCTTTCCCGGGTGGAATATACGTTGTTTTTTATTCCGGTATCTATATAAGTTTTTATTAATCAACTCAAATATAAAACAAGTGTTTGGTATCCATATAATTAGGATTCAAGCGTTTGGTATCCGTTTTGTACAAACATATATGGATACCGGAGTTGTGGCAACTCGAAATATAAAAAATTAGTATTAGATTTTACTAACTTTTAAAAAGGTAATGATATTGATTCTCTTTTTTTTTTGCAAAAAAAAATGCGGGGAGAGGGTAATGGGTAAAGAAGAATAGGAGATATAGTTACCTTATAAAATTATCTCAAGTTTTACAAAAAAAATATGAAAGGATGGATAATGATTACCATTTTGATCAATGAACAATAAACTAAAAAAAGACTAGCTAGATTCATACTCTTAGTCATTTCTTATCCTCTAACAATTACCAAACAAGCCCTTAATTGGAATTGAACCTTATTCTTTAGAATTCAAAGGATAGTTAGAGAGTTGTATTATTACTTAGAATTCAAAGGATAGTTAGAGTTGTATTATAAACCGGTATGAAGGAGAACTTTGATCAGAAAAATGTACATTGTTGAATCTAGTAAAAGAAAAAAAAAGTTAAAAAATAAAATATGAGTTGGTATTTCGACCTGGTGAGCTGGCTGGTTGGGCGTAGGACTCGTGTGACTAGTTGGTATTTCGACCTTTTGGAGGGGCAAACGACGTCCATTTTGGACAAATTTTATATGTACGGACTCGCATCAAAAAGATCTAAAATATTATGGAAGAAAATTGTAGAAAAAAGAATTTTTTCTGGTCGAAATCTCGACAGAAGTCGAACCTGTTTTTTTGTGTGAAGATGGCGCCTCTACTACTCAAAGCTCTACCCAACAAATCAATTACTGTGGATGTAGGATGCTAGTCTCCCCTTTTCATTTGGTTGGGTAGGATGCTACACTTTGATGTAATAGCATATACAAAAAAAATCACTGTAACTTCTCAATCAAAGTCATAAGGTCAACAAGAACACAACAAAATGCAAGAATCAAAGACGAAAAGAACCGTGAAATTCGGCAAAAGCACAAAACCTAAAGAAGCGAAGACGAAGAACAGTTCAAAACATCCGGAACATTCATGTCAAAGTCAGAGAAATTTACGTCTGAAATTGCTTCACCGGAACATGATGCCTCGTAAAATCTGAATTTCAACCACTGAGCAATAAGAAGTTGGGAATTAACTCTACCCATAGATCGAGTTGGAAAAATTTCAGCCATCGATTTACTTAGATGGCTGAGATTTGATATTAATAATAGTATTATTTAAAATAGGAAATCGCGTATATCTATTCTTCCAATCTTTGTTGATTTAAGCTAGATTTTCATCGTGCTAGCTTGCAGCATAAAGTAATAGAGTTAGACTATTTTTTTTAAACTAGATTACTAGCAAAAAAGTAATGTAGGTCGTTGATATGTCGTTTGGGTTTGTCTAAGCATTGGTTTTGCCAACAATATTGTGAGTTTGTATATGGCTTCTTTAATTCGGTGATTTCGGAGGCATCACCTTACAAAGTGTTTCATGTGGCTAGACTTTAGGCATCAAAAGCCTATAGAAGGACAATTTCAGCAAATACTGTTGCTATGAAGTTTGTACATATATAATAAGCTCAAAATTTGTATATCTTTTCACGACTTATGAAATATTGATTGAAAATTTGAAATCAAAGTAGTCAATAGCGTATATTGTCATCAAATAGCAGACTGAAATAAGCTAGTTTACAAGTATATAAGTCCGTGCACAAACATACAAAGTAATGCAATAAGCTAGTCACATAAAACATGAAAAGAAAATACCTTATTTAATCATATGTATATACCTTGAATCTTAGTAGTAGCAAGGGACAAAAACTAACTCTCCCTTCGTATAAGACTCGACTTCGGGATCATCCATCAAAAACATGCTTTCCTCATAAACACGTCCACTCATTGTCTTCTCATACCACTCACAACCAAAACGAACCTTGGTCCATTGCTTAGGACCATATGGAGCCAAATCTACAAACGAATCATCATAAATATCATACAACTTAAACTCAAAATTGCGATCACTAAACTTATAAAGCTTCTTCCAAGTCGTAGCCACACCATGCTCCTCCATCACCCACAACTCGAGACAGCTTTCCACCACTAATGACAACATGCCAGCGTACTCCATAAGCCCTGTCCTCTGTGGACTCAATGTTCTTATTGGCTCGAATATTCCTCCGGGCAACTCGACGATTCTAAACTCTTCGCTCTCACAATCAAACATCAACACCGAACGTTCGACCCACTTCTCGTTCTCCGCGTGCACGATCCAATGAATATTCCCATTCACGAAACAACCCGTGTCACTAGCCATGTCTTCATCATCAAAGAAACAACATGATTTGAGGATTTCAGAGCTCGCCACCTTCCAAATACCGACCCGAGACGAGTAAACCTCGTACCTCGGTTGGAGCGATTTGCAATAGTCCTCGATGGCTTCATTCGGGATCCAAATCCTCACAACCTTGAAATCATTATTAGAACGGTCATAACTGAACCCTACAACACTAGAATTAAACTCAGCCTCCTCGACGAATTGATCAACGTCGCCACCGTTTTCTACCTCGTGAATGTAAGCGTCGTAATCGAGGTAGCCCTCCATATCGACGTAGTCAGCCATGTTAACGTACTCGTGGGCAGCAATGAATTCGGACTTGGGCGTCTTCAAATCGATGGTAAACGGAAGCCAAGGGAGGGCGACGTACTTGTGAATTGACGGGTTCCAAAGAATGGTGGAGTCGAAGGCGGATTGCAAGGAGTACGAAAGACACACCACGCCGCGAATGGTGTCGACGAAAGGGAAAGTCACGAGTTTGGGATCGAGGTGAGTACGGAAGGGACAGTGTAGCTTGCGAGTACGAGGCCGAGTTCGAGGTCGACATAGAGTGAAGGAATTGCTATGAACTCGGAGGTAGGGTTTCAATTTAGGGGGTTTGATTGATGAAGTGAAGGAGTTGTGGAGGTTGATGAAGAGAGTTGATGAGATTAGGGTTTCCCATGACTTGCAAACGCAGAGGAATCGGCATAGGGTTTTGGCGGGTAATCTCTTGAAGATCTCTAGTAATAAATCTTGGCTTATGAAAGATGAACATGCCAACCTAGTAGAAAGAAGAATGGAGTGCGAGGAAGATGACGCCATTGACAAATTCTCTACGGAAAGGTGGGATTTTGAGGTGGATAGGATTGATTACAAAATAACCCTAATTGTAGAATTAGATGACTTTGATTGATTTGGTCAAAAATTGAAATCTAGATGACGGTTGCCGAATGGATTAAACGTGGATAGTGGAGGAGATGGGAGAGGGCGACGAAGGGGGCAAACCAAATTTTTGACGGTCACCTACTCATACTATATAGCTAGGGTTTTACTAATTTTTTTTTAGTCTTGCCTTCTGGCTCGCCCGGTTCGATCAGTCGGATGTCGCCAGAGAGCAAACTCGAATCTCCTGCTGGACAACACTTAAAGGAGTATTAGACCAACTAAGTATTGGTAGGGTTTTGCTCTTTTTTTTTGGTAGTACTTATTCGTCAGAGTTTCGTCTTAGTTATATCCAACTTGACTAGGGTCGTACACCTCATTTTAGTCAATGAGTCTTCCAAACATGTAATGTATGATTTGATTTCAAGGTAGAAAGAAGAGGTAATATATATGTACGTCTTTCTTACTCTTTTTTTTCTTTCAAAACTTACAAGTCCTTTATCTCGCTTCATACTATGTTCTTACTAAATGTCACTCAACTAGCTTCCTTGATCCCTCGATGGGTTTGTGCAACATTGCGTTAATTTAATTTAATGATTATAACTAAAACAATGGTGGCTAGGCTTGAACCTACCACAAGGCGTGTCGTAGCTCCAAACTATCTAAGAAAGCTTTGATCCGGATAGGCTGATAACGGATAATATTGACAACGAACAAAGTCCACCTCGATATATATACACTTAAATCTCTTAGTAATAGTAAGAGACACAAACTATCTCCTCCTTTCTATGAGACTCGACTTCGGGATGATCCCCCAAAAACATGCTTTCCTCGTAAACATGTCCACTCACTATCTCATTATACCTATCACATCTGCGATGAAACTTGGTCCACTCCTTAGGGCCATATGGAGCCATGTCCACAAATGAATCTTCATATATATCTTCCGGCTTAAACCCGTTATTCGTATCCCGAAACCTATAAAGCTTCTTCCAAGTGGCAGCGACGCCATGCTCCTCCATCACCCACAACTCAACCTCATTCGCCACCACTACAGCAAGCATGCCCGCGTATTCGATAAGCTTCGTTTTCTTAGGATCCTCCGTCCTTAGGAGCAATATCTCTCGGGGGAGCTCGACTATTCTAAACTCTTCGCGCTCACAATCAAACATCAACACAGAACGTCTAGCACGAGTCTTGTTCTCATTCAGTGCATGTATGATCCAATGGATCGTTCCATTCACAAAGCAGCCGGTTTTACTCGCGCTGAATTGATCAAGAAGGCCACAAGATTCGAGGATCTCCGCGGTCTCCTCACGCCACGTATCTTGCTTAGACGAGTACACCTCGTACCTCGGCCCGAGTGTCTTGCAATAGGGCATGATAGAGTAGTTTGGGATCCAAATCCTCACAACTTTGAAGTCACTATTACAACGGTCATATCCAAAGCCTATAACACTAGAATGAAACTCGGCCTCGTTGACGAAATTATCCTCGTTGCCTCCCTCTTCAACATCATGAATGTAAGCGTCCAAATCAAGGACGCCCTCCATGTTGACGTATCGGGTCATGTCAAAGAACTCTTCGGAGGCTTGGAATTCGGATATGGGAGCCTCTAAATCAACCGAAAACGGAAGCCAAGGGAGGGCGACGTACTTGTGAATTGCCGGGTTCCAAAGAATGGTGGCGTCGAAGGATGATTCAAAGGAATAGGAAAGACATACCACACCGTGAACGATGTCAACCAAAGTGATATCCGTTCCTTCGAGGTAGTGGCTATCGGTCCGAAAGGGGAAATGTAGTTTGAGTTTGAGAGGCTCGACGAGAGAGTCTTGAGGAAGACATAGAGTGAAGGAATTTAGATGGACTCGGAGGTAGGGTTTAAGGTTTGGGGGTTTTGTGGAAGAAGTGAAGGAGTTGTGAAGGTTGATGAAGGAAGGGGATGAGATTAGGGTTTCCCATGACTTGCAAACGCAGAGGAATCGGCATAGGGTTTTGGCGGGTAATCTCTTGAAGATTTCTAGTAATAGATCTTGGCCTATGACAGATGAGCATGCCGACATAGTTGAAAGAAGAATCGAGTGCGGGGAAATAGACTTCATTGACAAATTTTCTACGGAAAGGTGAGATTTTGAGGTGGGTAGGATGATTACAAGATAACCCTAATTGTAGGGTTAAGTGCCTTCATTGATTTCGAAGAAAATATTGAAATCAAGAAAACGGTTGCCGAATAGATTGAACGTGGATAGTGGGGGAGATGGGAGAGGGTGATGAAGGGGGAAAAGTAAAAATTTGACGGTCATATATCTAGGGTTTTGTTAATTGTGGTTACAAGTTGAAATAAAATATGAAGTATATGATCGATCCCTAGAGGAGTTAGATTACAATGTTAAACTGTGTCTAGACTAGCTTAAACGGTGAGATTAACAAAAGTAAATTAAAACTGCTATTCATAAGATTGATTAAGATACAATTTCAATAGGAATACAACGTGCTAATACAATAATGGAAACAATTTTCAATTAAAAAAAAAACAATCTGAGGAAGAAGCAGTACAGTGACATTATGTTAATTGAAAAAAAAAACTACTAATCCATAATCTGTGTGATGAGCTTCAAATCTGAACCATCTCCTCTTTTGTGTAAGACTTTGCCTTGGGATCGTCCATCAGAAACAAACTTTCGTCGTAAACATGGTCACTCAATATCTCATCAAACCTTTCAACATTCCATCTATGCTTGATCCAACGGCTAGGGCTGTCCGGAGCTAGCTTCCCAGCTAAAGCTTGGTATAAATACCTTCCATCATTCTCATACTCCAACTCTAAACCGTCCGGAATCCTAAATAGCTTCTTCCAAGAGGTAGCCGCACCATATTCCTCCATCACCCACAACTCGATTTGTCGCTGCCAGCTAAAACACGAGTACACCAACACCGACAACTTACCATCATACTCCAAGATCTCCGCCTTTAGCCTTAATTGACTAATTGGCGTCATCTCACTTTGGTAGATTTCTTCGGGGAGCTCCATTGTTGTGAACTCTTCGGTCTCACAATCAAACATCAACACGAAGTAACTTCGACTATCATCTCGCTCATTTAATATTGACACAAGCCAATGAATTGCTCCATTCAAGAAACAACCGGTCCTACTTGCTCTGGATCCACAAGTATTGAATTCACAAGATTTGATGTTGATTTGATCAACTATTGAGATCCTCCAAATACCTTTCTTAGCCGAGTATACCTCATAAATCGGTGGAGGTAATTCCGTGTTCCATTCAATAGAACAAGATGGCATCCAAACCCTCACTACCTTAAATTCTTTCTTAGATTTGTCAAATCCGAATCCTATAGCATTTGAGTTAAAGAGAGTAGTACTATCAAAGTCATCAACATCATTAGACTCGGCCTTAGCGGTACCTAGATCCAAGGGAAAAGGGAGCGAAGGAAGGACGACGTACTTGTGGATTTTAGGGTTCCAAAGAATGGTGGAATCGAAGGACGAATCCACCGAGTAGGAAACACATACTACACCATGGATCACATCAACGAAGGTGAAATCCCGAAACTGAAAGGGAAAATGCAATTTGAACCTCAAATGTTTGACGAGATTACCTTGAGGAGTAGAGACCGCATAGGAGTTGTGATTGCGTTCTCTGAAATTGAGTCGGAGGTAGGATTTTCGATGAACCGAAGTGAAGGATTGGACGAAGTAAGAGGATGAAATGAGAGAGTTCCATGACTTGGAAATGCATCGGAATCGGCATAGGCTTTCGATTGGTAATCTCTTGAAGATCTCTAACCATGAATCTTTGTCTATCCAAGTCGAAGATAGAATCATTTGGTTGGACTCCATTGGCATATTCAATGTGCAAGTTCAATGGAAGAATTTTGAAATGTATTGGAATGGTGGCTCTAAAACGAAGCACTTAGTATGGTATTTATACAAAAGTTCAAATCCCTCCGTACATTTAAAAATAATAATTAGAAGGTTCTTGATGATGACGATGAATATCCAACACATATTCCTTTCACACTTAACATTCTAGCTGGATGTTTGACTGAACATTCTAGCTGGATATATAGCTAGTTGTCAGTGTGAACTGGATAACGTTGTCAATCTTAATATTTTGTTTTGGTACTAGGTATGTACCAAACTTTATGAGCCTAGCTAAATGCAGGTTCTTAATTAGGATGAAAATCCAACCAAGATTCATTACCGTTTTGATATTACTATATTAGGAGTTTTGATTGAGGTTGTATTTTTTTAATGGAAGTTGTATTTTTTTTTCTTTTGTTTTTAAACTTATTCTCGTTTCATATGGCATTTCGGGTGCACCCCGTGGGTTAAATCAGGGATGCCCTATCTTAACTCCGAGATGCTCCGATGAGAAAATTACACTAGATTAATATTGTTGTTATCGTTGTCATTTCATATGACATCAAATTTTTTATTTGAATCAGGAACCAAATATTAGAATGAGTTAACTTGTGTTTGATAAGAAGTCATCCATAAATAATTTAGATATTGAAGTCAAATTTGAGTTGTAGTAAAAACCCGCCTGATATGATGGGTAGTCACTAGTTCGTATCCTTTGATGACAAAATTCTTAATATTATATTATTATGACAATTCTTTGATGACAAACTTTTTAATATTATCTGCTTAGATGATTTAGGCCGGTCTTATTTTTTAAATAAAAGTTAAACTATATCGACATTAGTAAATGTATAAAAGGGGAGGAAACTACAAAAAAGAGTTGAACCATCATGGATCAAAGTTTTCAGTAGATGATTAAAATAGGAAAAATGACAAAAGGGAGACAAATTGGTCACTAGCCGAGACATCGCATCCGTGACACCCATATAACATGTTCCTGGTTAGTTATGTCGCATTTTGCTATGAGGTTGACTATGATGATGTGGTGCGCGCATAATTAATCCTCCTAGTGCAATTGTCTATATTTTTTTTTGAATCAAAGAGTTATTCATTCAATTTTTTTGTAAGAAATTACAACCTAGACAATCCTAGGCGTTACGCTTCTTCATCTATGTCAATTCTAATACGCCATCTATGAAATTATCTATCGTTCTTCCTCCACCTAGCTCTTATGCTATCTTTGCGCTAGGGTCTCGATAGGTAATCTCATTTTTAGAAGACCAAACATATATAGTACACAATGGCAGATAGGTGCAATTGTCAATATTGGGTGCGACATTTTGAAAAAAGCCTCATTGCGAGTTATCCAAACATGGTAGATCGGTCTTATTGTAAGAACAAATATCCCCCAATTTCATAAAGTTCGTTGAAATTGTATTTTGTAAAAAGAAAAATCCCTAAGAAAAACCCTTACATACCAAAACTTGCCAAAACTTGTCAATGTGCTTAGCTTCACTAGCTTATTTGAACCCTATGGAATGAATAATCATACATTAAAAGTGGTCTACGAAATAGGCTCATCATGATAATGGATTAATTAAAACTGAATTCGTAAGATGGACTCCAATATATAGTTTTGAAGGGAATAAAAAGCTTGTCTATGACATAAACCTAAAGAGTATTGTAAGAAGAATCTATATAATGCCACCCAATATAACAGTAAATCGAAACTAGCTACAAAAAACCCTAAGTATAATGAACTTTTTCCTCCTCCTTTGTGTAAGTCTGTGCTTTGGGATCATCCATCAAGAACATACTATCCTCGTAAACATAGTTACACACCATCTCGTCAAACCTATTCTGATGACTAAGCCTGATCCATTGTTTAAGGCCATAAGGAGCCAGCTTCTCATGTGATTCATGGAATATCTCCACATCTTCAACCTTCAAATTCTTGCGATTCGGAATCAAATAAAGCATCTTCCACGAAGTATCCACACCGTACTCTTCCATCACCCACAACTCCAATCTATCAAACATTTTCGGGACTAACGACAACATGCCACCATACACCACAGCCGAGACATGGTAATATGGCGCGAACACTTGTGGGACCTTCATTGTTGTGAACTCTTCTCTTTCACAATCGAACCTCAACACCGTGTTATTCTCGTTTGTCGTCGAAGAAATCAGCCAATTCATGTTTCCATTGACGAAACAACTGGTTGTAGGTCCGAGACCTACATTTAAGTCACAAGATTTGATGTTATGAGCAATTCCTACCCTCCACTGACCTTGTCGATACGAGTACACCTCGTATTCCAATGGCGATTGACTTAAATGAGGAGGAGGGATCCAAATCCTCACAACTTTGAAATCACTATTACAACGGTCATAACCGAACCCTATAGCTATGCGATACGACGCATAGACATCCGGGACAGTCCAAGAAAGGCGAGGGAGGGCGACATACTTTTGAATTGTGGGGTTCCAAAGAACCGTCGAGTCGACGGATGTTTGCGAGGTTTTGGACAGACAAACTACACCGTAAATGACATCAACTAAAATAAAGTGCGAGCGGAATGTAAAGGGAAAATGCAAACTTTGCCTAACATGTTTGACATAACAACAAGTCTTCTTCTTATAATGTGGACGGTAGAGAGCGTAGGGATTAGTATTACCCCAGGGGTCCTTTCGGAGGTACGATTTGAGGTTAGGAGGCGTGGAAGAGGAATTAGTGAACGAGTGTTGAAGGATGATGAAGAAGGTGGATGAGATGAGAGATTTCCATGACTTACAAACTGTTTGGAGTCGGCCTAGGGCTTTGATATTGATTAGTAGTCTCTTGAAGATCTCCAACCATAACTCTTCGCCTATCCAAACACAACATAGTGCTGAATTTTGACGGGATTTCATTGAACGACTCCTCCTACATAGCGTTGAATTGTGACGGGATTTCATTGAGAATTGAAAAATGAACAAGGAAGGGAAGGGTTTTGAGATACGAGTACGCCAATAGCGTAACCCTACTTATACTTAAATTCTCCCAAGTTTTTGAAATTTGTATTTACAAAAGAGAAAATTCCAGTCAAAATCCACGTTAATATTTATTTTTATATCCCCTTTCTTAGTCATGCTTTATTTTTTTATCCCCTTGGTGACCATGTTTGTAGGTTAACGAAATCTATTTCAATCTATTTCTAGCCAAATAAAAGAGATCTTTTTCCTTGTATATTCTTAGCATTATAATTTTTAAAGATTTAGTAACATAAAAAAAACTGGACAAATTACTATCGGAGACTCGGAGTAGATTTTAAGATATTCTTCTTGACTAAATATTCTTTTATTTTGGAAATTCTTGACTAAAATAATCGCTACTTCATTATTCTTGTTGACTTATCCATTCCTCCATTGAAAATTTCCCTAGCTTTCATATACCGCGTTGAATTTTTCAATGGAGTCCAACCACGATTCCAAGCGATCGATTCTTCTTCAAGCAGGTACGTTGGCACGTTTAATTCACATAAACGAAGATTCATTGGTGGAGATACTCAAGCGATTACCCATCTTAACCCTAATCCGATTCCTATGTGTTTGCAAATCATGGAAAACCCTAATCTCATCCCCTCTCTTCATCAGCCTTCACAACTCCTTCCCTCCTTCCGCCACGCCTCCTAACTTGAAACCCTATCTCCAATTCTGTGTCGTGTACTACAATCTTTGTCGTCGATCTAGGGATTCTCATGGCAATCATATCATACACAAACTACATTTTCCCTTTCGGATTCCGCGGAGTGCTACATTGGAATATTTCACCTTTGTTGATGTGATTCGTGGCGTGGTCTGTCTTTCCTACTCGTCGGGTTCGTCCTTTGATTCCTTTATTTTCTGGAATCCGGTATTCCGCAAGTATGTCACCCTCCCTCGGCTTCCTTTGCCCTTGGATTCTGAGACTGATAAGATAGAAAAACCGGTTCGACATCACACTATAATAGGGTTTGGACACGACATTTCTAAGAATGATTTCAAGGTTGTCAGAATTTGGATTCCGATCCCTAATTATCGTTCCGTATCATACCCATCATCATTTGTACCGACATACGAGGTATACTCAGCTCAAGAAGGTGTTTGGAGGGAGACAATTGCACATGACCTCAAATCTTGTGAATTCATTGATGGTAATATAACCGGGTGTTTCGTAAATGGGAAGATTCATTGGCTCGTACGTTGGCACACCACCTTTTCTCTGTTGATGTTTGATTGTGAGAGCGAAGGGTTCACAAAAATGGAGCTCCCACGAGAGATATTCCCACAAAGGTCATTTTCCCCGTCCTACAAAAAGGTCTTAGAGTTTAGTGGCATTTTGTCAGTGGTGGTGAACTCACAGGTATATCGTGATGAGCGACAAGTTGAATTGTGGGTGATGGAAGAGTATGGTGTGGCTAACACTTGGAAGAAGCTTTATAGGTTCCGGTATTATTATGCATCGAAGACAAACAGAATCGATATATTTGAATCTTCATTTGGGGAACTGGATCCATACGGCCTTGAGCAGTGGAACACAAACCATAGCGATAGTGAAATGTATCACTTCATAGTGAGTAGACATGTTTATGAGGAAAGCATGTTTTTTGATAGATGATCCCAAAGCCTTGTCTTATAATAAATCAGAGCTAGTTCTCTTGAAACGTAGATGGAGTTAATTCTTATCCCTTGAGGATAAACATTTTTTTTTTTTTTTGTGAAATGGTCTTGATGGACGTGAATGCGCTATTTACTCTGTATAAGATCCTTGAATGCTAGAACTATTCTTTGAGTTACAATTAATGTTGTCAATGGTTACAATTCTAGAAAGGGCGAGCATACAAATTCTTGTGCGCTCATTGTCTCTAATGTTTCCTTCGCTTTCATAGTTTCATGTATAATTTTGTGCAAGTCATGTTAAATGGTTGCAGTTTTAACTTAATTAGCACTCCTTTTTTAATTATATTTCCAACCCTTATTTTTGCAAAGATTCTGTAGTTTGATCAGTGCACTCTTGAAAACTCTAAGGTTCTTGCTAACTCTAAGATTCTGTAGTTTTAACTTATTTTTACGTTGGCACACTGCCATTTCATTGTTGATGTTTGATTGTGAGAGCGAAGGGTTCACAATAATGGAGCTCCCATGAGAAATAACCACACCAATGTTATCTGCCCTCCATTCCAGAAAGATTTTAGAGTTTAGCGGCATGTTGTCAATGGTAGTGGACTCGCAATTCTGTTACAAGGATCAGCATGAGGAACACGTCGAGTTGTGGGTGATGGAAGAGTATGGTGTGGCTACCACTTGGAAGAAGCTATATAGGTTCAAGCCAAACAAAATCGATATATTTGAACCTTCATTTGGGGAACCGGATCCATATGGCCTTGAGCAGTGGAGCAAGAATAGTTGCAATCATGATATGTATTACATCATAGTGAATAGACATGTGTACGAAGAAAGCATGTTTTTGATGGATGATCCCAAAGCCCAGTCTTATACCGAGGAGGAGATTGTTCCCATCTCTTCTAAATAGATCCAAGATATCTTAATTCATTATGATACACTGCTTTTATTCTTGTAAAAGCATGTTAATGGACTTGAATGACCAATTTACTCTATGATTTGTGTATGCTACAATTATTCTTGGAGTTACAATTAATGTTGTCAATGCTTACAATTCTAGAAAGTTTGGTTGCTCTAGCTGGTGGAGCTTGAATATTTCTTTTTTTTTTTCTTTTGTTTACATATATGAGAGCTAGCTTGAATAATTCTAGAAAGTTTCTTTTGTTCACTCTTGAAAACTACTCCGTATATGGTTAACCTTGTAAGAAATTAGGGTGCTTCTACTTCTTTAGAAATGCATATTGGCCATTTCCCAAAAAAATAACTACTTTTTTATAATCATTAGGCTGGCTCATGAAAACTCCTAGTTTGCAACCCCAAGTGCTGGACTAGACAACATTACTCAAAAAGTTTCATTTTATATATGAGTAATGCTATCAACTCATTAGTCATGTGAATTCTCAAAGAAAGTCATGGAAAAAGATAGGAAGAACACAAAATTATCACTTTCCATGTAAAGAATTGCATTCAGCAAGATGGCTAAAAAAACCTATCTAGAAACTAAAAAGTGGATCATGAAACTTAGGATTAGCTGATCCTTGTAGTACCTAGCTTGGCCGCCTATGATTTTAGTTGTAAATTTTCTTACAGTTTGAATAAATTACCCGCTCTTTCATTAGAAAAAAAATCATACATTTCAAAGGTGATCTATGAAATACGGTGATGATAATTAATTTAAACTTGTTAAATTCCGGCCATTCGCGTTAAGACCAACGCACAAGCCTACGAGGTTCCATCCTAAAACCAATTATAACGTTTATCTCAACAAAACTGAAATCATAAGATAGACTCCTATATGATTTTGAATGGATAACGAAGCACTAATGCAATTACTTGTCGATCTATATAATGCATCTATATGTTCGGATGCTAAAGTTTGTGAACTTTCCTGCTGTTAGGCTATTTCTATTTTTTTATTGGTAGAACCGGCGGTTTCATCCCGTTTGGAACTGCAAGTTTTCCACAGTTTTCCGGTTCCTGGGGTGGAGGAGTTGGAACCGAAATCATAGTGAAAACTGGAACCGTGGTTCTACCCGGTTCGCCGGTTTCGGAACCGGACCCATGTTTAAATTTAAGCCATGTATATATATCCATGCATGATCTAACGGGTTTGTTTACGTAGTGTCTAATTAAAGCGACGCCTAGGAGAAAAAACATATATAAGTCAAAAGAGATTTTCTTATCATATTTAATCTTATCATATTAACTATATAGTAGATACCGATACGGAAGAAAAACTTCTCCGTATAACTCAAAAGAGATTTTCTTATCATATACTATAATCTTATCCTATTTACCATATACGGAATAAAAAATTGTAAATTAATTAAAAAGATTGTATTATTATTATCAGTATGTTTATCTTATCATTACTCTACGTCCCTTCAAATTCAAAATCCTGCCCTAGCTTTCATATCTCGTCTTGAATTTGTCATGGCGTCCACCCACAATTCCAAGCGCCCCATTCTTCTTCCATCATCTATGTTGGCATGTTCAGTTTTTATAAACGAAGATTTGTTAGTAGAGATCCTCAAGAGATTACCCACCAAAACCCTAATCCGATTCCTTTGTGCTTGCAAATCATGGAAAACCCTAATCTCATCCCCTCTCTTCATCAGCCTTCACAACTCCTTCCCACCGTCCGCCACGCCTCCTAAGTTGAAACCCTATCTCCAAGTCTGTGGCCATTCCTACAATCTTTGTCGTCGACCTGGAGATTCTCCTGGCAATCATATCAACCACAAACTACATTTTCCCTTTCGGATTCCACATGACGAGCTTGGAGATTATTGCGCTTTTGTTGGTTCGATTCGTGGCGTGGTCTGTCTTTCCTATTGGTTCGATTCGCCCTTTGATTCCACCGTTCTCTGGAATCCGGTGTTCCGCAAGTATTTAAGGCTTCCTGCTTTGTCGTCGTCGGATTATCATCGATTTGCAATAGGATTTGGATACGACATTTCTAAGAATGATTTCAAAGTTGTCAGAATTCGGATCCCTAATTATCATTCCATGGGGGCGTACCCATCCTCTGTACTGACATATGAGTTATACTCAGCTCAAAAAGGTGTTTGGAGGGAGGCAATTGCTCATGGCCTCAAATCTCGTGCATTAATTAATGCTGATAGAATCGGGTGTTTCGTAAATGGGAAGATTCATTGGCTCGTGTGTTGGCGCGCCACCTTTTCTTTGTTGATGTTTGATTGTGAGAACGAAGAGTTCACAACAATGGAGCTCCCACAAGAAATATTCACAGCTTGTGCCCGGCGTAACAAAAAGATTGTAGAGTTTAGCGGCATGTTGTCGGTCGTAGTGGTGAGATCCCTGTATTCTTATGAGGATCGTCATGAGAAACACGTTGAATTGTGGGTGATGGAAGAGTATGGTGTGCCTACCTCTTGGAAGAAGCTCTATAGGTTCCGGCATCTTTATGCATTGAAGCGAAACGAAATCGATATATTTGAACCTTCAATTGGGGAAATGGATCCATATGGCCTTGAGGAGTGGAAAAAGAGTAGGTGCAATCTTGATATGCATTACATCATAGTGAATAGACATGCCTATGAGGAAAGCATGTTTTTGATTAATGATCCCAAAGCTCAGTCCTATACCGAGGAGGAGATAGTTCTTCTCATCTCTTCTATACCGATCCGACCAAAAAAAAAATCTCTTCTATACCGAGGAGGAGATAGTTCTTCTCATCTCTTCTAAGGTAAATAAATTCATTATGATACACCCTTTTTTTCTTGTGAAATGGTCTTAATGGACATGAATGCCCTATTTAATCTATGATCTCTGAGTGCTACAATTATTCTTTGAGTTACAATTATTGTTGTCAATACTTACAATACTATAAAGTTTCGTTTACTTCTTCTCTATCTGTGTTTTTTTATGGTGGGGCTTGAATATTTCTTTGTTTTTTTTTTCTGGTGCCACCTCTTTGCACACTAGACTGCTTTTTTTTTTTTTTTTTTAATATGGTTCCAAACCTTATTTTTGTAAAGCTTATATAGTTTGAGTTCACTCCTAAAAACTGTAAAGGGGTCTTGTTAGACTCATTAGTCATGAGAATTCTAAAAGAAAGTCATGGAAAAAGATAGGTAGTACACAAAATTATTACTTTCCATGTAAAGAATTGCATTCGAGCAAGATTTATGGTTGAAAAAGTCTATCTAGAAACTAAAAAAGTAGATCATGAAACTTATGATTAGCTGATCCTTGTAATACCGGCCTAGCTAGGCCGCCTAAGATTTTAGTTGTAAGTTTTCTTACAGTTTGAATAAATTACCCCCTCATTCATTAGAAAAATCATACATTAAAAGGTCATCCAACATAGTAGGTAGATTGACAATAGAAAACAAAAGTAAATTATGTAATTTGGATCTGTTCTGATGCTAAAGTTTGTGAACTTTCCTCCTTAGTGTAACTTGTCTATATAATGCATCAAGTTTGTGAACTCTCTCACTCAGAATCAAACATCAACACCAAATAATTCCCCTTCGACGTACGTTAAAAGGATCGAGTCAATGCACGGTTCCAATCTAAAACTAAATTCTCCAAAGGGAAAATGCAATTCATGGATGAGATGTTTGAATAAAGTCTTCCCATGAGGTAGGATTTGAGGTTGGCATGCAGGCGTGGCAGATGAATTAAAGGAGTATTGAAGGTTGATGAAGAAAGCCGATGAGATGATTGATTTCCATGACTTACAAACGATTTGGAATCGGCAAACACGTTTAATAGGTAGTCTCTTGAAGATTTCCACCCATTAATCTTCATCTATACTATACCAGCCCAACATAAACATGTAGAAGAGATGAAGAATATATCAAGAGCCATTCGAATCACCAATAGGAGCAATCATAACAACTCCTGGGAGACCGCCTATGGCATTAGTAGGTCTCATTTTTTGTATCTAATGCTAACAAGCAAAAATACTAAGCTTGGGATTGTGAGATCCTTGTAAAACCTAGGGAAATCTAGACTTTTTGTAACTTTTTTCTTACGCTGAATGAAATTAACCATTCATTCAAAAAAAAAAAAAAACTAAGCTTGACTAATGCTTTGTACATCCTAATATAATCACTTATTTTTTAAAAATGAGATCGTCTTTCCTTAATCTTATCAAATTAAAAAAAATTATAATAAAATAATACCGAATTTTAATACTAGCTATGTTTTTTACTAAAATATCCAGAAATTCTTGACTAATATAATTGCTACTTGATTAATCTTTTTATGGTTGATAATATTCCTATTCAAAATCCTACCCTAGCTTCATATCTCGCGTTAAATTTGTCAATGGAGTCTTCTACCCACGATTCCAAGCGCCCAATTCTTGTTCCAGCAACTATGCTGGCATATTTTGTTTTTGTAAACGAGGATTTGTTAGTAGAGATCCTCAAGAGATTACCCATCAAAACCCTAATTCGATTCCTTTGTGCCTGCAAATCATGGAAAACCCTAATCTCATCACCTCTCTTCATTAACCTTCACAACTCCTTCCATCCTTCCGCCACGCCTTCTAAGCTGAAACCCTATCTCCAAGTCTGTGGCCATTCCTACAATCTTTGTCGTCGATCTGGAGATTCTCATGGCAATCATATCAAACACAAACTACATTTTCCCTTTCGGATTCGGCTGGATAGGGTACGCCGTCGTTGCATCTTTGTTGGTTCGATTCGTGGCGTGGTCTGTCTTTCTTACCGGTTCGATTCGCCCTATGATTCCTTTATTTTATGGAATCCGGTATTCCACAAGTATGTCACCCTCCCTAGGCTTCCTTGGTCGTTGGAATATCATCGATGTGGAATAGGATTTGGATACGATATTTCTAAGAATGATCTCAAAGTTGTAAGAATTCAGATCCCTTATTATCGTTGCCCATCATTTGCACTGAGGTACAAGGTATACTCGGCTCAAGAAGGTGTTTGGAGGAGGGCCGCCATTGCTCATGACCTCGAATTTTGTGAATTCATTGATAATAATAGAATAGGGTGTTTCGTAAATGGGAATATTCATTGGCTCATATGTCCCATTTCGTTGTTGATGTTTGATTGTGAGAGCGAAGCGTTCACAACAATGGAGCTACCACTAGAAATATTCACACCAATGTTATCTGGCACGTATGACAAAAAGATTATAGAGTTTAGCGGCATGTTGTCGGTCGTATACGTAGTGAGCTCGCTATTTTCTAATGAGGATCAACGTGGGGGACAAGTTGAGTTGTGGGTGATGGAAGAGTATGGCGTGGCTACCACTTGGAAGAAGCTATATAGATTCAAGCCAAACAAAATCGATATATTTGAACCTTCACTTGGGGAACCGGATCCATATGGCTTTGAGCAGTGGAACAAGAATAGGTGCAATCATGATATGTATTACATCATAGTGAATAGATATATGTACGAGGAAAGCTTGTTTTTGATGGATGATCCCAAAGCCCAGTCTTATAGTTCGGAGGAGATTGTTCCCCTCTCTTCTAAATAGATCCAAGGTATCTAGAGTCATTATGATACACCCTTTTTAATGGTCTTGAATGACCAATTTACGTACTCTATGATCCTTGAATGCTACAACTTAATTACCTTTGAATGATCAATTTACTCTAGGATAGATTTTGTTAACTTTCTGACACTTGACATGCTTTTTCCGAGTGTTTGCGTTTCCATATACGAGTGCTTGAAGAGCGAGGATACAGATTCTTGCTTATGAAATTGGTTCTAATTTTCTCTTGGCTTTCATGTATCGACTATAGAGTGTGTGCAAATGCTGTTGTGAAAGTCTTTTAATTAACTCATTACTAGCTCATCATTAGGTTGATAAGCGGAATTATTTGGTGATTGAGAATATATGTGCAAATGTTGTTGTCTTTGAATTAACTCTTAGTTGGCTCATGAAAACTCCCTAGTTTGCAACCAAGTACTGGACTAGATAGCACTAAAAAGTTTCATATGGCATTTTGGTAAGATCCAATTACATCTACCTGGTTGACAATTGACAACGTTCTCAGTTTGAGTTTGAGTTCTCTAATCAATTGTATGGCAAAGGAATAACGAATTATATATTTTTAAACCTATGGAACAAGATCATTTGTAAACTCAATGTAAAAGCTGTCTTTTAATTACCATCATATTCCGACTGTCAAGGTTAATTTTTAAGTAAGATTCCTTATCATGGAGTAGTAGCAGTTTGCAAGTGTTTATGGCATGTGTGAGTTTGTTGATGGAAGTGAAATCAATACCAAATTAAAGTGCACATCATAGTTTGTTTACAATACAGAGCGTACGTAGAAACCGTAGGGCCCTCTCGGAGGTACAACTTGAGGTTAGGAGGAGGAATTTGAAAATCTAAGATGGAAATTGTGACGGGATTTCATAGAGAATTGAAATTTTTAACACAGAAAGATAGGATTTTCTAATATTCCATTAGCCATGTTTTTAGGTTAAGGAGATCTTCTTAATTCTTTTATTTTTCTATCCCCTTGATGACCATGTTTGTAGGTTAAAGAAATCTTCTTTCTTGCCAAATAAAAGAGATTTTTTTATATATTCTTAGCATTATAACATATCGGAGTAGATTTTAAGATATTCTTGACTAAAATATTATTTTTATTTTTATTTTCTGGACTAAAATAATTGCTACTTTATTATCTTTTTTTGGTTGAAACTTTATTATTCTTTTTAAAGTCGAGTTATCCATCAATTCCTCCATTCATGAATCCTGCCTGCCCTAACTTCCATATCTTGCATTGAATTCGTCAATGGAGTCCAACCACGATTCCAAGCGATCGATTCTTGCTCCAACAGCTATGTTGGCATGTTCTTCGATTCATATAAACGAAGATTCATTGGTGGAGATACTCAAGAGATTACCCACCAAAACCCTAATCCGATTCCTTTGTGCTTGCAAATCGTGGAAAACCCTAATCTCATCACCTCTCTTCATCACCCTTCACACCTCGTTCCCTCCTTCCGCCATGCCTCCTAACTTGAAACCCTATCTCCAACTTGGCTACGATTCCTACCATCTCTTTCGTCCTCGAGATTCTCTGGGCAAGCATATTATCAAACGCAAACTACATTTCCCCTTTCGGATTCCGCAGAGTGCTAGAGGGTTTCATTTAACCTTTGTTGATTCGATTCGTGGCGTGGTGTGTCTTTCCTACTCGTCGGATTCGCCCTTTGATTCCTTTATTTTATGGAATCCGGTAATCCACAACTATGTCACCCTCTCTAGGCTTCCTTTGTCGTTGAATCCCTGGGATTATGATCGATGTGCAATAGGATTTGGATACGACATTTCTAAGAATGATTTCAAAGTTGTCAGAATTCGGATCCCTAATTATGATTCCATGTCGTCCCCGTCGTTTGTACTGACATGTGAGCTATACTCAGCTCAAAAAGGTTTTTGGAGGGAGGCTGCTCATAACCTCAAATCTTGTGTATTAGTTGATCGTAGTAGAACTGGGTGTTTCGTAAATGGGAATATTCATTGGCTCGTACGTTGGCACGCCATCTTTTCTTTGTTGATGTTTGATTGTGAGAACGAAGAATTCACAACAATGGAGCTCCCACAAGAAATATTCCAACCTGCTACATTGCGTAACGAAAAGATTAAAGTATAGCGGCATGTTGTCGATGGTAGTGAGCTCGGTATATTATCATAAGAAGCAGCACCGCCATCACGAGGGGCACGTTGAGTTGTGGGCGATGGAAGAGTATGGTGCGACTACCACTTGGAAGAAGCTTTATAGGTTCCGGTCTTATTATGCATTGAACCTAAATAAAATCGATATATTTGAACCTTCATTTGGGGAATTGGATCCATATGTCCTTGAGCAGTTGAGCACATGCTGCAACAACCATTACGAGATGTATGACAAGATAGTGAGTAGATATGCGTACGAGGAAAGCATGTTTTTGATGGATGATCCCAAAGCCCAGTCTTATACTACGGAGGAGATAGTTCCCATCTCTTCTAAACATATCAAGGTATCTAAATTCATTATGATATACCGTTTTTTTTTGTAAAAGCATGTTGATGAACTTGAATGACCAATTTACTCTATGATATGTGTATGCTACAACTATTTTTTGACATTTGACAAGCTTTTCAAGTGTTTGCATTAACATATGCCAGTGCTTTGAAGAGCAAGCACACAGATTCTTGTTTATTAGCTTTTTCTTGGCTTTCATGTATACATTGTGTGCAGATATATGCTGTTGTGAAGCTCTTTAATAATCCTTACAATCTAACCCAAAAAAAAATTAACTCGATCATCAGCTCATTAAGTTGATAAACGAAATTATTTGGAGATTAAATATGTGTGCAAATGCTATTGTCTTTAAATGCTTTTCTTAATGAGGACGATTCATTCATATAATAAAAATGACCTACAAAATCCTAAGCAAGGCTAGGTAAATATAGAGGAAGTCATGCCCAATCTCTCTATCCATCTTTTAGAGTTTCTATTCTTTGTTCTCCAATTTGCAATAATGCAATTCCTGATGTGGCTAATGAACATATTTGCACAATACACTACATTGGTTTCGACTTTCGACTGCGTTAAACACCTTATTCTAGCTAGCCAAGTGAATCAATCATTCTAGGTATCACTTGTTCTACCACTTTACATATACTCTTATATTCTCCTCTTAATAAAGATATAAACCATACCTAAATTCACTTATCTCAATCTTTACCTCATTCTCAACTCAACTCCATTCCTAGTTCCAACTCGGTTACTAATAATCTAATATGGCACACCAAATGGAACCTTACATATCTTCTACTAATACAATCGTATAAAGAACCAAATAATTATCTAATTTTTTTTAAAAAAAAGTGCAAGCAACATGTCATAACAAGTTATGACCAACCTTCATATTTTTCAATTAAATATACTATCATACTCAACTAATAGTTATTAACTTTTTATCATCTCAAAACGATCCAAAAATTTAGATAGAATAGAGAAAAGTTAAAAAAGTTAGATAGAATAAAATTATTTTTTACATAAATACATAAAAAAGAATTTAATATAAAAATTAAATAACTATTTTTACATAAATAGATGAAGAGACATTTAAAAATAAATAAATAATATATATTAAAATTATTAATAAACATGAGATGGGATGTGGCTCGAAAACAATTTTTTTATAATATATATTGATCGGTAGTTTAAAAATGTTAGGTGGATGTTAGGCGGAGCGGGACTGCCTAGCACCTAGGCAGTCTAAATTGGCGCGCCTAGACGATTAGACGGTCTCCTAGAGGGTTTGAAAAGCTAGGCGGGCTAGCACCTTCCAACATTTTTTAGAAAAATGATAGTGGTTGATCAATTGATTCAATTTTCTTTTCTGGCGTCCCATTCCCATACAGTCGAACCAAACACTATTGCACTAATCTTTGATTCAAAACATTAAAAAAATTGTACAAGATTTCTACGTATAAATACTTCACACATATAATAATTTGGATGATACAACATGATCAGAATAAAATTAAAAAAATATTTTAAGGTTTCCCTTTTTTCTTCTGTTTGATAGTTTGTTATAAAGCCCTAATTACTTCCGCCAACGCTGGTGCAATCTCCGCGATCGAGTTCGTATCCCTTCTTCCCTGTTGTAATGGCTTATGTGTTTTTTATGGACAAAAAAACAATGAGGATCTAAAACTCCAACGATCAGATATTTTGTGAATGTTTGTGACTAATTGAAGTTTTTCATATATATAGGTAGTTTGTATCTCTTGTTGTTAGTAGTATAGTTTGATAATAGGTATGTTTGTGAGTGTTTATTTATTTATTTTGTTTAACATGACTGGATCGATTTGCTAAGATCTAATTACATCTACCTGGTTGAGAATTGACAATTGTATGGCAAAGGTTGATGGCATGTGTGAGTGAGTTCTCTAATCAATTGTATGGCAAAGGAAAAACATAATTATATATTTTTAAACCTACGGAACAAGATCATTTGTAAACTCAATGTAAAAACTATCTCTTACCATCATATTCCGACTGTCGAGGTTTATTTTAAGATTTCTTATAGTGTTTTTGGCATGTGTGAGTTTATGATGAAATAGAGGTTGGCATTGGAAGTTTTCATCCCATATTGGAAAACCACAAGAAAAAATATCAATATATAAATAAAGTGAAGTCCTTACCATTAGCTTAAACTTTTGGATAAAAAGGTAGATCCCGACTTTTTATATATATAAAATAATAATAAATAATTCAATGAAACCTGTAACGCTCCCGGAAAATTCAATTGTTTGTTCATGGAAGTCAAATCAATACCACATTAAAGTGGCACATCATTGTTCAAAATTTGAACGTGGAGTCAATGGGTGTGTTTGTTGAGTACCAAAAACTAGTTGGAAAACTAACTAGTTCGCATAAACGTTGTTTGTTTGATACATACAAACAACAACTAGTTGTAAAACTAGTTTTTTGACAAAGCTAGTTTTTAGTAGTTTTTCGAATTAAAAAAATAATTATTTCCTAAATTTACCTCTATAATAAAATAAAATTTTAAATTATTAATTATCACAATAAATTAGTTGAACATTACTAAACAGTATTTATATATATTTTTTGATACTTTAACTAGTTTTACAACTTCAACTAGTTTTACAATTCTAACTAATTTTTTTTTATGGGTTGCAATTGCAATTTTGCATCATAGTTTTTGGCATGCACTTAATCCCCCGTCCACGTTAAAAAGAGCCCCATTCGAATCAACCAAAGATCAAGCTCATGCGGTTTGGATTTTGTCTCTAATGCTAACCCCTTTTGAACTCTCGGCATTTGTAGGTCTAACTTATTGTATATGATGCTAACAAGCTCTCAGACTAAACTAAGCTTGACTAAAGCGTTGTATATCCTAATATAATCACTAAATTAAAAAAAAATCGTCTTTCTTAATTTATTCTTATCATTATTTTAAACGAGCTACACTATAATAATTCTCTTTTTCCATAAATTCTTGACTAAAATAGTTATTCTTTAAACGGTTGAGATATTGTGTTCATCCATTCATTCCTATTCAAAAACCCTGCCCTAGTTTTCTTTCATATCTCGTCTTGAATTTGTCATGGCATTGGCGTCCACCCACAATTCCAAGCTCTCGATTCTTCTTCCAACATCTCTGTTGGCATGTTCCATTTTTATAAACGAGGATTTATTGGTGGAGATCCTTAAGAGACTACCCACCAAAACCCTAATCCGATTCCTTTGTGGTTGCAAATCATGGAAAACCCTAATCTCATCCCCTCTCTTCATCAGTCTTCACAACTCCTTCCCTCCTTTTGCCACGCCTCCTAAGTTGAAACCCTATCTCCAAGTCTGTGGCAATTCCTACCATCTTTGTCGTCGACCTGAAGATTCTCCTGGTAATCATATCAAACACAACCTACATTTTCCCTTTCGGATTCAGCGGGATGGGAAAGGCCGTCATTGCATCTTTGTTGGTTCGATTCGTGGTGTGCTCTGTCTTTCCTACTGGTTCGATTCGCCCCTTGATTCCACCGTTCTTTGGAATCCGGTATTCCACAAGTATGTAAGGCTTCCGTTGTTGTTGGATTATCGATCGTCGACGTGCAATAGGATTTGGATTCGACACTTCTAAGAATGATCTCAAAGTTGTCAGAGTTCGGATAACATACCCATTTGTACCGAAATACATGGTATACTCAGCTCAAGAAGGTGTTTGGAGGGAGGCAATTGCACATGACCACCTCAAATCTTGCGTATTAATTGGCATTAATCCAATCGGATGTTTCGTAAATGGGAAGATTCATTGGTTTGTACGTTGGCACACCACCTTGTCTCTGTTAATGTTTGATTGTGAGAGCGAAGAGTTCACAACAATGGAGCTCCCACAAGAAATATTCACACATGCTACTGAAGGAATTGTGTCCTTTAATAAAAGTTGCAATTACCGACATGGAATAGGACGATTGATAGAGAGATTCAATCCGTTTATTTTAGGAGCCGTAGTGTTTTGCTAGAAACCAACTACGATTAATGGATTAAATAGTTTAATCCATAGCTATTATAAACGGGTCCTATGAGGTCACACACATTGAGTTGACGGACTGGATCAATGGACTGAAAGTCTTTGTCAGACATAGGGTTTTAGTCCAATAAGAAAAGAGTTAATTATCAATAAATATACTAGATATTATTGAGAATTAAAAGGATATATTTATTTGGGGAAATAAATATATAAGGCCTTTAAAGGGAAGAAGAGATCTAGGGTTTCAGAAGTTTTTACGTAAGAAAAAGAGGCTCTCTTCTTCCAACTTTTTCTAGTCTTTGGCACTTCGATCTAGCAATCGGAAGCGAAGGAGATCCCGATCCCGTACTCGTGTGGACTAATTAGAGAAGTCACAATTGAGGCTTTTTCTCTCGAAGGAAGAACCCTAATCACGCATCAAGAGGTATTCTACTAACCCTAATTTTGTCTCTAATCAAAAATGTTTTAGATCCATGTTTAGGTGCAAGAAATTGTTTCTGAAATTCCGCTTATACGCATCTAAAAACCCTTCAGTGGTATCAGAGCCTTAAACATATCTTGATGGATCAAAGATTTAGGTTTTATACTTGATGCAAATTTTGATTTGAATAAAAGTTAGTGTACGGTATTAAAATTGGATCAAATTTAGTGTACGTATTGAAACAAATTAAATTTTGATTCAATCTCACGTGATATTGAAATAGAAATTGGATTCAATTGTAGACGTACGTGATTGAGATAATTGTATGATTAATTTTTTTTTTTTTTTCATTAAGTGGTCAGATTCTAAGCCTTTTTTTATTTCAATCTATTGTTGAGATATATGTTCATCTTTCTATGAAGAAATCTGGTTGTTTCGGCTTTCCTTCGTCGGCCTTGGATCCCGATCTCTCTTTTTCTTCTCGTTTTTATAGAAGGCGTTTCCTCCCTTCTTGTCTAGTGAAATCATGCCGACCCTTTCTCTGGTTGTTTCCTCCGGCGACCGATTTGGAAGTTCCGTGTGAATTCTTAGATCTTCTCCGTATTCCGTTGGTCGGATCTACCTTCACTCTGTATCCCCCGCTGTTACCCACCTTGTTTTATTGGCGGTGCTTGCATCTCTCCGATGTGAGGCTAGGCGGCGGTGTTCCTCTTCCTCAATACTCCAGTGAACAAGATAAGGGGGAATAAGTCTGAATAGTGAACAGTAGAACGTGGTTCATACGGAAAAAAAAAAGAAAAAGAGAGAGAAACTGGAAAGAAAAGGGAAAAAAAAAAGAAAATCAAAAAAGGTCCGATCCTTGCAATGCAAGGCTTAGCAGGAACATATAATAAAGAAATAAATTAATGAAATATAGTCTTGCTGGGCAAGGATTTGAAAAAAAAAAAAGTGAAAAATCATTTTACTTGGTCATCAAGTTTGAAATTAATTGCACCGCAAGTTCGTAATTACTTGCGGGGTAAGATTTGATATTACTTGCGGGGCAAGCTGAGCTTTACTTGTTTGCAAGTATGGCTTACTTGCGTTGCAAGTTTGATCTACTTGTACTGCTAAGTTTTAACTTGCAGTGCAAGGTTGAAATTTCTTTTGCAGGATGGCTTGTACTTAATTTATGTACTTCTTTTTCGAAGAGATGGTGCTGTGGTCGGTGCGTATCGGACCGAGTGTTACTAGGCCAGGTCTTTTGGTGCTCTGAGGCTTCTGAAAATCCTTCATCTCGGTGGAGGGAACGTCAGATGTCCATTCCGCACACCCCAGAATGGGTGACTTGTTGCCTACAACACTATTATTTTAGTGTTGTACTCACCCCGATTCCGATCTTTTTTGCCCTTCTTTTCGAGGATTTGTACTTTTTTTTTAGTCATTTTTGCTTGCTTGGGTGGTTTCGTTGTTGATCGTCTTAGCCGTTCTCGGCTGCCGTTTCTTTTAAACGGCCTCTCGGACTACCAATTTTGTTGGTACTCCGAATTCTTACTTGTATCAAAAAAAAAAACTCTGAATTGGATTTAGAGGTTACGAGTTTTGTGGTGGGTTTTAAAAGTATATTGAATTCATAATCTACAATGCTTCCCATATCGGCAACGGCGCAACAATATCATGTGTACAATTGAAGAAAAAAAAATTAATTAGTAATTTTATCTTTTGTCTTATGATATTATCGATATAAAGTTTCCTAAGGAGTTGGGAAATCCCACTAAAATAAGATTAAATATTAGATTTTATCTTGATCATACAATTTTATCCGATTAGATGCACTTTGATGATTAATTTTAGATTAATACTATATATTAATTTATTTTGAGTTAAGATTATCTTGTTAAATAAATTTCATGAGATGAATTATTTGATTAATTATTATGCTTGTTTTATATTATGATATTTTGCTTGCATAAGGTGACTAGTATGGCCCATAAATACGATCTGTGCATCGTTATGTTTTCTTGTACACGATCTGCGCATCGTTTGTTTTGTTGTAATTTAATTTCTGCAATTAGAGTGATTCAAAATTGAAATATAAGAAGAAGTACAAGACATAAGTAAATCAAGGATGGAGATCCATGAAGGATACAAGATGAAGATATTATGAAGATTAGATCTTTATTTTTCGAATCGTAGGGGCCATACTAGGATCACAATTAGTGCGTTTTGAATGCTTTATTTTAAGTTTTGCATAAGTTATTTATTATGCTTTTGTCACTAGTAATAAATAACCATTGCATGCTTAAGTTCCCAAATGAATATTGGGGCAATGTCTTTCCATATCATAACCCATGACGTTTTTTGGTTTTGTTTGGATGGGCTTCGCAAAAGTGAGGGTGTCCTTCTTAAACATTAAACTAGTGAGGGTGAATCTATACGGGGGTTCATAAACCTTGATATGGTTGTACCCTACAAGAGACCAAAAGGCAAAGTTTTGGATCTTGAGACATGGTAGTGGATCCTACATTGGATGTGGACCATTAACCAAGAATTATAAGGAGTTATAATTAGTAATTGTTACTTACCTTGAACACACAAGATTAAAGGCAGTGCAAAAGTACGTTGAATCTTGTCTGGAATAGGATCTTGGAATCATTTTATTCACCGGGAACATAAATTGTTTATTTGAATGAAATGTGCATTTACTTGTTTTAAAGCATGTTTAATATTAAGTATTTGCATGTCAAACATGAACTTTTGTTTGTTATTTCTTTTTGTAGAAAGCATGTCTAGCGATAATTTGAAATTCACCCTGCGCTCAATTGTTGAGAAGAACAAGCTCAATGGAGCAAACTTTCTTGATTGGGAACGGAATCTGAGAATAGTTCTCAGGTCCGAAGGACGTGAGAACGTGCTAGCAACCCCGATTCCTATTCTGACTGATACCTCATCTGATGAGGAAAAAGTAGAAGAGAAGAAAATAAGAGATGAGTCTGTGCCTGTCACATGCCTTATGCTAGCTGCTATGGAACCTTCTCTTCAAAAGAGGTTTGAAAATCAGGATGCTCATTCCATTATAACCAACCTGAAAATGCTGTTTCAGGAACAGGCAAGGATTGAGAGATATGAAACTCACAAGGCTATACTGGATAGCAAACTTGTGAAGGGAAAACCAGTTGGCCCACATGTGTTTGACATGATCGGTCTGTTTGAACGTATGGAGTCATTGGGTGCTAAATATGACCAAGAGTTGGCCACAGATATCGTCCTACACTCCTTACATGATGGTTTTGCTCAATTTAGGATGAACTGCCATATGCATGATATAAAGAAAACCCTGAATGAGCTCCATGGTATGCTTAAAGCAGCTGAACAAAACACTCCCGTTGACAACAAGAAGGATGTTCTTGTGGTCAACAATGTGCAGGGGTTCAAGAAGGCAGGCAAGAAGAAGAATCATATCCAAGGGAAAGGCAAGCAAGTTGCTAAACCCAAGGGAGGTGAAAAGCCAAAGGTGGCTAGTGACCATGATTGCTTCTATTGCAAGGCCAAAGGACACTGTGTAATAACTGCTGTTTTTGAGGATATTTTCGAATTTTTCTCGGATATCGTTTTAACCTTTTTGGTCCGTTTTAACGCGTAATCCAATATTTTTGTTGGAGATTAAATCCTAGAAAATTTTTGGTGATATCCTAAAATCACAATAAAATGATTTTATGGATCGGTGTGAATTCTAGGATTTTTCGGTGGAAAAAGAATATTTATTGGATAAGCCGTCTTTTTAATTATGTACCCGAAAGGATTTAAAATACGAAACGGAAGCCTTAAAAATTGAAGGTAGCAAGATAAAATCATGGAAAATTGGTTTTATTGGTCTACATAATTTACGGGACGTTTTTCGTTTAGTGAGTTTTTCCACCCGAGGTACATAATTTTACCGCTTTAACGCGAATCCCGTTCCGAGACGGGAAAACCATTTAAGCCGACCTCACTTTACTTAATGGAGGAGGCAATTCATATCTTTTGTGCGTATTGGATAAACAACAGAGGAAGATTGGGATAAGAGTGCGAGAGTTTGGACATGAACGACGGACTCGTTGAGCCGCACCTTCACCGTCGGTTATCTTCTTCCTCTTCCACCTCCTTCTTCCTCTAGCTCCTCACCTCCACCTTCCACCTCCTATCTTATTCTTCATCTCCCCCTCCCCCTTTCCATGTTGCTGCTGCTCCAGAACCAGCAAGAGATCAAGAGGACGACGACGGGCTCGGGAAGGAGGAAGTGAAGACGCCACGCCGGTCATCTTCTTCGCCTCGCCAAGTGACGCCGTCGGTGATCGGTAGGCTGTCCGACCACCACCCACAGCAAGGGCCGCCGCTGGGCAACGCCCAGCCATCCTCGGGCTCGAGGATCGAGCCATGATCGAGCCACACGAGCCATGGGCTCGAGTGAAGGTATATACGATCGAAATTAATTAGCGGTTTGATTGCGGAGCCACCGCAAGGGCCTTTCGGTGCCGCTTTGCTAATTAAACTTATGATTTTTATGATCTTGACGTTAATACGGTTCTACAGGTTCGAACCGCTCGTGAAACGGACGTCCGGATCTTCCGTTATAGCGAAGACAAGTTTTGGATACCGATTGTCAGGTAAAGGACTTCGGATAATTACTTGGGATTCGTCGTTAATCCGTTTGAGCTGAAATTTGGTAATCTTTTAGAATTGTTACTGATGAACAATTTTTATTTAGAAAATTATTTCAAAAGAGAAGCGGATGATTAGTTATAATTCCGCCAAGATGGCTCCTTGAAGCATGATAATTAAGGATTTATTATATATCGATATTCGGAAATTAAATCGTTTATCGATTAGGAAGTTGTAGGAGTTGAGAATAAAACTAAGAGATGTTTTTGTGAGCTCGTTGCTGAGAAATCCTTTTGTTATATTTGTCAGAGGGATGATACAGATTACTGTTGGAATTGCTAAGGACGTCGAGCACGCCTTATAAGGCAAGTGGACGATTCTCTCTTGCGTTATTGTTATTAAATGAGGAATTGGATCTCATTTAATATTTGCGTTGGGAACAACTTGTATGATTAATAAAATATGATAGGTTGTTATATTTGTTAGAAATAATGACCATGTTGTTTATTCAGTTTCGCGCTAGAACTGGATTTAGGTCCGTTGTGAGTGACCTTGTATGCTGTCTCACGCTGAGACTTTGTTGTGATTAAAATAGTTCAGGGAGTGGTTCTATACCCTCTCTTTAAAACAAATTACATTAGGAGGGGCCTAATCCTAATGGCGAGTCATGACTCTTTTCCCCTACTCTTCGTGTGAGAGGGTTGATAGGCACTCTAGCTAAGTGCAGGTTCAGCACGGTGTAGTGTAGATGACATGGTAATAGGCCTCTGTGATCTCTACCTCACCATATGCAAATGAAAGATCAAGAATAGCTTAAGTCTTATGATCTTGGTGTTGAGATGATTATGGATGAAACAGGCCCTCTAATCTCTACAACATCGGGACTCGTGCTATTCGGGTTGTTCAAGGATGAAATAAGCCCTCTGACCTCGGTAGCATTGTGTTCCTTCGGCAGTAGTTCGGGCCGATTAAAAGCCACCAACTTGTTGTGAAAAGTTTTGAAAGTAATATAAGATAAGTGCGTTAGGCACATTAATATACCTGAATGGTTCGTCCAGTCGGAAAGCCATTCTTGTTTCCGGTTATGAATGATTCTTAATCAAACTTTGATTAAGTCAATCTGATTAGTCGATGGAGGCTTTTCAAAACGTTATGTGATTGTTATGGGTTCCCAACAATTGTTTATGCTTCTTAAAGAAACCACAAGCGGTGGTGTTCTCTCTCTTGATTATGCGAGTCTCATTTTTTATTCTCTATAAGACTGCTAACTGTTGGATCAAAATCCGAGTCTATTCGGATTTGGAGGCCAATATGTTTAGTTACAACCATAAGAACCAAGTTAGATTCTCCGCTTGCTAGTCTTTCATTAGACTAACCCGTCCATTTTCTTTTCTTTTATATGGTCGGCTGTTGTCCACCGTTGTATTCGATACATTAGGTTCTTCTTAGAAGTTGATTCAAGAGGCGGATTCAGATGTTTGAAGTTCCAAAAGTTGAAGAAAGGTTTTCAATGGCTATACTTGAGTGAAGATCATTGAACTACTTCAAAGCGAAGCTGAGTTTCAGAAATAAGAACTCAAGGAAGACTTGATGAAGATTTCATTTAAATAGAAGGTTGTTCTATTTATTAATTTCTTTTTGAGTTAAGGTTTGTATAAGACCAATTGTATTTATTCCGCTGTAATGTTTTTAGTTTGTTCAGTCAGTTTAAAGCCTTGGGTAGCTTCGGTTTAGTCTTAATCGGGGTTATTGGCGGTAATACCTCCAGGGTAGGAAGGGGGTGTTACAGAAGTGGTATCAGAGCTAAAAGTTCCTAAGTCTTGCTTAAGACTTTCATCTTCCATATAGAATTATGGAGAATTCTATATTGGTGTTGTCTTAGAACCATTTACGGAAAGTGGTTAAGATTGAAGGTCAGACTCGTGAAAGAGATTGAAGGAGAAAAGGAAATTGGAGAATATGAGGTAATAAGTTTGTAATAATTTCTTTGAAGGTCTTGTGATGGACATTTGATTCCCTGGAGATGGGGATGGATTCCGAGAAGGATCCAAAGTAAGATCAGATGAAGATTCCTAAAGTTGAACCGATTCTAGACCAAGTTCTCAATAAATTCCTATTCTCTCGTGAGTCTGGAGAGTCTGAATTTGGTGTACCCTCGTCGTTTCTTCCATATTAGGAAACTTCTTGTGAGATTTTGAAGTTAAGTATTGTACTTCATAAAGACTTTATAGTTTGAAGGTTTCCTATTTTAAGCTCGTATGATGGAAGATTTCGAGTTACGAATTTTTGTTAGAAAGTTCATGATTCAAAGATATGTGAAAGTTCAAGTGTTGTCTTGAAGTCATAAGAGTAAGAGTTTTCCCGAGAATATTTTTCTTAGGAATTTCTGAATTTGGTTGAAATTCGATTATCAATAGAAGTTTAGAGTTGGAACCTCTACTTCTAAGTATTAAGATTTGGAGAATCTTGTGAGTCATGAGTAATTCTAAGAGATCCATATTGATCATGAAGTGATGTAAAAGAATCCTAAATAGAAAAGAATTGTCTTTGGAAACTATCTTCAACAACTATGTTTGTGACTCTATAGTATAGAATCATGGATATTCTGTACTTTTCTTTGCTCAGTTGGAAGTTAAAGAGCTTTGAAGTGCTCAAGTGTTGGATCGATTGAATTGTTAATCTATTGGAAAATGCAATTCAATTTTTAACCTGATAGTGTTTAAACTCAGATTTTCATATATGTTGTTATCCTTTGAGTTAAGAGGATTGAGAATCCTAAATGGAATGCAGATTTCTTATGATTATAGTAAGAAAGAAAGGAAAAATGTTGGTTCAGTTCAAGTTGTGAACAAGTGGTTAATCATCAAGGTTGTTGTGAATAAGGTTGATTGGTCAAAATAGATTGAACAGGTAAAAGTTCATTGATGATGTATTTATGTTCAATTAAATACTAGTGCAAGTGTTAATTGATGACACTGAGTCGTTGATATCCAGATGACTAACCTATGTGACAACGTTATTGGAGTTTTGTTGTATGATACCTAGCTTGAGATAATGAGAAGAGACTTGAGGTCTATAATTGACCAATAATGGAATCAGCAATGAGATGTGCTAATTTGTCAATGGTATTGACTTATGTTTCTTCAAGGATGGAAATGAAAAAGTTCAGTTTTGAGAAGATCAATCAAGGAATGATCTTAGCATATTTGCCTTTGATATTTTAAACGGTTGGGAGAAAAATATCAATCATTCAATATTGTGGTCAATAAGGCTTAGCCCTTATCGCTGAAGAATAATTTCAGTTGTGTTTGGATTTTGAAGATTTTATATCAGTCAAATCCAATACCTAAGATGGTACTGGTGAAACTATTAAGTTGTCGGCAAGTCTCCTAACCACAAGTTCTTCCTTTGCAATGTGGTTTGAAGTTAAATTAATGAAAAGGTATATGCAATCTCCTTATGGTTAAGTAAGAAGACAAGAGAATGATGGATTAGTTTGTTTACCAGTGTTGAATTGGGATAAGTTTAAGAATATCTTGTGTAGCCATGTGTATTCTTCTGCTAAAAGAGATTGGAAATTAAAGGAATTTCCTTATATGTAGAGAGATATAAGGATTGGATGTTTTGAATTAGATGCAAAGTTTAAAAGTTCACTTCTTATTTTGAGAAGAGTAAATTGTAAGAGGATTGAAAGTCCTTAAACTCATCAGAAGAGTTTGATAGTTTACTTTTGGATATCAGAATTTATATGAAGATTCACTTGCAGAAGGCTCGTTGTCTTGTGAATGGATGAACTCAAGTATTGAATTTTGTCAATGGATCATATTTTCATAACTTTAAAGTAGTATGTCAAGGAGGCATACAAGTTGAGAATGATCGAAGAAGAATCTTCGCTATGAGTATGAAGATGTCGGAATCACATTTTTCCTAAGGTTTGCAAGTAAGTGGATTGGAGTGATCAACCCTTTTATTGAACTTGTGAAGTTAATATGGGTTAAGATTGAGTTAAATCAGGCAGAGATTACTCAATACTATGGTTTATAGAAAAGTCTAGCAGTATGTCTAAGTGAGAAAAAGTCAAGGTATTGCATCAGGTTCTACCTTGAGAAGGGAATGAAGTGTCACATTCGAAAGGAAATGTGGGGCACAGAAGTGAATTGGATTATCTTAGCTTCTTTGAGACTCGGTTTTGATTCAAAACATTTGTCAAGTTGGTAAAGTCAGCTAGTGTGCAAATGTCAGCACAGAACTAGGGTAAAGCGTCAGTAGCATCATGAAGATAAGGTCAGCAATTTTAATGGATGCATTGGCTTGACGCGCCAAATTCTTCAATAGAGTAGCTAATCTTTGTTTCAGCGGCATTCAAAGTGAAAGACTGTATGCTTGTAGACAATGTCGAGTTCTTGTCAAGCTGTTATGATTCAAGGGATATTTGAAATTGTTTTGTGATTTTCTCTTTTGAGAAAAATCTTAGGACTTTATAGAATTCAAGTATGAATTTCTTTAAAAAAGAAAAAAAAGAAGCAATATTAGTGTATTATAAAGAATTGAGAATAAATTTTCTACGGTTTTCATGGTGGTGAGTAAGAATGTGATTTGTCTTCCATCTTGATCACATGGTAAGGCAAGATTACATGTCTTATTCCTATGAGAATGCAGTAAAGGATTATGTTTAATTTTGTTTCCCATCCTGATCAGATGGTGGAATAAGATCACATAATTCCTTGGGTTTTAAAGAATAGTTTCTAGCATGATTTGGCAATCATATAAGTTTTGCAATTATATGAGTTTTGCAAGTATAGTTGGTCGATATGAAAAGATGCAAGCTTTCTTTTGCATTATACCATTTAAGGAATATGGTCAAACTTCCCAAAGTAGTTTGATTATAAGTAAAGAAATTTGGTAAGATTCTTTACAAATCTGTGTTGGTCTTTGAAGAGCATGGACTAACTCCGTACTTCTCTAAAAATTTGGGATTGTTTTCAGGCAACGATTATTGGAATTCTCTAAGCAGTTTGCTAGTAGTTCATCTTGGTTGACGTCATGACCTAAGAAAGTCATTACCTTTTTAGCGGAATTGTCCTTGAAAGTAAGTTGATATGAACTCCTGGAATGGAACCCTTTCTAAGGAATGATATTGTAGTAATCCTTTCTTTGGAGTAAAGGATGTACTAGTAATTTCTCCATTAGTTGTATTTGTTTTCAGGTTGTCTTAAAAACTTAAATCTCTTTGAGATATGATGGTCAAGTGAGGACTTTAAGCAGAACTCTAATGTGTCTGGAGTTATACGTAAATTATTATTGATGTTCAATCTCAAGCCTGGTAAGTTGTTGGATATATAGAGTGGACATGTGAGGATATATTTTTAATCCTAAGAGTTAGGTTGCTCAACAAGTCGGAATGTTAAATGAAGTCTAAACAGTTCTTTGATGAAAAAGACTGAAAATTGTCAATGGAGACAATTTGGTTGGAAATTATTGGACTAAAGATATTATTATCCAATATGTTGGTATAGTAATGCATAAGAGTTTAGTTTGAAGTAGTTGAAAGAAAGATAACTACTTTTGAACGTCAGTATGCCCAAGCTGAGTTTTGGTTGAGAAAAGAATGTATAGGATTGACAAGACATGTTATTACCTTGTCATGGTATGGATAAGTTTCATAATCTTGGTTAAAATAATACTGAGATTTTATCTCAAAAAAGAAATTGAGTAAGGATTTTAAGTAATCCTTGTAAAGAAACTGATTTGAGAAGGACTAAATGCCTAGTTTGGATGACAACAAGGTTGTGTGAATCCCCTAGGATGTTATTCAAAATCTGTTGACCAGACCAAGGAAAAGCAGTATGGGAAAGTAATTCTGTTTAAGATCAATGGAGAAGATCAAGAAGGTAAGACACCGGAATTTGTTATCCAAGATTATTGATTGTTTGGTTTCAAAACTGTTCATGTGTATCTGTTGTTGATGTCACAGACTTCGTTTTGATATGCTTGGTTTGTCTGGAAGTCTTGATTGAGCTTAGAAGACCAAACAAAATGTTATAGTCTCTTCCTGTTCAGAATGAAAATGGGAAGATATTACAATGGATTCTTGTCATTAGTCGTTCAAGACTTAATGAAAGAAAAATGCAATATGAAGGTTGTTAAGAAACTCATCTAGAGTGTTCTTTTTAATTCATTTAAGATGACTTAAAGAGTATAGAAGTTAGCTGAGGTGTTCATGTATGAAGTATTTCATCTTCATAAACTCCGAAGATTATTATCTCTGATTGAGATGAATGGTTCATGCCAAAGTTTTAAAGGGAGTGACATCAAGCTTTGTGGAATGAATTGAATTTTAGCACTGGTTTTCCTCATCAAACTGATGAACGATGCAAAGAAACAAATTCAAACTCCCGAGGACATGTATTCTGGATTCCACATGAGTTGGAATGGTAGTTTGAGTTTGAGTGAATTCACATACAAAAATTTTGAGTTCACGATAAAGAAATGACTCTTTTTGGAGGTTTTGTAAGGCCATAAGTGTTGATTGTCAATTTGTTGGGATGACAATGCTGACAAGGTTCTTCATGGGTCAGACTTGGCCAAGAGAACAACAACTGATATCGCACTGACACGTTCAAGGGTGCTAACTGCTCAAAATTGACAACAGTCATGTGTTGTTTTAAGTGAGAGCATGTTGAGTTTACTGTAGAGAACAATGTTTTTATTCTGGTATTCGCCTTGAAAGGCATATTTCGTTGGGGAATGCAAGACAATGTAAATGCTCGCTATGTTGGATCTTTTGAAATGCTGAAAAGAACTGATAAGTTTGTTTATCGGTTGGCATTGACACCTTCAGTGCATTCTATCCGTAATGTCTTCGTGAATAGGAAAAAAATACCATTGATTAGGCTACTTTGGCCTAAAATGGAGGTGAAGAAAAGACTTGAGAATAGACAGGAAATGCTGAGTCATTTTCCAAAGTCAGTGAACGTTTTAAAGAAGGAGTTTGGTAACTAAGCAATGATTGATTGTGCTTCGTGCAGAAGTAACAATATTTTTTAAGGGGGTACTACAAACTTCTGTATAGGTTTGTAGTGGTTGTGTGTATGCGTTTGTGCTATCCTTCTTTGTGATCCGAGTTCTCCTTGGTTTCGAGGACGAAACCATTTTTAAGGGGGTACTAATGTAATAACTGCTGTTTTTGAGGATATTTTCGAATTTTTCTCGGATATCGTTTTAACCTTTTTGGTCCGTTTTAACGCGTAATCCAATATTTTTGTTGGAGATTAAATCCTAGAAAATTTTTGGTGATATCCTAAAATCACAATAAAATTATTTTATGGATCGGTGTGAATTCTAGGATTTTTCGGTGGAAAAAGAATATTTATTGGATAAGCCGTCTTTTTAATTATGTACCCGAAAGGATTTAAAATACGAAACGGAAGCCTTAAAAATTGAAGGTAGCAAGATAAAATCATGGAAAATTGGTTTTATTGGTCTACATAATTTACGGGACGTTTTTCGTTTAGTGAGTTTTTCCACCCGAGGTACATAATTTTACCGCTTTAACGCGAATCCCGTTCCGAGACGGGAAAACCATTTAAGCCGACCTCACTTTACTTAATGGAGGAGGCAATTCATATCTTTTGTGCGTATTGGATAAACAACAGAGGAAGATTGGGATAAGAGTGCGAGAGTTTGGACATGAACGACGGACTCGTTGAGCCGCACCTTCACCGCCGGTTATCTTCTTCCTCTTCCACCTCCTTCTTCCTCTAGCTCCTCACCTCCACCTTCCACCTCCTATCTTCTTCTTCATCTCCCCCTCCCCCTTTCCATGTTGCTGCTGCTCCAGAACCAGCAAGAGATCAAGAGGACGACGACGGGCTCGGGAAGGAGGAAGTGAAGACGCCACGCCGGTCATCTTCTTCGCCTCGCCAAGTGACGCCGTCGGTGATCGGTAGGCTGTCCGACCACCACCCACAGCAAGGGCCGCCGCTGGGCAACGCCCAGCCATCCTCGGGCTCGAGGATCGAGCCATGATCGAGCCACACGAGCCATGGGCTCGAGTGAAGGTATATACGATCGAAATTAATTAGCGGTTTGATTGCGGAGCCACCGCAAGGGCCTTTCGGTGCCGCTTTGCTAATTAAACTTATGATTTTTATGATCTTGACGTTAATACGGTTCTACAGGTTCGAACCGCTCGTGAAACGGACGTCCGGATCTTCCGTTATAGCGAAGACAAGTTTTGGATACCGATTGTCAGGTAAAGGACTTCGGATAATTACTTGGGATTCGTCGTTAATCCGTTTGAGCTGAAATTTGGTAATCTTTTAGAATTGTTACTGATGAACAATTTTTATTTAGAAAATTGTTTCAAAAGAGAAGCGGATAATTAGTTATAATTCCGCCAAGATGGCTTCTTGAAGCATGATAATTAAGGATTTATTATATATCGATATTCGGAAATTAAATCGTTTATCGATTAGGAAGTTGTAGGAGTTGAGAATAAAACTAAGAGATGTTTTTGTGAGCTCGTTGCTGAGAAATCCTTTTGTTATATTTGTCAGAGGGATGATACAGATTACTGTTGGAATTGCTAAGGACGTCGAGCACGCCTTATAAGGCAAGTGGACGATTCTCTCTTGCGTTATTGTTATTAAATGAGGAATTGGATCTCACTTAATATTTGCGTTGGGAACAACTTGTATGATTAATAAAATATGATAGGTTGTTATATTTGTTAGAAATAATGACCATGTTGTTTATTCAGTTTCGCGCTAGAACTGGATTTAGGTCCGTTGTGAGTGACCTTGTATGTTGTCTCACGCTGAGACTTTGTTGTGATTAAAATAGTTCAGGGAGTGGTTCTATACCCTCTCTTTAAAACAAATTACATTAGGAGGGGCCTAATCCTAATGGCGAGTCATGACTCTTTTCCCCTACTCTTCGTGTGAGAGGGTTGATAGGCACTCTAGCTAAGTGCAGGTTCAGCACGGTGTAGTGTAGACGACATGGTAATAGGCCTCTGTGATCTCTACCTCACCATATGCAAATGAAAGATCAAGAATAGCTTAAGTCTTATGATCTTGGTGTTGATATGATTATGGATGAAACAGGCCCTCTAATCTCTACAACATCGGGACTCGTGCTATTCGGGTTGTTCAAGGATGAAATAAGCCCTCTGACCTCGGTAGCATTGTGTTCCTTCGGCAGTAGTTCGGGCCGATTAAAAGCCACCAACTTGTTGTGAAAAGTTTTGAAAGTAATATAAGATAAGTGCGTTAGGCACATTAATATACCTGAATGGTTCGTCCTGTCGGAAAGCCATTCTTGTTTCCGGTTATGAATGATTCTTAATCAAACTTTGATTAAGTCAATCTGATTAGTCGATGGAGGCTTTTCAAAACGTTATGTGATTGTTATGGGTTCCCAACAATTGTTTATGCTTCTTAAAGAAACCACAAGCGGTGGTGTTCTCTCTCTTGATTATGCGAGTCTCATTTTTTATTCTCTATAAGACTGCTAACTGTTGGATCAAAATCCGAGTCTATTCGGATTTGGAGGCCAATATGTTTAGTTACAACCATAAGAACCAAGTTAGATTCTCCGCTTGCTAGTCTTTCATTAGACTAACCCGTCCATTTTCTTTTCTTTTATATGGTCGGCTGTTGTCCACCGTTGTATTCGATACATCAGGTTCTTCTTAGAAGTTGATTCAAGAGGCGGATTCAGATGTTTGAAGTTCCAAAAGTTGAAGAAAGGTTTTCAATGGCTATACTTGAGTGAAGATCATTGAACTACTTCAAAGCGAAGCTGAGTTTCAGAAATAAGAACTCAAGGAAGACTTGATGAAGATTTCATTTAAATAGAAGGTTGTTCTATTTATTAATTTCTTTTTGAGTTAAGGTTTGTATAAGACCAATTGTATTTATTCCGCTGTAATGTTTTTAGTTTGTTCAGTCAGTTTAAAGCCTTAGGTAGCTTCGGTTTAGTCTTAATCGGGGTTATTGGCGGTAATACCTCCAGGGTAGGAAGGGGGTGTTACACACTGGAAGAGGAATTGTCCCAAGTACTTGGAGGACAAGAAGAATGGAACTATGAGTTTAGGTATTAATGTTATTGAAATTTTAACAACCAATGCTACTACTTGGGTATTAGATACCGGATGTGGTTCTCACATTATTTCGAATGTGCAGGGACTAAGAAGTAGAAGGCAGTTGGAGAAAGGAGAAATAGACCTACGCGTTGGAAATGGAGCAAGGGTTGCTACGCTTACCGTAGGAGATTTTAGTTTATTTTTACCTTCTGGTTTAGTTTTGGAACTAAGTAATTGTTATTTTGTTCCTACTATTACTAAAAACCTTGTTTCAGTTTCAAGTTTACATTCTGAAGGATTTGAGTTTGATATTAAGAATGGAAGTATGTCTGTTCTTAAGAATGGAATCTTCTATGCTTGTGCTCCAATGGTTAATGGACTTTTTGTATTAGATCTCAAATCAGAATCGTATAACATTAATACTAAAAGGCAAAAATCAAATTGTTTGAGTGAGTCCTATCTATGGCATTGTCGTTTAGGTCATATTAGCTTGAATCGCATGAAGAAACTCCATAAAGATGGAATTCTAAAAGATATGGATTGTGAATCTATTGATTTATGTGAATCATGTTTGATGGGCAAGATGACAAGGTCACCTTTCAAAGGAACAAATGAAAGGGCTAATGAACTTTTGGCTATAATACATACTGATGTATGTGGGCCAATGAGTACAGAAGCTAGAGGTGGCTATAGATATTTCATTACATTTACTGATGACATGAGCAGATATGGGTATATTTATCTTATGTCACATAAATAAGAAGCCTTTGAAAAGTTCAAGGAATTCCAAAATGAAGTAGAGACTCAAACTGGCAAAAGGATAAAAGCACTTCGATCCGATCGTGGTGGTGAATACTTAAGCCATGAATTTGATCATCATTTGAAAAATTGTAGGATTGTAACACAATTGTCTACTCTAGGGACACCACAATTGAATGGTGTGTCTGAAAGAAGAAACATGACCTTGTTGGACATGGTTCGATCTATGATGAGTTTTGCTGACCTTCCAGTATCCTTTTGGGGATATGCACTCACGACTGCTGTATTTACACTAAACAGGACCCCGTCAAGGACTGTAGACAAGACCCCATATGAGATATGGACTGGAAAAGTTCCAAAGTTGTCTTTTCTGAAAATATGGGGGTGTGAAGCTTATGTAAAGCATTTACAAACTGATAAGCTTGCACCTAAATCAGACAATGCTATTTTATAGGATATCCTAAAGGTAGTTTTGGATATTATTTCTACAATCCCGCTGCACAAAAGGTGTTTGTTGCAAGGGATAGTGTCTTTTTGGAAAGAGAGTTTATTTCCAAAAAGTCAAGTGGGAGAAATATTCATCTTGAACCGGTTCTTGATGAAAAGCAACAAACACAACAACAGGATGACATAGTTGATGTCGAGGATGAGATGGATTTGTTTGAAGGCCAAGGATCTGATGTTATCCAAGAACCTGAACAAATTGCTCAAGAAGCAGATCCACAAATAGTTGTGGAAAATGTTGAAATCCCAGTTGTTGAACCAGTTGAACTCCTACGTAGATCAAACAGGCAAAGGTTTCAGCCAAGACGATATGATGATTTCATCTCGACCGAAAGCCTTGATGTTCTAATGTTAGAACATGGTGAGCCTGCTACCTATAAACAAGCAACGACGGGTCCAGACTCCAAGAAATGGCTTCAGGCCATGAAATCTGAAATGGATTCCATGTCTGAAAATCAAGTCTAGGACTTGACAAATTTGCCAGATGGGGTAAAACCCATTGGATGCAAATGGGTTTTCAAACTTAAGACTGACAAAAATGGAAATGTATCTGTATACAAAGCAAGATTAGTTGCTAAAGGTTTTAAACAGATTCATGGTATTGACTATGATGAAACGTTTTCACCAGTTGTCATGATTAGATCCATAAGGATAATCCTAGCTATTGCCGCTTATTATGATTATGAGATTTGGCAAATGGATGTTAAAACCGCTTTTCTGAATGGTATTTTGGAAGAGGATGTGTATATGACACAACCAGAGGGTTTTGAGGATCCAGATTATGTTGGGAAGGTGTGTAAGCTTAAGAGATCTATCTATGGGCTTAAGCAAGCATCTAGGAGTTGGAATCTTCGTTTTGATGAAAAGATCAAAGAGTTTGATTTCATCAGGTGTGAAGAAGATCCTTGTGTATACAAGAAGTTTAGTGGGAGTAAGGTGACTCTCTTAGTCTTGTATGTGGATGACATACTGCTTATTGGGAAAGACATTCCGATGCTAGAGTCCGTTAAGGAATGGCTGAAGAAATGTTTCTCAATGAAAGACTTGGGAGAGGCAGAGTACATACTTGGAATAAAAATCTATAGGGATAGATCTAAGAGATTGCTTGGATTATGTCAAGGAACTTATATAGATAAGGTTCTTGACAGATTCAATATACAAAATTCCAAGAAGGGGTTTTTGCCCATACAACATGGCATAAATCTAAGCAAGAAGCAATGTCCTAGAACACATGCCGAGCTTGATAAAATGAGTAAGATTCCTTATGCTTCTGCTATAGGATCTATCATGTATGCCATGGTATGTACACGTCCTGATGTTGCATTTGCTTTGAGCATGTGTAGCAGATATCAATCAAATCCAGGAGAGGCACATTGGTGTGCAGCTAAGAACATCCTAAAGTACTTGAGAAGAACCAAGGATGATTTCTTAGTATATGGGGTGATGACAATTTAGTCGTTAAAGGACATACAGATGACAATATTGCAGATCCTTTGACTAAGCCTAGGGCTAGGGCTAAGCATGATAGTCACACTACGGCTAAGGGTCTCGAACACATTGGTGAATGGTTGTGAGATTGCTTTGTATTACATTATTTCTGCTTAGAGTGTTGGACTCTTGTTTATCTTTGACTTTATGATAATATATATGATATTTCATTCTTATTTATACATTATATTAATTAGTATTGAATAATATGTCCGAATAATTCATAGTTCGTAAATGGGCTCACCTTAAGTGTTTTGGTGAATGAAACCCCATTAAGTGTACTACAGTTATGAATTATTGCACGTCCATAGTTTGAGTCATCAAATAGGACATAAATGATTTCATTTATAGCTATATTGTACATTGACTGATAGCTCAAGGTTTCATGTGCTATAGGGACATAGAGATGTCTAGTCAATTACATAGATATGTATGGATGATACATATCGGACAAACCAACCTTAAGACTCTTCAAAAGGGATTGTAGAGTTTTTGAGGTGAACCATGTTTGGTGGATTCCTTAAACATGAGTATGTTATGTTTTCTAGTTGATGATTGGTATGTCTTTGATATTGTTAAACGCTCTCCGTAAAAGGGGGTTATAAAAACAATTATTGGGATTGCCAAAAGTTGAGTGGGAGTCATATTCATACAAGATTGGAAAAGTCCTCCTTATTCATGCATACATTGATGCATGAAAAGGAATGGTGTCTAGGCCACTTGAAGAGCTAGAACTAGAAAATGCATGGCCATGCTCGAATGGATTAATTGTAATAATTCGTTATTTGATAGTTCGAACTCAGGTATTCAAGAAACATATTTGATGAGAGATATGAATGTCACCATATCATCAAGTAAGACATTAAGAGACAAAGGTATCTTAAAATTGCACACTTGTTTTTAAGGACAAGTGGGAGATTGAAGGAATTGTGTCCTTTAATAAAAGTTGCAATTACCGACATGGAATAGGACGATTGATAGAGAGATTCAATCCGTTTATTTTAGGAGTCGTAGTGTTTTGCTAGAAACCAACTACGATTAATGGATTAAATAGTTTAATCCATAGCTATTATAAACGGGTCCTATGAGGTCACACACATTGAGTTGACGGATTGGATCAATGGGCTGAAAGTCTTTGTCAGACATAGGGTTTTAGTCCAATAAGAAAAGAGTTAATTATCAATAAATATACTAGATATTATTGAGAATTAAAAGGATATATTTATTTGGGGAAATAAATATATAAGGCCTTTAAAGGGAAGAAGAGATCTAGGGTTTCAGAAGTTTTTACGTAAAAAAAAGAGGCTCTCTTCTTCCAACTTTTTCTAGTCTTTGGCACTTCGATCTAGCAATCGGAAGCGAAGGAGATCCCGATCCCGTGCTCGTGTGGACTAATTAGAGAAGTCACAATTGAGGCTTTTTCTCTCGAAGGAAGAACCCTAATCACGCATCAAGAGGTATTCTACTAACCCTAATTTTGTCTCTAATCAAAAAATGCTTTAGATCCATGTTTAGGTGCAAGAAATTGTTTCTGAAATTCCGCTTACACGCTTAGCAAAAAGATTTTAGAGTTTAGCGGCATGTTGTCGGTGGTAGTGAACTCGGAATGTGAGAATCAGCACGACGGACAAGTTGAGTTGTGGGTGATGGAAGAGTATGGTGTGGCTACCACTTGGAAGAAGCTTTATAGGTTACAGTATTATTATGCATTGAAGCTAAATAAAATTGATATATTTGAACCTTCATTTGGGGAACTAGATCCATACGGCCTTGAGCAGTGGAACACGAACAACAACCATTACGAGATGTATGACAAGATAGTGAGTAGATATGTCTACGAGGAAAGCATGTTTTTGATAGATGATCCCAAAGCCCGGTCTTATACTACGGAGGAGATAGTTCCCATCTCTTCTAAACAGATCCAAGGTATCTAAATTCATTATGTATACCGTTTTTTTTTCTTCGTGAAATCATGTTGATGAACTTGAATGACCAATTTACTCTATGGTCTGTGTATGCTACAACTATTCTTTGAGTTTACAATTAATGTTTACAACTATGCTACAATTATTTTTTGGCATTTGACAAGCTTTTCAAGTGTTTGCATTTACATAATTACATATGCGAGTGCTTGAAGAGCGAGCACACAGATTCTGATTCTTGCTTATGAAATTGGCTCTAGTTTTCGCTTGGCTTTTCATGTATAAATTGTGTGCAAATGATGTTGTGAAACTCTTTAATTACCCTTACAATCTAACCAAAAAAATAAAATTTATCTCATCTGCTCATTAGGTTGATAAGCGAAATTATTTGGAGATTGAATATGTGTGCAAATGCTATTGTCTTTAAATGTTTTTTTAATGAGAAGGACGATTCATTCATCATATAATAAAAATGACAAAATCCTAAGCAAGGCTAGGTTATATAGAGAAAGTCATGCCCGACCAATCTCTCTATCCATCTTTTAGAGTTTCTATTCTTTAATTTGTTCTCCAATTTGCAATAATGCATTTCCTAATGTAGCTAATGCACATATTTGCACAATACACTACATTGGTTTCGATCGACTGCATTAAACATCTTATTCTAGCTAGCCAAGTGGAGTATATTACGACGGAATGACAAATTAGCCTAAATTTATAATTCTAATCTGAATTCTAAAATTTTATGTACGCCAAGGTTCCTTAGTATTTATACTTTAGATATAAGGAATCGTTTTAAAAATAAGGCAATTTTTCCTGGAATCAATCATTCTAGATATCACCCATTCTACCACATTGCATATACTTTCATACTCTCCTCTAAATAAAGATATGAACCATACCTAAATTCACTTATCTTAGTCTTTATCTCATTCCCAACTCAACTCCGATCCATTCCTTATTCCAACTCATTTACTAATAATCTAATATGGCACACCAAATAGAACCTTACTTATCTTCTACTAATACAATCCTAAAAAAGAACCAAATGATTATCTAATTTTTATAAAAAAAATGCAAGCCACATGTCATAAGAAGTTATGATCAACCTTCATATTTTTCAATTAATCATACTATCATACTCAACTAATAGTTATTGTCATCTCAAAACGATCCAAAAAATTAGATAGAATAGAGAAAAGTTAAAAAAATTAGATAAAATGAAATTATTTTTTACATAAATAGATAAAAATGAATTTAATATAAAAAAATTAAATAACTATTTTTACATAAATAGATGAAGAGAAATTTATAAATAAATAAATAAATAATATATATATATAAATTATTTATAAACATGCATGAGATGGGATGTAGCTCGAAAACAATTAATCCTTTTATAATATATATTAATCACCGTTTTAAAATGCTAGATTGATGTTAGGCGGAGTGAAACTGCCTAGCACCTAGGTGGCCAAACGAGCGCGTCTAGACGATTAGACGGTCTCTTAACAGGATTTAAAAGCTAGGCGGGCTAGTACCTTCGAGCGCTTAGCCTCCAACCACAATCTACTATATATATAAAAGCAATAAGGTTTGGAGCCTTCTCATTACGCCACCTATGATTTCGCCACATATCGATCCTATATTAAGCTACCTCATATTTTTACACGTGTCATTTTCTTATAATTTAGACGTCTTTATAAATATTACATGTCATAGTCCACATGTCAAAAATTTTCCATATACATATATCATGTACACATCATATTGCCACATAATCTACATATATCAATAAATTTTTAACTTTTTTTATATTGGATTACAATGATGTTTTTTTTTTGGAAATTTATTTACATATAAAAATATTTTTTACCATATCTTTATGATCCTAACAACTCTCCAATATAATTTACGAAAAAAACTCATATAAATATATACCGAGATCTTATCCTATAATATAAATATATACCGAGATCTTATCCTATAATATATACCGAGATCTTATCTTATAATATGTCAAGTCAATTTTATTTGCTAATCCATATTAAATGTCCCATTATTTTCATTTTTGTAATCAAAATCTTAATTTAGAATTATGCTTTTTTTTACAATTTATATAAATCATCAATTCACAATTATTATTCATATTATATTTTTATTTATTAATATCTTTTTTATAGTATATCTAAAAAAATATCGATTCATAGTCGTGCAGGGCACGACGGGAACAACTAGTATTACACTAATCTTTCATTCAAAAGATTAAAAAAGAATGTATACGTACAAATATTTTACACGTATAATAATTTAGGATGATACAACATGATTAGAATAAAAATTTTAAAAAAATATATTGAAAGGTTTCCCTTTTTTCTTCTGTTTGATAGTTTGATATAAAGCCCTAATTACTTGCGCGCATGCTGGTGCAATCTCCTCCTACCGCCGCCGGACCACCGATTTCCATCACCGGTACGCCACCATCTTCCATTTTAATTATTTTTGAATGGAATCCGATCGCAATTCCGCGCGATTGCGCTTGAGTCTCCCTACGAAGATCCCAATCGGAGAAGATTTATTGGTAGAGATCCTCAAGCGATTACCCGTCAAAAGCGTCTACCGATTCCGATTCATTTGCAAGCTATGAAAATCTCTCATCTCATCGGCATTCTTCATCAACCTCCACAACTCCTTCACTTGCTCCGCCACGTTGCCTAACCTCAAACCCTACATCAAATTCAATCTCAGTGTCAGAAACCTTTCTCCCATTTCCTACACCATTTGTCGTCATGGAGATCACTCTCAAGAACTGCACTTTCCATTTCGATTTGGGAAGACTAGATTCCTGCTTAATAATAGTTCATTCACATTTGTGGATGTGGCTCATGGTTTAGTCTGTTTTTCCTACTCGTCACGTTACGTACGTGACTCCATTGTTCTTTGGAACCCGACGATTCACAAGTATGTCCGTCTCCCATCGCTTCCCTATCCGTATTATGTGAAACATCCTCCCGTTACACTGAAACTGTTAGTAAACAATGTTATAGGCTTTGGTTACGATAGTCGTAATAATGATTTCAAGGTAGTCAGAGTATGGATCCCTCGTTGCAAGGGACCACTCCCGGCAACGTACGAGGTCTACTCGGTTCAAAAATGTGTTTGGAAGGGGTCAATCTTTGATATGAACGTCAAGTTCAAAGATGGTGTAATGCTTAGGCATAGTTGTTTTGTGAATGGTACTATTCATTGGCTCGTGTCTCACAAGTGGCAAAGCCTGACGTATTCCGTGTTGATGCTTGAGTATTCCGTGTTGATGTTTGATTGCGAGAGAGAAGAGTTCACGACAATGGAGTTACCCTCGGGTGGCTATCCAGCGCCCCCTAGTACGAGGAAACTTATAGGGCATTTCGCGGAGCTTTTGGAGTATGGTGGAATGCTGTCTTTGTTGGTGAACTCGTAATGGAGCGATGTTGGACGTCGGGTTGATTTGTGGGTAATGGAGGAGCATGGTGTGGCGAGCTCATGGAAGAAGTTATATAGATTTCAAGGTGGTGTTGAGTTTGGATTCGGGATTGCTGTTTACGAACCTTTGCTCGCGGATCTTGATCCTTATGGCGGCCCGGACCAATGGATCAAGTTTAGTTGTGATCAGAGGATGATGCATTTGTTGAGTAGCCATGTTTACGACGAAAGCATGTTTTTGATGGAGGATAAGAATGCGCAGTCTTACTCAGAGGAGGAAGAGATTACCATCATTATATAGCCTCTCCTTACGTAGATTTTATTTATTTATTAGGTTATGGCATTAGTATTTTGTTTCTTTCGATTAATGACTATATGTGTTAAACTTATGAATTGTTGTTTTGTTTCATTTAACTATTCATTCCCACCACATTAATACAAAAATATTGATATGAACAGCACTATATAATATATAGATATATATGGCCTAAACATTGGCAATCAAGGTGCGCATTGTTAATAACATTGGCAATCAAGGTGTGCATTGTTAATGTTAGTTTCCGGGGACAAAAAAAACGGATGACGTGTCGGGAATTTTTACCACTTAGAATATAAATTCGAGATCCACTCTTTTTATCCAAAAGCTTAAACCATTGGGTTGGGTTTCACTTTCCTTTATATGCTAGTGGTAGATTCTCGATGTGGGACTCATTTGTATCATCCAACAGTTCAATTTGTTCGAGGCGGATCTCGTGGTGTGTGGTGGCATGTTGTTGGTGGCGGTGCGCTTACGTTTGGAAGAATGTGGCTGCGAAAATCATACGAAATTTGCCACAATTCAACAAGTCGATTACATCCTCAAGAGAAAAGGCAGGGTACGGATCGAAATGATACATTGATACCTATAATTGCTGAAAATTGGTGCAATATGAATTGAATGCCGGAAAATATATCACCAATGAAGTAAGAAATTTGAGCAGGATGACAACGTCGAACGGAGACATGCCGACTAATAATGGTAAATCGCTCACCGACTTCAAGCAAGTAATTAAATGACTCTCTATCACCGGTTTCTAAAGTCAAACTAGAAGATAATTTTATGGCGGGGTGAATTTGGATGAATAATAAGCGTTAAGATACTAAAAATCATATCCCAATCCCATGATTTACGCACGTCACTAAAAGTACAATTATATTTTTTCTATATCATTTTAGAAACATTTTGTTTATTAAATCTTCATCGTTAGTAGGGTGTCCATAAAAAACCGAAACCAAAAAATCGATTATGTTTTAGGTTAATCAAACCGACTTTTTTTGAAATTTTGGTTTGGTTAACCCAACTGAAAATATTTTCGGTTTATCAGTTTGGTTTCGATTCACAACTTTACATATAATGGTTAACCGAAAATATTTTTTTTTTTCAAATATTAGTTATCTTTGCTTTATTTAGTGGTTAAACTCTATGATCTTCAAGGTGTTTAACTAGTTTGAGTCTTTCGTTCTCCAAATTTAACAATTTACACACTATTTTTCCATTTCTCATTGATATAATATTCGCTTATCAAATTTGACGTGATAAGAAATAATACACACAATGTTTGATTTCACACACCATAGTATATACTCTCGATATTTGTTTACAATAACCGAAACAATATAGTATAAGTACATATTTAAAATAAAAGTCAAGATTGATCACTTTTTTTATTCAATTTTTATTATTTTAGTGTTAATTATTTAAGGTAAAATTACATAAATGGTTATCGGTTATTGAGAAAACCGAACCGAAAAACTGGTTAACCGAACTACGGTTATCCGACATTCACGATTCGATTATGGTTCATGATTTTAACTAACCGAAATCATGGTTACCCGAACTTCAGTTAACCGAAATCTCGGTTATCTCCTCCTTAAATGTATTTAATTGATCTTAGCCCTTTTATTACTTTTCTTACTAGGGTTTTGGAACTCTACAAAACTGTTTCTTGTCCATATACAAAATTATCAATGTAAAACGCGTTATGTGTAGCTATAGTTTGCATATATAGCATTCTCTTTCATTAGACGATGACGATGATGATATCGGCGACGATTTCCACATGTATAGGCGAAGATTTGTTGGTGGAGATCTTCAAGAGATTACCTGTCGAAACCCTATGCCGATTCCTCTGCGTTTGCAAGGGCTGGAAATCTCTCATCTCATCCTCTTTCTTCGTCAACCTTCATCACTCCCTCACTAGTTCCTCGTCCAAATCCTATCTCCTGGCGGAGAATCAAAGTCGTCTATGTCGCAACTTCTTCACCCTTCATCGTCCCCAAGGAAAGCTCGCTCTTCGATTTCCCTTTCGGGATTCGGATAGTTTGGAATTTGTTGGTGTGATTCATGGCCTAGTCTGTTTTTCTTTCCCATATAGTTCACCGGACTATACCGTTCTTTGGAACCCGGCAATTCGCAAATATGTCACCCTCCCTCATGTGATTCCTTCCTCTAAATCTCGACGATCTATAGGCTTCGGCTACAACCGTTCCAAGAATGATTTCAAGGTCGTTAGAATTGGACCAACAACAGTTGAGGTATACTCAACTCTAGAAGGCCGATGGAGGCCGGTGACTCCTCATAGTAACATCAAGTGTGAACTCAGTTATCGAATTAACAAAAGGTCTTGTTTCTTGAATGGAGCTATTCATTGGATCCTAAGAGTGCCTGTGTACAATGGTGGTGGTGCGTATGTTGTGTTGATGTTTGATTGCGAGCGAGAAGAGTTCACAACAATGGAGCTCCCGCCAGAAATATACTCTATGAGTTCACCGGTGCTCTTGGAGTATACCGGTATGCTGGCACTAGTAGTGCCCCACTGGATTTCGATTGAGCATTGCTTTGATTCGTGGGTGATGGAGGAGTATGGTGTGACTACTTCCGCATGGAAGAAACTTTGGATTTCGAGTGAGCATTGCTTTAATTTGTGGGTGATGGAGGAGTATGGTGTGACTTCCACATGGAAGAAACTTGAAATCAAGAATAACTCCATTGAGATACATAGCAAGCTAACAGGGATGGGTAGATATGCTTACGAGGAAAGCATGTTTTTGATGGATGATCCTAAAGCCCAGTCTTACTCAGAGACGGAGAACGTTGTCCTTTCTAAATAAATTTGCTTCTGCTTAGTAATCTCTTAAGTTTATTGCATCGCTTTGTTATGTTTTCGAATTACATTATATGAGAGCCAATCTCATGGATCTTTGTTTTATTTGTTGCATTACTTTGTTGTGATTTGGGATGATGCATGGATTGCCCTTTTACATTTTGCTTACGATTTAAGCTCAAGCAACTATCCGTCACCAATCAAAACATATATTCGGATCATATAGATCGAGGTTGTTGCTTCAAACCTACTTACTTGCTTATTCTTGACCAACAGCTTGGACAAATCAGGTTAGAATTGATACAATTCAAGTTTAATAGGTGCAATGAGGTTTCATGGCCTCAATCTCATGCTATAAATATGTAATCAAATCTAAACCCAATCATAAATCCCAGCAGAGGAAGCTTAAAAGACAATAAAGATCAAAGCTTTTGTTTCGAAAACCACATTAATCTTAGGTACATTGGTGGATTACACGAAACGATTGATGGTTCAAATGAAATTGAAGAATGCCCGGTTCTGTTCAACAGTGAACTGAACTAAAAAAAGACTGAAACAAGAGTACTAATTTTACTCTTACATCTTCATTTTCTGTTTCTGGGCTGCAAGAGCTTCAGCCTCCAATGTCGGCTCCCACAGTATCGTGGTCTCTGCTAGTAGACCCGTCACAACGTATGGGTCCATGTTGGATGCCGGACGCCTGTCTTCCAGATAACCTAAAACAAGAATGCCAAAACAGATTAGCTCAAGATTATAGAAGATGTAACACAATTTTGAAATCTTAAACAATTTCTTAGGTTTAAAAATGTGCAAGAGGATGATATTACTATCTATACCTTTTCCATTCTTTTCAGTGTCACGCCCCACACGGATTGAGCAACCACGGTTGGCAACTCCCTGTAAAACCAAAACAAGAAAAAGTTATGTGCAAAATTTGTACAGAAGAAGACGAATATTGTGTAGTACAAGGATCTTACCCATGAGAAAGTGTCAATGCTAGCAGTCTCATGCTTTCCAGTCAGTCTCCTCTCGTTTCCTTCACCGTATGCGCTGATGTGTTCCTTGTGGCGCAAGGAAAGGTTCAAAATCGCCTTCTTGATCACTTCGAATCCTCCCTCTTCTCTCATGCTCAATGTACTGCAAAACAGAACCAACCAACACATTCAAATTTCAAAACAAAAACTCTCTGAATTGACATATTCTGTATACTAGGAAGAAAGTTCCAAGTTTACCTGTAGTTGGTGTGGCACCCGGCTCCGTTCCAGTCTCCCTGTTTTACCAAGAAATGGATAAGAATGTAGGCTCTAAAACTAGGAATTGAAATAAAATTTGAGACATTTTTGTACCTCAATAGGTTTAGGATCCAGTGTGAGAACTACACCAGCTTGCTCAGTAATCCTCTGCAAAAATACAAGAAAGTTGTACAATGTTCATCAAACTTATACAATCTGATCCCTTTTAAGCAAGAACAGATTTAAGAAGAATAGATTACCTCCAGGATGTATCGAGAAATCCAAATGTGATCTCCAGCTTCAATCCCAACGCTTGGACCAACCTGGTACTCCCACTGATAGTTTACAACACAAGAAAATGGTTCACAATTAGTAAGGAAAGTCACATTTGTAGTCATAGTTATTGTTATTCATGAATTGAGTATACCGAACCTGGCCAGGCATAACTTCTCCATTGGTTCCACTGATGTTGATTCCAGCATACAAGCAGGCTTTGTAGTGAGCATCAGAAATGTCACGCCCGAAGGATTTATCAGCACCAACACCACAGTAGTATGGACCCTAGAGAAACAGCGTGACAAGATGCAAATCAATAATAAAGAAGGAAAAAAAATGAATAATAAAGCCTATTTAATAGTGTTTTATAAACTTATACCTGAGGACCAGGGTACGCGCCAACCGGCCAACCTAATGGCCAACTGACATTTGGTTGCATCAGTGTGTATTCTTGCTCAATTCCATACCTGGGTTAAAAATTTTTGCAATTGACAGAGAAATTAGTAGTTCCATGTTAAGTTTCTTGAACTTTAACTGTAGTGTTTTTCATGAATCTGAGATTTGTTGTGAAGAGAAAGCTTACCAAGGAACTTCACTGACCACCTTTGGATCACTGAGGATCTGAGCAGCTCTGTGTCTCTTGTTTGTTGGGATGGGCTCACCCGCTGGCGTGTAAGTATCACACATAACCTGCCCCCACAATGCTAGATAAATTCACTCTCCTTACAAAAGCAAATGAAAGAAAAGGCCACGTTTCCCTCATTGACCACAATTCTATCTGGAATGTGTTAGTTTGATCATATTTCCAGCAAGCTTACCAGGATGTTGTTACCGCCACGGAAAGGGTCCTTAAAGATTGCCTGAGGACTGCAAAAAAAAAAGAATCAATAGTTAAAAAAAATGAAGAACAAAGAAATTTACATAGCAATATAACAGTAAACTTACTATAGAATCACTTCACTGTCTTCTCCTGGTGCTTGACCGGTACTCGATCCATCATAGTTCCACTTGGGAAGCTCAGATGGGTCCTCAACAGGTTTTGAGATTGTCTGAAATTGTTTAAAAGGAAAAGTGCAAAATGTAAAAATGCAGCAATTGATCAATATCCTGAGTAAATAAGGTCATTATCTACGTGAAACTGATCATCATACCCTTGATTTACTACGGAGATCAATTCCGGTTCCACCAATCCTGTTCATAAAACAGATCAAGTCAACAAATTTCATCTTTTCAAGAATTCTGTTTTCAATTAGAACAATGAATAGATTCAAATACCAAACATATTCAGCAATGATCTTGTCAGTGTATGGGGTGACATCCAGATTAAGAAGCTGCTCAACCCTGTTAATAGTACTGCTCTCAGCCTTGATAGTAAGCACTCTAAGTTTACCAGTGCTTTTCGGCGATCCCTTTCGGTTGTCTCTGAACAACATACAGCTCAATCTGTTGGCAGCCATGGGGCTCGCGATCCTGGAGCTTCTTGTGGCATTCATCTGCCATTGCATCGACGGTGCTGGGATTTGTGCCATATTTGGTAATCCTCCTGAAATAATTGGTTAATTAGAACCTTAATCTTTGATGTACCTTTTCTCTTGTTCTTGTGTATGTGACATTCTATTCCAAGATCCAAACTTTTATCCAACATTCACCTTTAGTAACAATTTTAAGGTAAAAAAATTTATTACTTGGGTCAAAACAGTGAATAAAGATGAAGATCCGAATTTGAACAAATGGACATACAAGTAGAAACAGCCAACACAATCATTCTGGTTTTGGAGGTACAATCATTCTAGTTTTGAAGGTATAAAAGTCAAAATTAATGTCATAGATTCCAAATTGAAGTCAAATCACATTACTTTGATCCAATTTGAGATTACCCAATTCAGAAAAGCTGCGCAGCTTTGAGGAGAATCTGAAGTAATCAACCACTCATGCCTAAAACCGCCATTAAAGAAACCAAAAAGAAGAAGAAAAGTATTGAGAATCACCAAAAGACTGCTTCAAATCTTCCAGAAGGCACTATATTATATGAATCCTCGTAATCTCAAAAAACAAATGCAGCATAAAGTTTCCACCTTTCCCAAATTAGTTACTCAATTCACCAATTTTAAAAACTAAAAGCACCAGAAACCCATAAATGGGCAACCAACCAGAAAAATTAAGCCTTTATGAGCAATCACTATTGGAGAACATAAAAAGATCCCACATTTATTGCCAATTGGGCACATTTTAGCATATAAAATTAGAAAGGATGAGTACAAATACCTGCAGTGTGTGAAGCACCCAGATGAGAACTCCTACTTCCAAGGGGTCAGACAGAGGGTGGGGGAGAGGAGAGGCAGAAGATGAGAGAAAATGGATATAATTTAAGAGAAGGAGACAATAAAGAAATAAAAAGGTTGACAAATTTGTGGGATCTGAACTGAGTGTGGCTTTTCCTTTGTAGATAGGGGTGTGGAATTTGAGTGGCTACTAGTAACCATGTCTTTCAAGATCCTAAAAGGGGCAATGGACTATAGCTGCTTTCATCCATTCTTTATGATTTCTGATGATTTTGATTCTTTTAGGTAGTCATATGGTTTCAAGCCATTTTCATGCTGCCCGTATATTTGAATTATTAGGTAACATGTTGTTGAATTTTTTCTATTTTGGATCTAGGGGATTGGTTGGTTCACGGCTTGGGTACGTTATACAAACTTACAAGCTAAAAGAATCTTAAACTAATTCCAAATTAAGGGTGTCACACTCCCTAATTGAATCGGGTTCGGGTCATAACGGGTTAAAATGAGTTAAGTTGTTGCGGGTTTTCGGGTGAGTTGGGTCAATCTAACAAGTCAAGAAAATCGAATTTTTTACAATTATTAAAATATTTTTTATTTAAATAATAATATTTATTATTAATTTATTATTTTTATATATTTTAATAATAAAATATATTATAATTTTCAAAATATTATATATATATTCTGAAAATATAAAATATTGGGTCAACCCAACGAGTTTTCGGGTTTCAACCCAACGGATTTCGGGTCTATCAGATTTAGTTTATTTTGTGTTTCGAGTTCAAATTTTCCGATCTTGACCTCGAGTTTGCGGGACGGATTATCTTTTGACAACTCTAGGGGTGTGTTATTAAATTAAATTATTTTTCTAAATAAGTAACTTTTAAATTCAATAGTAACTCAATATTAAAGTATTTTTCTAAATTAAAGTATTCCAAATTAGTTGGATTGGGAAAAAGATACGAGTAACTTTTAAATGCAATAGTAACTCAATAGTGCATTCTAGTGGTCCACTTATTCTAAATAGAATAATTATTTAGAAATACTAAGTTAATGCCTGTAATTGGAAGAAAGAACTAAATAAAAATGTAAGTAAGAAAAAGGATTATTGAGGTAACAATAATGATGCTCTTAGCTGCTCCATTTTTCTGGCACCAACAGAGGCAAGAAAACGACTAATGCCAACCATGCTTTAATGTTCTATAAGGGTCAATGGGCCAATAGCGATTTAGCGTATTACTTTATCTCACTTTCTAAAATTTGATAATACTAGCGTAGTTACCGCGCCTTGCGCGGATTTTGTTAAAAATTCTACTTGAATTATATATCGAATATATACTATTTTATATGTTAATTAATACATGCTCATATTAATAAATTGAATATATGTATAATAAGTCTTGATATACATAGTTATATATTAATTAATCATCTTTAAGTAGGAAAAATATCAATATAATAACTAAAATATAAGTTTAAACAAATATCAGCTCAATGCTAAATTTAAAAATAATATTGTGTATACATTGAAAATATTAGTTAAATTATATTTTTGGAAATCGATCAATATCATAATAATTATGTGTTTAGTAATTTATCTATTAATTTATATAATTAAATAATATTTAATAAATATTAATTTTATCATATATGTATTTAATTTATTAATTATTTTAAACCTGTAACCATAATATTTTATCTTGAAATTATCTAACAAAATAGGACAATAATTATATTTTTTTAGTTTAAGGATTTTTTCTGATTTTTTAGTTTACAATTATTAAACCAAAATTATAATATGAAATTTTTTAACAAACTTTATTTGTTAAAATTAAAATATTATAATATGATAACAACTTCTTTTGTTAAAATAAAATATTTAGTTTAAATGATTACACATGTTTAAGAATTCCGATTTGAAAATTAAAATCCTATTTTATAAAGTATAAGTATTTAAAAATTAATTAAAATATAAATAAAAAGTTATTTATTTCTTTCTAAAATTGGGTTCTTATCCTATACCTTTAGGACATAAGTTAGACAAATCATTTTGTAATTAGACTCGTACAGCTTATTTATTGAACATTTGGATACTATTAATATGGTAATTAATTTAAATAATATTTTGGAATAACGGTTAAGATACAAACATCTCCTCATCTCCTCCGGTAAAATCGGAATATAATTATAAAAAAATCACAAATAGTTACCTAAATATTATCTAATGTTATGTTAAAAGATCATGACAATAATATCACATATAAAAAATCATAACGAATATATAGATTTGAAGCTATATGGTTTGAACATCGAATTTTTTTCAATTAAATACAAATTCTATAAATTACCAAAATCAAATACACTTTTAATATATTTTCCTTACATTTGTAATTTATATAAAATATTTAATAGATAATGTAACAATGATGATTTGTTAAGTGTTTATTAAAAAATAAACTACGAAAGATAACCTTTCAATACATTTACTTTAAATTTATAGTCTATATTTTTTTTATCAAAAAAATTATATTCTATATTAAATAATTAATAGATTACCCAGCCACCACCATCTTTTCTATATTTTAAATAAAATAATACACTATTAAAGCTAATCTAGTGGTAAAAAAACACAATAATATATAAATTAACGTTTAATTAAATATGGTAGAAACTTCCAGAATTATGATTTGGTTTTTTTTTCCAAAATATCGGATGATATCAAAACTTCCAACCCTAATATTTGAATTCGTAAGATTTGTTTCCAAAACTACCAATTTATTTGTATAATTTATATGAATTAATGAGGAGATGACATTTATATAAATTTAATGTGGCGCATTTTAGGAATGACATGTAGCAAAAAATAACATGGCAGAATGTGGTGGCTCCAAATCTTATTTCTTTTATATGTATAGTAGATTGTTAAAAACATAACAATAATCTCATAAAAAATACATATATTGTTAGATAAAAAAAAGGTAGTTAATAGATTGCATCCATATTTCAAAAATTACAAAAAAAATTATTCAATTATAGGATGCAAGTGCGTTATTTTAATTTGGAAGCATGATAATAATATGCAAGTGTGTATTTAATTTTAGTATGCATGTGTCATAATTTGGAAACATAATAATAACTTTCTATATCCAAAATCAATTCAAAAAGATACATAATCGAAAATTAAAAATTTGGTATGGAAAAAATGATTCATCCATATCTTCTCATATTCCAATTAGATCTAAATTTTAAGAAAGATAATAAAGAGAAAAGCAATGTGTACTCTAATTTTTAATAGGTATATAAATTGGTTGGAATATATATGGACGAATTTACTCCAACCTAGTCAAAATTTATCTAATACGTTATAAAACCATACAATAAACTAAAATTGTCATAGGCAATTATAGTTATTTTTTATTTAAAGGTAAAAGATTTAGTAAAAATATAATTCATTCGTATATAAATGATATCGGTTAATCAAACATTCAAACTTAACCATCAATGAATAAACTAAAATTCAAAAAATTCAAAAATTAATTACAAAATTGAGAAGGAAAAATTCTTATAGAGACATGGTCTCATATGTATAAGTTGTGTGTCAATTTCTTACGACTATTTTTCGTTATTTCCTGTCAATTTACATACAAATTATAATGTCAAAAATATAAAAATCAGCCATGTGTTTTTATTGATAGAGGGTGAGAATGAAAGAGTTATGAAAAGCAACAACAAACTGATCAATAGAAGATGGCATAGAGAGATCGACCGGTGAAGAGCGGCGAGAAATTGATCATGAAGAGCAGTGAGAACTCAATCGCTTGGCTTTCCAGTGTAGAGCAACCAAGAATCGATTGGAAAGGTTCTTTCGTTGGAAAAGATATATGAACGGTAGATTCTTGATGGAGAAGGAGAATAAAACCCTAGGAATATATTGAAAGAACTTAGAATTCTCTCAAAAAGGTGATTTTTAATAATGTATTTAAATTTAAGTTATTTATAATTATAGTTAAATATGACATGTAAATGATGAGGCGAAATATAATATGACATGTCATATGACGTGTTAAAAATATCACGATATGGCTTAAGGAAAATGTGACATGTGGAAAAAGCTAAGGTGACATATTCTCGAAACGACACGTGGCAAAAGATAACGTGGCGCAATGTGGAGGCTTCAAACCTTATTGCTTTTATATATATATATATAGTAGATTGTGTAATTTATACCGCAATGGCACCACTTGCTCTTATATACTTTATAATGAAATTCTTGCATAATTGAGTTCCTTTTAGAAGCATAACTTTTCGGGCAACGGGTTAAAAATATTGATTTTTTATAATTATTAAAATTAATTTTTAATTAAATTATAATACTCTTATGTTTTAATAATAAAATATATTATAAGTTTTAAAATAAATTTTATACATTTAACAATTATACTAAATCGATCTACCCAATAAGTCGTGGGTCTATCGAGTTGTCGGGTTCAATTTATTTCGAGTTTTGGGTTTAAATTTCCGGATCTTGTTCCTAAAATTTCAAATTATGGGTCTATCGGATTGACGGGTTCGGACCGTTCGGTTTATTTTGAATTTCGGGTTTAAATTTTCGAATCTTGATTCTGAAATTTTCGGACGGTTCGGATCAGATTTGTAGCTTTTGACAACTTTATGCCTTCAACAGAGATTAAAGAGAGTGTGCAATTGAACTACATATGCCAAGAGCCTGATAAGGATTTTATTAAATTAAAGAGGAAGAGCTCCCCATAGGAAGAAGAACATCATCCTCCATCACTCCATCAGTACATTAATATGCTATATAATATATACTTCAAAGATGGAGTCAAAGTTCTCCATCCCAGAGCTCTTCAGCAGTCTTAAAAGGTCCAAACTCTGAAGTATAATCCAATCCTGTAGATGTTCTACTCTGAGGTATTGCTCTGATCTTCTCATGGTCTTCTGAAGTCAAGCTCCACCCAAATATCCCAAGGTTCTCCTTCATCCTCCCTTTGTTGAAGCTCTTCACTGCCACTGTGATTCCTAGCTCAATTGCCCATCTTAGAGCCACCTGTGTAACCATATCTATCCTTCAATTACAAGGTTTACTTGAAAAGATTTATTATCTATTATAAACACCTAGCTACAACATTGACCCAGTGTAATTCCGTTTTAGCGGAATATGGGGGACAAGATAGGGGCACCCCTGGCTTAACGCAGGGTGTGTGTGCGCGTCCAAAAGACATCTGTTATGAACACTTAGAGTCGATAAATTAATGCACCTGAGCAGCCGTCTTTCCTTTCGCCTTTGCGATTTCCTTGAGCACATCGGATTCTACAATCTTGTTGCTTCCATAGAAGGTCCCAATGGCCCCTAACGGCGCATAAGCAGTCACAACAATCCCCTTCTCCTTGCAGAAATCAATGAGCTTCTTCTGTTGCCAACCCGGGTTCACCTCAACCTATTATTTTACAACAACATCAACATGATCGCCCAGTTTAGTCTCACTCAAGCGGGATTTGAGGGGTCAAGATGGGGGCACTCATAACCTAAACATGTCAGGAGGATGCGCCCGATAGACCCAACTACCCAAGGAAACTGAACTTCAGCTATGTGACAATAATAACTGAATTTAGTTAGAATGCGCCAAAATTGATATGGGGCTAAATCCACTTCAAAGGCTGTGTATAAAAGTCAATGAGCACGAGGATGCGCCCCATAAACACAAAACCATATCAAACTTTTAAAAAGAAAGTAACAATTCTTACTTGGTTTACAGCAGGAGGAATTTTAGCAGTGGACAGGATTTGAGAAAGCTTCTTGCAGGTGAAGTTGCTTACTCCAATAGCCTTTGTAAGGCCAGCTCTCTGACACTCTTCCATGGCTTCCCACACCCCCTTGAAATCCATAGCATAAAACTCATCCTTCTTAATCGGATACTCGTACACTCCTCTCTTCGAGCTCATTGGCCAGTGTATCAAGTAAAGATCAATGTAATCCATCTTCAGATTCCTACAACCACACACCAAACAAATGATCAAAATCTAAATCATTTTCAATAGTAATTCAAACAGGGCCTCTAAGGGTCTGTTTGGATCGCGCATTAAATCTTGCATTGTAATGCAGACCTTTACATTATAATGCGCGATCCAAACAGACCATAACTCCAAGAATAAAAGCTCTAATATTACGATAGAGTAGTTTTGAGTGCAGGGAGAACGCGATCAGGGTAGCCATCGCTACACCAAAGCTTAGAAGTGATGAAGAGCTCGTCCCGGGAGGAGATGAGGCCAAGAGAAAGGGCTTCAGAAATGGCTTCCCCAAGAGGCTGCTCAGTAAAGTAGAGACAAGCTGTGTCAAAGTGCCTGTAACCGAGCTCAATGGCGTCTAGAACCGCTTTCTTTGTGATTTCAGGGGCTACTGGCGGGTTTGGCGCCATGCCTAGGCCTAGCACAGGCATCATCCCTCCTCCATGGCTGAGCTGAATTTGAGGAATTTGGGAAGCCATTTGTTCTTTCTTCTGTCTGGCAAAATTTTCACAGGATATGGGTGTTAATTAATCAGTTGAATGAGCTTTCCAAGATCCAAACTTTTACCTTACATTCACCTTAAGTAACAATTTTAAGGTAAAATTTTTTATATTACTTGGTTAAATCAGTGGATGAAGATCTGAAGATCCGAATTGGAACAAATGGGCATACAAGTAGAATCAGCTATCACAATCATAGTCAAATTACATTACTTAGATCCAATTTCAGATACCCAATTCAGGAAAGTGGCACAGCTTTGAGGAATATCTCAAGTAATCAACCATTTATGTCTAAAACTACCATAGAAAAGCATTTATTAGCAATTGGGCACATTTAGCATATGAAAATCAGAGAGGATGAGTACAAATTAGATACCTGAAGTGTGTGAAGCACGCAGATGAGAACACCCACTTGCAAGTTGCAAGGGAAGATGAGAGAAAATGGATCTGAGTGGCTTTGCCCTTGTAGTGTCGTAGATAGGAGGAGTGTGGAATTTGAGTGGCTACAAGTAAGTAACCACCATGTCTTTCAATAAGGGACACTCAAGGCCAACGACATGTGCAACACGTGTCTTGATTGGCACAGACAGGGCCTCCTCACAAGTGACAAGACTAGGGGCCTCCCACCATTTTTTGATCATGCTATATGATCAATAATATTATGTTGTGAATATCCATTAAAATCAAGTTTTATACAGTATATATTATTTTAGGGTAATGATTAGGATCGCCACAAGTATTACTTGAATTTGTTTAGAACATCTACCAGGAATTAGAGCTAGTTATTAACCAATTCTAAAAGAAATTAGGCAAACCGTCACCCATAAAATTTGAAAAATTGGTTTCAGGGTACTACCTCAAAAGCTATATTAATGTTTATCAGATATAAAAATTGACCTTACATTTTCGAAAAAATATCAATAGAATTGAATTATTAGCCTTTATAGAAATGCCATGTGTCCTAATCTAAAACTACCATTTGTCACATTACCTACCTCCACTCATTTATATTTTTAATAATTTAAAATTTATAAGAGAATTTTTTTTTTTTGAATTTGTAGTCTACTATTTCTTTTCACGTTTTTAAAAAACAAATTCTATCGAGATCTCACTTTTAAAAAGCACTTGTCTTTAATAATCTTTCCCTTTTTTTGGAAATCATTTAATACTCTCAAAATAATTTATATTAGATTAAATAGTTTAGTAGATTTCATTATATTTAAATTTTGATTCAACAAATAATGCATATCTTTGAGTATAAATAAAATTTTAACATAGGTTTAAATTAGAAATATGGTATAGGATAGTTATAAAATTATTTACTTCACTCTAATTAAATTAATAATTTTTTTATAAATTAAATTGAAATAAGTAATATAATATAATAACAGTTATAATATGTTCAATTCAAAACGATGCAATTCGGTTTACCTGGTTCGTGCGCTTTGTCGGCTTGTTCACGGATCCGGTGTTTACCATCAAAGTGGGTCCCTCGAAAAAAAATAGTGCATTCTAGTGGTTCGGCCAAAAAAATAGTGCATTCTAGCTAGTGGTCCACCTTTTCTAAATAACTAGTTGAAGTCCCGTGATATTCACGGGATAATTTTACTAAAACAAATTCTACGATATTAATTTAAAATATATACTAAATATATTTATATAATATCATACTAAATTATGCAATAGACAAATTATTATTTTTAGATTGTACTCCATATTTTAATTTAATATATATTTTAAATATTTTTCCATTATTTGTGAAGATCTAATATGAAAAATATCATCTTATAGGAATTTATGTATATAAAAATTATATAAATATGTTATCTATGGTAGTAAAGAAATACACAATTCATAGATAGAAAATTACATACATAAAAAATTATATAAACATGTTATCTATTAGTATATATAGCAAGGATACTATAAGTTGTTACAAAATTTATTAAAATATAATTTCACATTAATTTATTTAAAAATCCCACGTGGCGCAAATTTTACAACAGACTTGGGTTCTGCTTTATAATGTATTAGGGTAGATAGGTAAATTATTGGAAAATGCTACAAAAATTACCTATACTAATTTCAAGGAAAAATAAAAAAAAATATTATAACTAGACTTGTCAATCGATTCGGATCAGATGGTTTCAAGTTCGGGTTGAATCGAATTTGAATTGCTATAGGTCATGGGTCAACTTGGGTCGGGTCGTTACGAGTTTTCAGACATTTTGGGTTGACTAATAGGTTATTTGCATCGAATTTTTTAAGATTATTTTAAAACTATTTTAATTTTATACCAAAATATTTATAAGTAATTTTTTAAATAAAAATTAAGGTTAAAATGACATAAATAATTGTATAGCAAAATATTATTTTTTAATCCAAGGTTGATTGGTCCACCAAATTCCTTTCAAGGTTTTTTGGTCTTCGGCAGTCATGACCTTCCTATGACGACTAAGTTTATTGTTTTTTTTCTTCAAGTTATGATTGTTATTTTCTTAAAGCAAGCAACTTACGTCGTTGCTTTTCTTTTATGTGTACGTTACAAGTACCACTTGTTTTCGTGGGAAAAACAAATAATAATCAATACCCCTTGCATGAATGATGTATCTACCATATATACATGCCTAAGTTGTGGGCATGACAAGCACGACTAACATGAAAACTTTGTACGGTTTACATAGACCAAATCATGGGCGAGGACTTGTATTTTATGTGACATAACAAGCAAGTTTGGCAAAACTTCTGCACACATACACATACAAAAAGAAATCCCAAGCTAGTATACACATTACAAATATTTCAGACTTTATGTACACATACACATATATTCCATTAATAAGTAAAAAATGATCTTGTAAATTTGTACAATTGTTAAGAGATTTTACTCATCTACTAGCAACTCCAACGCCGTCTCAACTAGCAAATGAATCGTCGTTTTGAACCTGTTTAAACCGACGGTACCAGAAAATATATGAAAGCTCTCAATCTCCGATGTGGTGTCCAACACATTCTCCAATTCCTTGTCGAGCTTGAAATTCTTGAAGAACTCTTTACTTGTTTCTCTATTTTGCATCATCCAAATCGCCAACTCTATCGTAAATCTTCTGACTCTAGGGACTTTGGTAGGCGGATTCGGATACTTCTTTAGAACATGAACCAATGTATAACATAGTTCAGCCTCTGTGACTCCTGCTCTCTCAAACATGATGCTTGATTCTTCAAATGTCATGAATTTGAATGTACGAGCGGCTAATCCTACCATTACTTCTTGCAATTTACTCTCTTCTGACATAATTCCTTTGATTACCTATATCCAAAATGGCAATTGATAAGAATCAAAAGATAACAAGTTTTAACTATAGGTATGATTGGTCAATACTCAGTCAATGCCAAAGATCGGTCAAGTTGACCAGTCAATTGTTGACTGGGTCATGCACATCATGATTTCATTTGTGTATAACCAAATTTGACATAATTAAACTTCATCATAATTTCAAATGATCTCTTAATATTCCTAATAAAAATTAGGGTCGAACATCAGTTCAAAACCGAACTGAAATCGAAATTTCAATTAAGGCAAACCAAAACTGAACCAATTCAAATTGATTCGATTCGGTTTCGGTTTTGTCGGTTTGAGATGAATAGAGGGTTATTCTTTAAAATATTTGTATCGAACTAAAATTTAACCGAACCGAAATCGAAATTCGGGATATTTCTAAACCGAACCGAACAATATCGGTTTCGGTTCGGTTCAATTCGGCCTGCCCAAATAAAAATAGCAAGAAGCAAAAGTTATGAATTTTTCAAAGAAACTTACTGTAGGTACTGCTTGAACAACTCTTCTCAGCTTGACAAAGCAATCATCAGCAACATAGCTACACAAATTCATCAAGATCCTTGCTGAATTCTCTCTTAGCAATGTAACTTCCAATGCCTCCACAAGCTCTTCCAACGCGCCCGCCTTCAAGATCCTAAGACAATTCTTCTTGCTTTCAAGTGCCAACATAGCCAAAGCCTCTCCAGCCGCAATTCGCACCCGATTCTGATCTTCTTGCACACCATCTCTCAGAAATATCTTCAACAACTCAGTAATAATCCCACCTGTACCTCCAATCCTCTCGGTTGCATCATCATCCAACGCGAGATTCGTCAATATCTCAATCCCCAAATGCTGAAGATTTGGATGCTTTTCTCCAAACCTCAGTATGTTCCTAATATTGCTGATTGTGAACACACATTCTGACATCTCTTGCCTTAGCTGTTTCCCTGTGGCACCAGTTGTGCTAGCCAACATCCTCAGCACTTGCAAGGATCTCTTAACTGTTAAAATCTGAGAAGTTACATTCTCATCTCTCAGTAAACTCTCCTCTGCATGAGTAAAATCTATAATCTTAGGCAAAAGACCCCTTGCATTGCCAATCTTCCCACAATTATCGTGGCTGCGCGCGAGTTTCTTGATTATGACCAGACCCAAATGGTTAAAACTCCAAAACCCATAATGCTCATGATCAAAGACTATGCTTTTACCTTCAATCTCATCAGCTTTGTAACTCTTTTGCCTGTTTGCATACAAAAGCGAAGAAATCGACTCCATGGCCCCAGGAATTCCTGCAACACGAAGCGAATTCTGCTTTTTCCCAGCTAATTTTGACAAGATCACAGCTGCTGATTGCCTGATCTCCTCTTCTTGAACAGCTTTCCAATTCAGCATCTCCACTAATCTCTCAACAACTGATAGAGTCACTCCAATCTTCTGAAGTGTGTCATCACAAAACCGCTCACTCATCGAAAACTTCCTTAGAATTCTTGCTCCAATCAGTTGCTCCTCGGTCGAATTTGATCCCAATAGCTCCATTCCAAAGGAGACCATATCCATTGTCAACCCATCAAAGATGCTCCCATTCAAGCATCTTGAATAAGCATCATAGAAGAATCTCTTAACCGACACGAGTCCTTCTAGACCCAACTCACATTCTTGGCTAACATCTTCTAAAACCTTACAATATATCATCTTCATCTCCCAATAAGCCTTCTCTAGCAAGAACAAAAGCGCCTCAGCAAGCGCGAGCGAATAGAATATAACCAAAGCCGCCTTGAGATTCCTCTTATCAGAATCATGCTTCACATCACCAAAGTTATGCCTAATGAGCTTGAGAGACGAAAGAACAACACAAGCGATAGCAGCGATGATTTGGAGCCAATGTAGGATCTTACTTATGTTTTTCGACAAAAATACCCATTGAAAATATGGAAACAAAGGAACATCTGACCTTAGCCATTGCCTAGAAGGCAATTTCTTCTGCTTATTACTCCAAATCGAAACCGAGTTGAATCCTGGATCCGCCACTGACCATGTGGATTGGTGTTGCCACTCTAGCTCATGGCTCCTGCTGAAGATCCGCGTCCCTTCGATCAATAGTATGATGGTGATGAACCAGAAGTCGGTTTTGTCAAGAGTAATGGCGAAGCCACCTAAGAGAACAACGGTGGCCCAAATGAAACCGAGTGTTCCCAAACCAGTGGCCGCCTTTTCGAGTACAGCTAGGCGAAGAGCGAAAAGGGTCAGCTTCTTTTCGGGTGCTCTTAGTTGTTCTATTCTTAGAGGAACAGAGTTTGTTACTCCGCTCTCTCGCTTTTCGATGGTGTGTGGCTCGAAAAGCGTGGAGCCTGCCATGAAGGCGTCGCTTAGGCGCTTGAGCTCATGGATTTGGATCTCTAGGCTGCCATCTCTTTCTCCTCTTGAGCTCCCATGATCCATGTTTTTTGGATCAAAAGTAAGATTTTTATTGGAAGTTGGTTGGTTTTTTTTTTGAAAGGTGTGTAAGTTATGACAATGAAGTTGAAGGAGTTGGTTATAAATAGAAAGGTGTGTGATGAAGAAGATTATGATTTGAATGAAGTTTCTTGTTATTATGTCTTTTGTATGATTGGCTTTTCATTTGTATGATTTTGTGGAGGGGATGAAAGAGTGTTGCTGTAACGTGGGGTCAGAAACTTGCTTGCTGAATTTTTTTCAAGCCCATTGCTTGAAAGCATGCTTCCTTCTTATCTGAATGATTGTTAAGGTGAGATTTAAGCCTGATTATATGTCATTAGAAACAAAGCTTAAGAAGAGCCATAGGAAGATGAATGTACCTAATATTTGTCATATGAAGAAGAATCCAGCTTGGAATTCTAGTATAGTTGTTGTATATAATTTGGGTTTTGGAATACGATTAAAAAAATTTTTAGTCCAAAGCTAAGCATTTATTACTAATTTATACAAAAGTCAAACTTTTAGTGGATGAATAATTACTTTTAATCTCTTGCCCAGTTTAACCAAAGTTGTTCTACGTTTGATCCGAATACTATAAAGTAATTTAATGAGACGACTCTGTTAATTTATTATTTCCATACAAGCCGTCAAGGAATCCGAATCCGGATTCATGGACAAATGTTTAAGAAAACCTAACACGATATGAATAATAACTTCATAAGTATGATTAGTACTTATATACATATAGATTGTCTATTGTTTTGGTAACTCCCCTAGGTTTTTTTAAGCATATTGGAACATGGAGTTTTATTGTTTTGTTTTTATTATATTACTATTACTATTTGGAGTTCTTAAAGCTTGAAGAGAAGGGTTACTCGGATTTCTCTTGTGTGAAGCTAAAGATTTTGATGACCTCAATCCGTTTTCATCCCTTTGAGTGGAAGCCATTAATTAACTATTGACCGACCAAGCTTTTTGGTTTGGATTCTTCTCAGGTGATTCGGCAACATGACGACGTCGTTTAATAACCGTATTGCCGGTATTGGTAATTACTTGGAAATTAAGTGTTGGAGGACTTCATTTATGATGTGATTAATGGCACCCCTCTCATGGATGAGAATAATTGCCATTAATTCTCTCTATCCTTCACAATTAATATGGAGTAAAGACTACAAAATGATTGGAAAAAAATTACTACTCTGTATAATGCATTTATACTTCACTTAATTTTTCTTCTTGAAGCTACATAAGCTTGATTGTCCAAGAATTTTGGAAGCATTATTTATAATAACGCCTTATAGACAAACTACTTTACATTCTATAGTACTACTCCAAAAATCTCTTCATTTTTTTTTTTAAATTTGCTATTTGGTCCTCATTAAAATTCAGAATTTGCACACTGGGGTCATTAAATTCAGCGTCTAGTAGAAATATCACATAAAAATGTTCCATACATCCACTTAAAAACCAGAAGCATATATGTACAATCGTATAGATACAATATGTATAGAGCTATAGCAGATGAAGTAATAATAACTTGAATATAGCAAATCAAGCATTGTTTTTTATTTAAAAAATATTTTTATTTATCTTGAAATAGGTTAAAAATAATTATTTTTGCGTATTTTAAGAATAAAAACAACAATTTTTTATTAAAAAATATTTTTTTAAGCATTATAATAAGGCCAACTTGCAAGCTCTTTATTAGAGCCAAAAGGTTTGGATTGTGACACCAGAGTGCTTCGTGTAGAAGCCATCAGCAAAACCCAAGTATTTTAGTTAGCATTATATTAAAATTAAGTGGGTGATTGATACGTGCAATGTATGTACATATTTTAACCAATAATTTGAAAGATACCATGAAATAAGAAACTTCAAATAGAATAAAGAGATGAAGCAAATCTCAATTCAAATTCCACCTCTGTCAAGCTTTCTGAAATTCTGCTGGTTCCAACTTGCAAGCTTTGTCTTAAGAAAACCCATCAACAATTGGGCTTTAATTGGGCTCTAAAAAAGCCATTAGCCACTCATCTCATTAAGAATTGGGCTTTAATTAAAGCAACCCATTATCACCATAAAGTATACACATTAAAATTTATTTCTTGAAAGCATAGTCTAGTATACACAACAAATTTCTTATTGGAATGGAAGATGATCAAATGGATTTTAATTAAACAATCAATAAATGGCTATAAATGGCCGTCACCGACCTCGTCGTCTTGTTTGTCTGTGTTGGTTGATGTTTTTGACTTTCCGAGAACGTCGAAATTATTATAAATCGAATCCTTTTCACTTTCACCATAAACCCTTCCCTTTCCAAAATTCCCCAATTTCATTCTCCTCATCTAACCCCAAATTCTCCGCGTCAAAACCGTCCGATTCGAATTCCGACCTTCCCTTGTCAATCGATCGTCTTCCCATCCACAATCCTCACTCCAATCGATCGATTTCCAAAAAAATTGTTCCGATTAGGGTTAAATTCCCCAAATCCTTCGATTACCTTCAAAACCCTAAAATCCCCGCCATTCAGAGGATCTGAATTGCAAATCATCTCTGTAGATGGACAATCCTGGGGTTTGCTTAGAACCCTCTCCGAGATTCGCCCCTCTTACTTCGACGGCGACCACCGCTTCTCCTCCACAGGCCGTCACCACCACCACCACCACCTCGACTTCTCGCACGGAGACCGTTAATGTCTCTCACGAGTTCAGGATCACCGGGTATTCGTTGTCCAAGGGGCTTGGGATCGGGAAATACATATCTTCCGAATCGTTTGAAGTTGGCGGTTATACGTGGGCGATTTACTTCTACCCGGATGGGAAGAGCCCTGAGGATAACGCGACCTATGTTTCGGTGTTCATCGCGTTGGCCAGTGAAGGAACGGATGTTAGGGCGTTGTTCGAATTGACGCTTATGGATCAGAGCGGGAAGGGGATCCATAAGGTGCACAGCCATTTTGGTCGGACTCTGGAGAGCGGGCCTTATAGCCTAAAATATAAAGGAAGCATGTGGTAAGGAGTTTGATCACGTTGCTTAGTGATTGCTCATTTTCTATTTTGCGTTATCTTAAGGATCATTGTTCTGTTTTGGTGGCCAATTGCATTGAGACTTTATAGGAAAATGTTATTGAATTTTATTTGATTCTGTGCTCAATATCTTGTTATTGTTTGTACTTGTAAGCTCAAATGGTGCTCTTTTGTGAAAAACAAACAAGAAGATTTGGCTTTCATGAAACTAATGCTAATTTTTTTGCTTGAATCATGAAACTATTGTTTAATGCTGCTGAATTCTGATAATATTAATCTGTGAAATGAAAATTTGAATTTGGGTTACTGTATGGACAGAATAAGATTAGATGTCAGAACTCAGAACTGAATACTTAAAAAAAAAAAAAAAGGTTGAAGTGACTGGTTTAGCATCATTGCTGCAACTCTTAGCTAGTGTCTTGAAAAATTGAAATGATCTATCCTCTCTGCTCAGTATTGGGCATAGTTAAGTGTAACTCTTTAGTTGTATGTGTCATTGGATATTTGCAGGTAGTTAAGTGTAACTCTTTAGTTGTATGTGTCATTGAATATTTGCTGGGTTTACCTTGTCACTTAGGTTCTCTGTGGGGCATGCAGTTGGCGCTTTAGGGGCTGCTTATACATAGTAAATGCTTTGCTTGGTTTTTTATGATGACTCTCTTTTGTCTTGATTTAGTGTCCAATCTTTTTCATCAAAGGAAATCCTATTAATGTCATATCATGTCCTTGGATATTGCATAAGTAGTACATGTAGTCATTGATGGGTTTTCCTTGGGTTCAATGTATCTTGTAAGCTGTAATGCTTAATATTAGTATTCAGGATGTTTCCTTTCCTGGTATTGTTATCATCTAGTACCTGTGATGGGGAGAGTCTGTTGATCGATTTTGTTTGAGTGCTTGTTCAATTTATATCTTTGAATTTTAATAATTTGCTTCCTGCTTTGTTTGTTAATTCTTTCAGGGGCTACAAACGCTTCTTCAAGAGGGTAGCTTTAGAGAATTCTGACTACCTAAAAGATGATTGCCTAATAATCAGAGGTACTGTTGGTGTTGTAAAGTCCAAAACAGACGGACCAAAGTTATACAACATCCCTGTCCCACCTTCTGATATGGGTCAGCAAATTGGGAGACTCTTAGAATATAATAAAGGAACTGATGTTAGTTTTGAAGTTGATGGAGAGATATATGCTGCACACAAGTTGGTACTTGCAGCACGTTCACCCGTTTTTAGGGCACAACTTTTTGGGCCGATGAAAGAGAAAAACATGCAGTGTATAAAGGTTGAGGACATGGAAGCTCCAGTTTTCAAGGTAGTATGCATTTTGAGTACTGTGTGTTTCGTGCTTTATCTTCGAGAGTTCTTCATATTGTACTTCTGTTTCCCTTGACTGCTACTCTGCTCTTAATTTATGGGACTTACTAAGCTGCTAAACTTATATTAGGTGACAATTGATGCCCAAAAATAAACATTTCAAGAGCATTATCTCTCCCTAAAACTGAGTTAGGTTATTAAATAAAATGTAATAAACTACAATTAGACATAAATAAATGAAGTGTTTTTTTTTTTGGGTAATTCATGTCATGTACTACAATTGTATAAAAGGCTGGCCAGTAGTGACTATATAATGCAAGAAGTCACTACTTGAATCCTGTAGGCAAATGCATTTACTATCTTTTCTAGACTTCTATCATACGTAGTGAACTTCTGTCATAAGGTAGTAATCTTGGTGAAGACTGGTAGACTGGTAGTGGTATCAATTCTTTGCTTGGTTGATTGAATATCTTATGGTGAGCTTGTGATCATTTAACTATGATACCATGCCTTGATGTCTAAACAGACTAAATTACCTTATGACTCCCTTCTGTCATAATGGAACACTGCTTTTTCTGCTGGGTTGAGGGGTTTCTAGTTGACAGAGAATATAGTTATATGGTTAATTGTTCCTTCTTAACGTCTATCTTGCCCGCAGTATCTTTATCTTGAATATTAATCTGGTTGATCTCTCATCCTCTGGGGAATTTCTAGACTGCATTCATTTTGTGTACTTCCATAGTCAGTAGTCACTAGTGAGCTTGGTAAACAATCAAATATCATAAAAGGTTTTTGCATTGAATGATATGTGGTTTAAATATTGACAAGCCTCATCATTACATGACGTGCTGCCCGAAAGTATTCGATGTGGTTTTGTTGTCTCCTTAGATTATTGTTGCTTTGCTTGGTAGGAGCTAGAGGGTAGGGATGGTACATCTGCTTTCATTGTCTTGAGATTCTACTGTTCTGGCCTTCTGTTTTTTTTTCCATTGAATGGTAAAACAATTCATTAAATGCTCTTCTAATTGGTATATATGTTTGACAGGCTTTGTTGCATTTTATGTATTGGGATGATCTACCTGATATGCAAGAGTTTTCCGGGCTTAATACAAAAGGGAGCTTCACAGTAATGGCTCAGCACTTGCTGGCTGCAGCAGACAGATACGGACTCGATAGGCTAAGACTTTTGTGTGAAGATAGACTCTGTGAAGATGTCGCTATAAACACTGTGGCCACTACATTGGCCTTGGCAGAGCAGCATCACTGTTTCCAACTGAAGACAGTTTGCCTGAAGTTCGTTGCATCACGCCAAAATCTTAAAGGTTAGCTCTACAATAATTGATTTAATGTAAACTAGAACTAGCATTTTCATGTGCTCTTAAAAATGCATTTTGTTAGCCATTTTGGAAGGAGTATGACCCACTAAACAAATTCTTATATATTTGCTTGAAGTTCTTTGTATGCTTTTTATTTCATGTTTGATGACTTTCTTTCTTGTACTCCTATGACCATTATCAGATCTTTTTTTCCAATTAGAAGTGGCAACTGGGCTTGCTGGGTCACTAGTCATTACAACATTATTTGGGCTGGGTTGGGTATGAGTTGGGCTGTATACTTTGGGTTTCAAATTCATTTGGGCCAAATTGTCTATTTTTTGCTTTGTTCAGGTTTTAGTTTTCTGGGTTTTTGGTATGCTCTGATTAAGATTATAAGTTCTAAATCAAAGTCAAATGTATATGATAATAATTCATATTAGGTGCATATTGAGTTCAGGAGGTATGTTTGTTCATGCTGTATTTGGATCCAGTTGTCCCTTGCTCATTCATTTCTAGTTATGGCCGTTTTAATCGATTATGAGATTTTAGTTAGGGGCTGTTGAACTTGTTCTTTGACAAGTGTTTGATGACACTAAGACTATGAGTGCACTTTCTCTTTCAGCTGTCATGCAAACGGAAGGATTCGACTACTTGAAGGAGAGTTGTCCAACGGTTCTCACCGAGCTACTGGAATGCGTGGCCAAGATTAGCGAGCACTCGATTCCGGTTTTGGGATATGGAGACGAATGCGTACTAGACGGCGGAGACGCGAACGGAAGACGGGTAAAACGGAGAATGTTTTAACTTGCAATGACTGCATTCTTCATTAAAGACATAAATGTAGGGGTGGTTGTAGCTCTTCAATTGTATTTGGTGTTTGCTTGTGCTTGATGTGCATGTCTTTGTAAGAAACTGTTATGTACTTGTGTTTTATAGAATCACAAGGGGGATATAGTTTGTAACATGCTGTCTGGGAAATCTTTGTGAAATAAATCCTTAATTCTTTCTAACCTCTGTTGACTGTCTCCAAAATGCAGCGTTTTCTAGTTGTTTTGATCAGCTTGTGTATTTTCGGTGATTAAGCTCCGACTGATCAATTTTTTTTTTGTAAAGGACACTGCTCATGAGAGTCGAAATAGTGATCACATAGACCTCATGGGAGTACTCTGATGTCTTAGCCGCTTGATTGCTCATGAGAGTTGAAATAGAGATCACATAGACCTCATGGGACTATGGGAGTACTCTGATGTCTCTTAGCCGCTTGATTAGATGTCTAAAGTTTCTGATCGGTCAACTTAATTAACTTTGTTAATTTTATATGTCCTAATTTTATTCTAAGCACTTCATTCATGGGTTCAAATGGATGGTGAATATTCAAGTGCTAAGATATTTCACACGTATATAAGCCAAGTAGCCAACACATCAATTAACTGATAGATCAATCTTTATAAGCTTCATTGGAGTCATAGACTCAACAACCTCCTAGGTATATCCATAGGAATTACAGGCTTAAAAGATGATTAGCCCTTAACACACCATATATAAACAGGCAATACAAACAATGCATGCAACTTGGAAGAGTAGGAATACAGATTTAAATAGCACCCAGTACGCGCATGATAGCACACATGCAATTTCATCGATCACTTGCATGCATTTATTTAATTACTTAATACTTCCACACGTACGCATGCATGCACATATATACGTACGTACTGGGGAGCGAACCATGCATGCATGCATGCTAGGTTTAAACATGGATGGCAAGCCAATTGATCATGAAGGACTGGGCCTCCTCGGCGCGCTTGACAGCCGATTCGTCCTCCACATTGTACCTCAGCCCAAATCCATGCGATGTCCCCGGGAATATCTTCACCATGCTATTAATCTGCATCAAACCCACATACAGGAATATCGACTCAACTTAGGTCATGGCTTCGTCTTGGCACAAAGCTAAATAGAGGAGTTTTTTAGTTGATCCGTAGTTGGGAAAGTTTAGCACATCGGAAACTCAAGATAAAATTATAGGACTGACCTATGACCAGCCATCATATTAGTAAATAAACGTATTCCTGAGCTTAATTTGTTTTATATTAAAAATGATAATAGTAAACTAATATAATTTTTTGGCCTGTCGAAAATGTAAGAATGTTACTCCTGGTTTTGCAGAGAGAATGTCTCCAAATTGCTTCAGTTGGTCAGGTGGAGAAACCAGGTCATTCTCGGCTCCCAAAAATGCAGTCGGAACTGTCACAGCTAAAACATTTAACGTTGACACTTACAATTAGTTAAATGCATTTTTATTTAATTATTTACACATATGTAAATTAATTGACATTAATTAATGAATTCTTACCGCTGATCTCATCAAGGCTCAGCTGATCAGAAGGATGCATTGCAACTGCAGCCTTGATAGCATCCAACTTGGCCAATTTAACGGCCGCCGATCCTACATACATATTAGCCAAAACAGTTAAAATAATCAATTTAATTTGGTTTTCAAATTATTTTTGCATTCTAATAATCCAATTAAAAAAAGAAATAAAAATCACACCGCCAAAGCAAACGCCTCCAACTCCAACAGAAGTTATTCCTCGGTTTCTTAAAGCATCAATCACCAACTTTGCATCTTCACAAGCTTTCTCCTACATATAATTTTTTACAATTGATTAATTTTTCACAAGCATCAATCACCAACTTTGTACAAAGGAACCTAACCGGTGAATGGATCTTCTTCCATGCCTGGAAATCAAAAGCAGGGTCCTCATAGTTTGCAGGGTCACCATACAAGAAATCAGGAACCACCACCAGGAATCCTTCAGCTGCAATCTTATCCGCTAGTTTCCTTCAATAATATATACATGTAAGGCAATGTGAAAAAAAAAAAGAGAAATGGGGATAAAAAACGCAAACAACAAGATATATGACTTTATAATAGTTCAATCATTTCAATTTCACAGCTTCAATAGTATCAAAAAAATTGGGGGAATTAACGCCCCGATTTGTGTAACATTACAATCACTATCAAGTATCATTCAATTCCAATTCCAATTCCAATTCCAGGAGTTTATAAAAATCATTCAATAAACTTTCCAAACACTTATTATAAATCCTATTTAGGCGGTGATAGCTAGCTAATAGCTAAGATCACGCATACCTCAAGTTTGGTGCTTCAAATCCTGCAAAAGTTGGCAAATCGAACATTAATTAATATTGTAAATCGAACAATCAAGATCGAATGAACTGTTATAGGAATAACATTAAAAACCATAGCCCTACTCTTAGAATGCTATTTGTGCATGCATGATAACACATTAACACGTACGTACTATAGCTAAAACTTACATGATCATCATATTAATGTATTTCGTCCAATTAAGACTTATGATGGAGTTGAATACACATGAGATCAAATAGTATACCATAGACGTCGGAGAGGAGGAGGACGGCGCGATTTGAGCCAGTGGGTCCGGAAATGTAAGCCTTGAGGCCTCCGAGCTCCTTGACGGAGCCGGACCCACAGGTCGAGCTGAGGACGGGTGGGTTCTTCAAGCAACAGTGAGATTGGCCTGCCATGATCGATTTAAAATTCTTAATTCAATCGAGCTAGTCTACCTTGAATATTTGGGTACGTTGATGATGAATCCAATGGCTTCCGGGTAGGGCTTTTTATAGCCTAGAAATGAAGATATGGGGACGTCATTGCTTGCGTCAGCAAAGCATGTGATTCATGCCTAAAGAGTAGTGATCCTTGAGGGCTCCGACGTCCGAGGATCATAAGAGATTGTCGATATTAATATTCCACCAATTGAAAGAAGTGTACGTGCATGTATATATGTTTGTTGGCCAGATTATGTGTCATTTTGATATCAAGATTCGCGGGGCCGTTTAATTTATCATATTGCCGGAGTTTAATTGTGAATCTCATATAGAAAGTTGAGAATAAAAACAAGATTGTATATAAAGTCATGTGTCATTTTTCCTATTATCAATTGATTTTGAAATGGAATCTCATAGACTCATATGTTGGGTTTGACGGTTGGGACCGTCTCCCATGTAACAATTGGTATCAGAGTCGATGGTTCGACTTAAGGATCAGGAGGGTCCGCCGTTTGAGCTTGTGATGGATTCACAAGTGAGAGGGAGAATGTTAGGGTTCAATTGTGAATCTCATATGGAAAGTTTGGAGTAAAAACAAGCTAGTTTATATATAAGGTCATGGATCACTCCTCCTATCATCAACTGGTTTTGGAATGGAATCTCATGGATTTGTATGTTGGGCTTGGCTGTTGGGCCCATCTCTCCCGTAATAAGTAGTATCAGAGTCGATGGTTCGGCTTAGGGACTAGGAGGGTCCACCGTTCGAGCTTGTGAGAGATTCACAAGTGAGGGGGAGAATGTTCGGGTTCAATTGTGAATCCTACATGGAAAGATGGGAATTTTGGAGTGAAAACAAGCTAGTATATAAGGCCATGGGTTACTCCTATCACCAAGCTAGTAAATAAACTCATGGGTCACTCCTACTACCAATTAGTTTGGGTTCCTTGTATTCCTATCACCAATTGGTTTGGGTTCCTTGTATGTTGGGCTTGGCAGTTGGACCCGTCTACCCCATAACACATAAAAAGAAGAAGAAGAAAGGAAAAAACATGATCGATCTCATAATACTATACTATTATAAAGTCCTACCGATCTCATAATACTATACTATTATAAAGTCCTACCTGCTTGATTAGATGTGTAAAAGAGAATATATATATGTATGTTCTTTGCCAGTGACGGACACAAGGGTGACTAAGGGCAGTGCCCTAGCTACTTCCAGCAAGCCAACATAATTTACATCGTTCGGTTTAGTCGGTTAATTATGTCCTGCCAATATTGACATGCATGAAGACACACACAACAAACTATTGACAAAATTGAAAAATTGTTATTTTTCAAGACCATTATCTCAGTGTAGAGGAAGGCACACAACAAACTATTGACATGAAGTCAAGACTCAAAATCAAGTCCATTGCCCAAATACTTTGTTTCAGCTTGTTAATTGGAGTAATTATTTGAGCAGATCGTTTCAAGCTTCAAGCTCTTCTTCTGTTCATCAATAGTTCAATACGGAGTACCTAAGTTTTAGCCCTTGTGGTTTTTCCTATATTTGAAAACTTTTTGTTTAACTTAATGGAAAATTACCTTTTTCAAAAAAAATAATAATAAACAAGCATTATTGTTTTCGTGATTTAAACAAACATTTTAATAAGCCATTATTTTAATTAGTGTTGTGAATATGTGACTTTGTGATTGGTTTTGTTTTGTCTTTTTATGATTAATGGGTTTGGCTAATTAATATGTGCCCATGGACAAATAATAACAATACTAATTTTAAAAATTATTTTAAAACTATTTCCTAAATTAGAGTAAATCAACACTTTTGTAAAAAAAAATCAAAATTAACAAATAATATTCAATTTACCAAAATTAGAATTCTTATTGTGTGACCACGGACACCCGTTAGAAAATCCAATAATTAATTTAGCATTATGGTATAGACAATTTGCCTATAATTGATAGAAGCTTTATCTCCTGATCAATGACAGTGTTAGCACTACAAGAGCCATATGTGTTAATTCAATTAGAAGGCTCCAAGCCTCCAACTGAAAAAGTGTGTCAAAATATTTGGATATTTTTTATGCGAGGGTACACATTTTTTTAATATAAACAAGGATCTTGCATGTATTTAGGACGTGTCCACACGTTCATTAATACATATATGTATATTAGGCTCAACACATAAATTTATGAAGTTTCGTCCTAAAATTAATTAATAATAAAAAATAATCTTAAATTTTATATATTAAAATTTTTGATATGAGAAAGTTTATTTTCATATGTAGATAATTTTATAATAAAATTATACTCCATATAAACAACACCCTTGTGAATCGTAATCTAAACTGACCAATTGTATGCCGATGTAGAGTTGTAGTCTTGTAGACATTGTTTTTGTGACCTTTTGAAGGCCGTGTATTAGCCTGGTAGATTGGATATTTGGATGTGAAATATTCAATTATATGATTTGCTTGAATTTGCTAAATTGTGTTTTTTCTTAATTTGGTAGGAAAGATCGAGTGAAAGTCGCGCCTAGCTCAACATTTTTTTCGGATGAGATCTTCTGTCCCCAAATTGTGTCTCCTACTTGTGTCCCCTTTGTTTTATCTTTGTACAAATAATGTCATGTATGGTTTGATCACTAGAATTAATTCCTTTCTAGTATGTCTTAACTAGTGGAGTATGATCTTTTGTAATGAAATGCGAGGATATAAGCCAATAAATTAACTGATAAAGCAATCTTAATAGAAGGACATAAGCCAATAAATTAACTGATAAAGCAATCTTTATAAGCTTAATTGGAGTCATAGACTCAACAACCTCCTTGGTAAATCCATAGGAATATAAGCTTAAAAGATGATTAACCCTTCTTAACACACCACACGTACGCACAACAACAACCGGAAATACAAATTAAACCATGCGCATATATGCATTTATTTAATTAATTACTTATTAACCCCAAACGTACGCATGCATGCACGGTGCACGCTAGGGTTAAACATGGATGGCAAGCCAATTGATCATGAAAGACTGAGCCTCCTCGGCTTGCTTGACCGCCGATTCATCCTCCACGTCGTACCTCAGCCCAAACCCATGCGTCGTCCCCGGGAAGATCTTCACCATGCTATTAATCTGCACCAAAGACACAAGGGAAATCGAGTCAACTTAATTAAGCCATGGCTTTGTCTTGGCAAGAAGCTATAAAGAGGAGTTTTAGTTGATTAGTGATCATTCATTTATGTTTTGTTGAGAGCTAGGAAAGCTTCCTGTTTCAGAAACTTAAGATATAAAGTAGATCAAAGATATCTGATCTTATATTCAAAATATTTTGTTAAGAAAATCCCAAAATTTTAAGAATATTGTTACCCCTGGTTTTGCAGAGAGGATGTCTCCAAATTGCTTCAATTGTTCAGGAGGCGAAATAAGATCATTCTCGGCTCCCAAGAATGCAGTCGGAGCCATCACATCTGAAAAACATAAATGCTAACACTTATTATTCTTGTCAATGAATGAATTATCGTACATTCAAACAAAATGTTAACACTTACAACGTTTTAAATGCATATAATGTATTATACTCTGTATTATGTAATTTAATTGACAACTAATTAATTTTTACCATTGATCTCATCAAGGCTCAGCTGATCAGAAGGATGCATTGCAACAGCCGCCTTGATAGCATCCAATTTGGCCAATTTAACTGCCCCCGATCCTACATAAATACATATACGCAGCCAAAACATGCACACTGTTTAATTTAATTCGGTTTTAATTGCGTCTTCCATTCAGAAAAAAAATTATACCGCCAAAGCAAATCCCTGCAACTCCAAGAGAAGTTATTCCTCGGCTTCTTAAAGCATCAATCACCACCTTTGCATCTTCAAAAGCTTTCTCCTACATATGGTTTTAAGCCATTAATTAATATTATATGATATACATATAATTTTTTTATGTATGTATATCATATTTATGTCCAAAGGAGACTAACTGGTGAATGGATCTTTTTCCATGCCGGGAAATCAAAAGCAGGGTCCTCATAATTTGCAGGGTCACCATATAAAAAATCAGGAACCACCACCAGGAATCCTTGAGTTGCAATCTTATCCGCTAGCTTCCTTCAATTATTTATGTATAGTTTATACTAGGTAAAGTAAAATACCTGACAATAGTTAGATACAATTCCTAGTATAGTTTAATAAATATATATTAATTATGTTACACTCCCTCCATCTAACACTTTTATGGGTCAATGGATGAAAAACATTGGTCAAGCAAAAAAAAATATTCCAATAACAATTTTTATATCCCACTCCTAATTAATTATCTAAAAATCTAAAACAACAAATAAAATTGATCAAAATTTAAGTGTTAAAAGGTCAATTATTTCGATTGGAGAAAGTATATATGCAAGAGCTTATTCTATCTTGTATGCATACCTCAAGTTTGGTGCTTCAAATCCTGCAAAAGGTGGCAAGTTGAACATTAATTAATTTTGTAAGTGTATATATGATTATAATTCAGAATCAAGATAGAATGGCTATTATAGGAATAGCATTAAAATTATGGAGTTTTTTAATGTGTGAATATGGGCACATATTTTTTTTGGTCGAAGTTTATGGACACACATTAAGAATATTACATATGTATGTGATGTATGGAAATTGTTTGTTATATTAATATTTTTAATAGAGTTTACTAATTCCAATTTAGGGATAGTTTAGAAATAATTTCCAAATTTAACTTATTATTGTGTATCCATAGGCACACATTAGAAAAACCGAAAAACCATATATATGATCCTATCGGTCTAGTTACGTGTGAAGTTACTAAAATCCTATAAAAAATTGTGAATTCGTCGAAAATAAATTAAAAACTAATACGTTGATACCAGGAAAAATTTCAATCTCAACCGTTACATTTTTATTTAACAATTGAGATTTGTTCAACTCTTATGGAGTTTTTTCACACCCCACTTGAACTAATTAAATCCGTTATCATCGTATACTCCCACCGATAGAAAATATGTGGCATTCTATAAATTTGACAAATATTATGAAAGTTTATCATTTTATCTAGCTAATTATCCTTAAATAAACTACTTTAATTCATAAAAAATCTAAATTTAATGCTATATACATCGGTTTGGATTTCTTGCCGCCTATTATAATTAGTTAGTTAAATCAAAACAATTTCTTAATTTTAGAGATAAACTCTAAAATAACAAGTTTACGTAAACGGAGGATGGAGTACTCTTTAAAAACTAAGTTGTCATAGTATAATTTTATTCTCTTATAATATCTTAACTTCCTTTTTATCAATTATTAAAGAATAAATTTGAAATAAGACACGCACAAAATTAAAGAACGACAAATATTCTCTAACACGAAAATCCGACTCAACGTTAAAATATTTTCTAACGAAGAGAATACTTATTTAATCCAATTAATTGATTAAAACGTCTTAAGACTTATAATAAAGTTGATATTAGATATATTATACCAAAGACGTCGGATAGGAGGAGGATGGCTCGGTATGAGCCACTGGGTCCAGAAATGTAAGCCTTGAGCCCTCCGAGCTCGTCGATGGAGCCGGATCCGCAAGTCGAGCTGAGGACGGGTGGGTTCTTCAAGCAACAGTGAGATTGAGCCGCCATGATCGATTCAAGTACTTAATTCAATTGAGCTAGTCTAGCTTGAATATTTGGGGAAGTTGATGATGAATTCAATGCCTTCCGGTGACGGGCTTTTTTATAGGCAAAAAATGGAGATATGTGGACGTCATTGTTTGCGTCCCTAACAATTAAAAGACAAATATGTACATCAGTATGTCTATGAATATTTGTTGGCCGGTAAAATGGAATCCAAATTAAATTAACTACTCGATCTCCAAAATTTACTCTCATTTGATCATACTTTGTTATGATATTTCATTCGATCAGAAATAAATTTTATTTTAACACTTGAAACAGATTTTTAATAAAAAAATTTAATTAAATTCAGAATTATAAAAAAATTCTCAATCTTATTAAGTTTTAAAAATTTTATTAAAAAAATAAAATAAATTCAGAATTATATAAAAAAAATCAATCTTATTAACTTTTAAGATTCTAACATAAAAGTGTTGGTCAAATAAAATAAATTCTAATAATATATTTAGGATCGATGATATGCGTGAGTAATAAACAGAGAGGAACTGTTTCAGAGACATTTTCTATACCCAACGGAATAATAGATAGAGACCCATGAATTCAAAGTAGATAGTAAACAAGCACGCAATTTTTTTATAGAGGAATCCCACTTCAACAAACAAGTTAATTGAATGGGTAAACTTGTAACTCTCTTGGAGGATTTTAAAAGAAAACTTTATTAATCGATAGTTTCTTAGTTACAAGATACAGATGTAAACTTCTCCATTACTAGTCATCACCAAATCCTACCCATACTAACGAATCATGTTATCTAGTTTCTAAGCTTACTCGATCAATTAAAAAACAGATCAAACAATATGACTGCCAGATGCAATTCCCTTTAACATTGGAAATGTCTCCTTCGTCGTCACCGAGCGAGATTGCATACTCGTCGTCGACTTGCTCTAGTTCTTCTTCTTCCTTGAGTAGTTCTTCATGGCTCTTGGATCACTCTTGATGCTCTCGTTGTTCTCATGTTGCTCTACTGTTCATTCGAATGAGTGATCTAAGTGACCAGCCTCATCGTTTTCTATTTATGTGAGAGCCTTCTTTCAAATTAAAAGACGCTTCTATCTTTTTTCACTTGGGGCGTAAAACTTGGTTCCTAATAATCAGGGTGCCCTTAGGTAATTTTTTTGTTATCAAACACTTATGTCTTTTTTTCCTTGTCGTCCAAGGCAGTTCTACAGATGACTCTTTTGCTTTGATGCGTAATCCTAACTTTATTGGAGAATATTTCCATAAGTCTTCACTACGCTTCCTTTTGTAGTTCTTGCAAATCTTTATTTTCCTAAAATACTATAAACACTTAGTTATTAATAGCATGTAATTTGTTATCAGTAAAACTCATTGATAAACAAATTATTCCAATATTTAAAATTAATTGTTCCTAATATTCCAATAATTATTATTTATATACCTCACTTCTTATTAGTTGATTAGAAAACATAAATAACACATAAAATTGATCAAATTTTAAATGTTAAAGGACACTTATTTTCAATAGTATATACTATTGTCTTATCCAAAAATCTGAATTAAATCATAAAAGAATTTATGTATAATAATAATAATAATAATAATAATAATAAATCAAAGGAAAAATTACTCAAAATAATACCAACTTTTGCCTATTGACCCAAAATAATACGAACTTTTAAATTGACCCAAAATAATATCAACTTTCATTGTATTGACCAAAAATAGTACAAAGACATTTCGGTGGAGATGTCGGCAAAATATATGATGTGTCTATCAAAATTGTTGACTAATCATTATAAAATATTGATGGCTAAGATTTTGATGTGATTACTACTCACTATCATCATATATATTACTATTTTGCATATATGTAGTATAAATTTACATTATATAAACTATCATTTCATCACCTTTTGGCATCAACAAAAGTTGGTATTATTAAATTTAATGACTCACCAAAATATTTCAATGACAACATCACTTATTTTGCTAAAATTTTCACAAAAAACACCGTTATACTATTTTTTGTTAATACAATGAAAGTTAGTATTATTTTTAGTTAATACGTTAAAAGTTAATATTATTTTTAGTCAATTTAAAAGTTCGTATTATTTTGGGTAATAAGAAAAAATTGGTATTATTTTGAGTAATTTTTTCTAAATCAAATATAATTGATTAAAATAAAATAATATCAAAATAATAGAAAATCGGTACTCGGATAATAATCGTATAGAATAAAGAATAAAGCGGTGAGATACTGTGATTGAATACGTTACACGTAGTATCTACGTGTAAAGTGTTGTACATCGCTTCTGAGCCATTTGATATCTGGAGACTGGAGTTATGGGGCCGCGTTGCTGTCTTGCTGATCGATATGCACGTTCCTTTTAATCATACATTTTGTACAAATGCAAAAAAAAACCTAGTCTTAAGACTGATCATTGCTGACATAGTGACATGACGTACATCTGATCATGTTCTATCTTAGCTATTACGGAGTAACTAGCTAAGATTTCTTAATCCGATATGATTGATAGAGATGCTTGTTTTAACATTTCTGATTACAAACGATGTTGGATAACCTACGTATATTTAATTTCCACAATTGGGTACCACAGAAGTGATCAAGTGGCAAAGTTCATTAGTCTTTTCAACAATCCAACTCATTCTCTATATACACTAACACACGACCTAGTTTCTAAGTTAACCAAATTAATCAAACAAAAGTAACAAATTAAACCTCACGATATTCATTGCAATGCCTTTTAGGTCCAGAATCACCAGTTGTCGCCAGTGAGATTAGACACTCGTCGTCGACATCTTCTTCTTCCTTGAAATGCTCACTACACTAGTACATAATAGGGGTATGCACCGCAAAATGTTTACCGCGTTTAAATTAATCGTGGTATGATTTTAATTTTTTAAGAAAATAAGTATAATCGGTCCACACTTTAATAAACAAAACGCGGTGTGAGGGTAATAAATTATTTTGGGACCACAATTTAATTGAGTAACGCGGTGTGGATAAAATACACGGACCACACTAATTATATATCTTAACCGCGGTCTAGGGCATAAAAAAAAGAAGCGGAAAACCCCCCGCCAACTCTTAGCATATCCCGCGCCCTAATTTTCACCCAAAACACCTTAACCGACCTACTGTTTGAAGTATTTCGATCGACGACATCGAAGATCTGCTCTTTCAACTGTTAGCATATCCCGCACCCCTTCCTTCAATTTCAACGAGCCGACATCCAAGTTCTGCACCTTTCCTTGCCGCCTATCGCCCGCTACCAGTCCGGGCCGGTCGCGGTGCCGCTACTCCTTGTCAACCAAGGTTCGGTTTTTAATCCCATTAATCTAATTAATTACCTTGGATATGATCAATTTTGTGTTGGTTGTTGTTGAGGGTGTAATTACTTTGATATAGATTAGTAATTAAACTCAATACAAGATAGGTTTTTGCATTGGTTGTTGATTAGGGTGTACTTACCATGAAACATATGACTACTGATTTGATGTTGTAAACTGATTTTGTAGATAAACTGGTTTAGATGAATATAAAGGTAGTATTGTGTAAACTGATTTGATGTTATAAACTGTTCTCTAATTTCTGTTGTAAGCTGTTGTCTAATTTGCTGTTGTAAACTGGTGGAGTTCAACAACTTAAGCAGCAGAGTCTAACTAAACAAGCCATTGATAATTGGTTTCTATTTTAGCCGAGATGAGCTAGTACGAAAAATAGTGTCTATAGATTGAAAAAAAAAACATAACTGGTCTTTGAAGATTAACTGGGTTTCCCCCTTTTTCTGTTTGGTGCAACTTCACACTCTCTCAAGTCTCTTCACAACTAACTATATCCTGCTTTGTGCTCTTGAGTGGTTGTGTTTGAGTGGGATTTGTCAATTAGCTTATGTATTTCTGGTTGTTCAAAGCATGGATTCTATTGTGGAATGTGGGTCTTTCAATTTACTTGATTCTAGTATTTCTGGTTGTTTTGACATCCTAAAGAGTCATATTTTGCCTTCTACTATAGCAATTTGAAGTCCCATACAGCAAATTATAAAGCCTTGGACTTTAAATATAGTATCATCAAGCTGTGTTCTACACCAGCAGCTTGTAAAACATTCATTACTACTTTGTTTTTTTGTAAACCCCACTACCTAAAGTAGTCTCTTTGACACTCACTATCACTAACACTACCTTGACACTCATTGCAACAACACTTTTTCTTTTTTTTATCTTGTTTGCTGCACACTTTTTCTTTTGGCTACCAATAATATGTCCTTCTTTAAGTTACCAAAAACTGATTTGTAGCTGAAAACTAAATTCTTGTTTGTGTTTGCTAGAGGAAGGACAAGAAGAAGAATTTAAGAGAAGAAGAATTAAACTGCTGCCTACTACCGCTTGTCAACAAAGGTTAAAATTCTTTTCTATTTCACTTGTGTTGACTCACTGACTTTATCAGATTGTTTATCATTTATGTATCTAGAAAATAATTTGAGCAAGTTGGATTCTTTCTTTTCTATTTCAACATTGAGTGGTTCTGTGTTGTGGGCTTTGACTGAAACAAGATCTAATCGTAGAGGGTAAGGGTCATAGATATCAAAATGACAAATGGTATTAACAGCAAAAACAAATACTATATATCATATATCCCAGCTGCTGCATTTTATTGTAACACTTACTTGATTGCAAGCTCTAGAATGCAAGGTGGCTATGGTAGTAATCTATTCTCATGATATCTACTAGGGCATCTTCCAGTGATAATTTCTCATCATTCGCCTCGTCAATCCCTTGAAATTTAATTAATAGATTAGTTGATCGAAAAAAGTTTCTAGCTAGAGTTCGATCCACATACTAGAATACATTTATCCTACCATTCTCAGTGATGTAAATTGTGGGATTGGTGTATCTCTTCTTTGTATAGATCAGAAGATCATATGTTCCTCTTGGATATACCTAAAGCCAATTTGAAGCGGCCTATGTATGTACAATTCTGATCCATTATTATAACACCTCAAAATTTGAAAATAGGCCGTTCAGAAAGAATGATTTGGATATCGATCGTAATGTATCTAGCATTGTAAAGATCATTAGATTAACTAATAAATTAAATGAGCATATATTTAGGTACATATATACTTTCGGTCCAATCAACCTTCCATTGGGTGATGCTAGAAAAGATATGCAAAAATGAAAACATTAGTTAATAAGATGCTTCTTTTTTTTTTGGTCATAGCTAGCTAGAAAAGGTTTTACTTAGTCATCATAATTAAGTATAGAAGTGTAGAATGTACGTACGTAGCACTAGTAGATGCTGTTTTTTTTTTTTTGTTATTAACTCTTCTTATCTTCAATGTGACATTGGTATTAATAGCAAAAAGATTTAACTATTTTACAAAATTCGTACTTTCTTATCCTCTTAATTACTATTTTTTGGGTTATTAACTCTTGTAATTTGTAATATGACCCTGGCTTACTCTCTACTATCCCATTGCCTTGCATTATTGAGAATGACATTTGCTTTGGTTCTCTTGTTTTCCAATTTAGTTTATATTCAATCATACGACTACGTTAAGTATAGATGGATCGTGAGTGGATGCGTGCTAATCGTTTGAGTTTTGAGTACCAAATGGGGTAAGAGAGTTCATCACATTCGCTGTGGACAATGCCAAAAATCCTACAAAAATACCTTGCTCTTGCACAAAATGCTACAATAGTATACGTTTAGGAGTTGATGGTTTGAGGGATCACTTGATTATAAATGGAATTGACCCTTTGTACACGTGTTGGATCTGGCATGGTGAGAAAGAACAAAGCTCTGTGAGAATGGATGCACCACTAGAAACTAACGATTTTGGTGGGGATGATTTTGAGGAAATGGCTAAAGTTGTTGAGGAGGATTTCATTCATCAACCTGAGATATTCGACAACTTATTGCGTGATGCTCGGGAACCTCTCAATTCATCATGTACTAAGCTTACAAGATTGTCTGCAGTGTTGAGGTTGTATAATCTAAAAGCTGCCGATGGATGGACAGATAAGAGTTTTACTGCCTTACTTCAGCTTCTGAAAGAAATGCTTCCTGCAGATACTGTGCTTCCTGATTCTACATATCGTGCCAAAAAAATTCTTTGTTCCTTGGGTCTCGATTATGAGAAAATTCACGCTTGTCCTAATGATTGTGTTTTGTATAGAAACGAATATGCTTCACTAGAAATTTGTCCTAATCCTAGCTGTGGTGAGCCGAGGTACAAGAGAGATCGTGTACCAGCGAAAGTGGTATGGTATTTTCCCATAATACCACGATTTAAACGTCTATTTGCCGATGCTGAAGATGCAAAGAATCTAAGATGGCATGCTGAAGAGAAGATTTTTGACGGCAAATTAAGACATCCAGCTGATTCTACACAATGGGTCAGCATTGATAATCGATATCCGGACTTCGGCTCTGATCCTAGAAACTTGCGTCTTGCTTTGTCATCAGATGGAGTTAACCCACATGGTAATCAATCAACTTCTCATAGCACTTGGCCAGTTATACTTGTCATCTATAATCTTCCACCGTGGTTGTGCATGAAACGAAAGTATATGAGTTTGACCTTGTTGATTTCTGGTCCAAAACAGCCTGGAAATGATATCGATGTGTTTTTGGCACCACTTATAGAAGATTTAAAGCTTTTGTGGGATCAAGGTGCAGAAATTTATGATGCATATAGCAAGGAAGTTTTTTGCTTACGAGCAATGCTGTTTTGCACAATTAATGACTTTCCTGCTTATGGAAATTTGTCCGGTTATACTATAAAGGGACCTGAGGCATGCCCTAATTGTGGTGAAGGTACTTGCTCTTGTCGGTTGAAACATGGTAAAAAGACGGTGTATCTTGGAAATCGTCGATTCCTGGCACGTGATCACCCGTATCGTAGATTGAAGAAAGTTTTTAATGGTGAATCAGAATTAGGAAGTGCTCCACGACCATTGACAGGTTCTCAAATTTTTTCCAAAGTCAAGGATTTAAATACGACATTTGGAAAGAAGCGTGCAAAACCTATTCCTACGAGAGGATGGAAGAAGAAATCTATATTTTTTTCTCTTCCATATTGGGAGCACTTGTATGTCAGACATTGCCTTGATGTCATGCACATTGAGAAGAATGTTTTTGATAGTCTAATGGGGACTTTGATGAATGTGCCTGGAAAGACTAAAGATGGAATTAAGGCAAGAAATGACATGAAAGACATGGGCATCAGATTAGATCTGGCGCCAGAAAAAAGAGGAGATAAAATATATCTACCACCCGCTTGCTACAATCTTTCTAAAGTTGAGCAGAAAAAACTTCTTAATTTTTTCCACAATATAAAGGTGCCTTATGGGTTCTCATCAAATGTCAAAATTCTCGTAAATATGAAAGAAGTGAGATTGCAGGGAATGAAATCCCATGATTGCCACATTATAATGCAAGACTTTCTGCCAATTGCTATACGTGGCATTTTACCAAAACATGTTCGAAACACCATCACTCGACTTTGTTTCTTCTTCAAAAAGATTTGCAGCAAGGTTATTGATATGGAGCAGTTGGACACTTTACAAAATGATATTGTGGTTACACTTTGCCAGCTCGAAATGTATTTTCCTCCATCCTTTTTTGATATAATGGTGCATTTGACAGTTCATCTTGTAAGAGAAATAAGATATTGCGGCCCAGTGTATTTGAGGTGGATGTATCCAATTGAGCGATTGATGAAAGTATTGAAAAGCTATGTGAAGAATCGATATCGACCTGAAGGTTGTATTGTTGAGCGGTATATTGTTGAAGAAGCTGTTGAGTTTTGTAATAAATATCTATCAGGTGTTGATGCAATAGGCCTCCCTAAAACACCTATGACAGAAGTGAGAGAAGGACGTGGAACAATTGGTGCTAAAGTGAGAAGAATGCCCCTAGATATGCGACATCGAGCTCATTTGTATGTTCTTTGAAACAGTGAAGAAGTGCAACCTTATATTGAAGAGCACATGTCTTATTTGCGGAGCCATAACCATACTCGAAAGGATGAACAATCAATCATGAAAGAGCACAATCGATCATTTCCAAACTGGCTAAGTAAGAGAGTGCTTGAAGAATTGGAAAATTCACCTAATTCAGTTTCGAACACACTAAGATGGTTGTCCAAAGGGCCACTTCTCGATGCGACAAAGTTCTCAGCTTATGAGATTAATGGTTACACTTTCTACACAAAATCTCATGATGATAAAAGTACAATGCAGAATAGTGGTGTAACATTAATAGCTCAAGCAATGCATATATCTAGTGCTAAACATAAAAACCCCGTCTCTGCAAGTATGTCATACTACGGAGTTATTGAAGAAATATGGGAGCTTAATTACATTGATTTTAAGGTGCCGGTTTTTAATTGCAAATGGGTTGATATTGCTAAGGGGGTAAGCGTCGATGAGCTAGGCTTCACTCTTGTTGATTTGAATATGGTTGGCCATAAGGATGATTCATTTATCTTAGCATCACAAGCAATTCAAGTGTTTTTTGTCCCTGACCCGTCTAATAGTAGATTATCGATTGTGCTATCAACAAAAGAGAGGCACATGAACGATGACGATGATGAAGAAAGCGCAGTGGAGAATGCTTCAAACATTATGCCGATAAATGATACCAATGTTAATGAAGAAGAAGTATACTTGCGTCTAGATCATTCGGAACCAATAGTATTTCGTCGTTCTAAGAAAAGCTCTAAAAGAAAAAGAGGCGACATCTAATAAATATTACATGTTAATGGTTGTATTTTCAATAAACGTTACTATAGTTTTTTTTAAATTTGATACATAGTTTGGAGGGATTGAAAAAGGCTAATTTTGTTTTTCTATGTTTTTTTTAATTAGTTTTGAGTGAAAATTTATGCTTAAAGTGTGTGTTGACACTTTAGTAATATCTAGCACTTTCTCCTTTTCAAACTTTCATGGGATTTCATCGTAGTTGGTTTTCATTTAATCGTAATAAATCTTATGTACATTATATGTACAATTTATTTCTAAATCAATAATTTAAAGGCCAAATAACTTAATATTGAAAGATTTCTTACTTTTTCAAAGTCCATTCCGAATGTTCCTAACTCTAGTAGTTGCAATTAATTGCATAAATTATTAGAGTGTATAGGCTTTTAATTGGCAAACTACTTGATAGGTAAGCAAGGCTGATCCTTTAGAGTGTATAAGCTTTTAATTGGCAAACTATTTGATAGGTAAGCAAGGTTGATCCTTGACACTAGTTACGTACATTTATACTATATGACAGCATATATTTCATTTTCATTTGAATTGATTGGTGGGTTTTAATATATAATATAATATAATATAATATAATATGCATTCATAAAAGGAAAAATTAAATAATAAGTAGTGCTTCAACTAGTGTCAATGTAGATATTGCTAATTAAATAATAACTTTCAATTCAAATGGTTCACGTATCAATTTCAACTAAGCAGTGCAAAGCTATTGCTAATTTGCTAGGACAACCCTGGTCAATTGTCATTGAGGGTATTTCATATCAATTCACTCTAAGCTAGTAGAAATTTGATGCATTGTTTCACTAATGTCTGTAGTGATGAACTTTATTATTTGCTGAATAGCTGGTATGATATTATGACAACAACATATATTTTTTTTCCCTGTTGTATTGATAAAAGGGAAAAGAAACAATAAATTTTGCAAAGTTTATTATTTACAAAAACTACATAGAGAAGAAGCCATCACCATCTTCATTAAAGTTGATCTCTTTCTTCTCTTTTGCTGCATGAAAGTAAGGAGTTTCTTGGATCTCTAACACTTAATTTTATTTGCTTGTAGGTAAATGGCTCGGAAAACTCGAAATACATCAAGGACTAATGCTAGTGAATCTTCTAGCACAGACAGTGATTCTGAAAAAGTTTCTCATGCTCAATTGAGGACTGCTGCGCATATAGATCGGGTCAGAAAATTGAGTAAAAATTTTACTCAAAAAGTACAATTAGAGTGGGATTTAAATGGAATGCCGTGTGATAAAAAATCATCACTTTTTGAGGATTATCTTGGCTATATAGCTCGTACACGAGTATCGATCTTGTATGATGATTGGAGGAAAGTTCCAAACGAGCATAAAGATTCTGTGCAGGACACTATTGCGGTAATCTTCGAAATTGTAGACATTTATTTAAAAAATTGTATGCAATATATTTGTTATTGCCTATACCCACCATGCTTTTTTTTTCTAATGCAGCAAGCTTATGAGATTCCTAATGCTGTTGCTAAGAATTATATAGATAGGAGCGCTAGCAGTAAGTGGAGAGATTTCAAAAGAAAACTCAATGGCGTAGCAAGAGAGCAAATGAAAACACCTCCTTCTGATTATGACTTTATTGATCAAGAGACATGGGATGAGTACAAGCGACAACGGTGCACTAAAGCTTTCAAAGTACTAGCAAATTACTTAATATTATTTTGATATAGCTGATATTTGTTTGATTAATTACTGTACTCATATATAGAGTTTAACTTATTGAATGTAGGATAAAAGTGAACGAAATAGTCGAAATGCCAAGAATGTTGAGTATCCATACAGGTTATCTAAAAAGGGTTATGCGCGTAAAGCTAGAGAGATGGTAATACATATGTTATTATGATTGATAAGTTTAATTTATTTGTTTATGCTCTCATTTTGCTAACTTTTTTTTTTCTTTAGTTGATAGAGAGAGGGGATGATCCAGCCACAACTATAATTCCTAGAGCTGACATGTGGTTGGTTGGAAGGCAAGGAATGAATGGAAAGCTTGATCCAAAAGTCGGAATTATGGCTGCAAAAATTGTAAGTAAATCCTGTTATTCATAACGTGGCTGGTTCTTTATTATCGTCATAATGTGGTATTGTCATAATGTGTTTGAAGAGGTCCTGTTATTTATAACGTACCTTGTACTAGTCTCAAATTTAATGATGTGGTCTTAGCTATATTTATGATCTAATATAGTAGTTCTTAATGTCGTAGGCTAAGATAAAAGAACAAGAGGCCCAAGGACTCATAAAACCAACGAGGAAAGATGATATACTAGCTATGGCATTAGGTAAGGATGAACATCCTGGTCATGTGAGGGGTGTAGGCCAAGTATCTTCAAAGCAATATTTTGGTGAAACCAAACGTAGATGTGTTCGTGCATCCCAACAAGAAGTTCAAGGACTTAAGGGCCAAGTGGCAGATTTGCAAAGTCAGTTGGAAGGTTTGCAAAAAATGATGATGGAAATGAAAGGACGGAATTTTGTGGTTGAGCATGATCATCCTATTAGAAACGATAGCTGCTTATCAAAGGAACCACATTCTAATGCAGAACCTAATAAGGTATGGCATATGACTTTTATATTTCATGGATTGTTTTGGTTGAGCATAACTGAATTTTGCTATTAAAGAAAATGGAGACTGAATTAGGTTCTTTTAAAGAAGAAAGCTGGTTAAGAAGTTGATCTTGATTGTTGAAGAAGTTGATGTACATTCTAGAAGTAAGAATTGCTGTTATAGATTTTCACTTCTAGTAGGTAAAAAAACTCTCTTTGAATACTCATGTTATGCTTCAACTTTGTCATTGAGGCTTAAGCTTGCTAGATTTATGTGATTTTTAAGTTATGTAGACGAGGGGAGGGGGGGGGGGGGGGGGGGGCAACTCAAACTGATAAAATCCTCCATTTAAGTTCGATTTCCTTGAGTTCAATTTTTAGTTGATACACAACTTGTTTCGAGTCTGTATGCATTTTACTTAGCTTTGTTAAAGACATACATACCACCTATTTAATATATACATCCAGTTGCTTTGTAGCTCAATTTCTTGTGGTATACCTTAATTTTCCTTACACATTCTTCATCTTTATTGAGTTTTTTTATGGTATATGAAGACTTCATCTATGTTGATTTGCTGAGATCTTGATTTGCATTATTGACATTTCTGATGGAATTATTGTCGACAAATATAGATTAGGCAGTACTTACTTGCATTATTAATACTATGAAAAATTGAAATAATAAAAAAATAGGGCATTAAAACAAAAAAAAATAACTGATGGCAAAGCAAAAATAATCTGTTGTAAAAAAACAGCCCCTATTATTTGGTAAGCCTTTTTAGCCCCTACTATTCAGTCGTGTCACTTGAGCTCCTGCATATGACCTTAAATTGCAACCCTCTTCTTTATATTCAGCTAGTAAAACACTCTTTTATCTAAGCAAATGTTGTAAATTTTTAATTACTAAGATTGATTTGTATTCTTATGCTAAATGTTTCTTGTAGGGAGAATGGACAAAATGTGAGTTGTATTGGCCCGACCTTACAATTATGGTAGCTAAAGGGCGAGTGTTTATTCCAGAGTCTGGTTCATATACAATTTTTCATGGTAAGGATTTGGATTCAAAGACCTTGAAAGTCACAATAGATACAGTGGAACCTGGCCAGGAGCAAGCAAATATTCCATAATCGACTGATGAGGTTAGCTGTATAGAAGATGCAATTGGAGGTTTTATCGCTTGGCCAGAAGATATGGTCATTTATGCATCGGTATAGCAATTTAAAAGTTTATATTTATTGTTATTTTATTTTTATGCTAACAAATACTAATGTTATAATCTTTTTACAAATAATTTGCATTATATTAGGATTGTGATACTTCAAAAGGTACAAAAATATTTGCAAGCAAGTCAAGCAAATGCACAAAAATTTCTCAACAAATTGATGTGATATCAAGGATTTCATCAATTTTAACATCTATTGATAAGCTGGATATTGTCATCAACATGCCTGCAAATGTTCTACAACATGAACATTTTTTGCATATTGGAAAAAGAGAGTTAAATGTATGGCTACAAGGGAAAAAGTTAGAGGCAGTGCATGTTGCATTCTATATGAGGTTGGTATACTCTATTAGCTACAAATAGCATAATTCATTTGCATTTTTCATTGTCCTTATATAAATACTAATTTTTCCTGATTGTTTGATGTTAGGTATTTGTATGATCATCACAATTCGGGCAAATATGCTTTTCTTTGTCCAGAAAATTTAGCCTGGCCTGTCGGTACGAGCCCAAATCAAAATAGAAGAGCGAAATATATGGCGCAATCCATGCTGAATTTGGATTTGAAAGGGCGTTTGGTGTTTGCTCCTTATAATGGAGGGTAAGTTAATTGTTACATTCTATACATATAAATTATTAAACATTATATCGTAACATTTTTCTTGATTTTTCTTGTAGTCTTCATTGGATGTTAGCAGTAATTGACCCTTTGCAAAGCATTATTTATTGGCTAGACCCACTTGGTTATGAGGCTAGAGCTGATTTTATAGATGTGGCTACAAAGTAAGAAACTTTTCTCTTATTGGTTTTTTAACTAATTAATAGTATGTATATTCCTTTGCTATTCTTCAGAGAGTATAATTTTTTAATCATATGTAGGGCCATGAAAAAGTTCAATACAAAGTCAAATGGCAAGAAAAATACCAAGAAAAAGCAAGAAATAGAATGGAAAGTTGTCAAGGTTAGTTGTTGCATAATAAATTAAATGATCATTTAATTACTTTTTTGAACATTTATTTGTTATAATATGTTATATTTTTCTACATTATATTGATAATTTTTATTTGTAGTGCCCTAAACAACCAGGTGACTACGAATGTGGATACTACATATGTAGGTATATGTTGGAAATAATTGAAAAAGGTGTCACCGAAATCCCATTAACGGTATGCGTATTTAGTAAGCTAATACATTTTGAAGATTAATATTTTTTGTATTACTATTTGCATACACTTACCGTCATTCTACATTGTAGTACTTTGAAGGCTCCCCAAACTACTATAAGGATGAGCAGCTTGATGAAATACAAAATGAGTGTCTTGAATTCATAGAACCTTTCATTCAAGCTGAAATCAACCATTAAGAGTTCTAATGGATCTCATATTTCACAAGTATGAGCTTCTCTTTTTTTATTCTTTTTAATAAGAATTAAGATCTCATACTTTCTTGTGTAAATATATATCCAAGTTTTGTGATATTAATTCTTATTATGTGTTTGTGCTTTTCAAGGTTGGAAGTCAATGGATCTAAGCTAAGAGAATTGAGGTAAAACATGTGTGTGAAGATGACTTTTGCCCATCTTAAGTTTCTAGTATTCATTCCTATATTGTTAAAGCTAACATATGTTTGACATACTCGAAGTTGAATTCTAGTGCAGTACTTTATAGTTTGCTTAAAAAGTTTCACTTTGGTGTATGAACAAGTAATTACATTTAATTTTAATGAAAACTCTTCTTTTACATATGTGTTTGTACTACTGTAGAGTAGTATGAGTTTATATATTGTGCATCATTTTATTATGAATGCTATTACACTAATAACAGGTATATATAAACAGGAGAGAAGTAGGACAAATAAATTTATATATTAATATTATATAATTTCGGACCACGGATATTATTATAAGTGCGGTTCATATTTTGCCAAAATAAGCTCGTACCACGTTTGATAATAAAAAATGCAATCCGAGACTAGACCACGTAAAAATTAAATATGGTACGAAATAAAGCTGGACCGCGGATTGAACAAGTGCTGTCCGAAATAAAGCCGGACCGCGGAACATCACAAGTGCGGTCCGAAATAAAGTCGGACCGCGGAACATTAAAGCGCGGTCCGATTTCCGGACCGCAGCCTTGTACACCGCGGAATGTTGTACGCGGTCCGATGTACAAAAAAACCGCGGTGCGAGGGCCTCTATTGTACTAGTGCTATGCTCTCAATCTGGGATTTTCACTTTTCACTCTCAAGCGGCACAAAACCATATGTCATTGATCTATCTATATATAGTGAGTGGGTTCTGCCATTTGCCCTTACAAAGGACACAAATTACTATCCTTTCCTTGGACGCAAGACAATGTTCCTAAAGATGCCTACAATCTTGTGCACTGGATATGTTCAGATAGGTTGTGCCCTTCATTCCTTGACACTCAAGACAATCTTGTTAAGGGGATAGTTTCACGACTTCACTCTTTATTTACTTTGTTGTTCTTGTAGATCTATCATCATCATCATTAATCCAGTGAGGCTCTGTTATAACAAAATTTGGTGGGTCAAGAAGGGGATACTAATGCCCAAGAAAAAGGGGATATGCTCGATAGACCCAAGAAAAACTAAAATTCAACTATATAACAGTAAAAATTAAATTTAACTAGAATACACCAAAATAGATGTGTTAGCTTCTAATAGCGTTTTGTTATTATTAAAGTTCATAGAGAAAACGTTAATCTAGTATTCGAAACTTGACAAGTCTAATAATGTTCCAATTTAAGCCAAATACAACTGTTTCATTTTTCAAGCTCTTCGATCCGTTGTTCTTCAATTGTAGATCAATACCTAAGTTTACCTTTTTCAATGAAATAAATAATAAACAAGCATTAGTGTTTTTGTGATAACAAACAAACATTTTATTATTAATAACTTATTATATTAATTAGTGTTGTGAATCTTGTGATTGATTTTGTTTTGTCTTTTTATAAATAATTTAGCATTAGTACTCCATCCGTTCCTTTATGTTTGTCCAAAAGTACATTTTTATGTCCCAAAATGTTTGTCCAAATTTTGAAAAACCCAATACAATTTCAAAGTCCAATGTAATTTATATTTTTATCTTACATCTTGTCACTCTCCTCTCTTAATTTCTATTGGTTACTTTATAACAAAATTAATTTAAGTATACCTTTACACTTACTTTTTTACTTTTCCAAGATAATTTGTACATTTTTTTATTATGTGTGTTTATTGTTCTTTTGGACAAATATTAAAGGACGGATGGAGTATATGTATAGACAATTTGCCAATAATTGTTAGAAGCTTTATCTCGTGATCAATGACAGTGTTAGCACAACAAGAGCGGCCAGATGTGTTAATTCAATTAGAAGGCTCCAACTGAAAAAAGTGTGTCAAAATATTTGGATTTTTTTATGCGAGGGTTAACATTTTTTTTATCTTTTTAAATTTTTTGATGTGACAGGTAGATAATTTTATAATAAAATGATACTCCATATAATCAACACCCTCGTCACCTCGTGGACGAGGAGTCCAGTTTAACGGTTGGTTCTTGCTGGGAGAACTTTAAGGTCGTCGTTTCAACACCTATCGGTGACGAAACCTTGAAATTAATTTCTCTAGAACTGTGTACAGTTCTCACCCATTCATGGGTGCTCTAGGCTAGTTCAAGTAGTACTTGGGCTATCCTAAATCGACGACGACGACGACGACAACAACAACAACAACAACGACAACGACCCATTTAGGTTCCGCTACAACGAAATCTGGGGGTTAGGATGGAGGTAACCCTGGGGTACGCTCGAAAGATCCACGAGTAGCCAAACATGCAACGTCATAAAAGATTAGCAAAAGACACCAAAAACAGCAACACACACGGAATAGTCAAAGCGACAAAAAAAGCAATAAACAAACGCACCTCAATGGTGCCAAACTATCCTCTGTCATGGCAGCTACCTATCTACCACTCTAATCTTCTCCCTCCATTTGTCTCTGCACTCTACCAGGTTCACTGAAATTTTCAACTATTCTATGTCCTGTTTTATACAGTCCTTCCAGCACTTCTTTGAAATTCCTCTCAAACCATCTCTCACACCTTCAAATTTCGTTGATTTTTTATATTGCAAACATTTTCTTATCAGATTTCATAATTTGGTCTGAAAGATCGAGTCATTGTTGGGGATTCTCTTATTCCTCATAGACATGCTAATTTTGCCATGAAATCGGGTATGTTTCTTGAATTCATCCTCCCTCAGTTTCTTTCAAATATAATATGGATGCTTCTTTGTATTAGCTTTGGAGTTCTCTTGGAAATTCCATATGGTAATTTTCTATTGTTGGGGTTTAATTTTAAATCTCACATGAAAAGTTGAGAGTGAAACCAAGTTAGTATATAAGGTTATGAACCACTTCTCCTATTATCAATTGGTTTTGCGATGGAACACTATAGGCTTATATACTAGGCTTGGCAATTGGACCCGTCTCCCCTGTAACACCTATTAATTGCTTCAAATGTTTTGCTAGTACTTGAGGTGTGACGACATTCTGTCTTGTGTCTCTCTTATTTCAATTTAGTTTCCTTCCTTCATGTGAAAAGATCTCACAATAGTTTACACACCATGTTTTAAGGCTTTTGTCTTTGTACGAATAATGTCATGTATGGTTAATTAATTTGATCACTTGAATTAATTTCTTTCTAGTATGTTTGAACTAGCTGAGTATGATCTTTTGTAATGAAATACGGTGTTTTGCTTAGAAATTAAAACAGAAAATAATTATGCAACATGTTCCACACGGATCCTAAAATGAGACAATAGACGGAAATAAGCCAATAAATTAACTGATAAAGCAATCTTTATAAGCTTAATTGGAGTCATAGGCTCAACAACCTCCTTGGTAAATCCATAGGAATTATAAGCTTAAAAGATGATTAACCCTTAACGCATCACACGTACGCACAACAGCAACAGGAAATACAAATTAAACCATGCACATATGCATTTTATTTAATTACTTATTAACCTCAAACGTACGCATGCATGATGCGTGATGCTAGGGCTAAACATGGATGGCAAGCCAATTGATCATGAAAGACTGAGCCTCCTCGGCATGCTTGACCGCCGATTCATCCTCCACGTCGTACCTCAGCCCAAACCCATGCGACACCCCCGGGAAGATCTTCACCATGCTGTTAATCTGCACCAAGCCACCAAACACACAAATCGACTCAAGTTAATTAAGTCATGTTTGTTGACACCTTGGAAAGTTTCCCACATCTGAAAATCAAGATAGTAGACCAAAAATGGATCCGATTTTGTATTAATTTTTTTTAAAAGACGATGTAATCTTTTGCTTTCAGATTAAGTTATTAACTACGAGTCTACGACTTGTCAAAAATTTAAGAATGTTACCCCTGGTTTTGCAGAGAGAATGTCTCCAAATTGCTTCAATTGTTCAGGAGGAGAAACAAGGTCATTCTCGGCTCCCAAGAATGCAGTTGGAACCATCACATCTGAAACATTTAATGTTAATATTTATTATTCTTGCCAATGAATAAATTATCGTTCATTCAAAAAAAAAACGTTAGCCCTTACAATGTGTTAAATGTATTTGATATATTATAATATGTAATTTAATTAATGGACAATTAATTTTTACCATTGATCTCATCAAGGCTCAGCTGATCAGAAGGATGCATTGCAACTGCAGCCTTGATAGCATCCAATTTGGCCAATTTAACTGCCGCCGATCCTACATATATAAAAATACACAATATTTAATTTAATTTGGCTTTTAAATTATTTCTTCCATTTATCGGAAAATTAAAAAAAAAATTATACCGCCAAAGCAAACCCCTGCAACTCCAACAGAAGTTATTCCTCGGCTTCTTAAAGCATCAATCACCAACTTTGCATCTTCACAAGCTTTCTCCTACATATAATTTTTTACAGCATTGTAATAAGTTAATTGTTTAATTTTTATATAATTTTATGTGTATTAATATGATATCTGCAATGTAGACTAACCGGTGAATGGATCTTTTTCCATGCCAGGAAATCAAAAGCAGGGTCCTCATAATTTGCAGGGTCACCGTACAAGAAATCAGGAACTACCACGAGAAATCCTTCAGTTGCAATCTTATCCGCTAGCTTCCTTCAATTATTTATGTAAGGAAATGAAACAGAAATAAAGAAGAAATTAACTATATTGTATTATTGCTCATGTGGTATATTATATTGTAGAAAGTCTGTGAAACCTAGAACGTATGTAAATTGGAGATGAGTCGGTATGGTTATATATACGCATATGAATATAGCACATAAGTCTAATTATGAGGTTTCATTCTAAAAACTAATTGCTAATAAAAGTAATCATATAAGATAGTTTATATTCTTATTTTATGGAAAAGTTTATATTATATTTAAGTGTAACTGGGAAGAGCAGTTGGCACTTAAATATCGATAGGTTAAGGTGCAATTGAGAAGCTAGGGCAATTAACACTCAATAGATTAAGTAAGGTAGATAATGGGTAGGTAGCAACTCCCTCAGTCCAACCCAAGATAAATTATAGGTCCAAAACCAAACCCGCTTTTATACAATAAAGAAAGTCCGTGGACCCAATAGGTATGTAAGTTGAGGACGAGTCAGTACGGGCGCACATGTACATATGGGTCTAACACAGAAGCCTATGAAATTCCATCCTAAAATTAATTGACATTAATAGGAATAACTCATATACTTATACAATAGACAGTTTAAATTCATATTTAAGAGGTGGGATAAATTTTATTTCCAACCTATATTTATATATAGTAGTAGCTATTTTTACTAGATGTTGACCCAAAAAAATATATTTAATAGCTTATTTAATTATTAGAGGAGGGAGGGCTAGCTAGCTAAGATCTTCCATGCATGTATACCTCAAGTTTGGTGCTTCAAATCCTGCAAAAGGTGACAAGTTTAACATTAATTAATTTTGTAACAATATGCTATATGATAACAAATCAAATTTAAGACAGAACATGAGCTATTATATTTGGGAATAGCATAAAAACCATATATGATCCTGTATATGAAGTTACACTGTGTAAGTGCATAGATATAACGTAACTAAAAGGTACTTACGTTATTATCATATTTATTTAATTAGTCCAATTAATTGATTAGAGACATCTTAAGAGTTATGATAAAGTTGAACACATTGATGTTAAATATTATACCAAAGACGTCGGAGAGGAGAAGGATGGCGCGGTTTGAGCCACTGGGTCCAGAAATGTAAGCCTTGAGCCCTCCGAGCTCGTCGATGGAGCCGGATCCGCAAACTGAGCTGAGGACGGGTGGGTTCTTCAAGCAACAGTGAGATTGAGCCGCCATGATCGATTCAAGTACTTAATTCAATTGAGCTAGTCTAGCTTAGCTTGATCGAATATTTGGGTACGTTGATGGAGTTGATGATGAGTTCAATGGCTTCTTTTATAGCCCAAAAATGGAGATATGGGGGCGTCATAGCTTGCTCCCTAACAATTAAAAAACAAATGTATCCGTCTATGTATGTTTGTTGGGCGGTAAAATGGATTAATCTTTAAATTAACTAGTTGATCTCCAAAATTTACTCTCATTTGATCATATTTTATTATGATATACTCCGTCATATCAGAAATAAGTGGTCATTTTAATACTTGAAATAAGTTTTAATACAAATTTTAATTAAATTCAGAATTTTAAAAAATTTATAATCTTATTAACTTTTAAAATTATACCACCTTCTTGACAAAATAAATGAAAAGTGTTGGTCTAATAAATTAAATTTCAATAATGTAGGATCAATAATATGCGTTAGTCATAAATAGATAGAATTTGTTCCAGAGACATTTCATATACGTGGCGGAATAATAAACAAACACACACATGAATTCAAAGTTATAGAGAAACCTTATTTTAACCAACAAGTTAATTGAATGGATAACTTTTATCTCTCTTGGAGGATTTTAAAAGAAGACTTTATTAATCGATAGTTTTTTAGTTACAAGATATATACACATTTGAATTTATCTATTACTGACGATCACCAAATCTTAGCAATACTAACGAATCATGTTATCTAGTTTCTAAGCTCACTCGATTGAGTAAACAAAGAAATCAAACCCTATGAATTTCAGATACAGTTCCTCTCATGTTGATCTATTATTTATTTGGGTGAGTGATCTAAGTGAGAGCCTTCTTTCAAATTAAAAGACACTTCTATCCTTTTTTACTTGGGGCGCAGACTTGGTTTCTAATAACCAGCGTATCCCTAGGTGATCTTTTTCTCTTGTACACTTATGCCTTTTTTCCCTTATCACCCAAGTCAGTTCTGCAGAGGACTCTTATGTCTTTCCACATTTGACACATAATCCTAACTTGCTTAGGGAATGTTTCCATACCACTTCACTACGCTTCCTTTTATAGTTCTTGTAACCGTTCATTTTCCTAAAATACTATTGTTAATATGCCTTAAATCTGTCGTTGATGGAATCGAACCCACCAGATTCAGGGCGGAGCCCCCGACAACATCAAGGGTCCGAGGGCGAGCCCCCGACAGGGTGTCCGATGGGCAACGCCGCGGTGGTACAGTCTCACTGACCAGTCAATATTATTTTTTATTGGTCCTCTTGCGATCTGTTTGAGCCTACAACTCATAAGTTGTAATAGGTTCTTGAGTCTATATATAAGCTCTCGAAATACTTAATAATATGTATTATGTAATTTTTCCACAATAAATCTCTGTGTTGATTTTGCTTATTGTTCTCGTTCGATCTCTTTTTACAACAACTATAGACACTTAGTTACTAATATATAGCATTTAATTTGTTACCATCAAAACTTATAGAGACACGTTGTTTCAATATTGAAAACTAACATTTTCTAACATTATTCCAATAATTAATAATTTTCATACCTCACTTCTTATTAATTGATTAGAAAACATAAATAACACATAAAATTGATGAAATTTAAGTGTGAAACGGTACTTATTTTTAATCAGATAGAATCTATAACTATATATTAAAGTTGTCCCTTTTTGAGCCACCAGAACGATTCTAGCCCCACCTCATATTTATAAAATTAATTTTTATTTTTAATATTTTAACTTTTTTCTATTAAATTCTTCTCTAACTATTTAAATCTATCTTTAACATCAAACAAATATCTATTTAGTATAACAATATCTTTTGAAAACTTCCTTATACAAACATTTAAAATTAAAGATAACAAATTTAAAAGATTTTAAAATAAGTATAAATATCTTTTATTTTATAACATAATATCTTTTCACGAATATGTACATATATATATTCTTTTATAATAATAAAAATAATGATAAATAATTATAATGTTTAAAAATAATAAAAATAGGTGATATAATATTTGATAGATATATTGAAATATTTGATAATCTCTAAATTTATGTACATAGAAAGTAATAAAATATGAATAATATAATATTTGATCATAAAAATTATACCTTTTACAAGGAATAAATTACTTATATTAAAGTTTATATTATATTTTTATTTATTAATTTGCTATTTATAATGTCTATAAAATATCGAATCGTAGTCGTACATGGTACGACGGGTACAACTAGTTATATACTATTGTCCGATTCAAATCTGATTTAAAACCATAGAAGAATTTATGTATTAAAATAATAATAATAAATCACATATAATTGATCAAAATAAAATAATATAAAAAAGATTATATCAAAATAGTAGAAAATCGGGACTCGGATTAACAAATAATCATATAGAATAAAGAATAAAGTGGTGAGATACTAAGAGATTGATTACATTATTTCTACGTGTAACGTATTCATCGCTTCTGAGTAGCCATTTTGATATCTGGAGGCTAGTTATGGGGCCGGGTTAATTTTAGAAAAAAAAAAAAAGGAAAATTTCTTTTGATGTCCTTGAGTTTTTGTCTTTTTTTTTCCGTTATATGTTGGATAAAAAAAGGAAAAGTTCGATATATGTTGGGTATTTAATTTCCACAGTTAATTGTGTAGCACAGAAGTGATCGATCAGGTATTGTGAGAATTATATACTTACTCGAGCAATAATGCCGATCGAGTTAATCAATCATTTTGTTACATGTATTATAAGTTGAATGATCCACAATCCATCAAAACGAGTCTACAACCATCTCAACAATTGGGTTAATCAAGTTTTTCTAAGAGTGGAGAATTTTTGGAGAATGGAATGCAAGACCACAAGAAGCACAATTAAAAGTCAGTGCTAAATGCTAGAGATAACTTAGTAGATTTTTTGGAGGACAAACTATATAGGTCCTACTATAACAACATCAGAAATCAGGGTCAGAAGCTGGTGTGGAATTCGTGGGTTTGGGATAGGATCATCACTCCAAAAGCGGCTCTCAACTCTTGAGTGATCCTAAACAAAAGTTTAGGTAATGACTTAAGACAAGCTCAAACAAATGAACATATTGCACGAGAATGTGTGTTATTTGTGACAGGAAGCCAGGAGACGTGTGAGCACTTATAGTTTGAATGTGACTTCTCTAAAGCGGTGTTAAGTGGAGTGTTGTAATGGAAAATGATTAGAAGGCAATATCACAACATTGAAGTCTGGCTTGAGGCGTCAAGCAAGTCTGTGGGCGGCAGAAGTTCTTTGATGTTCAATGTGTGGAACCTATGTTATATTGTTACTAGAATAGATCGAGTTGTGTTTAAAAGGGAAGTTATAAATATTGAAGAATGTGTATAAATATGTGCACAAGTAAGTTTTCTTAGAAACTAAATTAGAGCGAGATGGAGAAAGGATAATAGGGAGACTCGAAGACTCTTAATTAGTAAGGATTGGATATTGGTTAATTAAGCGATAAAAAGTCTAGGTATAAGGTATGTCTAGCTAGAGTTTTTTTTTTATTATAAATAACTACTTTTTCTAATCTATGAGATTCTTATCAAGTATATATTAAGTTACTTATTCTAATCTATTTTTCATTTTCGTTGTGAGTTGTGACATTTGAAAATTAGTTTTATTTATTTATTATTTAGGGAGATCCAAACATATGCATGAATGAGTCAATGAGATTAGGCTTCTAACCTGGCAAATGAGTGAAGGAGGGAATTTTCCATTTATGTGTATGTATGCATTAAGTCGATAATGAGAGGTATAATTTACAATTTTATATATTGGTTTTTTTTTTTAATTTTCGATGTCAGACTCTTTCATTTCTACAAGCTCTGATTGATTGTGATATACAACCCTAATTTGCATGATTCTTGGTATTAACCTTGGATATATGAAGTATATAACCAATGAGCTTTTTTTTTTTGTTTTTTTGAAATAGGTAAAAATTAGGACTTCTCCTCACGGGGTTTGTCCTAGAGCATCCTTGCGGATGAGAGCTACAAGCTCTGGATGATTCAGAATGTTGCTAACAGGCAAATTATGGTCCAACTTAGCAATTTTGTCGGCCACAGCATTGCAATTCCTGCTAATGTGATTAATACGAACAGAATCAAATTATTGGAGGGATATCGAAATATCTGAGACAATTATATCAGTGTCCCAAGGCACTGACCTTGTTTTCTAACTGCGTTAAAAATGGATTAAATTTTTTCTTATTATTATTTTATATCAAGGTAATAGACTAATAGTACATCTAACATTAAAAGTAACTCCACTAATAAATTAATATCTACCCTAATATATTATAAAGCAGAACCCAAGTTTGTTGTAAAATTTGCGTCATAAAAATTTTAACAACTTATAGTATTGTTGTTATATATACTAAATAGATAACATGTTTATATAATTTTTTATGTATATAATTTTCTATCTATGAATTATATATTAGTTTACTACAATAGATAACATATTTATAATTTAAAATCAATATTTTAATAATTTCAATCTAAATTTGGACAAGATCTCTACAGATAATGAAAAAATATTTAAAAATATATTCAATTAAAATATGGAGTACAATCTACAAAAATAATTTGTCTATTGCATAATTTATTATAAAATTATATAAATATATTTAGTATTTTAAATTAATATCGTAAAATTTTATAATTTTTTAGTAAAATTATCCCATAAATATAACGGGACTTTAATTAATTTTACCATTGTCTTAAAACTAGTTCCCTAGGGTCAGTTAGATAGTGTAAAACCCCAATCAAATCTGAATTATTGTGACAACCGCTCCAGCATTATTATTTTTGGAAACATTTTTAAAAATGATTATTTTAGATAGTGGTGTGAAAACCTGTGACCCTATTATTGATTTTGTTTTGTCTTTTTATAAATAATTTTGCACTGTGATATTTTGGCAAATGCATATAATTGTCACTATTTTCTTCTCCTAATCAGAAATTGTGTCGGCACCACAATTCAAGAAAACATAATTTAATTTTGACCAAAAAAAAAAGAAAACATAATTCAATTAGAAGGGCCCAAACGAAAAGGTGAATTAAAAACTGAACTAAATTTGTTCGGTAATATCCTTGAAGAACTTTGAACCGAACATAAATTTAACTGAAATCAAACTAAATCAAAATTTATATTTAAAAAAGTTTTAAATCGAAAACCCAACCAAATAATATGTAGTTCGGTTTAATTTGGTCGGTTTAACTTAAAATTTAAGTTTGATCCACCCATACTAAGCCCTAGAAGGTCGTGTATGTCATCTTAGTACAAAAAAATCATTGAAACCAACTAACTACGATAATTCCGATCTTAAGAATATAGCTATGAAAAAAAGTATACATGTTATTGTAATAATGCAGAGATCGCTAGGTTAATAGTTCCCAGCAGTGGAGATGAGGTGTCGTGACCTATTTTTTTTTAACTATTAAATAATTCTAATTTGTTTTTTATTGGCATGTTATTTTCATTCATTTTTTAAATGTAAATCAATGAACATCAATTTAATTTTGGATTTTTTTTTTAAAAATCTACTTATAAACGTACATTTATTTAAATTAGATTATTTTAGGATTATTAATTACTGATACGCTATGACATTTTTAGACCTTTTTCTTTTATTAATGAACAATTTACATTACAATACTAAATTAGAAATCATGTATGTAGAAAATTTTGTGTCACTTGACGTCACTTGAAAATATTAAAATTACTTTTTTTTATAAATTTTGTGACATCATTATCCACTTTCTCATTTCCTCCACTTTCTATGAAACCGCTACAATATATTTTTTAATGAAAATTTGATTCAAAGTTTTTTATTCTAAATAGTTTATATACATGGTTATTTTGAAGTAGTCTAAAAATTATTTTTAATGAACATTTAATAAAAAAAATCTTAGTATTTTAATGATCTAGTACAAATTATTTTTTTAATTTATCCAAAAATTATTTTTTTAATAAAATTGTATCCAAACATTTTTATCATCTTATCCATCTCGTACAATTTTTTTTTTTTTGAATTTATCTAAATATTATTGTTTACTCAGTTTTTTTCTACGATTCAAAAGTTGAGAGATTATTGACATGAGATTGCACTTAAATACATATCCTGATTGTAATGAGTTAGTAGCTCATTGTATAAAAAAAAAGTGATTTTGTGGATTTGCTTTACCTAGATTATGATTTTTGACGACAAACACAACCTAATTTTAGTTTATGGAAGAATGTTTCTCCAATATCTTGTGATTATGACTTGTGAATATGCATTCCAACTATCCTTTCTATACTAATTTATCATAGCTTTTAGTTAGTGGAGATCAAATTTGGGAAGGAAAGATCCTGCCTCCACTAAATACCTCAAAATTTGAAGATTTCATACATGTGTTGCCTGATTTTGGCGTTTTTGAAGGTTCACATGTCATGTCACTGATGTTAGTGTCTCCCGGCCTTTTGAGTGCTTAATTGTAATAAGAAAATTCATTTTCAAAAAAAAAAAAAAGAAAAAAAAACTTGTTGATGAGAGACTGAGAGATAAAAAAAGAAAAAAAGAATATGTTCCATATAAATTGGGCATATCAAATCTTCAGGATTAAACGATTTTCATACAAGTATACTTCAAAAAAAAAAATTGGACGACTTTCATAGCAGTATACTTCAAAAAAATTGGGTATATCGAATTCGAAAATAAGAACATATTCTTAAAGTAGTATATACTCCATCAAGTAGGGTCATCAATTATTCAGATCAAATAATATATCCATATAAAAATGTGAAGATAATAGAATTTCAAAAACAATAGCTTGAAGTATTATTGTCGGTTTCAAAAATCAAAATATATTACTACTCCGTATATGTCACTTTTGATTGATTTCTCCAACATCTTCATGGATTGATTTGTGACATGGATATCATAATTAATAAGCATTGCAATCATCCCTTTTTAAAAATGATTATCATTTGCTAGCTGCTTCAGTATATACACTAGGTTAATGCTCCCTTGCCAAATAATATCATATATATAGGAGTATTAGTATTTGAAATCATATTTAATTTTAATATATATACACACTAGTATGTATTCTCGTACCTTGTACGGTTTTTTTTTTAATTTTTCTATATTATATTCTAAAAACATGGATATCATGCATATCCATAAATAAAAGATTATTTACTTTTAAGATTGTTTAATAATGAGATTTTTAATTTTATATTCTAAAAACATGGATATTATATCCAGAAATAAAAGATTATTTAAAACAAAGATGATGGTGTTGTTCAATCTAAAAGTAACATTTGTCCTTTATTAATTTTTTAACATCCGCTTTAAGTTATAGTTATGATATGATAGGTTTTTCAATATTTATCTCATCCTTAGCGCATGAATAAAAAGATTTGTAAAAAATTTAATATGTACAATTTTCAATAACAAACCGTATAATTTTTATGTATATGAAATGTTACTAAAGTGGATGATATCAAAAGCCATGTATTATTTTTAATTGAAAAATATTAATGACTTTGAAGTGCATTAATTTTTTCTCGAGTGCTTGACAATATCTTGCTGGACTTGATTGCACATTCGTTAATCTCTGACTAATGACAATTTGCGATGAAATCTATAATTATTGGTGTATGCTCGAGCGAACATAATATGCATGAAATTGCATCGACATTACGACATAATCGCATTTTTTTTATATCATGTTTACAATTCACTCATGTCCATCACACTCTTCTTTGACAATTAAAATTATGCATGCCACCATAATATGTTTTAAAGTAAGATTGTAATTTTTTAAATTTTTTATTAGTCAAATAAAAAAAAAAAATTATATTAAACAAAGACTGTAGATTATTTCATATTATTCAAATAAATAATAATTTCTTATTTATCAAATAAATAATAATTTATTATTTATCAAATAAAAATTGTAGAATATTTTATATCGATAAAATAATAAATATAGGATTTTTAAAAATATGTCAATTGATTAGGCATGTTAGGCCCAATAAAGAAGTGAGGCCCAAAACACATACGGCTCAGGCCCAAATTGCCAGGCCTAATTTCGCAGGAATCAGCCATAGTCAACAAACGACATGGCAACCGCGAAATCGTAACCCAAACTACCATTCTTGATGAGTCTGATCATCACGGTCGGGCAAATTAAACGGCGTCGTTTTCGAAGATCCAATTCGAAGATTTCGGGGTCCCCTCTTCCCTCTGTGACCGCGAGTGAACGCAAATGATCGATCGAAAAAACCAAAAGGTGAAATCTTTTGTAAAATCAATCCCCTCTCGCTCGTCTCTCTTTTGTTGGCTTCTGGGTGTAAGGGTTTTGCAAGGGTTTTTATCCGTTCCTCTTTCTTCTTCTGAACAGACATTGAAGAACATCAAAATGGGCTCCTTGGGAGATGGGTCAGAGCGAGATAGGAAAGACGTAGTCAAAAGCGAGGCGGAGGAAGAACCCTTGTTGATGGAACAGTCTGAGAAGTTCTGTATGTTCCCAATTCGGTACAATCAGGTCTGGGAGATGTATAAGAAAGCCCAAGCAAGCTTTTGGACTGGTAATTCTTATCTCAATTGTTATCTTACAGCAATAATTTTGAATGAATTTGTTTCTGTTGGTGGTTTTAGAAATATTGAAGCCATGTGCGTTTCTGAAAATTGACTATGGACAAAAAATGGCCTCAATTGCTGTTTGTATAAATAGGGAGTTGTGGGATGGAATTTGGAGTTTGTATGCCATATGCTTGCTTGATTGTTTTAGATATACTCAGTTTTCCTGTTTGTAGTACTATTTTAAGAGTAGCAAATGATTGTTGAGTGGTAGATTGAACCGGTAAGAATTGCACTGATGTGTCATGTGTGGCTATATAATCAAGGTGTATAAGGTGATCAGTATGATTTTGATCCACCCTGAAATATCATAAATTCTAGACATATTGCTTCAATTCCAAGTTTTGATTTAATTCTTCTTTGGTATGTGATAATGGTGCTACAGCGGAGGAGGTTGATCTTTCCTGTGATGTACAACAATGGGACAGTCTGTCTGATTCGGAGAAACATTTCATAACTCATGTTCTTGCATTTTTTGCTGCATCTGATGGCATTGTTCTGGAGAATCTGGCTTCACGGTTTCTGAATGATGTTCAAATCGCTGAGGTGAGTTTACGTCTCGTTCTTTATGATGACTTGAGGCATGAAAGTTTGTGTTCATATTGCATTTCTGATGCACAATTTTATGTTTTTGGTTTATTAAGGCCCGTGCTTTTTATGGATTCCAAATTGCAATGGAGAACATACATTCTGGTGAATTTTCATTTTATGTAGTCCTTGTTAAATTGATTCTAGATGGTGAAAAAATGTAGCATATCACTTATCTTCATTCTATCGACAGAGATGTACAGCTTGTTACTGGAAACATACATCAAGGACTCAAAGGAGAAGGACCGCTTGTTCAAAGCTATTGAGAACATTCCTTGTGTGTCTAAAAAGGCCAAATGGGCATTAAATTGGATACAAAGGTATATTATTATACATGTATGGAAAACCTTGCCGTGAAAGTTATTTGATCTCTGAACTTTACTAATGGTAAACCATAAAGAGTGTCCGTCCCTGGTGATTAATACCTCCCATATTTCACATTTGTTAGGTAAACTTTGAATTGTTACTTCATTTTTAACTGAAAAAAAAAATTGTATCTTGAGGAGAAGATCTACAAGTGATGTGCATAACTTGTCCTGCGCTTGCATTTATTTTGTGGTTTCATCAAGTTGGGTGTATTCCAGCATCAAACAATGTATTCTTGTGATGATGTTTGTATGGTTTGTGCAGTTCACGTACTTTTGCTGAAAGGCTTGTGGCATTTGCTTGTGTTGAGGGGATCTTTTTCTCAGGGAGGTAGTCTTCATTCATATGAATTCCATTTTAATCAAATATTGTTCTTGTTTGATGGTTATATATTCACATACTTGCTTCATAATGTTCAGCTTTTGCGCTATTTTCTGGCTTAAAAAAAGAGGATTGATGCCTGGTTTGACATTCTCAAATGAGCTTATTTCCAGAGATGAGGGTCTTCATTGTGATTTTGCTTGTCTCTTGTACAGGTATATATACATGTGTATACATATTTCATCTTTTATTGTCTAAAGCTTTAAGCTTGATCATCCGGTTTTCACCTTGTGATTGTTTTTGCAGCTTATTGCGGAATAAGTTACAAGACCAAAAAGTCCTTGAAATTTTACTGGAAGCTGTTGAAATTGAGACGGAGTTTGTTTGTGACGCACTTCCATGTGCATTGATTGGCATGAATGCCACGCTTATGAGCCAGTATATAAAATTTGTTGCTGACCATCTCTTGGTACGATTCTATCCGTCAATATCTCTCATTACTCTTTGTTTTTTCTTTTTAACATTACTTCTCTCTTACTTTTGGATATTGACAATTCAATTTAGGAAATATTTGCCTCCTCATAAATACTGAGTGCTGACCTGAGCTGAATGTCATCTTGTTTCAGGTTTCCTTAGGCTACGAGAAACATTACAATGTCGAAAACCCCTTTGATTGGATGGAATTCATATCATTGCAGTAAGTACTATTTAGTAGTTATCTTATCAAGGAAACATATGCTTTTACCCCATAAGAAATAACCCGCATTTATCAATTCCTATATCGTTATTCTGAAGACGTTTACTTATTTGTCATAGTTATCTTATGAAGGAAACATATGCTTTTACCCCATAAAAATGCTTTCCTTTTATTCCTGAATTATGCTGTATTTCTCTGGTTCTGACATTTCTTAATCCGACGCTTTTTCTAGAGGTAAAGCCAATTTTTTTGAGAGAAGGGTGGGTGACTATCAGAAGGCGTCGGTTATGTCAAGTCTACAAGATGGTGCGAAGAACTTCGTCTTCAACGTGGATGAGGATTTCTAGTTGATGTATCAAGATCAAAGCAAATTTGGTACCTTATCAAATCTTTCTTCTTTTTTGTTGTGTTCGCCAATTTTAACAATTTTAGGATATTCATTAGTTACTGGCCTGAGAGACTACTGTAGTATTGTAGCAAGCATTGAATCTGTATTGTTGATGTTTTGAACTTGAAACTCTGTATGCACCGTCTTTACAACATTGAAAATTACTTTCATTCCTCATTGTTACTTTGCATCAAAATTACTTTCAAAATACCAAATTTAGCTTACCACTCTCAGTAGGCAAATGTTACTGCCGTGAGTCAAGATAAAAATGTCTGTTAATGTAGTGTGACACCAAGATAGACTAGATTTGTTTCCTTTCTGTTTCTGTTTGTAACCAAACAGGCCCTAAGATATCAATACACAATGCAGGTGCACCGAAAAAAGCTATATGATACAATATGAAACAAGAAAAATAGGGATTTTGTAATTCTGAACAAACCCACATTGCAAAATGAATCAATTTCATTATTTTATGTCTCACTTCAGCAGCATTATACACTTGCCAAAATGTCTGTAACAATAAACGTAATGTCATAAAATTTACATCTGCATAACTATCTGTAGACACTTATCTTATGCAATAAACCTTCCCAAACTTCCCCAACTGCTTTATAGCAAACTTCAATCAAGAGATCCACTGAACAAATCTTCAAGCCTGCAACCCACCAACCGGGATTTCGATAAACTCCGGTTACAAGGACTACTCATACAATCAATCAGTTCAATCTCATCATCTTGCAAATAGACCCTCAATCTCTTCTTGCACAATTTCAATTGCTGTTCTAACACACTCCTTTCATCCTCACACTGCATCAAAACCCGCTGAAGCGAATAAATCGCCTCCTGATCATAAGCCTGTCTCTCCACCATCATTCTCTGCAACTGATTCGCCTCAATCTGCAACGAACTCTTCTCGTTTTGCAGCCTCAAGATCATGGCCATGGCTTCTTCTGCAGCAGAAGCCGAAGCCATTCGCTCCTTCTCCAGATCATTCACAGCAGCATTCGCTCTTCTCCTCTGATCCTTCACCATTTTCCTCAAATCAATCAAATTAGACACCTCATCTTCACCTTCCTCTTCTTCTTGTTCTTCAAACTCTTCATTTGCCCCAAGAAAATCATCTTTCTCCTCCTCCTGTAAATAATGGTCCTCATTTTTGGGTTTGTTCAAATTCCTCGATTCCTTCAAGACCCTATCTTTCCAATCAAACCCATGATTGGAAACCCTTTTTGAACAGAACCCATCTCTCAAAACCTGCGAAATCATCCTCTTCAAACCCCCAAATTGTAAAACCCTAAACCCTAGCCCAACAGCCACGAAGAACAAGAGAATGGCGCTGCCCAGGCTCGAGCTACACCCAAAAACGAAAAACCCGCATCCGAAATCGCCCATTTGGGTCAGAATTTTCAGACTCCAAGCGCATTCCATCAAAATCAATCCCAGAAAGATTGGGAAAATTGATTTGTAAAGCGCTAGCACTGACCAGAAGAGCACCGAAACACAGAAGAGCGGAGAAGGATGCATTTGGTAAAAGTAAAATTTGAAATTTACCCTCCCAATAAAATTTCCCAATTGCCAATGCTTTGAAGGCTCTGAAAACCAGAGAAAAAGAGGCCTGAGTGCAAAGCAAGGAAAGGAGAAAAAATTGCACAATCGAAAACTTGTCTGCTGATTATATTGGAAATTAGAATGTTGAGAGGTTAAAAATTCGCCATTGAAGATGAAATTAGTTGGAATTCACACAAGCAAATCTACCTCGAGCAGGAAGATGAAGAAATTCGGTGTTCCATTTTAGGATGGACGAGTGTAGTAAGAGGGTGGATTTCGAGTTGCAAGAGCAAAGCGCCAAACGATGAGAGAACGACGGTCGTAATATAACGGAACTATTGGGGGTATTTTCGTAACTGTGGTTGTTGTTCATTTTAAATAAATATTTAATGGGTGTACGAATATGCCGTATGTAGTAACGGTAAGTTGTCTGTCCGTTTTGTATCAAACGGACAAATCACAAATTAATGTGGTTACTATATTAAATAAGAATTTTTTATTTTACAAATGATTGTACAAAGGGAATTAGTATTGAAATCAATGAAAAAAAAGTGGATCTACGTATTGATATGGAGTATTAAATTAGTAGGTCGTTTTTAATTTAAAAAAATAGTAAATCATGTGTTGTAGACTTGTAGTGTTAATATGTACACTGAACAGTGGAAATAGGGGAAAGTAATGTGATTTAGTTGAATGTATTCGCTTATTTTTTATTTTTGGAGCATTAGCATTTTCTTTTATGATAACTATGACGAGAAATGTATATTAAAAAAAATCAGATGCAAAAATTATATTGCAATATAAGGATTATTGTTGAGAAAGTGTGATAAGTTAATTTATAACGTATATTGGTGTGTAAATAAACCTTTTTATTCTATTGCATTATAAGTATACTTGTGGACGGTAACGGTCATGTGAGGCGTTAAGCTGTATCACAGTAACATTGATCTAAATTAAAATGAATATAGATAGGTCATGTATTAATGTGATTTGTTGTTGAAAAAATGTATAAACAAAATTAGAAATGTAGCTAAGATATTTCTATAAGTATTTAGGATAAGATATTGTCATCCTACAACCCGCGATTTGTTTGTGTAAATTTTGGCATAAACATAAACAAATCTACATATAATTCATGCCCTTTGTGTTCAATTTCATCTAGATTCAGGTGGGAAACCAAGAGGGATTTCCAGCAACAGATCTCTAAACCGAAATTATTACTTCTATGTCTTTTAGCAATTGTAATAACTTCCATTATCTTTGTAGAGGGGTTTTCAACATTATCTTTGAAGCTTAAGTTCTTCTACATCTACTTGTATCTTTCATTTTCATGCACGTATCAATTCAAAAGAATGAACCACGATCAATATGTGTTTCTATTGTCCAAGTATGCCGAAGTAGAAAAGAACAGAAAGTGACAATAACAAATTAAGAATACTACTTATTTTAACGATATGTTAGTAGTTTAATGTCCCGTATTATATAAGATTTGGTAAATGACACAATTTCCTTGCTACAAGAGTCTCAATTAGCTGGACCCTTATGCCAATTGCTTTAAACATTACAGGATATACAGGAATTATCATACTATACTTGATTTGAAAATTTATAATAACTAATTGTGGATCGGATTTCTATCATTTATAAGTGAATGATTTTAATTAGCATGCATAAGACTTTAGGTAATTTTCGAATATCTAATCAAGTAACTAGGATCTCAGATAGTATCGATCACAAGGTCTCCGTTTTGATGCTCATGATCAATGTCTTTAAAAAACCAAAAAAAAGAAGACTTTAGGTAGTTGTAAGTTGTGTATGACTCAATAATCCAAATAACAAAGTAATAAAACCTAAGAAACCCTAAGTTTGCCAACATTGAACTAATTTTGTCTTTTAAATTCTAACAAACCACACTTGACTAAACAAAGAATTAATAGGGCACTCGGACTGTAATCGAATCGAGTCGAGTTTTAAATTGCTAAGGTCGGCTCGGTTAAAAATAAGCGACCTCGAGCTTGAATGTGAGTTACGTTCGATCTCAAAATCTTGTTTGACATTGGTTTATTTAATTAATCACCGAGCTCGAGCTTAGGTCACAAGCCTTTCATTTAGTTTCTCCATGAGATGATTTTGTGAATAACTCGCTCACTTGATCATCTATACAAGCAAATGAAATTAAAAATCAAGCTACGCAGTTTGAGAAAAACCGTTAAAACTATGTATTTTTACTTGAACTATATATTATTCATTAATGTATAACCTCGTTTGTTATGAACGTATAATCGAGTTTGCTCATAAACAAACAAGTCGGATTTTCTTGTCCTCAAATTTAGACCATTTATCTTTCGAACCTTAAAATTATGCTCAAGCTCAGCCGAACACAAACAAGACTTAACCAAGCCAGACACTGAATTGCTCATGAGCGACTCTATTTACTTACATCCCTATGTATTAGCGGTTTAGAATATGTTTCATAGTGAATGTTGGCTTTAAAATAAAAAAAACCACCCCTTATATATCTTGGGGCATTTGTAAAAAAATTCCCCTTATTTTACTTTTTATAGTAAACTACCCCTTATCTTAGAGTATTTGTAAAAAAATCACCCCTTATTTTACTTTTTATAAAAAACCACCCCTTATTTCTATTTCGTTTCTATTAAACCATCCCATCCTATTTCCCATCCATTATACCTCGAAATTAGGGTTAAAATACATAATTGCCCACATGTAAATAAAGTACCAAAAACCCGTCAATACCCCAACTTGATTGTTGTTGCACTCGAGATAGAAGGACTAGCTCAAAAGTGCTTCATGATTTGTGATCTTATTGGCTGCCAAGGAAGGCTCGAATCAGCACAAGTGGCTACTAGTGCTCGAGAAAGGGTCGAGAGAGGAATGGCGATTAATAAACACCCTCAATCTAGCCCTTCCTTTCTCGACCCTCTCTCCATCCTTAGTAGGCAACCCATGCATACCAAATCAAACACTCCCTAGGCACCAGTAAGATTGATGATCATGAAACACGTACCCTTGATCAAGCTCTCTCTCCCTCCCATGAATAATTATAAAGCTTATCAATTTGATACTTTTACCTAATATATAGCAATTATGTACGTATTTTGACTCTACTTTGACAGTATAACGGATTGAAATGGTTGAATAAAAAAAAATGGATTGAAATGGGATTGGGTGGTTCAATAAAAATGGAATAGAAATAAAGAATGTTTTTTTGTAAAAAGTAAAATAAATAGTGATTTTTTACAAACACTCCAAAATAAAAGATGAATTTTTATAAAAATAGAATAAAATATAATAATTGATGATTTCTTTTTACAAATGCCCAAAATAAGAATGTTTTTTGCATTTTACCTTTTTGAAATATAATGCAACGGCGCAAAACCCTAAAATCTAGCACAGCTATTATTTAGTGATGAAGATTTCGGATAAGATGCATTTTTGTGAAAGTTAATGTGAACAAGAATATGGTTTCAAATCCAGACAAATTACTTGTTAACAATTTCAAGTATCTTCATTTTCAAAGTGGAAAAAAATTCGCACCACAAATTAATGTAAGGATGTTAACTTAACAATATGTATGTATCAACTTTATGATCAAAGTAGGGGTCTCTAAAAAGGCTTGATTGATTTTCATAGCTGGACTCCCACTTAGTCACCATCAAATTTGTATAATCATATCTTATCTTTAACAACTCCACACATATTATATATCACACTTGGCAAATAATGACACCTTGACCCAATTTCAAATGCAACATTATCCCATTATATATTTCACCTTAAATAACTTGAATTTATAATCATTTAAATCCAAATTTAATTATCAAAACTCAATACACCACCGAAACTATAACTTGATTTGGCTCATAAAAAGCTATGATTTTTTTTGTAATATGTGTTAAGGGTACTACTTAATTTAAAAATTAAATTCTAAAACATAAATAATAAACTCTTTTAAAAAATCCTAAAAAATCAAATCTAATTAAAAAAAATTCATTTGAAAATTCTTAATGGCACATTAGGTCCGTTCAGTAACTGGGTGTTTATCGATGCTAAAATTTATGGTGCTGAAGTTTTTCGATGCTGATGCTAAAATTAGGTGCTGAAAATAGGAGCTGAGATAAGGTGTTTATTTTTCAGATAAGCTAGGGGTGTTCGGTAGGAACTTGTTTATGAATGTTTATTTTTTTTTGAATAAAATAGAAAAAGGCATGTAATATTAACAAAATAATAATGAAAATAAAAATGAAACCCCCTAAACCCTTAAAAAACTAAAAATAAAACGATAAGCTAGTTCGATAAACTCGATAAGTTTGGGGATGCTGATTATTTTTTAAGCTCGATAAGTTCCCGTGAGCTTGATATTAACACACCTTATTTTTCTCGATTAACTTGATAAGCTTCTTTAAACTACCTTTTTGATGTTGCCGAACGCACCCATTATAGAAATATCGAAAAAGCTAAAAACTTAGACAATTAACCTTAATAATTTTGAAACTAATCAACTCACAAACCACCTAAATCAAAAGGGGTTGGACAAATCTGAACGTGCGTGTCGTAATTAACACGTCTAATCACAAAACTATAAGATAAGAATTGTAGTTTTCTCTTGAAGGTTGCTTTCTATCCCTTTGCACTTCAAATCCATAGACTGTTCCGAAAATGAATGACAAGAGTTATTGGGCCACATTATTGGGCCCAAAACTCGCCCAACTGTTCATATTTGGGCCCACAATCCGAGTTCCCTATAGATGGACTGCTTCCATTGGAATCTTTACAAGGCACTAACATGATGTGTTTATGTGTATTGTATGTATTATAAGATAAGATAAAATGATATATTTGCTTGTTATTCTTTATAATGGCATAAAGATAGGGTAGATCACGTGAAATGGGGCCCTGTCTGGGTTTGAAACTCAAAGAAAATATACAAGTACCACATATTTCATTCTTGCATGCCTATTGGCTGACATGCTTTGGATTACATAAAGCTAAATTAATAGTTTTTATACATTATTAATTTGAGTTTGTCGATCACTATAGTACTTCAAATAGAAACTATAGAAGTAGGTATGAAACGCGTATTGATGATTATAACAAAACATGAAAAGTTGGTTTTGTTAAATTAGGGAGGAATTTCAACGTGTAGAAATTCAAAATATTTATAGAAAATGCATTAATTTTTATACATTTCAAATATTTTCCCATTAATTTTCGAAAATAATCGTCTTGATTCTCAATTCCAACTAGGGCTAAGCATGTGTCGGTTCAAACCAAAATATTAAGTCAAACTGACTGAAGCGAAATCGAAATCGATATTATTTGATTTAGGAATTTTCAAAAAATTGGTTTCTGTTTCAATTAAATTTCAGTCCACCTCAATTTTCGATAAAACAGAATCGAACCAATTCGCTTTAATTTTCGGTTCACCTTAAACCAAGTTTCGATTTTCGGTTCAATTTTTCTCAGTTCAGTTCGGTTTTGAACAAATCATCATCCTTAATTCCAATTAAAGTTATTGGTTCAAAAAACAAAAATAATAATAATCCAAGAATCACTTATATTTAGATAAAAAAGAACACAAAACTTTTATCAGTGCGTGCTTGTGCTTTGCTTTTAAAAGTCTAAAGTTTTTTTGCTAGAATTATTTTGCAAATGTAGGTCCAATTTCTGGATTTAGGAAACAAGAACTCCACAAGTGCCTTCTAGCTTGATTTGACTATTTGTCACCAGCTTTATCGACTGAGTTCTTCCACAAACATATCTCCAAAGCAAGAAAAAAAAAATCTTCTACTGTTTTATAATTTATGCACTTAATTGGATCGACACATTGTGATAGGGAAATATATTTTGGACCCATTTGAGAGGATATGCATAAATGTATTTAATTTTATTAGCCCTAAATTTGATCACAACGTACGTTAAATTCATGGATATTGAAATAGAGTACTTGTCGGATAAGGGTACGGATTGTAAGCTGTAATGCATTAAGGAAGATTAATTAAAGTCCACTGTGTTTGTTGACTGTTTGATACAAGTATTAGTCAGATTCGATCAATTTATATTGATGAACATGTAAGTACTGTTCATATTGTAAGTATATTCAAAGAACCACATCATTACTACACATGCATTTATTGTAGATAATTGATTGTCTAGGAGACCACATATATGAGACTGACCAACATTACACCGAGCCTTGTATAAGAGTATACTATTATGGATAGGAAGATAATGTAAAGTGAAAACGAAAACGTTGTTGGAATATAATGTTAGTTCCACATCAAAAGATAGAGCTAAACTAACTTGGCCTAAGATATAAGATTAAAGAAACACTTCTCTCATTGACAATTGTCCTTATTTAATTGGGTTGGTGGTTCTCATCTTTGCATATTTTATAGTTTTGCCTCTTGGGTTTATCGAAAACATCCTCAATTAACTCAGGATATATCTGTGTATGTACATCTCGACCCTTCAAATGTTACTAGTATGAGAGCTGACTAAGTTTATTTTTTACATCATTATTAGATCGATCTCTACAAAAGATCCTTAGATTTCGTTGTTTGTTTGTTTGATGTGCAAGCATTGTGCTAGTTGTATTGTTCTATTTTGGTCTTTTAGAAATGTTCTCTCGACATATTCTGGTTAAGGGTGTGTACATTTTGATCTCCTGATCCCACAACCGTTGAACTGTACTAGAACACCCCCCTAGTCGTCGCCATTGCATGATCTTAGTGGGTTGTTTATTTTTTACAACATTATTACATTTATGTAGAGGATCCTTAGATTTCGTAGTTTCTTGGTTCTGTGAGGGGCGTGCTGTGTTTTTTCTAAGTTTCGACAATTTTTCTTCTTTTTCCTATGTGTTTGCTTTGTTTTTTGAGTCTTTTGAAAACACTCGGTATGTTCATGTAAGGATGTGTTATGTGTATATCTTGACCTCCGAATCTTGCAATAACAGAATTATACTGAAACGATGTTGTTGTTGGATTTATAAAGGTAGGCCCTCCCCATGCATGCATACACGACATAGGGTCCATTCTTGATAATATATACTCAAATAATTAATAAAAATAGATAAAAAAGGAAAGAAAGAGCAAGGGCACTTTGATAAGCATGTGTGTTAGCAGTATAAATAATGAGGGATGGTCTGAAAAATAGGAGTAGAGGGGGTCAAAAAGAAGGCAAATTATAACATAAGTTTTGTGTTTGTTGGGGGGCACAAAACAAAAGAGGATTTTGATAATAGTATTATTAAACAAGGTGATGGAGAGCATGGGTGAGAAGTTTTCCAAGTGGAAGAGGATGGCTAGACAGCAGAAGGTGAAGCTTTACATCATTAGGATATGCATCTCCATGCTTCTCAATTGGGACAAGCACTCTCATCACAACCATTTTTAGTACCTTATTACACTATTTCTTTACTTTAGATCTTTTGGAAAGTTATTTTCACATAGTTTATTTCTTTAACTTGTAAGTTTTTTTTTCAATCTCTCTCTTTTTCTATCGATTTCATGGGTTGTTGTCGGTTGCCCTAGCTAGTTGGCTTGTAACTTGTACTGTAAGTATTGTTCTAAAAATCATGTTTAGGATCTATTTAAGCCTTGTTTAGGCGTTGAAAGGTCCCAACCCGTCTAACTGTCCAGCCCGTCTAAGAACGCTTAGGTAATTGTTCTAGCTGTTTAGACGTTAGGCCGTTTAACGTTTTTTTTAGAACATTGCTTGTAAGTTGGTCTAGAAATGGCATGTTTGAACTTTGTAATATTTTTGGCTTTTTTTAGAGTTATGTAAAAAGTTGAAATGTATCAATTATTTCGTTAGATATGTGTACTATAAATAGTATGTCAGAGTGTATGTTATGACACAAACTGGACAGTGAGTTCATGTGCATGTGTACAAGATTCTTCTTGGTAAAGATACTAGTACTACTACTTTACCTTTTTTTAGAAAATGATTTTTTAGAAACTATACCATAATGCTATTTTCATGCAAGAATTAATTGGTGAGGCCAATGCGCGCTCACACACACACTACATGAAAATGCAGGTTCTTTGCACTGTTGAAACTTTAATATACTTTTTCGAATAATTAAATTATAATGATGATGGTATTTTTTTAATACATATACGGAAATTGATGCATTGATCTTGGATTCTTGGTCATATGAATACAATATTTTTTAAAGTTGATCATGAGATATCATATAATGAACACATATAACTGAAATTCCAAATTGATTATTGTAAACTGGAGAAGCTTACTAAAAAGTGAAATCCATCTTTTCTATACCTAAAATGAAGCTTCCGATCTTAAAAATGGAATCTCAAAGTTTGGTCAAACTTGAACCAGTATCACTTATCCAAAAAAAAAAAACATTTGGAATCCATATTCTAAATAAACAGTAGTCATCAACCTTGTACACCAGTTCGGATCCTCTATGACAAAATATACTACCAAGATTGTGCCTCCAATAACATAATGTCATGTGTCTTGCTTTGTAAGCATTTTTATTAATTCAAATTAAATAAGAAAAATAAGATACTTTCTTTCGTTTTTTTTCCTCCACTTTCACCCGTCTCATGTACAATTCTTACAAATAGATCAAGCCATCATTTACAATTCCACTTTCGATCTTAATCTTCTGTAATTCCATACATAAACTGATTAGGACAGCCAAGACTCCTCATCCTTTGACCCTTCACTGGCTTTAATTTTTAAGGATTTATTTTTCAAAATTTATAGCTTTAATTCCAGTAAACTATCAATGGGCAATTTACTTTTTTTTTTGTATAATTAGACGTGAGATCGTGAATCTTGTATACAGAATGTGATATTCGTCCTCAATGGATTGATTTATATATTAATTTTGTTCAAGTATTTCTATGGGTGTGTGATATATATAATTACAGATTTAGTTTTATATATTTGAAGCTAATAAACTCTAGGCAAAATAATGGTTTTCCTTGTAAAGATTGTAGATGTGTCATACCCAAAAAAAATTTAGATGCAGAGAATTGACTATATTAAGAGGAAGAAGATCTACCCAAAAAAAATATATGAGGAAGAAGAAAGGTAAGCGTGGAGAATGAAAAACAAAAGTAAAAAATCTTATCTTTCTTTGCTTAACTTTACTTAATAAAAATACTTATAAAAAAGACACATGGCATTATATCATTGGAGGCACAACCTTTGTAGCATATTTAGCTACAGAGGATCCGAACTGCCTTACACACTTATCAGTGATAAACCGGTCCGGTTCATGGACCTAAAAAATTATAATTTTTGGGTTTCAATCCTATATATTCAGTCCAAAACTGGAATTTTTAAGGTTGAATCGGAAAATTTTATTTTATATAATTTAAATAATAATGATTTATTAGGCTATTAAATAGTAATTTCTATTTATCAAAATAAATAAGAGTATTAAAAAGCCTATTAAATCTTATTTTAAAATATTTAAATTCCAAATATAAGATCTTTACTAAAAAAATTAAAATATATATATTATTCTGATTCGGTCCAAGACTGAACCGTCTAGGTCCGGTCGGTCTATGGTCTTTTTCCAAGACTGGACCGGAAGCACAACCTTAGTCCGGCCTACAGTCTTTTTTCAAAGAGGATTAAATTACCAAATTCTCACCCTTCCAAGTTCACCTCCAAAAGGATCAAGAAGAGAACAGTGTGGATCAGCCTTGTAAATAACAAGAAATCGAGGGGCAGAAAAGAAACCATCCAATATTCTCATCTGAATGCAGATCAAGATTCATACACTACAGAAGTGAGTGAAGCTCTCTCTCTCTAGTGTCTATTCAAGGGCAAAGACAAATGTGGGTCCCCTTCTCAGAGCCAGAGCACGAGATGAAGGGAAGGGGGTTCATGCTCATGAACTTACTTACTTGCCTTTAATGGGCCCATCACTAAGTGGGCCCCCCTTACACATTGGGCCCTGACACATTGGGCCCACACCTCACCACCCCCCAAATGGCCCTAATAATAATACTCTCCTCTAAAACCTTTGTCCCAGTCCTTGCTATAAATGCCTTGTGTCTTAAATCCAGTAGAGCACAACACAACCAAACTTTTTTTTTTCCTCCATTGCCAAAGTTCAGCTTTTCTTAGGCCTCCTTCAGCTACCACCCCTAAAAAGCTTCCAAAAAATATTCAAACTTCTATTATACCCTTTGCAAAGTACAGTTCAAGTACAAGAAGACATATAAATGGCAAGAAGATCACCACCTGAAGCAAAGTTTTCAACGAGGCGGTTATGGCAAGGACTATCAAGTCATATCAAGGAGACGAGAGCTCGCCTTCACATCATTTGGAGGTGCTCGGTTTTCCTCCTGAGGGATCATGAGAGTTAGCAAACGCGTATTTGTATAACTAAGGACAAGTTTTATCATAAAGGATTGTTTAGGCCATAAGAAGGAAGGTCCTGCAATATGAAATGTGATTAGCTCTAGCTGTTGAAAAATTGTAGTGATCACAGAGCATGATATATGAGTTTGCTAGAACAAATTTTGCCTTAATTCCTTTGTAGTCTTGATATCTTGATATAATGTAATGTTGTATAATAATAATGATGATCTAGGCACAACCTGCATCTCATGATGTTGGGCAAATCTGATTTGCCTATTCCTTCAAAAACACAATTGATGCTTGAGGATTTCTTTGTAATAGTTCTAATCTCAACAATTATAGATCCTCAACAGTTTTATTTTTTTTCTGAGGCTTCCCTGAGAATGTGATAAGAATGGTAACAGGAAAGTACTGTACATGAAAACTCAGCTATTGCAATTTGCAGCTCTTAAGCTATCTTGCAATCCCACTTTGAAAGTGATGATTGTTGTGGGAAATAATGACAAATTTTTCAGAACAACTAATGCTCAATTAATTTTCTACCAAATTTCCATCAAGATGCAAGAATAGTAGTTCAAATACACACATGCTTTCCAAATCCAGAAACAGCCATTTCAGTACACATTGCAAAACAGCATTAATTGAAATTGGAGAAGAAAATGGTTGCCCTTCAATAAGATGAAGAAATCAGCTTTCAAGTAGTTGGTGAAATAAATACAAGAAAAGGACAGTTCTCAAGTGAGTCACATGAAAATCCAACCAACCAAACACCCAAGATACACAATTCAATTTCTGATCAACCAAGGCACTGAACAAAATTCATACAACATACCACTCATTTCAGGCTCTGCAGGTTCAGACTTTCTTCACTGATTGCAGCCTTTTACAATCATTTGATGAACAAGTTTGAAACCTGCAGATTGCCATAGAATTTGCAGGAGTTGGTCAAAGCGTGTATTTTTCTGGTGGATGGAGAAAAATCTTGTTCATGAAAAGGAAGAAGATAAGATTAGTTTAATACAAGCATACAATTTGACAGACAAGTCCATGTGATGAACTTTTATCATCTGCAGACAGTCTGCATGGGGGCATAATCAGATCCTATGAACAGTCTTTGATAATTTAATACACAAAATTCTACTCCATTACTGTACCTTTTTTTGCTCTGATGATCCCGTGGACCTGTACCTAGAAACTCAACATGTGTCAATGGTGTGATATTTTCATGTTCACAAGCTTTTTCTGTGCAATTGAAATTAATGAGGTCAATCATGAGGGAGAAAAGCTAGCTAGTGCTAGCCTGGCAGGAATCAAATCAGCCAAGGGAGAAGCTCAGTTCACCTACCAACCCTGTGCTCTGGGACTAGTTGCTGATTGGCTTGCGCGCATGCGGTTTCTGGTGTGTCGTGGAAGATGCACGGAAGGTGTTTGACGAAATGTCTAAGAGAAGGATTGGACTCAACGCTGTTTCAAATAGTACGCTTTGCAAGAAGTACACACTGTTCTGTTATTCAATCCATTGGAGAAGATGTCGGTGGTGGCGTCAAGATTCCTCTTCACAAACGGCGTCGTATTGCATCCCGGAGAAACACCGCCGGTATCCACTTTCCTCGAGGCTCATCCAGGCGCTTACACCACAACTCGCACCCACGGCAACGAGCTCCTCTTCTGGGACCGCCATGTCCGCCGCCTCTCCCACTCTCTACACACTCTCCTCCGGTTCGATCAGAATCTCCTATTCGGATCCGGATCCAAGACTTCCCCCAACCTGGCTCAAACACTGTCCTTATCAAACGATTTGGAGCAGATGATACGGCGGCGGTTCGATTCCTCCCTGGCCAGCGTGATTCCGGTGGCGATGGAAGCCAGAGACGTCAACGCCGGCGAGGAGCTGGCTGTTACGGCTCTAATTGCCGGGAATCGCGAGAGATTGGGAGGAATTTCGAGGTTGGATGAGGAGACGATTGCTAGGGTTTTTGATGTGTTTGTTCATATCGGCATGTATGTTCCTCCGCTATTTGAGGCCGATGGAAACTGGGCTAGATTGGCTGTTGTCTGCGGAAAGAGGAATTTGGCTATGGCTAAGTACTCGGATTGGGCAAGGTCAGATTTTTCATCATCTAAATTTGTGAATTTTTCAATTACCTGAGATTGAGATTGAATTTGAGGCCAGGCAAAGGAAGTTGCTGGAGAGTATGAGGCCTTGTTCAGCTACTACTGAGCTGTTGCTGTCGGATGATGGTGATCGGATGCTTGAAGGGACTGTCACTAATTTCTATGTTGTCTGTTTGAAGGTGAGGACTTTGAAACTCTGTGTGCTGTGCAATTTTTTGCCATCCTTTGGAATGCATTGGCAATGTCAAAACTATGCAATTGTATTGCAAAATCAACCACTGATTGAATGGTTGATATGCCTTTATAATGATGAGCCTACAAGTGTGTATGTGGCTTGTTACCATCATGTACTCAATTTACATTGCTTTGTGGACATAGGATAAAGATGAAGGCGAGGAGACTTCAAGGCATAATGATGAATGTTTGAGCTCGTATGAAGTACAGACAACGCCTGTAAATGGTGGTGTTCTTCCAGGAGTTATACGCCAGTTGGTGATAGAGTGAGTAGTTCTTCAGCATTGACACATTTTCTTCCACTACCTACACTTCTTAATACAATGCGTGGGTAAAGTTTATGCTTTGTTTAGTTTTTTATCATGTTAAAATCCATGGTAGAAATGTTGTTGAAGAAATTGAGAACTTGGTATTCATCTTAGAACCTGCCTGAGCATGGGAATCACTGTTCGAGAGACACCCCCTTCCTGGTCAAATCGCGAAACTTGGAGAGAGGCATTTATCAGTAGTAAGTGTATCAACTCTGTATCTGTACTGCAAATTTTAAAGGCCATGGTTTGTCTTGCTGAGATTTGCAGTTTGGTATGTCAACTGAATTGCATTTGTTTTGGCACTTTTTGCTGCCTTTTTCATGTTCTAAATCCACAATTCATGAATAAAATGAACCCCTAAGCTTATTTTTCACATGCCAATGGAAGAATATAGGTCAGGAAATTCACTGTCAAGTAAATGTCTTGCATTCTGTTTCCTGGATTTTTTTGCATGTCAATAAACAGGTTAAGCCTATCATGTAACCCTTTGGAGATTATAATTTTGCTTCATTTGTACATAAGTTGTGAGTTGTGACATCCAATACTGATTGCAGATAGCCTTAGACTTGTGCAACATGTGGAAGCTATTGAAGCCCCAACAGTTTGGCCATCAAAGGAACTGAAATCATGGAAGGATCTATCCTGGGAAAAGAAACAATTCAAGGTATGTTTCAGGAACTTAAAACTACATTATGTGCTTGAAAGTAAAAAGCAACATAGAAAGGTCTCTCAGTTTACAACCAGTGTAAGAAGCAAAAGTTGATCTTTCGTTTCTTCGGAAAATGCAGGGAGGTCCAGGAATGGTCACAACTGCAATCCAGGTAATGGTTCTTTCCCGTCTTTGTTATGAGATTCATATTCAGTGCAAAAAGCAACTGATTGTTCTAGTCTATGCTTGTATGGATGTTTTCGAAGTATATAATCTTGCATGTCAATCTGAGATAAGAAAATATGTGCAAGAAAAACATACACTTCACCAAGTGACACTTCCTAATTCCCATACCATCTCTTTTGCAGAGAGAAATTATGAAGAAGGCTGGCCTTGAGGGCTATCCTCTAACTCTAAGCATGATATCTAGCTGAAAATGAAGATCAACATCAATGGAATTCAAAACAGCTACAGATATGTGTGGCCGTGAGAATGTAATGAAATGAATCTATATATTTATGTGGCACTGTTCTAAAAATACCCGCCTAGCCTTCCAGCACGTCTAGTCCCTCTAGGCGCCCGTTTAGGCCGCCTAGGGTCCGTATAGCGTTTTTTAGAACACGGATAGGACCTAGTTTAATCTCAGTCAAACCTCGTCTACTATGTGGATGTATCTTCTTTTTTTTGTCCAGTGTAGATTATCTAACATCGGAAATAAGAATGGTGAACTTGACCATAAGCTGCATGTAAACCTGAAGGCAAGCAATTTGGAAGATACTATTGCAAGGACATATAAGTCCAATCGTTACTAGCATCATCACTTACATTAGATAAGATCACTATACCTATAGAACATAGCATATGTGACATAACAGATGAAGTTCACAAATGATGTTAAGGCAATCGCCCAATAAACATTGTCCACTCTCCCATGGTTGATATCATTTGGCAGCCACGACGTCGTATGTTGGATAAGGCTAACAAAGACTGCACCAAGATAAAACGCAATCGCGATTCGCAAAGACACAATAGCTGCTGATGTGCTTCTAAGAGACGCCGGGAACTCTTGATAGTGCAATGCAACCTCCCCGGGAAACTGGAACGCCTCTCCAATGCCTATTATAGAGAGCGGAAGCACCAACCATAGAGCCGACATGGGAGCCACAGAACTCGGTTGATCCAACGAACTATCGGCCTTGAGTAAACCAAGGCGTTTTCTTTCAATCAAAGTGAATCCAACCAAGCCAAGCGCGTTACAAATGTGACCAATTCCAATACGTTGTAACGGTCTAAGAGATTTACCGGTAACTCTTCTCCATAGTGGGAAGAGAAGGCGCTCGAGTGCAGGAATGGTGATGGCTGCAACCAAGAGCGCGAAGACTATAAAGGTCCCTGCCGGTATCTTGAAATGGTTACCAATGTGTCTATCCATAACTAGAGCTTGAAGGACTAGCATGCTCGAATGGACTATTAATGGAACACTATAAAAAATTCCGGATGCCCAAATTGGAGCTACTTTGATGAGCTTTTTCAGGTCTTCCACCTCTTCCACACTACATAGTCTCCAAGATTTGCCCTTTTTTGCTCTAGTTGTGCCTTGCATGTCACTCTCTTCTCTCATGGCAGCCCTATTCAGAAACCTACATAGAAGTTGATCGAGCAAGCCAAGTAAATTTACAAATTATTGATATTCACACTATAAATTCAGTTATTATTGTCATATAGTTGAATTTAAGTCTTCTTTGGATCTTTCGGTCGCATATCCTAACATGTTCAGGCATGGGTGGGTCTTGACACCCCCAGATCTTGCTGGAGCGGAACTTTATTGGGCAATGATGGTCTGTTTAAGAATCTATATCCTATATGTTGATTTAACTAACAAAAAACAATATAGCAAAATACCTTGCTATTAGAACTTTGATTTAATTGTGATCTAATCACTGTTCTAAAAATCCCCGCCTAGTTCCATCTAGGCCCCACCTAGGCACTGGAGGGTGCTAACTGATCACCTAGCCTACCAGCCCGTCTAAGAGATCGTCTAAGCCGCCTAGGCGCTAGGCGGCCCCTCTCCGTTTAGGGTTCGCATAACGTTTTTTATAACACTGGATAATGCATGATAATGTATTTTACTAGGTGATCCAAACACACTCTACTTGAAAATACAAGCATCTTTTCTTCAATTCCCAAATGTGGTACTAACTATTTTAAGTCCCCGGACTTCATGTACAAGTAACAAGCATGAGAAAGAGAGAAATGAAAATTTCTTAGATCACTTACCTTAGGCTCATACTTGGTGGTCCATATTGTACCTTGGAATCCATATCGTGACAATAATAGTAGCACTCCATATTCTGATCGTCCAATGGCAATTTCATCTTGAACTTCCGAAGAGACGCAACAAAAACTCGAGCTATGCTAGTGAAAGGGCTTCCTTGAGGCATAATCCTTCGATAGAAAGGCGTTCCGCAAAGAAAGAGTGCAATGGCAATCACATTTGCAACAATGCTGATCCCAAAACCTAGTGTCCAACTCATATTATCTTCGACGTAAACTAGAACCGTGTAGCCTATTACCCACCCGACGTATAAGGTGAAAATGATCCAATCAAGAAACATGCCTTGGTGATTCGTGGTTTTTAATTGACTGGCTCCCATGGTCGCGAGTATGAAACGTGTGCCTCCGATGCCAAGCGATGCAATAGTGATGGCTGCATAAAGGAATGCGTTTTGGTAACTTGTTGGAGGGACACACATGGTTGAGTTTGTGATGTTGCACGGTTGAGGCTTGAGTGCATTGATTGTGGCTATCATTGTGAACATGATCACACCCTAATCAATTTTGATGGGAAAAATAGGGAAAGATGAGTAGATTGAACATGGTAATTGTCGATCCAAACAAAGGACACATGTGAAAGAATGTTATCTCATATCGGAAATTCTGATATAACTTACCCAACATATATACCTTTGGACTACTCCTATTGTCAATTAATTTTAGGATAGAACTCATAGACTTGTGTGTTGACACTAACGTGCATATCTTAAACAAAGATATACTCAGTGAAATTTTGTCAATAAAATTATTTTACAAGTAAAGTTTTCCCTCATTGTTAATAAATACTACTACATTTTATATTAATTAATTTATTTTATTGGCCTACAATATAATTGAGCTATTGTTTTTATTAAACTTACAATATAATTTAGTTATTGGGCAATATAATGGGCCTCAATATTATGTTTCAAAATATATGTTTTAATCTCTTTTTTTCTATAAATTAAGCAATAAAATTTAAAACAATACTCCATATACTAAATTACAATGCAAACAATTTTTTTTTGACAACTACATAAATGATAAAAAAAATTATATATATTCACTGTTATATTTTTCATATATAGTTAATTAAGAGTTATAATAAAATTTGATTAGCTAAATTAATTATGTTTAATCATAGGCATAAATCATACTTACAAACTTATATGCATTTAATCATTTCAAAAAATTGAAAAAAGTTTCACACCCTTGAATTAAGTCTTCTAGTAAATTACTCCCTCCATTTTGATAAACTTGTTGTTTTAGAATTTTTCTCAAAAATTAAAAAATAGTTTGATTTGACTAAAATATTCTCAACTTTTTGTTAAAATCTTTTACCTTTTATTATAAATATTTTTAATTAGTATGAATATTATTGGAATTTTTTTTAATATCTCAAATGACAATTTTTTTTAAATGGGGAGAGTACTAAATTTGTGTCTGTTTTGACTATTAGCCTTTTTTGTAGAGTAATACTACGTAACATATAATTATAATGCATTAGACCAAAAAAAATATAATTATAATGCAAGTGGCCGTCTTACAATAATATCACATTTTGTATAAAAAGATTCAACTATGAGGTAACATGCAATTCAATATCATATTGACTAATTTTGTATGTCTCTAGTCGGTTTCTGGCTGTCGTTTACTCAGCCTCTCAATTATATCGGGTCTGTTCGGTCAACCGAATTTTTAGGGCATCCCCAACAGATACTCTAAATTCTTGAATTTGGTGCATTTGGGGATTCTGGACTTATTTTAAGGTCCAACAAATTCTCCATTACATTCTCCATTTTGGAGAAGATCTCCAAAAGTTGAATCGTTTTCTCTAAATTTGGGGATATCTCTAAAAAAATTTAGAGAATACATTAATTGTATATTAAATCATGTCTTCTCCCAATTGGTCAATTTTAAATTTATAATAGTAGTTTATATATAAATATATTAATGATAAAAATATAAATTTTTAAAATGAAGAATTTGTTGGAGTTAGGACATAAAAAATTTGGAAAATGTGGGACTTTCTTCCCCTTGAAAATTTTTTCAAGAGATGCTCTTACCTACTAAAAAAATATATCATATTCTCTCTTCATTCATTGGCCAGCTAGAGCCAGGGTATTGATTAATATTATAATAATACGACGTCGTGTTGAGAAACAAACGATGCGTACCAGGAGGGAAAGGAAGGAGGCGGCGAGAGCAACAGAGTAAGAACTCCAGAGGGAGTCGGCGAGGATGGCGCCGACGATGGGGAAGAAGGAGGTAAAGCCGCTAGCGATGTTATTGATTTGAGCAGCGTCTATGCTTTTCACGTTGAACTCGTTCATCAGGAACACTATTAGATTCGAATACCATCCTCCTGATGCCACCGTCAGTCCCAACATGGTTCCTTCATTTCAAAACCCACAAAACAAAGGTCAAAAGGGAAAAAAAGCAAGTAATTATTGTTATTGTTCCTATAAAAATATACTCCCTCCATCTCGTAAAAATATCTTTTTGGACAATTACACGATTATCAAGAAAAAAATTTATACCTAATATGTCCTCATTAAATGACTTTTTTTTATTAATATGGTTAATTACATGAGAAAATTAAAAAAAAAAAAAGAAACCCACTTTTTAGAAATATAATCGGAAAAAATTAGAAAAATATGATAAAAAGACAACTTTTATGAAAAATGCTAAAGAGTCTAAAAAGACATCTTTTGCGAAACAAAAAGAGTATGAATTAAGAGTACCAACTTTGTGGTATCCACTAAGATAAGGTTTTAACACAAATTATGTTATAACTTATAAGGGTAAAAGTCCATGGTCATAAACTAGAATTGTGCGTATGTACGTAATACGAGTTCAATAAGACAGAATTAGATTGTTTCATTGTCAACTCTAATACCATGTCAAAGTTTGTGGGTTATAATAGAGGGTTGTGTGTAAGTAAGCCTACAAAAGTCCAATGGCATATATAATTGACATATATAGCCCCAATTTTTTCATGTGAGAAAATATTCTAATATAAGGTTCGAAAAGCCAGTGTTTGTTTTATACATATGGTTGGATAAACGAAGTTTACTTTTCCTATTTTTTTGGTGTTTTCGAGGGTACTATTTATAAAAGTCGAAACCACAACCTAATAGTATAGGTTGATTAAATGTTTTGTCTTTTTTTATTAGAAAATAGGACTAATTATGCATTAAAATCATGCATCTAAGTCATGCTTCAATGGAGTTGATCAAAAGTTTGTTACGAGGTCTTAGCCATTTGAATAAATGTCTAAAGATTATATATCTTTCCTAAAATTATAGTTAACAATTAACCTTTGAAATCAATAATTAATCGAAAAATCAATTAACTTGGACACCCTACTTCTTGTTGGCCGCAGTTGGCTAATTGTATAATGATGGATCAAATAAGTTTCAATATCCATGGATTGATGAAAAGTTTCATCATGATGGAGAGAAGTAGATTAATCAAGCAATTAAAGGGAAAGAGATTATACCCACATATATATTTATGAGAAGATTAATGAAGAGGATGGTGATATTGAATTAAATTGTAGTACCTAGGAGGAAAGGAGAGGTGATCCACCCTCCTTTGCCATCTTCGTCGGTGTCGGGATCGGACGGATGCTTGTTTTCCGATGGAGCTTTGTTCTCCTCCATTTCAGATGAGAGGTGTAATAGCATAGTCAACTTATGAGATTTCCTCAACTAACTTAAGAGCATTTATATATGCGTGTGAAAGCTAGTACAATACATACCAATATTCATTATATATTGTTGAAATCTCATCGACATGAGACATTGAGACACATAACTACATACTACTACTATACTAGCTAGCTCGACTACCATTTTATATATATTTTTTTTTGTTTCAATTAACATGGGTACAATGAAATCTTATACCTTGGCTGAAAAAAATGAGTTGAGTGTCGGTGTTCATGTTAAGGTTCCGTTCGGCGGTGCTAAAGCTTATGGTGTTGATGATGCTGAGCTTTTTCGGTGTTGATGTTAAAAGTAGTGTTGAAATTAGATGTTTATTTTTTAGATAAGGTAAGAGGTGTTTGCTAGGAGCCTAGCTAAGGACATTTTTATGGGTATTTATTTTTAAGAGGAATTTACCAAAAAGGACATGAAATATTAATAAAATAAAAATAAAAATAAATAAATATTAAGCACTCAAATCCTTAAAATAATAAAAATAAATAAATGATAAGCTAGTTTGATAAGTCCGATAAGGTCGGAGTATTAATTATTTTTAAGCTCGAGATAAGTCCGATAAGCTTTCAAAATTCTGTTTTTGCTGAACATGTGAAACATAGCTTATTTTTCTCGAAAAACGTAATAAGTCCAATAAGCTAGTGATAAGCTGGTTACCGAACGAGTCCTAAGTCAAAGTTATATCATTCTTAAATAATTGAGAAAAATACTATAATAGTCCTATTTTCATTAATCAATTTCAAAAATATAATCCACCCTATTTCTTTTTCCAAAACTATATATACTTATATTTTTAAAAATACCAAATTACCACCACATGGCCACATCATATAAGATTAGCTACATTAAAATTGGTACTTGTAAATTTTAGCACATTTGGTTATAAGTATTAATATGCAAGATGAGGAATTAGTACAATGAAATTGTCACCGAACTTTGTGACTGATTTCAAAGTAAATTTAGAAATTAAGGATGATATATATCAATACTTGTAAATTTTACATGAACTAATATGTAACACCAGATTCACCATCCAATACACACTTAATAAACACGTAAAAAAGACTAGTGATTCATGCTACTTGCCCAAAACAGCAAGCTCATATTGGTAGTGCCAAAGTACAACAAATAGTTTTCTGATTCAGACAAGAAGGATCGGAGATCCCATAGCTCCTCATCACAAATGTACTATACTTGCTACTTGAACTATACAAATATTTGTAGAGTTTCAGAAAAAACAATTTTGAGACTGACTAGTAATCCAGGAAAAAAAACAGTACAAAAAATGGTTTTCTCAATAAGACAAACCTTGGTAAAGATTCAATAAAATCCTTTCAACTATATGACATGGACTTGTACTAATTGAATTGGGAAGATAATGCTCAAGGAATGGTTGAATTTGACTATATCACATTATCTAGTTGCAGCTTGATCATCTTCACTTGGCTTCTTCATACTTAACCCATGCCTACTTTGTCCTCCCTGGAAATTTTAACACAGTAAAGCTGAGGATTCCAATAATAAACCACAAAGGGTAAGAGAATAAACTCACTAGTAGGAAAACATAAACCCAAAGTAAGCATTCAGCATAGTAGAACACCTTTCTAGCAATTACCATGATTGCAATATTAAAAACTCATTATCTTTGCTGTCTCTAGCACAATTTAATGCTCCAACAATATTTAAAAACACTTTTTGGTCATTCACATTTCACCCATCAAGAAAAAAAAAACTATCAGATTGTTAGCAAGCATGAATCTGTTCATAAGTATAGGCAAAAGGCAGGGTGTTTATCTAAATAGAGATAAAGAGAAGCGAATGTTAAAAATTTACAGGACAGATTGACTACTTACACTAGCCTTTAACCTCCGAGCTGAAGGGGCACGTGCCATTGATGAAGCTACAGCGACTGCAGCAACACGTATCCTGCAATACGAAATGACAAACGGTTCAAGTGATCAATCTTTTCTTAAAATGTAGGTTACAGTGTAATTAATTATTTAATTCTGATGGTCCACACCTTTTATGGACATCCACATATTCATCTGTTTCATCCACAATCTCCTCCTGAATTTGTCAAGCACATCAAAGCAATTAGCATTTAGCACCATACAGGTATTTACATTTTAGTTACCTTGAAGCGACTTGTACTAACCTGCAAAAGCTCTTCGAATACATCTTCCAAGGTGATAATACCAATGACTTCTCCTTCTTCAATGTCATCAGATGAATAAGGCAGTAAACCTGACGATGAATTACCATGCTCACTCAATTTATGCTTGTTCATAGTGTTTTGCTTGGATATCTTCTCAATATCCACAATGCTGTCAGATTCTCCATTAGTCTTGGATAGCAAAGGAGCTACTAAATCAGAGGTAGAATTTCCTTGACCATTTTCAGGTTCTTCCACATCAATGATGGGTGATATGTTAGTATTTTTGGGCTTGACTTTCACTACAGCTGCCATATGACTATGACCCTTCTGAAATTCATTCAGTATGTCATATAAAGGCATATCAGCTGGAACCCTGTCAAATAATTTCACATTAACAGCCAGTCTCCATTTTAACCACCAAAAGTGAAAAATAATTGATACCTTGGAATCCTCCGAATTGAAACTGCACCAACAGGAGTCTCAGTTTCAGGTCGAACTGTCAAAAGAGTTTTTACCTAGAAGAAGATTTTGATTGTATTAGACACAATTAATTCACCAAAAGGGATTAAAAAAAATTCTCAAGAAGTTTCTTAAAATTAGGTCCATGAAGTACTTTCTAATGAGGATAATCAGAAATAGGTCAAGAGTCCCACCATTTATATGTGAGCTTAGGAATAATATATACTAAACCTTCAGCAAATGGAACTCACCAGTAGAAGCCCAATAATATTTTTTGGATTTCCAGTATATACAGGAACTCGACTATGACCACGAGCCAGGACTTTTCCCATTGCCTCCCTGTAAGCTCAAATTTTAGGAGAGAAAGAAACCAATTAATTTGCACATTAAAAATGTACAACCAACAGATAGGCAACTAAGCTGACTACCACAGAAGAAAACAAAGGGATCTAACAGCAATATAGCCATGATAGAGGAGATGGGGGGTATTTGTATCATTGTATGTGATCTGTAATATTGATTTCCCCTTGAATACAGTTCTGATCTAAGATTTTTCATGATTAAACAATTATAAAGACAATTGAAATTCATCGGCCCTTACCAGTCCAATTTAGAGTTGACATCTAATGAAAATGTTGATTCGATAGGTGTCATAGCCTCCTGTGCTATCTGCTCAATCCAAAAAAATTAAATGTTTAGGACAATACAGAAAATAAACAAGGAAAATCATACAGAAACTACAACTTTAAAAATCATGATGGATGTTGACTTTAGAAGCGTAGAGTTCGCGGATAAGAAGCAACTTCAGCTATGCTGAGAGCCATGAAATATAAAAAATAAATGATCAACCAAAATATATAATAATATCTCTGCACAAAATGTACACAGCTCAGTCTAGTAAGGAAGAGCAATGTGGTTACATACTTACATTTGTTTCCTACAACACTAACACATTAAAATTTTCATTTTCAAGTGCAAGATGAAATGAGATTATTAACTCTGCAAATACACTTTTCAATGAGGAAACCCCACAAGAGCAAAGAAACAAGATAGTTGTAAGGTAAAGCTAAGATAAGTACGAGTCCTAAAACAAATTGCAATGTTTTAAGCATATGAAAGATCTGCATTTCCAGCAAGTGATAGTTAATCTGTCGTACCTTCTCTGTTAAATCTAATGCTCCGCTGATGATTGTTGTCTCATCATGAGTGAGTTCACCACCTTTTCCAGCCTGCAAATTGGTGTACAACGGAACAAATAAGAAAAAATACCAACTATCTTCTGACCATTTGGAGCTACATATATGTTTAAAAGCAACTCACTTTCTGCAGTCAACATGCATTTGCATATATTCAAATATATTAGTTTACCTCTTGGCCATGAATTGAAACAAGGGCTTTTATTTGAGCCCTCCTGAATAGAGCCTCACTATGTCCTAGTGCGCAATCCAACACCTGAAATCACATAATAATTTAGTTTAATTTGAACCCAATCAAAATTTCCCTGCAGTAAAACTTGTATGTAATACCAAAAAAAATCCATTTTTCCATGATACAGAACTGAAGAATCATAATGGAAATGGATCAAGAAAGAAGTGGATCTCCATCGAGATGTAGAGAAAGTATAGTTAACTACATAAAGGACAAGTTCATGGATGTAAAAGTTGAAGTAACAGCTCCATACAGGATAAAAACATTCTGGAATGCTGCTAACAAAATAGATGTGGTAAACAAAGTTATAAAGATTGCACAACCTAAGTTACCTTTCCAATTGGATAAGCAATCGGATAGCAGATAACCATCAACACGCGCACAAGCCATATAAGATTTGAACCAACAGCTAGTCCATATCTTGTGCATATGGATTGAGGGATTACCTGATAAGAAATAACCAATAGTAAGCAAACTGATCAAGTGCAAGTAGTATGTGTTGAAAATCAAACTTCAAGGAAAAGACATGTGATAGAATAAGTAATATACCTCACCAAAAGCCAGGACAAAAGTTACAGATAGCACAATAGCTACATATTCGTTGAAAAGCTTATCTAAGTATATTGGAAGTGCCTGCAAAACTCAAGCATCAAGCAGATATTCATGTAAGGAAAACATGATAAATTAATCATTCTTGAAATGGAGCATACTGTTCAGTTGAAACATATGTATAGATGGTTTACTTGGCAACATTTCTCCAACCACAATTCAAACAAAAGTTTAGCATACACCATACAATGAGATTCCACTGATTCAAACAAACATGCATGCTAATAATTCTTTTTTAATGAACTACTGAAACAATCAATTGAATATTGATACTTACATTTTCAAGATCAAATTATGCAGAAGAAGACCCTTAGCTTTTCATTAATGAAGAAACCAAAAATCTCCCATTGAACTCGGAACAAACCAATCCAAAAATGCTATAGATGGATACAAAATGAATCTACTTCCAGAACTTACTTCCATTGCAGCTGCATTACACAGGAGCAAAGTCACAAGAAGCTGGTGCTGCTTCTGCAAAACCGGAAGAATAGTAGCTGCGCATTAACAAAGAATATCACACTATTAGCAACTAGAGTTAAAAGACAGACAACCAGCTAATCAAAGAAATCCCAACAACATAATGTATTATTGCCATTTTCAATGATCCAATTAACGAACAACGCTAGCTCTAGACACTGATCTCATCATAATCCAACTAATTTCCAGCAATAAGTTCAGGCGAGTATCTAGAATCCAACTAATTTCCAGCAATTCCACTTTCCTTTAGAGTCTACTACTAATCAGGAAAATCGAATTAAAAGGGGGAGAAAGGGTTTCGAAAAATCCAAATCCTTGCCTGCTTGCTTCTTCTCAGTAGGACTTCCACTCTGCCTGAGAATCTCGAGGTCAACGAGGCTGATAGACATGAGACCGAGGGTCAAACCGGACATAATTCCGGCGAATAGCACCAGCACGCAACAAATCGCGGCGTAGATGAACCACGACGCCGTTCCAAACGCTATGTCCGATCCCAATTGCATGTTCCACGCCGTCGTTTGCGCCACTAGCAGCGCGTTGATCAGATTCATCGCGGCGTAGATGAACTACGGTGCTCCGAACGATCGATCGCTTTCTAGTGTTAATTAACTTCAGATTTCAGAGCTTGCTGACTCGGTCGGAATATCGGCGACCCTTTTTATACACTGCAGAAGATATTTATCTCTCCATTTTGGGGGAGTTTCGATGAATCAACTCTAATTCAAAGATGCTTAGTGATAAGCAGATAAGTAGGTGGCAGTGTGGCACATGCAGAAAATTTAGTTAGGTAGATCATAGCCTATTATATTATAGTAAAATAAACTCCCCTCTTTTTTTAAGTTTGGAAAATTGTTACCAAATATAATAAAGGGAAATTAATTTTGTTGTCCCTAGCATTTTTTTTTGGTACCTAAGAAAAAAACTTAAAAACTTATTTCACTTGGTACTTTTAAGGTTTTGACTTTTCTCGTTGACGTCTCTCTCCGGTTTAAATTAGCCAATTTCAAGCTTACTACTCCCTCCGTCCCATTTTGTTTGTCCAAAAGGACAATTCACACACAATTTAAGAAAATGAGATGGGAGATAAAGTAGCCAATAGGAAGAAGAGAGAGTGTATGATGTTGATGGATAAAGGTGGGAAGAAAGAGAAAAAAAAGGAAATGACTAAAAAGTTGATTGAGGGGTAGATTTTTTATTGGTTAATGTAGGTAAAAAGTGGGATTGAATAGGGGTAATATTGTAAGAAAAGTTGGATATAAAAGGAAAGAAAAAAAGTTGGACAAACATTTTGGGACAACTAAAATGGAAATTGGACAAACAAAATGGGACGGAGGGAGTATTATGTTCATCACCCTTAAATTAGTAGGATTTTATTATTAAAACATCAAAATTCATAACCAAACTATATCAATTTGAATTTTTAAAAATTTTTGTAGACAACCCCTTAAAATAGAGGATTGTTTAAAAATTCAAATTGATATAGTTTAGTTATGAATTTAAGTGTTTTAAGATGGAATTATACTAATTTAAGGATGATGAACATAATGATAAGGTTGAAATTAGTTAATTTGAATCGAAGAGGGACATTAATAAAAAAAGCCAAAACCTTAGGAAGACCAAAAAAAATAAGTTTTTTTCTTGGACACTAAAGTAATGACAAAACCTCAATGACACCAAATGAATTTCCCTATAATAAATTATTGTCAAGTCGAGTAGGAGTAAGTGAAATCTTTATTATAATAGTCGATAAAAGATTACAGCGTCATCTTTACTGACATTGGTGCACTATAATCATACCAATATGTTCTTTGGCTTTGCGTTGTGCATTATTGTATATAAAAAAAATCATGCGAAGTTAAGGAATTTGAGGCTTAATTCGGACATTTTGTCAAAGTGGTTAAGCTTCTAAATTATTATTTAAAAAATTTTAATTCGACTCTCATGAAAATTACACTTTATTAAATAAAAATTATGTTTAAGGCTAACAACATATTACAAAAAAAGCTAACAACAAACATACTGTCATTTACTTTTTAAAAAAGGTTATCTTTTTAGAGATTTATAAAAATTATGTAAAATAGTCATGACTCATGAGTCATAATTTAAATAGAGTTAGAATCGATATAGTGTCAAATAAAAGTTCAGCAAACAAAAGAGTATGAAACAAGAATTCATCTTTGGTGATAAATTTCGGGTTTATAATTAGACTACGTGAACTACAAATTATGTAAATCAGTTTACGTTGACTTGCATGATTGATGGTGAGTCATGATTTCTTTAAAAAAATGAAGACACGAAAATAGGGATCGAATTCGAAACCTTTCAACATCAGTTATCACTTATAGATTTTATCACTAGTCATCCCATATAAAGTCTATAACTATATGCTTGTATTTCCAACAAGCAATATTTTTTTTTTGGTGCAAAAGGGGCAAAGCCCATAAAACTTTTATTAGCTTAGATGAGAGCAAAAGAGTTGTCTTGAGTGCTTAAGAAAGCAGCAATACACACAGGAGGAGTGACAAAACTACTAAAAACATCACTAATGGAAATAGCATAATTAGCAATCCTATCAGCAATATCATTAAACCTCCTTGGAATATACCGAATTTGAACCTGCCATGCTGAATTACGAATTAGAAGCCGACATTGGTCGATCAAATGGTAGTCCGGATGGGGCATAATATTGGCATCACCAATCAGCTTGCAGGCCAGCGCTGAATCCGTCTCCAAAATCAGCTGTGAGAGTCCAAGATCCAAACCCATACGAAGTCCATGAACAATTGCCCATAGTTCAGCCGTGAGTGCAGAAGCAACCCCACAGCGGAAGGCATACGCTCGTAGAAATGCCCCGGAACTGTCCCTGAAAATTCCTCCACCACCAGCAACACCAGGATTACCTTTCGAAACACCGTCCGTATTAAGTTTTACCCACCCATGGCCAGGTGGTTGCCAGGAATTCGGCTCCTCATTGGTGGGAAGTTGAGTTGCAGCAGCTGGTATAAAGTGTTTGGACTTTGCCTCGTGAAAAGAATTGGTAGCTCTGTCCGACAGAACAGCAACAACATTCAATTCATCGATCCCCTTGAACACCATACCATTTCTAGCCTTCCAAAGAAACCAGAGAAAAAATGCAAAGCGAGAACTATGACGATCTTTGTCCTTGATGTTCTTCCAGATCCAATCACGAATGTCCATATTACTGAAAAACACAACCCGGTCCGTATTAGGTGGAAGAAAAAGCTCCCAATTACGTCTAACTTCCGTACAGTCCCTGAGCAAGTGTAAACATGACTCTGATTCGGCACATCTGGGGCAACCACTGTCATTTGCTAGCCCACGGTGAACTCTATTTTCATTGCAAAGGAAAGCTCCATGGCAAGCAAGGTGAAGGAAATTTCTGACCCGTTGCTGGACAGGACAAGCCCAAATGCAGGGCCAAACCGGGTGAGCCGGGGGGGACACATGTTCCTTGAGTAAAGACCGCGCCGAACTCATTGTGAAATTCCCCTGTGAAGACGGACCCCAGAAGAACGTGTCATGCGCAGCATCCTCGTTCTGAAGGGAAACAGCTAGGAGCTCTTGTTTGATTTGAGTTGGGAGTAAAGAGTCCAACGCTTCCCAATTCCATGAATTTCCTGTCCAGTACTCTGAAACAATCCTACCAAGATGCTCATCATTGAGGGGTTGCAAAGCAAAATCCTCCAGAGGGCGATCCGTTAACCAACTATGAACCCAAAAGAGGGTATTGTTTCCATTCCCAACAGCCGTACGCAAACCTCGAGAAAGCAACTGCCCGCCATGAACAAGTCCCTTCCAAATATGGTATTAACTATTAAGTTTATGTCACTACAACAAGAGAAGAGAGAAAAGATTTGAGTAGGTAATCCCATGATCATAGATGTTATTTGTTACCACTTAGGCACTTACTAAAGTTACCATTGAGAATTTAAGATAGTAAAATTTGACACAATATAGATAAATTAACAATGAAAAAAATGAATCGATTGATATATATATATGTTTCTAGAAATTATATAAAACTTTAGAAACCATTGCAAATTAATTCGACTTGTATGCCTTAAATATAAGGAAAAAAAATCTTGCGGTGCCCTCGAGATTTAGACTTTTTCTTTTGGTAGCTAAAAAATTTACGTTTTCCTTTTAATACCCAATATTTTAGAATTTTAATTTCCATAACCTAAATACACCCAAAAATCTCAAATTCCATCCACAAATTATATTTTCCATTGAAAATATTTAAAAAAAAGCAAAATTCTTAAAAATTAGTTTTTCAAAAATTAGTAAACTCGAGGGTATCAAATAAAAAAAAAATTGGACACTAAAAGAAAAATTTTAAATCTCGAGGTACCAAAAAAAAATTCTTTTTTCTCAAAAAAAGAAGTAAACTTCTTAAAATTAGTTTTTACAAAAAAAAAAAAAAGTAGCCCAATATGTTTTGTCTTAAAAAACACCACATGCCTAAGGCTGAGCCCATTCATTCTGTATAGAATTGGGCTTGGCCCATTTATAAGCTCTTCAATCTCCATACCAAATTGGGGTCAACCGCATTGTACTGCATTTCTAAGGTTGGGCTTCTCTTCTCTCGATTGATAATTGAAAAAAATGAAGTTTCTGGCAATGGCTAGTACCAGCAATCCTGGAGCCTCTGGAAGAACCAAGGACAACTCGCAACGCTAACAAGGACGGTCCAATTTCGCATACGATCATTTCAAAAACGCTGAGCTCTACCTCCATAGAAGTTTGTTCTTTCTGCTGCTTCACCTTTCTAATCGAAGAATGATTTATTTTCTATTTGATTTGTGCTGTGGATTATGTTATTGAATAATAGTTCACCACTCCTAGCTGATACGAAATCATTTGTTTGAATTTGAAGATCTGTGAAACTGAGTTTCAATCAATAATCTGTGGAAGAGAGACTTCATTTAGCTACCGACAAAATTGTGGTTTACTCATCAGCTATCTGCTGATTGGTTCAATCTAATGAAGAATCGTTCGGTTTTGATGTAGTGTAAAGCACACTTGAGAAGCCATAGTTGTATAATCAATCAGTATCAAAATCTAGTGGATGCCATCTTTCAATGGATAAGTTTCAATATTGTGAAATTAGTGTGTGATGGGACTATGGGAGTGTGTGTTTATGCGCCTTTTTATGAACTAGTCTTGCCTTTGGTGATGGCGATTAATTATGCTTGGATTTGTTTCCATGTGTGCTGATTTGCTGCTATCTTATTCTCTAATAATGTCCACGAGTAGAAAGCTTCTGGGCCCCATTTGAACCCAGTAGTTGTGTGGAAGCATGCTCAATAATAAAATTTTAATGCTGAAGATGCGCCTGAACAGTTTAAAATATTGGATGATAATGTTAATTTTGTAATGCTTTTTCTTTAAACAAGAGTGTGTAATTAAGCTCATAGTGCCATCTTTGAGTATTTTTGCTACATGTTATTTTATTTTATCTTTTCCCTGTGTAATTTTTTATGAAAACTTGTGTTAGGGATTGGAGTGAGCTGCCTTACAACTGAACTGTTTCCTGAATCCTGACTGGTTTTGTTATTACACTGCGTTTATTCAACATCTTTGCAGTGTCAACAATCTGAATGTTCCACTAGATATAACCAGAAATAGTTATGGAAAAACTGGTTTGAAATGCATTTATCTGTTTGTGAGTTGTTTGCTTTCATCATTTTCTTAAGATGACATATTCAAGTCATTAGTCATTTTCATGCTTGCCAGAGAGTTGAGAAAAGATGCTTTATTTACAGTGTGTGCTTCTTATCGACACTAAATCTTACTCCAAAAACCTTGAGAGTATTTTACTAGACTATGTTTGAGCCATACATAAGTCATGGAAATAGTTATTTCTCACCATATTGCCTCTTTGTGTAGCAATATGCAGATTCATGCGAGTAACCATGTGTTCAGTGGCATCTACATATACCATGTATTCAGATACATATGTGCACTCAGACTCTAAGAGGGAGTGTGCAAGTTGCATTTCACTCAGTCTTTTATTGATTCATTTTAAAGTAAAATATTAGTGGTAAACCTGGAACAAGAAAGCTACAAAATCTTAAAAAAGGAAAAGTTGGAACAAGTTGACCTTGTATTTGTCTTTTTCTCTCCCACTAATTGCTAGATGCTCATATATAATATACTCTCATAGTTTGTCAAGATATTTTTTTTATTTATTTAAAAAGTAAGTCAATTTTTTTGAAACAGTATGTGTCTAAGGTTTGAATGTTTACATTTAGGCAGTTTGCTCAGCTATAAGAGATAAATGGGGCGCACAGGATAATTCAAACTCTAGGTAAGCTACTTTCATATCTTATATTGTTTTGTGAACATTTAAGTATACTATTTTGTTATTAATTGCTTGCAAATAACAGATCATTTTTATATATAAACAAAACAAAAGTCATCTCAAATGGAGAGTTTCAGTCAGATTAAGGGTATATCTATATGTTGTTTTGTACTTTGGGTTGTCCAACTCCAAGATCCTCTTTGACCAATTTCTTCTTTTTGTGGTCTACATTTTCGTTTGGGACTCTTTGGGAGCGCATGTAAATTGCAAAATGCCCCTTAATCACCAGTTTCTTTGGCAGAAAGAGAACAAGTTTATTACCAATATTTGGTCGTTTATCTCATCTCTTCTATGAGAAAGCAGCTAGTGGGAAGTAGTCATAAGTCACTTCGATGCACTATGATGGACAAAATTAATTCGGATTTTTATGCTATGATGGACAGAGATGATTTCAGTGGCGTTGTGCATATTCATATATGTTTGTTTATATCCTACAATTTCAAGTTTAGTCAGCTTGGCAAAAAATGCTAGTGTATATTTACATCCCTTTCTTGATTTAGATTCCTAATTCTCTTGAAATGCAGTTCATCCTAATTGTCTACTAGTTAAAAGTTAGTGCAACAAACTAAAAGGATAATAAACTTGAATTGCTATATATAGATATGTCACACCAAGTACATTGAAAGCAAACAAAATTATATGAGGTATTACAAAACCAAAGGGATTCTCTCGTGGATGGGAGTGCAGGCCAATTGACGAACTCCACTTCTCTTTGAGATAAAAAGAATGTGGATTCCTTTTCTCTTTTTCTTTTTTTTTTTTTTTTTGTCCTCAATGGTGGTATGAGGCAATTTTTCTGTCTTTTTTTTATTTCGAATCTCAAGTTAAGGCCAGACTGTATTCTATGCCCATATAGCAGCACAATCATGCACTGATGCAGCTTAGCAGCCAGGATCCAACAGCCAGCACTGATTTTTACAATAGATCCCCAGACTTTTATGTGCCTTGACAAAGAAAGCAAAATCTTTGCACACTCCGTTTTTTTTTTCTTCTTTTATACTTTCTTAGGTTATTACAAGGAAAGGAATCAGAAAAAAGTGGAACTGAATTACAATATGTTTTCTCACTGCCATGTCAGTATTTCGAAAACCTGCCTTTTGGAACTTCTTAGGAGCATTGTGACCTCTACATTCCGGGACAGAGGATTTTAAACTGCATCTTAGTGGTCTGGTTTTGCTAGTACGGTGGTACCTAATAAGTTGCTGTTGCCATGGCTGGCATGGGAATTGTGTTTCTGATTATGGATCTTGGTGCACTTTGTGTGTCCAAAATAGATGAGTATCCAACTCCATTTAGGAATTGGTCTACTATCAGAGTACTTGGACCGACCACCAACTCCTCCCATGCCTCATTTGCTTCATCGCCTTGCTTCATGAACACATCTGTGGCATTAATGGGGTGCAAATTCCAACCCCAGAAATCCCTAAGCCTATGAATCTTTTGCAATTGCACATATGCTAGCTTATAAGTGTTTTCTTTAATCTTATCAATGGCTTCTGTGAGGAGTTCAGCTAAGCTTTCCTTATCAGCATTGTTTCTTTCAGCATGAAGGAATCGGTCCATTTCAGGGACCCCAATTGCACGCCTTATACCTCTTGTGTAATCAGCTTTTGGATGGAATAAGGTTCTCACCTCATCAACTAATCCTGCTTCCACCATCCTATCAACTCGTTCCCATACAAAAGATTTGAGGATTGGCAAGGATACATCTACCCACAAAAAACAACACTCATATCTTCTCCTGAAATAAGGATTTTCATTAACTAGAGATTCAATTAGGGAGTTGGATCCACCTGCTATGATTGGGATTTTTCCTTTCTCAACAATTGATCCTATTGCTAGGTTGGCATGATGGCAGAAATCAGTTGCAGTAAAATCTGCATCAGGATCTACCATTCCTAGTAGATGATGTGGTATTCCTCTACACTCTTCTTCCGTGACTTTATTGGTGACTATATCTAGGCCATCGTATACTTGAATCTTATCACAGTTGACTATTTCAGCAGGGAAGTGAGTTGCAAGGTCAATTGAGAGCCTAGATTTCCCGGTCCCAGTTGCTCCCATTACAATCACTACTTTTTCCTTCTCTTGTTGGAATTTCAATGATGTCATGCTGAGCCCACCGGGAAACCCGACAAGAGTTTCAGCTTGATTGTAAGCAGGGATAGACAGACTCATGGCATTCATCTGCGAAATTAATTCCGAAATCAGGGTAAGAAAAACATAAGCTAAATGAAATGACTCTAGTTTGTTCTATATTTGGGCCAGCTTACCTTTATTGCCATTGTCTTAGAAGGCGAAAGAGAAATCGACGCGCCTTTTTGCTGGAGAAACAGATTGCAGAACTTGATGGATTGAGGTAAGAAGATATAAGCTAGTAGAGGGTAGATGCCTTGTTGGTATGTGCTCAACACTTGTTTTGTGTGTTCCTCTTCTCTTTTTACAAACAAGTTAAAGGCTTTGTTGATAATGACTCAGGTTCATAGGTTTTGAACTCCCACAAAATGAATTCCCTTTGCAGAAAAAATGAGATATCAGATGGGTATTTATAGTGGAAGGAGCCTTTGTAGAATATTTCATACTCTTACTAAATTTAACATTCATGCTTTATTTTCCTTAAAAATAAAATATAGTTTTTGGTGTAAGGAATATAATCATTGACCATTGCACTGCATAAATATAAGAGAAATTTATATCACTGACCATTGCAATAGCATTTAGGTGTGATGGTGGCCACTTAAGATTAAATCAAATAGCTATCACTTGGAGCTTGACATTAACCAAGAACTACTGAACTTCTCATATATTAATGTTCAGATTCCAAGAAGGGTGCTTTTTATTATGATTTAATAGCATTATAGTTTATAATGCAAGTTAATGCATTATGTGGTGTAATCTAAATACACCCGAAGTCCCCAAAGTGCTGAATGGCACCAGTTTATGAATCTTCTGTTTTTGTTTGGTGATAACCCATTGATAAACAAAATTGATGGATGGGATAAACATATTGGTTAAAGTCCCCACAGTTGTATATATCGGTAAATTTTATGTTTTTATTCATAAGGAATAAGCTTTATGGTGAATCAGTCGGCGCATTGTTTTCTAAATTTATTGATTAAAGGACTTTTTTGTTTTGTGGCTCCAATACTTCCTTAATAATATAGTGATGAAAAAGTGTTTCCTTTCATGTAGAATTTGGTAACGATGTCTCAGATGAATTTCGTCCACGTACAACTCATGTAGGTATAACTGTGAAACCTTTGATCTACATACAATTGGGGCGATTAAAGAGAAGCCAAGGAAAATGACATACTAAATATGCTTTCGGAAGGTCTTTTGCTTATAGGTATGCAAATCTTTTTACCTTCCTTTAGCCTCCTCCTCTAAGGAGGAGGCGCCACGTACTAATGCATTGCTTTTCACTTAATCATTCTTAACTGCTGTTAAGGAAAATAAAGAGAGAATTAAAGGCTTTTTGGTTATTAATGCTTTCGAGTTAGTTTTCGTAATCTTTGATGGAACATTTGATTACCATTGTCAGGACTAAGAATATGTACTTTTTTTATCTGGAATATGGATGGATATATTCTGAAGAATCTAACATGTAGAGAGATATGATGTTACTCTTTCTCTTCAACTCAGTTGTAGAGCACTTAAGTTTCAAGGCTGCCTAGCTAGATGGTCCAGTGCACTATAAACGAGTTGTCGCATCTAAGTTCAAATGATACAACAAGTCTTACTCCCAAAATATCAGATTCTATTTTCCATTATTGTTTTGTCAGCCTTTTGCTTTATTTTGTGCTTACATTGAAAAGGGTATGCAAAGAAGAGTGATAGTAGTTCATCAATCTCTTGTCGTACTCGCTTTGCTTGACAGGCTGGTTATAAGTCCTAATTTTTATGAATGTTTATAAAGAATCCTTGCTTGACTTTTGTGCAGAGAGGCAGGTTGCTTAATTCTGTGCACTGTTTTATCTGGCTCAACGGATACAAGGAGGGGCATACTGTTGGAACTTCTTGTGGTATTTTTGGAACCCCTTATTATTTGATGTACTGGCAATTTGTTGGCATTACGTAGCTTTATATATTATACTTATTATTCCATATATATTTTAGTGCTTGGAATTGGATGAATATGTTCTTATTACTTTCTAAGAAGCACAAGTCTATGACATTTTTGTCAAAAGGTTGTAACTTTTTTTCCTAATATTGTCTTCAAGTCATGATTTTATAATCTCAAAATTTTTTACACCATTCCTTCAGGTTGTAGGAAACTATTCTTGGTCGAACCCGAAATGCCATGCTTTTTAGCTTTGGAAAAAATTTCACGTGCTAACTAGAGATTCTGTGAAATTCAGATTGTAACACCCTAACATTGTGAATATCAAAAATACATGCTGGGTGAAATCAACTTCCCTGAATTTATACATAGTCTTGCATGCTATACTTTGCTCCATTATGTTTTCATTATTGTTTTTGCACCTGACTGACATCTTTTTTGATTCTATATGCTTCAGTTAACTGATCATCTATCATAAAGGCAATGTGACTTCAAACTTCGAAGGCCACAATATACGACCAAACCCCAATTAGGCAATTAGCCAAAAGCACAAGTAAGTATACATCAGTTTATTCCTCTCTTTCTTGCACTACCATTTTGTCAGTTTCAAATGTTGCATGTCACTCAAGATTGATAAGAATGCTCAAAAAGCGACGTGATCCCATTATATGATCCTGCCTAACTATGGTGTTAGGGTAATAGGTACGTAATAAATGCTATCAAAGAACCTCTAAAAGGAGAGAAGAACAGTAGAGAATATTTTTTTGCCCTCTGCAAGCTTTTTGATCATTTTGAGTGTGCTTGATATATCATGTGAAAAAAGGAGATTTTTTAGAGGGGCCTACAAGAAACCCTTAGACAATTGATTAACCCACTATTATAATTTATATGTTGCTTGAAGCTGTCCTCTTCTGGATGCAAAAGGGACAAAACCCCTTTGCAAATATTCTAGAGTAGGAGCATTGAGTTGTTTAGACCACAAGATTACCACTAACTAGCTAGACGTGGCAATTGGGCCATTCGAATGGGGTCATTTTGGTTCATTTTAAGTTATCAGGTTAACTTGGGTAAGATCGAATCATTTTTTAAGACGTGGGTTTTTAATAAAATCATAAAAATTCTCATAGAATCAAGAATGGCCAAGCCGCTAAAGTAGCTAAAGTCTTGATGAGTCCAGTCAGTGCCATGTTTCGGTCCTCTTGTCCATTACTTTGAAAAAGTGAGTCAGCGGTTCAGGTTTTCGAGTCTGGGTTCGGATAGCTTTAAAAGCTTAGAACAGGGCAAAGATTTGGAAAGAGCCCTATTTAACAGTTGAACCTGTATCCTTTTTCTATGGGATGATTACTCTGCATTTAGCAGTTTTTCCTCTAATCTTGTATGTTTGAGTATCACATGTAGCATGATTAGCATCAGGGAGAAATATAAAATTGCACTGTATTTATACATGGTTGATAAATTCTACTAAAATTTCTGCTTGTTTTCATCTGCACTCAATTCTGATTAATGTTTTAGTATATATGGATTTCTGTTCTTCTCTTAATGGGTTGATATTGGAAGCACATAATGATTATAGCTCTCCTGATTTTTAGTTCCTTGGGCAAATAGGGTAGAGCGGCTTAGTGCTCATGTAGTCAACATTCTAACTTTTGATTTAGAGTTTTTTTTTTATTACACAATGGGGAACTGGTGCTAAAAGTAGTATTTGCTTTTCAAGAAACTAGACATATAAAAATTGTTAATTATGAGGTTCTAGGGTTTAATATATAGGCTTTGTACCATAAACTAATTTAGCCTTTGTGTAACGAAAACATATATTTATTTAGCTTCCTTGAGACTTCAGAATTGAAAATATTGTTTGGACATTAGCATGTTATTTGCAGCATCTCAACTAAACATAAATTAGGATCCGTAACTAGAGTTACCATAAATCCCAAAATTTGCCTTTGCACAAAATCTAACTTCTCATCACACGTGTGTGAGAGCAAATGACAAATAAAAATGCCCCACCATCTCATTTTAGTGCTCAAATTGAAAAGAATCTTAGTAATATTTATAATAAAGTAAGTAGGAGATTTGAAAGAAAAAAATTAGAAAAATAAACCATGGTTGCCTTGGTGCTTTAAGCCTTGTGGGCATTGTCGAATGTATACAAAAACACATTTGCACAAGTTAGGTTTTTTAACATTATCTAGGAATACCAACTTGCCACAGAAATTGTACCATATGTTGAAAGATTACATTGAAAATCATATACAATATAGAGTAGCCATAGCATAGAGTAAACCTTATTGTTTCTTTTGTGTGGTTTGGCCATGCGCATGAATGGACGATTAAATTAGTGAGATCTAGCGTTTGAAGTGGACGTGCAATCATCATCAACCTAAAAAAAATTTAAAATATCCCACCCTTAAACCATATAATGATTAGTATTCAATTTGCTTATGTTGGATTGTAGCGAATAGAAAATGGCAAGGGTAATCATCATGGATTTGTATATTTAAAGGTGATTTGGTGGTGTTTGGAGCTGTTTGAATGGTCGTGGTGATAACTTGTAGGTCTGTAATCGAACCGAGCCGAGCCGAGCTTTGAGTTGTTCAAGCTTGACTCGGTTAAAAATAGATGAGTTCGAGCTCGAACACGAGCTTGGTTCGAGCTTAAATTATTGTTTGAGTTCGTTCATTTAAATGTTCACCGAACTCGAGCTTGAACCTCTCATTTAGTTTCTTCGATAGACAAATTCTTGAACAACTCGTTTACTTGATCAATTATACAAGCAAATGAAAATAAAAATTAAACTATGTGGTTTGATAAACACCACCAAAACTATGTAATTTAACATAAATGTTATATTGTATATAATATATAGTATAGTATAGTTTATTCATGAACATATAATTTGGTTTTTTATTAGTGTATAACCGAGCTTGCTCATGAGCATAAAATCGAGTTTGCTCATGAGCAAACGAGCCGAGTTATCTTGTGTTCAAGCTCAGTTCATTTATCTTTCGAGCCTTAAAATTGTGCTTAAGCTCGGTTCGTTTACAAACCGTGCTGAACACGAACAAGATTTAACCGAGCCGAACACCGAATTTCTCACGACCGGCTCGGTTCATTTACAGACCTAATAACTTGTACTAATATATTTATAAAAAATGTTTATCAAAAAATTGAAAAATAATAGATACTCTTGAGCCTGAAATATAGCATATTATCTTTTATTTTTTGGTTGAAAATATAGCATATTATCTTAATAAAAAGCTATATATAGATTTGTTTTTTTAGATTTGATCAAAAAGTGGTGGTGGTCTTTGTCTTTTGCTTTCTTTAAATTTATATTTAATACTGAGAAGTCATTTTTTGGTTTGTTTGGGCAAATTGTTGAAGACTTTTCTGTGAACCATCTGATTTGAAAATGCTAATGATATTGGTGGGCTTCATATGCTTTGGAGATAACATATTTTCTTATTCAAATTGACTCTACGATTCTTAATTTTATATGTTGAAAATCATAATATCTCATTATTTATGTTCATTAAAAATAATAGATTTAGGCCTTGACACAGTTATTTAGGATTTTTAAAACACTACAATTTTTTTCAAAAAATTGTAAATATTAACTACACACCTCATTGTTAACCAAGAGTTAGAAAGAATTTGAATTAAGAGAATTAATATGTGTATTTTCAATAATAAACCTCCTGAAATTACAATAAGTCATTACATAAGTTCCTAAAAAAGATAAAAAAAATTCTAAAAAGATTTTGGGTTAACCTTTTTTGAAGTATCATTTTGTATAGAAAAAAGGTTGAGGTATTGGAGGAATATTTTCATTGCAAGTTACATGAGGGAATTTGAGGAATAGTCAATGGGAATCGAACTCAATTTTAGTGTTGTTATGAGCCAAGTCTTCTTAGTTTATTTCATTCATGTACAAGGAATAAGTTTCAAATTTTTCATTTGTTAAATTCGGATTTGAGATAAGGTTAAGCACTATGTGTGAATATAATTACACATGTTGATGAAAAAGGAAGAAAAGAAAAATTAATGTTAATCGTCTTCAATATTGGCCCCTTGCTTGTTTGAAGTCTGATGTTTATGTTTGTGTGTTGGTTTGGCCTTTCGATCTACTAGGTCTGGTACATTAATTATTTATTCTTACAAAAAAAACTACTTGTATAATCAACAAGTTTTAGAACAAAAATTCCTTCGTAAAAGTTGTTACAAATTTGGAGATGGGACATGTGGCTTAATAGCACAAAATATGAAACTAGTCCTGCTTCTCAATTCATTATGAGCAAGGCAAATCAAAGGTTATTTGCACATCAGGTATCACATTATAGTTTTTTTTTGGACAATCTATTACAATTTATTTATATCTGTATTGTAAGACATGACAATAGTTTTTTGGTGCATTATTGAAACTTGAAGATTATCTTTTGGATTGTTTTAGTTGAGTATGATACTTTGATGTGACTGATCATGTTAAAGTTTGAGCTTTGAAGAGAGATCATATTCTTAAGGAAAAATTATTCAAAATAATACCAACTTTTGCCTATTGATCCAAAATAATATGAACTTTTAAATTGATAAAAAATAATACTAACTTTCATTGTATTAACCAAAAATAGTACAAAGCCATTTCCGGTGGAGATTTCGGCAAAACATATGATATGTCTATCAAAATTTGTTGACTAAAGATTAAAAATATCAATGACTAAGATTTTCATGTGATTATTACTCACTATCATCATATAAATTACCATTTCGCATATAAATAGTATCGATTTACATTATATAAATTATCATTTCACCTTATGGCATCAACAAAAGTTGGTATTATTAATGACCAACTAACATATTTCAATGACTACGTCACATATTTTGCCAAAATTTTCACAAAAAATACCGTTATACTATTTTTAGTTAATGCAATAAAAGTTAGTATTATTTTTAGTTAATACGATGAAAGTTGAGATTATTTTTAGTCAATTTAAAAGTTCGTATTATTTTGGATCAATACATGCTGTGTTTCTACTTTCTAGCCAATAATACGGGCCTGGCCCATCTAGAAATGGAAAATGTACCAGCCCAGCCCAACGGAATGGCTTCCCTTTTCCTCAATTTAAATTCAATAAAAGTATAAAAACCCACGTTTTTTTTGTTTTTTGATCTGGTAAGATTTAGAATAGCCCAAGTACCACTTGGACTAGCCTAAAGCACCCTTGAACGGGTTAGAAGGGATATACAGTTCTAGAGAAACTAATGTTTTTGGTTTCGTCACCAGTGAGTGTTAAACCGGCGACTTCGAGGTTCTTTCCCCAAGGCCCAACCAGCCCGACTGGGCTCCTCACCCTATAAAAACCACGTTTTGTTCTTTAAGAACCATCGGCACCTCAATTTTTTAATGGAATATAAGATTATCACTCTATGTTGGTCACCAAAAGAGTGATTCTTTGATTCCTGGGTGATGTTATTTGCTCACATAGTCATATCACATTTCATCGGCTAAGCACATGGCACTTGTGGTTGTGGCGTGAAGAAAATGGTTACAACTTGAGACTCTATTGGTAGGTGGTGGGATTTTTTTTTTCGATTTAGTTTGATACCGTTCCTTCACAATTACTTTAAAGATTTGGTACCATGTGTCAAATCGATTGTTAGATTTAGAAGAGGAACTTTGATATATTCACCTTTGGGAGGAGATCGGGTGTGAATGACTGAATGTACGGTTGGTGTGTCGAATGCATTGTTCTAAAAATCTCTTCTAGGTCCCGTCTGACCTCGTCTAAGCGCTGGAAAGTCCTAGCCCGCCTAATCGTCCATACCATATAGGCACCCATATAGGACCGCCTAGGCTACTGGTCAGGCCGTCTAGGCGCTAGACGTTCCCTCTCTGCCCAACGTTTGCCTAGTGTTAGAACATTGGTCCAATGTGAATATATAGTCGTTGGATTAAATTAAAGGTTCAATCGTCCATGACACTAAATGAAAAAAGAATTCAATATAGCTGAGTTTTATGCTACAAATAAAGGTATTTTTTGAGAGAAAAAATTGCATAAAAGTTGAGGGTGCGTGCTATTTTGAAAATAAATACATATTTGGTATAAAAGTTACGTGCAGGACAATGTTCATGCATATGAAGAAAAAAAAAATTATGTCTTCGAAAAAGTTATGTATGAGCAAGTCAATGTTTATGTATTATTAGGCAAAACATTATCTTTCTACTGGATATTAAAAATCGCCAAGTTATCTAGTCAACTAATTCTATAAGAAACAAACTTAAACTTAAACTAAGCATCTCATGAAAACAGAACCCAACACTCAATATAGAATCAATGCACTTTTATGGAATTTACATGTATACATAGATAAAAAATTATGCACATTACATTTCAAGCTAAAAAATGTAAAGACAAACGCACAACTTGTACAAACACAAGTGCATATTACGTCAATATTTATGGAATGACCTATATAATGTAATTTGTGACCAAAACGGCCCCTTCTCAACTGATGTTTCATTGTTTCCTTTACCTTAATTTCAACCCATCTTAGTTGCCTGAGATTGTGGGATTAATATCATACACTAAAAGCTATGTGTTAAATTGATTCGAAACTTGCATATGAAAAAAGAGCAAAAAAAGCCAAGGCATCCAAAAATTGCAATAATGAAAGGATAACTAATTAGGAAGCAACCTCATGATCCATATATCCCCACCATCAAAGCACATGTTTCCCTCTTTTCACTCCCTCTAAACAATTACCAATAACACAAATCAATCAATCACAATTCACAACCCTAAACCGAAAAATGCCTAGTTTAAGCATTTCCAAATTAGTAACATGCTTGAGCAATGGCTCCATTAAACGCGGAACTAAGATCTATAACCTAACTGATAGCTCTATTGAGCTTCAGATAAGGGTGGGATCAATAATGAAGAAAGTTCACACTCTGAAGCCGGGTTCTTCGAAGAGGCTTAAGAGCAAGACCATATTCAAAGCCTACATGCCAAGTGGCGCCGAAGAAGGATCAATCCGAGGAGGCTTAGTTTACTACTATGATGACGAGGCTTGCCACCCGTATGTGCTGATTCACGACACCCGAGGCGGGTTCTCGAGGATGGTGAAACAACAGTATCTTAGCCTTGAAGACCTTAGAGATTGCTCCGAGATTAGGGTTTATAGGGACCAAGATTATCAGGATCGGGATTCTAGGTTGGATCGTTGGGGGTCTTTTGGATCGGATCGTAACATCGGATCGTTGAATCGTAGGATCCTAGATTATAACTAAAAGTATGTAAGAATAACCTAATAGATTATATATTTTGTTATATATGAAGTAAGAAAATGATAAACCTTATTAGTTTGATTGATAAAAATGTTGTAGGATGGACTAGTCAACTATTTTAATGGAAATGATACGTTAATCGTAAAATTATTAATAATATATAGTTAAAATTGTCATTTTATAGGATCGTTAGAATCGTTTGTAGGATCGTTAGAATCGTTTATAGGATTGTTAAAATCGTATGTAAAATCGGGATCGAATTGAGATTTTATTCTAAATCATTTAAGATCCTACTCCAATAAGATCCTACTTGGGATCGTGGGTCGTTTCGCGTGTTATAGATCGTAGGATCGCTAGAATCGTAGAATCGGATCGGGATTCTGATAACATTGATAGGGACCATCAAAGGGGGTGCATTTCTGTTAGGAAGAGGGCTCGTTCGTCCCACTGATTTTCTTGATCTTTTTGTGTTTTGAATCTATGTTTAGAACATTAGATGATGAAATTATGATATAGTTTGATGTCCATGTTCTTGGTTTTTTTTTTTTTTTTGGCTTGAGAATATGTGTTTGGTTGTGGTTTTTGAACATGATGCACACTAGTTTCAATCTCCTCTTTGTCAATGTCTGGTTTTTTGTTTGATGGATGATCTGATCTAGTAAAATCATTGAATTTGCTTGACAGATAGGCCTCAAAGATTGTACCTTTGATGTTATATGCCAGAAATGTACTCTACTTTTATTGGAAATTCGGATTCCACTCTAAATTATGTAGTGTTGGATTCCATTTAGAGGGAAAATTGTGACACTGGTTAAGATTGGATGTTAGCAATCAAAATCTAAACCCAAGATTATTTGATTCTTTGATTTAGTTCAATTCAAGTTTGTGGGAATATTTTGGACACACCCAAACACTATTTGCTAAAGGAAGCATAATGCATGCCTTATAAAATTTGTATTATGCATCCAAACAGACCCTTATTCATATGAGTGCCCCATCATGATACATGCTAGCAAGATAAAAGTTGGAAAATAAATTTTAACTATTTTCTAAATTTGGAATATATAGTAGAACCCAAAAAATAATTTTAAAATTGATAAAAATGTTCTACAGAAAATTTTAATTCTTTAAATATAATTATTTAACCTAACCATCCAATTTTAGAAATATTTTGATCGATTTATGTAACTTGCATTTGCAAAACATGTAGATATTCAAGAAATTATCTTACCGACAAATGATAATAAGCTTTGATGAGTTCAACCGCGATGGTATTTGATTTGTTTCTTCTTTGGACGCTTCGTGACCTTCGTTTGATGGCTGGTTAGTGTTTATTTTGATTACTTTGCGGGAATTTGCTAGTGATTCTACTTTTTCCTTGTACTGATGAAACTCGTTTAATCGATTGAACTTTTCCTAATCCGATTGACTGATTTTGTTCTTAGATTTGGCGCCTTTTTTTTGGTTGTTTTAGAAATTGGCGCTCTATCGACGACGCATCTTTCGTGTTCATCTAATTTTGTTCACGCTTTCTCCATCTGATCTCCGCTATCTCTTGCTCCGCTCGATTTTGGTTGGCGATATCAACACCATCTCAGTCCCCGTCTTTGAGTTCGCAGGTTAGGGTTTGCTTGGAAATTGCTATAATTTGTCAGCCTACTTGTTACCGATTGCTTGGTAATTTCTTTGATTAATTGATCCCTGCAATTTACACCATCAATTTCGATATTTTTCACATCATTGCGTCATGATATGACCTTAGATTTGAGCTCTTTTTGCTTTGAATTGGGTCCAGGTTTAGGAAATTAAAGAGAGGAAATGTGGGTTTACCGTTTCCATTTCAATTGCTAGGTGCTCCGAACTGAGTATTGCCTTTAATAAGCCCCCATTTCGGTAATTTTGAAGATTAACACCTGGATTGGTGACAGGAAGTGTGTAACTATGGATTGGCTGACTATTGCCTTTTCAATTGCTGTGCTTTGGATCGCTTCGTATTGCAAGATTTTCTTCACATCTTTCTCACAGTCTAAAGGCGCCAACCTTGGAGGAGGTATGCTATCGAAGAGTTAAATCTGTTAGCTAAGAATAGACTACTTATATTAGAACCTCAGCACTTCAAATTATCTCTCAGAATCTGAAAATGTTGCCTGTTCTAACGTGTAATGAGGGCTATTTATTTTTATGTTGTACTCTACGCTGAGTATTACTCGGTTTGCTGTCCATAGACCTTTAAGTTTTCGAGAGCTTGGAGTGCACAATCTTCATTCTTGTGTGCTTTTACCGTAGCACTTGATACCATTGATATTTGTTTATTTGGTAACTAGTGTAGATTTTTTTCTTAAGCAGACAAGGCCTCCAATTATGATGAGTATCTTGTGAATTTGTTTCATACACATGCTCTACACATGCTCTCCTGTGCTCAAGAGAGCATGTCAAGTGGTTTTGCCAATGAGTCTGATCAATGTTTATTTATCTGGGTTTTGGATTGCAATTTTAGCTGGAAAAATCCTTGAGTTCTACATCATAAATTCATGATGAAATATTTGCTATTCCGTTTGGGAAACATCATATTGAAACAAGTTTCATATCTTTTTATTATTTTTGTTTTTCTTCTGACATTGCACTTGTTTCAGGTGAGCAGAATAAAAACGTCTTGCTGGTTATTGCACATCCTGATGACGAACCCATGTGAGTGCTACGGTGTAGATTTTTTATGCCCTGACATTCAATATACATGTGAAGTCAATAAAAGGAAAAAAGAAAACTTGGATCATTATTTTCTGGTAGCTTGTTCTAACCTAATGGGGTCTTGTTATAATAAAGTTGGATTGTGAGGGCTTTGCAGGTTTTTTGCTCCGTCAATTACTTACTTGACATCACGAGGCTATCATGTTCGTATCTTATGTTTGTCAACTGGTATGTCTGACCTTATTCTATATTATAGTATTCAGCGCGCTAAAGGATCAAAGTAGTATGCAGCTGAATTTATCCTCTGGATTTAGCATCATACACTGCATATTCTTTTTTTTTATATGTATCTAATAATGAATTCTAAATATATACTCATACATGCATTTATATGGGATTATGTTACTTTCTTCGCTGTGAATGTATTTTGAAGCCTATGGTTTGCCTGACAATAGGTAATGCAGATGGCATGGGAAGAATAAGAACTGATGAGCTATACAAGGCTTCTGTAATGCTAAAGGTGATGTCACTTATCTGGTTATTTATTTGCTTCTACCTTCAAATCTGATTTCATTGTCACAATTTGAACTTAAACATGTATGAATTCTCGTGAAAAATAATCTGAAGAGATTGGAAATGACCCTATAGTTCTTGTATGGATGATTGAAACTTACTGTTCTTATTGCATTTCCTTTCACTGCTGTCATAAAATTTATTCAGAAATGAGACTTGATCATATTTTATTTGATGCAATTGCAGGTTCCCATGCAACAAGTGAAAGTTGTAGACCATCCAGACCTACAGGTTTTATATGAGAATACCTCACATTGTTCTGTTTGAACTCTGTCAAGTTTTTTCATGAGTGCATTGCCTGATGTCTTATAAATAGGATGGATTTGGGAAAGCGTGGAACCTCTCTTTAATTGCTAATATTGTTGAAGAAGAAGTCAATTCTCATAGTATTGACTTGGTAAGATTGTAATTCTAGTCCAGAACCATGTCCTGTGATGATTCTATGTCCCTATTGTCGAAGTCTAATTTTTCTATTGGATATTAGGTACTTACTTTTGATAGATATGGAGTTTCTGGTCATTGTAATCACCAAGATGTGTATGCTGGGGTAAGGTAAAGTAATTCTTACCTCCAACTAAATTTGTCAAATTATATATTAACTTATCATATAACATTTTAGATTAAATTCAGTAGTTGGAGGCAAAAATGTTCCTTCTATTCCATATGCGAAATATGGCCTTCTATGTGCATTGCAGATAGAAAAGGCTAAAATTCAGTACTCAGTAGTTGGGGGCAGCAATGTTCCTTTTATTTCATACACACTAAACTATGGGCCTCTATGATTTTCTTCTCCTGATAATCATTATTTTCTTGCTTGCTTATGTGTCTCAAGTTTGCATGTCCTTAGTAGTTGATGGTTATGACATGTAAGGCTGATACTTTCTATATTGTTGCAGAAAGCTAATGCTTGATTCTCAACGAAAAATCGAAGCATGGGAACTGGTATGTTTACATTTCCTGTGACTAGTTCCTTTTGGATGTCAAGCTCTTTATTAAGAATTTGTACGTATTTTGTAGACAAGTAAATTGCAAATTCCACAATATTGAATGTCCTCAAAAGGATTTTCCTTGAGTTGTCATTAAATTTTTTATTTATGCAACCTTAATGGAAAACTACAATTTCCCTAAGTCAAGGACTTGGGAGAAAGAAATGAACATATCCACAATAGGTTGAAGCAATTCTAGTAAGAAACGATATTAATCTTGAATGTGAACTTTTAAGGTAGAGTCGTCTAATGTTAGTTTCATTTAACTTAGGACTTTATATGCAATGTATGAGCTAGACCATTTAGTACTCAGGGTGTGGAGATCTGAAGGATGACCAACATTCAATGCTTACTTGCTTTGGTGACTTGTTTAACCAGTGTGTTTCTATAGAGCTGAACATGAATACTGATGTGAATCAGTAGCTAATATACTGTAAATGGGGGTGGATTTAGAATATAAAATTATAAATTAGCAAATGGATGGAGTATTTAACATTGATGATAGGAAGAACGCATAATAGTATCTACTTTGTGATTTCGCACTTATTTTACAACCTTTGTTGTATCATCAGGTCAGTACCAACATACTGCGCAAGTATAGTGGACCTGTGGATGTATGGTTGTCCACCTTATTCGCCACGACCCATCAAAGTAGAGACGTCTGCTTTGTTTTAAACGAGCACCCGCTTAAAAGTGTTCATGCTATGGAACAACATATGAGCCAATGGGTCTGGTAGGTACACCAATTCTTACTATATGTTGAATAAAGTTGGATATGTTAAGCAACTTAGTTTGTTGGCGGATTATTGACTCAGCTATGTTTTTTATGCTTCCATTGGCTCTATACTGTGCAGGTTCCGCAAGCTGTTTGTGTTGTTCTCAAGTTATACATATATGAATACTCTTCAGAAGATCAAGACAGCTTGATTTTCAAGGTGATTTATAATACATTAATGCATTAAATGTGCAATCTATATCTTGTCTTTATCATTGTTAGAATCCAAATTGTTCACTTATATATCCATGGAATGCTAAATAAGCCATGGCATTAGTTTTATGTTTGGTATAATTTTTTACATTTTTGGTAGAATAAATCATGCATCTACTTGAATTTGGGCATATAGACTGATAATTGACATGAGTAACGATACATCATATCTTTAAGAGCACTCATAAATTGATAAGAAGTTAAGAACATATAGTTTGGATCAAAACAATCTCCTAAAGGTTGTAACGAGCCACAGTTCATCGAAAGGCAAAAAAACAAATTAATTCCACACAACCAGAGCACCAAAACTCTTTTAAGAGCACCCATATCATATGATTTACATACTAGGGCTTCCGATATCCGCGAGCATCATGGTTTCCTGGAAATCATAGTATGATCCGTGAAGAGGCCTATGGCGCCTGAAGCGGGCATAGTCGTGATTAGACTCTGCCAACGGAGTTAACACGAAATGGCCGCAGTAAATATCATCATCCTCAGCATTAGATGTAAGTCTAGTCCATGTGGCGGATCCACCTTTCTCATCCTCTTGCATCGTCCACAACTGGCGAATGTCGTCGCCAGGTACTGGTAGTTTTTCAATAAGCACAAGCTGTGAGCCTAATATCAAAAGCATGTGGGGAACAATCTGATTCGAAACTAGTCGCGGAGGGAGATCCACGGTTGTGAATTCCTCTCGCGCGCAGTCGAATAGCAGCAGCCGCCCAAAGAGCGCCTCGGCTTCGTAGTATGTTGCTTGGGTAATGATCCAGTAAATGGTTCCGTTGAGGAAACAGCCGGCCCATTGGGTGCACCCCAACGGAGCCAAACTCGACCCGAGTAGCGTGCTTGGGCGGTCCATCCTCCATGCGCCGTCTCGAACCGAGAGCATGTCGTAGTGGCCCTCCAAATGACTCCTCACAACCTTGAAATCATTGGTTCGGGGGTCGAACCCGACCCCAAAGAGTTCGGGGAACGTATTTCGCAAGCTCGGGAGGCTCGGGATGACAAAATGTTTGCGGATCACCGGGTTGCAGAGAGCCACCAAGGGGCTTTTTATCCTTGATGCCGTGTAATAAAGCAGCACGACTATGCCGTGGACAATGCCAGGGTAACGGGTGATGGGATTGTATGAAGGAATTTGGGGAAAGAAGCTGTCGGTATCCGGCCCTTCTCCTCCTCCTCCACGGCGGATACGACAGGAGAATGAGAGACCGGCGCTGAAGAATTCAAGCCTACTGGCGATAGCGGTGGGTTGATGGATCTTGACAAAGGCCGACGACGAGATCAGAGCCTTCCATGACTTGCAAATGGATTGGAGTTGAACCAACTTTTTCACTGGCAAACTCTTGAGTACGTCTGGCCATAAGTCTTCCGGTATGATCTTTTCATCAGTTGACATCCTTGACCGGCGACACCGAAGAGGGTAGATCGAAAATTTCCTTCTATATAGAAGATGCAAGGTTACTTGACCGTGACCAAACCCTAGTATTTTTTAGAAGAAAATAAATACTATATACTGTATGTTTTAATTTAATTTGGAAGGAAAGGAAATATATCTGTTTGAATATATTTTAGGTTGATAGACTTAAAAGTCTCCTAATTTGAATAGATTAGATATTATTTAAAAAAAAAAACTTGAAATCCGCAATTTTCTATTTGCTCTGATGGTGTGGGATTGGTGAAAAGTTGGTTGAGGTGCAATCCGTTTGCAAGAAAGAGTTATGGAAGGCTCTGATCTCCTCATCGGCCTTTGTCAAGATCCATCAATCCACCACCATCGCCAGCAAGCTCGAATTCTTCAACGTTGGTCCTCTCGTGCTCGTGTCGTGTCCTCCACCATGAAAGGCTCACATTTACTACACCTCTAGCGTTGCCCCCAAATCCCTTCATACGATCCCGCATTCCCGCCCCTGGTGGTACCCGGTATTGTCCATGGTGTAGTCATGCTTTTTTACATGGCGGCGGCGACAAAGGAGCCCGTGGTGGCTACCTGGAACCCTGCCATCCTGAGCCCGCGGATGGCAAATTCCGATATCATGGCGGTGGATTGATGGATCTTGACAAAGGTCGACGACGAGACCAGGGCTTTCCATTACTTGCAAACGGATGGCACCTGTACCAACTTTTTTCACCGGCAAACTCTTGAGTATTGTCTGGCCATAAGTCTTCCGGTATGATCTTTTCGTCAGTTGATGACGACGACGGCCACATCCTTGACCGGAGGGTAATCCCACGCCATCAGGAGCAAATCGAAAGCTTCCTTCTATATAGAAGATTCAAGGTTTTCTACAATCCGGTACGAAACTATTTAATCTCTCCCCAACTATGGGGAGATTGTAATAAGATCATTTAAAGTCTAATGACAAGTAAGCAAACGAGTTAACCGTAGAAAACAAGCCAGAAACCGAAACAAGATCTATCACATAATAAATCCCAGTTCAGAAGAAGGAATATGATAAATAACAAGATCCATCACAAACAATCTAACTATGCACGATCCTTGAATTGCTGAACTTGTGAAACAGACTTTCAAACCCAACGGCTAGTTTGACAGATGATCAAGCTTGATCACTTTCAACACTCAGGTCCTCAGTTGGTGTCCTGCAACAAAATATTAAAAGTGAATTGTCAGTTCATAACTGGTAGATAAGTCACTAACAAAATAAGGTGTCAATGAGCAGAGAGACCATACAAACCCTTATAAAGTTGATATTATTGCAGGCCATGGGGATGAACCTGTTGAGAAAGATTGGCAGACCCAATTCTTGACATTGAGAATAATTTGCTTCATTAGAAATGTCTAGTTATTTGGTATTATAAATATGATTTCCTAATTTATTTGGTTAAGAGTTGGGCCATTGAGGAAGCCCATCATGGTGCTCTGGCCCGTAGCCTATGATAATCCAGCTGAGCTGTTTTACAGAGAAAAGATCCGACCCGAGTTTGTTCGGGCTCCGCGTGTCACTATACTTGAAAACCCTTGTGTGCCCATATATAAAGGCTGTTGTTTGTTGGAGAGCTGCTGAAGAATTCATTACAGTCTGCTTGCTGGTGTACTCGAAGGGTGGTTGTGATCGCTACAGCAGAGAGGGAAGCTTGTTTCACTCGTCTTCTACCTTTCCTAGATCTGCACAGGGGTTTGTTGTTCCTTTTGAGATCTTGCCTTTGATTCTTTTGCCTTGTATTGATTGGTCTAAATCACTTGATTACTCTCTTGTAAAGACATTTGCCTATAGTGGAATTTGGCCTTCTGTCTTGTGTTCTTTTCGATTTGTGTTTGTATGAGTTTGGATTTAATATCTCGTTTTGCTTCCACTGAGATCCGTTCCACAAGAACTTATTGGTCAATAAGTTGTAGAGCCTGGAAATTGAGTTTACCTGTGTGGTAAGGTGAGGGTTAGAGACTTTTTCTTCTAATATAATATCTAGTCCATCCTCTTTCTTTGATGGTTGCTGAGGTTTGTGAGTGGGAATTAGCCATTGTCTCGAAGTAGAGCATCGTCCTGTCCATTGATATTTAGTGAAATCTAATCTGCTCTTTCTTTAGAGTGGACTACTATGTCATGATCATGAACCTGCAGAACTCTTATTTTGTTCAAGTAAAAATGACAGAACATCTGACTTGTGCTTTGTGTTGTACTTTGATTAGCCATCTACCTTAGGTGCTTTGTGTTGTACTTTCAACTTTGAATCACTACTAAAGAATATCTAGTTGATCATTCCTTTGTTTTTCGTCCTTTTCATTTACCTTCACCATTTGTTAATCACTTAGTTTACACATCAAAACTTTCGTTCTTTTCTTTATATGAGACTGAAGTGTTTAGAATATTATATCATGGGCTTCATGGCACGCCTTTTGTTTCAAGTTTTACATATGGTGAGCATCTGATACATGGTTTAATGTGCTGTTGCAGATGTTGTTGGATTAGAAATAGGCTTTTTGGCTATATAATTTACTCTATATAACATATCAATTATGAACTTATGATCAATTTATGATTGGAATTTGAAAATTTCAGCAGCTTTTTATGCCACCCGAAAAAACACCGATCCGGGTTTTTTCGGGTGAAAACCATCGGGTTTTTTACTGGGTCGGGTGGTCAAAGTAGTCCACCCTTACCCGACCCATTGTCATACCTAATGGCCAAGAGTGCAAGCAAACCCATTCCACAATGTATGTACGCGGGACCTCCGCCAGAGTTGGAATTTTGAACGGGCAAAGTGCCCGCATCATGAACCGGCTACTCTGGCTGTACGTAGCCTCCCAGCCAACGGAGGCTACGATAACAACTACCTACTTGTTTTTTTGTAATGATGAATTAGGCTTGAAGTCCCTATGTTTACACGTGGGAGTGAAACTTCACAATTATCCCTATCACGGGTGAGGTTAGAATTGGCGAGGATAGAGAGCTGTATGGTGGACTGCAGAAGACCAAGCTCGCGTACGGAAATGAGCTATGGTGGGCGGCCAGTTTCAACTTCAAGCATTCGGAGGTGAGGGACAACACTGCAGTATTGGTGATTGTACGCCAACATGACTCTCACCTCCGAAGGCTTGAAGTTGAAACGGGCCGCCCACCATGGCTCGTTTCCGTACGTGAGGTTGGTCTTTTGCTGTCCGCCATACAACTCTCTAGCCTCCCCAATTCTTGTCTCCACCATAGTAGGTATAATTGTTAAGTTCACTCCCTCGTGTAAGGATAAGGCCTTCAAGCGTAGTACATCACTACACAAAAAAACAATTAGAGTTAGTAGTTATTGTAGCCTCCGTTGACTGGGAGACTACGTACGGAGGGAGCGGCCGGTTCATGATGCGTGCACTTTGCCCGTTCAAGATTTCCAACTCTGGTTGAGGTCCCGCGTACATATGCTGTGGAACGGGTTTGCTTGCACTCTTGGCCATAATCATCTCTAGGTTTATTCTTTTCTTTGAAACTTAATTTATACATGTTAATTTCTTTGACGCCTGATCGAAACAACTTTCTTACCATGCATGATAGAAGATATTAAATTGCTTAGTGATATCAACTTTATACATGTTTCTTTGAACATTTAGAAGGCTGCACAAATGTTATATCAACTTTATTAAGGTTTGTATGGTATCTCTGCTCGTGGACACCTTATTTTGTCAATGATTTATCTATAGTGTTGTGATAGGATGAACTCGTAACATATGCGAGTTATGATCTGACAATTCTCTTTTAATATTTTGTCTCGTGACACCAACCTGAGTGTTGACAGTGATGAAGCTTGATGATCTGTCAATCTAGCTGTTGGGTTTGAAAGTCTGTTTCAGAAGTTCAGCAATTCTAAGGATCGTGCATAGTTAGATTGTTTGTGATAGATCTTTTTATTTATCATATCCCTTCTTGTGAACTCGGAGTTATTATGTGATGGATCTTGTTTCAGTTTCTGGTTTGTTTTCTAGGGTTAACTCGTTTGCTTGCTTGTCATTAGACTTTCAATGATCTTATTACAATCTCCAGCTAAAACAAGGTTATCTACTAGTACCCAATTTGATGCGGAGAAATTTGGACGGACTAGACTTGCTACATCCATGCCGAGGATGAAATTTCCTCTGGTTGTTTCTTGTTAACTCCGTTGGCGGAGCCTAATCAAGATTACGTCTGGTTCATGCTCATTCGGATTCATTGCGATTTGTACTATGATTAACAGGAAACCATGATGCTCGCCGATATCGGAAGCCTTGATGCATGAATCTTAGGGTGACGAGCAACTCATTTTTTATGCCTTTCTTAGACATGTATTATATCTTTGGTACAATGGTTTTGTAATCTCAATTTGTTATTAAAGTAATTTCGATCAAAGTATTGCCGTATGTGTGCTCTTAAAACAGTTTTTGTATCTTGCTTACAAATGTCTAGTTCAGATCATCTACATCCTACGATGCAACCTATTATGTTCCACTATATCATCAAATAATGATAAAAAAAATATATATTTATATTCTAAATGCTTCTTCTCATATATTTATAAAATTTTATCATACAAATTTCTAACCAATATTTTTAAAAGTTAAAAAAACCGCTTATTTAACAATTTTTATTGTAGAAAATAAAAATAATGACTTTTTAATCACAAATTTCTATAAATATGTAAGAATAAGTATTTAGAATGTAAATATATTTTTTAAATTTTTTATCATTATTTAATAATTTAAATAATTAAATAGAGTATAGTGGATAAATGTCATGGCTTATTTTGCATTTCATGAATATAAAAGTGCAATTTGGATCTTAACAATGGTGAAGACATGGCCCAATTAGTTGCCTTCATGGGCCTAATCAGAAAAGGCCCAATTAGTTGGGCCATTACAAATTTGGTTCACTGGATCATTGTTGACTTTCTCAAACCAAATAACTCTGTCAAAACATGTTGTTGCCTTTTTTTTCCCTACATATAATTCCACAAGAGTCAAGACAACAAAGCTTCACTTTCACTGTAAAAACAGTCTTTGTAAAATTTGAACACCGTCAATTTTTCTTAGGCAAATATAACACTAACACTTGCAATTGGTCTTATAATTCCACAAGTCAGACCATTTGGCTCATTTTGATTTGTGTATGTGGCTTGGTGTTAAATTTCATTGAATTCCAATTTATTTTTTTTATTTCCAATTACACACCTTATGGACACTTTACTGTTTTATGAATAGCTTAGTGCCTTAGTAAGCTCACCATCAATCTGATTTTGACATTGACTTTTACCAACAAGTTATATCTTACACATAGCTTCATTTATTTTGAAAAATATGTTTCATTCCACCACATGTACATTTCCAAATGTAATGGACTCATAAAGGAGTCAAACAAACTGCAAAAGCAAGATCCCACTTTTATGTTGTTTCCTTCCAATTCATCTACATTTTTGCCATGTAGGCTTGCTTGATCAACCAGCAAAGTAAGTAGTTCACATATTTGTAAAACTTGATGTAGTTCAAATCTTTATACTACTGTCTAGGATCTTTTTTGTCTTCACATATCCATTAATAATATCCGCTCAAGCTTGTTTCCAACGACAAGGTATCTCAAATAACGTCTTCATGCATCTAGTCAAGTGATTAAGCCTCCAAGGATAATATTCAGAAGTCTTCGGTTCAACTCTTATGTGCAGTGCCCTTCACCAAAGATTTTTTTTATCTCAAATAACAAACTACAATAGAGAAAAAACTAAACATGGAGCCTTTTCTTGTGAAAGTGATCAAGCCCTTTGAAGAATCTCTAGGGTTGTTCGTAGGTCAAACCCAACCAAACAGAAAACCAAACTTGTAAAAACCTAGTGTTAAAAAATGATTAAATTTAGTTCTTTTTTATTCGGGTCGGTTCAAAATGAACGGATTATTGACGCTATTTTATAAAAAAAAAATTCTAAAAAATGAAAACCGAAAATTAAAATGTTAACATGCCTTGAATTTGTTACTGACCGGTACTGACCAGGGTTTCAGGGGCGAAGCCCCCTAGCAGGGGGTTTAGGAGCAGTATCACCCTACTAAAACAGTATGTTATGCTTCCTATTAGCGGACCTATTGTGATCTTTTTGGGGCTTACGAGTTACGACTCATTATCTTATTAGGTTTTTATAAGTCGTTATATATACACAGATACACTCATGAAACACATTATTATTGTAAGCTCTCTTCGCCTCCATAATAAGAACTCAATTTTTCTGTCCCTAAAATCTCAGATTGTTCTCGTTACAACACAAAGAAATTTCCCCTAGATTCGATTTTTGTCGATTTAGTTCGATCATTTTCGGTTTTAACCTACCCATGTACAAACCCTACTACTATTCTTTCAGGCAAAGACTTCATTTCTGATTGATGTCTCATGACAGATGTTATACCATGGTAACATTAAGGTATGAGCTTCTTCAAGAAGCCCCCTTGACACTTATTTTCACTTTTCCAGGTACCTTTATTTTTGCTAATTTATTAAAGTAACAAACTTTTGATTAGATTGAGCCTATCCTGTGTATCATCAATACTATCAACTCTCGATCTTGGTATAATAATCAATTAGATGACCAACATTGTCGGCAAATCCGCATTACTAATGGATCAAAATTTAACATCATTATTTTGATGAAATACACTATACTATATTTAATTTGTTGAACAGAAGTTCACTATTCCATATATTGCGTTACTGTTCAAAGAATAATAGGAATCATGTGTAATGTCCACTTCTAGGCCTGAACAAATCAAATGACTTGGATATATGATCAACAACAACGATATCTACCCAGTTGGATCTCGGTGTGAGCGGAATCTGGGGGACTTGGATATATGATCAATGCGTGAAAAATCTTTGCATAAGTCTAGATTTAATTTGTTCACGGTTGTTTCCCAAGATTTTGTCTGGTGTATTTTTCTCAATTGTCGTCTTCTGTTATCTATTTTTAACGCTGCATATTTTTGGCTCCTCCGATAACTCTCCAGTTTCGGTTTCAATACTCTTTTTCAATCAAGTACTTTTTTTAATTTTCTTATCGAGTTGTATGCTTACGTAGGATGTCAATTTTCTCATGTCGATTTGTCCGATTGTCAGTTTATTCAGTCTTTCGATCTATCAAGTTTCTTTAGTACATTAAATTTTTAAAAAAAACTCCACCACTTTTTTCAGTTGCTATTGTAAAATTTGGGTAATTGGCATTTTTTATGCTTTCTTTTTCCTAATTCCTTTGCCTTTCAAAACATGCTCTTGTTTCAACATCTTTGGGCAGTGCTTTTGTAAATTGTGTTTGGCGTAAAGGCCAATCAAGCCCTTTATTTTTATTTTTTTTGCAATATTTTTGTCCTAATTAAGCAAATTAGAGGGGCTCTTAAACCCAGAAAGCTGTGAAATTTGTCAAAAGCTTGGAGACAAGAAGAGTGCATATTGCACTGTTTTCACATATCTTTTCACTCTCTTTTTCTGCATTCTTCTTACCCTTTTGGCCCCCCAAACGATGCGTTTTGATGGGCATTGGAGAGTATATTTGTACCTGAAGTAAAATCCAGAATCCAGATTGAATAAAAAAAGTAGAATACTTAGGATCCGTTTGATACCTAAGTATTTATCGGTGTTGAAGTTTATGATAATGACGGTGATAAAATTTATGGTTGTTGATGTTGAAATTAGGTGTTAAAATTATGTATAAAATTGGGTATTTATTTGATAATATTTTTCAAATAAACTAAGGGTTGTTGGGTAAAGACTTGCTTATGGGTATTAATTTTTTTTGGGAAATTAGAAAAAAGTCCATGTAATAAAAACAAAATAAAAACAAAAATAAAATATCATAACCCTAAAAAAAGTTTAAAAAGAAACGATAAACTAGTCCAATAAATCTGATAAAATTAGAGTGTTGATTTTCTTTTAAACTCGAAATAATTCTAATAAATATGATAAGTGTTCATATATTGTCCAACACATGAAATTAAGCTTATTTTTCCCAAAAATGTGATAAGTTTTATAAGCTTAACATAAGGAGGACGCCAAAGGCACTCTCAATAGAATGTATATTTTTTTTTCTCTTTTCATCATAGCCCACCTGATTTTAGTAAGTTTTGTTTCCCCTTTTTTATTTTTTATTTATTTTGTATTTAAGAGGAAAAAAGCAGCAAAAGCTAGTGTGTAAATTCTGAGGATCTGTATGAAAGAAAAATGGATCTTGAAGACTTGGGTTCTGGATTTGGGTCTCATAAGCTGGCTTTGCTTTTCTGGGACATTTTCTGCTTAAACTTGCATTCTAATAAACAATCATTATTCATTATACCCTTTTTTAATCCATAATCACGGGCTCAAATTATATCACAAACACAAATATCACGAGCCCAAATCATTTCAGTTCTGTTTCAATGTACTAGTGAAAATGAAATGTTAGCTTTAAATTCCTTTAATTGGCTGGCTAAGTTAAACACAAAATTATCTTGTGTTGTACTACTATTAACTTGTACTATTTTATTCAATTTTTTTAAAGTAAAAGGAAGCTGGAATTTTATTTTAATTTATGGGGGTTGGAGCGTAGCCTACAAGTCAAAATAGTCAGACTAATAATTAATGTGTGCACATGTTTGCCTTCTGAATTTGGGGTGAAGTAAATATGCAAGGAATTAATTAAAAGGAGAGCCCTGTGTGTATGTGTGTGGCCTCCATACATTTAATTTACCTCCTATTTATTTATATTAAAATAAAATAAAATTGATTATTCTCCTACTACTATATGGCTACTCCTACTTTGTCCCCTCCTTTCGAAAGAATTATCAAATGCAGTACGTACGTAGTATATTGTTTATACCCTGTGGAAATGAAAATAATTATGTACAAACATTTTGGAATTTTTGAAATGGTTGTTGTTGTGTTTAGACAAATATTTAATTTAGTGAGTATCATGGATGGATGACCAAGAATTTAATCATCTCTTTGATTGGATCTTTCTCACTACTCAAAATAATTGAAACGAATAGACATGTAGCTTGAAATACTCTGAAACATTGTATGTGATGGGTCCAAATAGGGAAATAAAATAATAAAGGGGAGAAGGAATATTTTTTTCTACTTACTTCTCAACAAAATATCTAATATACAGAGTAATAATTAATTCCTAAGAAGAAAAGTATAAATTTTTAGAAAATAAGTTTAAATAAAGGTTCTTAATCTATGCAATTATGACATAGGTTTGAAAAATCGATAAAATAAAATGACTTAGATTTCGTTCAACAATGTTCTTCTAATAAGCTTATAGAATTTATGACGTTTATAGAGAAAAATAAATCTTGTTTCACATGTTTGGCAATATATATATCAAGACTATGGAAGCTTAGACGATTTTTCGAACTTATATCGAGCTCAAAAAATAATAAGCACTCTCAAATTTAGCGAACTTATCAAAGTAGTTTATCATTTCTCTTTCTTTATTTTCTCCAAAAAATACATTGATAAACAACTCTATGTCCAACACTATAATTTATATTAAAAATAAGTACTCAATTTCATTACCTAATCTTATTATCATCATAAGCTTCAATACCTAGCCTATAAGTATTCATGTGCACTAAAATATTGGCAAATAGACACGAAAGGAAGGCTATATTTAGACATGTGAAGAAGCTTTAGGCGAATAAAAATGTACCTATTTAGAATATTATGCACTAATTAATTGCAATTATTTATCAATTGGATAATGGTCTTCTCCATCATTTGAAAGTGAGGAATCAAATCCTTAAGTTATAATATCTCCTCATAAATTATTCCATGGGTATTTTCCAAAAGGTGTACATCGGTCCAAAAATGGAAGGATATAATGGAGATCGATTGACCCTTTATAAAAATGATGTTGACAATAAATTTGCATCATCGATCTTATAATAGATTGAAATTGCACCCTACACATGAAGTGGATGTGTCACGTGTAGACTGTAGTATTCACTATAGAGTGAAATGAAGCCTCTAAAACTTAATTCTGAGGCAACTAACAATTGTGCATTGCATAGGATTCCTACAGCATCCATTCACACAATAGCTTCGATCCACTAGCTAGCTTGATTTGATCATAAATCATATGTTGTGGTCACAAATCACACATTTTTTGGTGTATATATATAGACAATATAGTCATATGGTTATATGTTATGTTGATGAAAATAGATTTAGGTATTTCATTTGGTTAACTAAGTGGATCAATATGACACCACATGTTATTAGGATTTGAAACTCCTTATCTAAATATTGTTATTTATATATGTACTAGAATATAGGTTGGAAAAAATCCGTATATAAAATCAGTTACTAAAATAATCTAAATAATCACCATAAAAACCTAACCTACCTTAAAAAACATGTTGAAATTACAAATATATAATTTTTTTTATTTCATTTACTTTTTATGGGCCACTAGTAGGTTATAATTTATAGCTTAAGGAGATTATCTTTCATATAGTTTTCTACACTTTCTTGATTAAACAGTATTTATGTGAAAAATTAGGATTTTCAAAAGTGATTTTCTGTCATTTGTCTTTGTATTAATTGTCAAAGTATGTAGAGGAAAAAAGGTCATAATAGGGTTTTACTTTTGAAAAGAGTACACAGTAGGAATATAATAGTAATTAAAAATCATCAAAGATCAATGTATATAGACCTCGGATCCGGTTCAACGGAATACCGGTCGGAACCGTAACCAGTCAAAACTAGAACCGGAGAACCGGCGGTTCCAAACCGGGTGGAACCGCCGGTCCACCAATAAAAACATAAAAATAGCGTAACGCGGTCGCGGCCCAATTCAGAGGTAAAAAAATAGACTTTTTATTTTTTTAATATTTTCAGTTCCGAAACCGGGAGAAACCGGCTTCGGAATCGGGACCGAAGCCGGGGAACCAGCCCATGCCCGGTTTCGGTTCCATAGTTTCGAAGAACCGGAACCGTCGGTTTCGAAACCAAACCCGAGTCTAAATGTATATATCATAGGAAGATTCACACCACCTAAGTTAGCCTAAATCCCTAACCACCTTCAAATATAAAAATAAATCCCAAAACCTCTTAACAAAAAAAGAGCTAAGAATTGAATGAAAATTGCATTTACTCCAATCCAAATTAAATGTGTTTGTTCAAATTGCTATTAGTTGTTGCTAAGGAATTGGTGACCTTTTTCCCTTTCTCCATATCTTTCCCTACTCCACTAACTTATAAAACAAATCCACTGATTCATCATCTGCAAACTTTCCCATGTGATTGCACAGATTTGGAAGCATTAGATTGAGGAATGAAGAGCAATGCAATGCATATACTTATCTTGGGCCCCTCCAAAATTTCCTTACATCAATCATAAATTTACCATTAGGGTAAAATGTCTGTGTATTTTATATAGGTGCAATCATAAATAAAGCGGAAGCTTCGGTCTTCCGAGAGGCTATTCGTGAAGTTAGAAAAATTAAGAAATCTAAGGAAGGTTGAAATTGAAAGAGATAATCTTGAGGTAATTAATGTGATTAAAGTGATAATTTATTGTCCTTGGGAGATTGAGTTAATAATCTCCGACGTCCTTGTCTCTATTTCTGGAATTCACGGTATTTCAATTAATCACATTTTAAAAAAATGCAATGTTGTAGCCGATAAAATTGCTAAATTGGGTCACAGTCTCCCTACTGAGTATATTAAAACTCATCCAAAACTTTTGTTCTCATCTGCAAGAATGTCTAAGGACACCCTCTGTAAAAAAGCGCATCTTAATCCTTACCTAATAAAAAAAATGGATAGTATTATTTACAACTCAAATCCAATCTTAATTAGCTCTAAGTAGCATTAACATGTGTAGTGAGTGCATGCCCATGTTATATATCAAAATGCACTATACTTTTGCATTCTAGCTAGGTTGCACGTATGACATTGCATTTGCCCTCTTTGTACGTGCGTTAATTGGAGACAAAAGTTCATGTAGCTAGTAATTTGACCATTATTTCATGGCTATCGATCATCTTCCACCATACCAACTTTTTTTGTCAGAGATTTTATTTTAGGTAAATCATGTCATGCATTTCGGACCATCACCTTTTGTCTATGACAAATATCAACTCAATCGAAGGTGGCTCATCTAAGCATGCTTCTTAGAGTAGCTAGTGTTAATCCATAGTTAAAATGGATTCGTGATGGTCTTGTATACTTTTTGATGGAGAAAAGACTAGCTTGACGACGTTGTTCTGGGCGAAAAGTATCGAAATGCTTAAACGATCAAGATTTGGGTCACAATCGAAACTATTGAATGAAATTGGTTGGAGAGAATCAAAAGGTCAATCTTTTTCTATTGATCGTGAATCGTGATGAATATTCTCCTTGTTACAATTAAAATGGTGTTTTTCTATCATATTTTTTCGTATATGAAATTAAAACTCTCCTAGATGTCCCGTCCGCCTCCCCTTATTTCTGGCCTAAGGACAACCTCGAATAACTGTTCTTGTTGCCCCTCATTCGCAAATGCTTGGAGAGACCATTGTGGTCATTACGTGCTCCGCCTTTCCCGATCTTCTCTTGGTGACTATTGTCTTTCGTCACCATTTGCCTTGGTCAACGATATTCGAAGGGCCGCTGTTTCTTTCTAATAGGCTGATTATTAATGGGTCTTGATTCATGCGGGAGGAGGATCCAACAGACGTCATCTCAATGTCATCTGTCAAATAACATTCTTTCGCATGAGATCATAAATATTTGAATCAACAATAAGGGATTACCGCTATTTCTAAACATCGTCTTTGCAATGAAATCAGTGACATAATTGATTTCCTTGAATATATGTGAGATTTTAACTGAATATGTTGTTACAAAAATATACTTCGTATATAAGTAAATTATAGTATGCCATGAAACTTTTAAGTATTTTATAGGTAATCATGGTGAAAGTATATAGGTCAAATAAATTAAGCAATTTGGTAACTTTTTGACCAGCAACTATGTTAGCACGAGTTAAACCTATCAATTTATTAAAAACGGCATATAAATTTTGAAAACAACAAGATTGCCCATTTATGATTTGTAAGGATATGATAGTGAAATGCAACAAATTTATATTTTCGTAGTGGATAGATCTTTAAGAAAATGGAAGGTCTTGTCTTGGTTGACGCATGAAGATTTGAAGGTGAAAAAAAAGCTAGATGCTAGATGAAAAACAAAGAGCAATGTTTAACCACGATTCGACATTTAAAACTATATAAATGTGGACAAATGATTTTTGGATTTGAAAGAGAACAACAAAATAATGTGAATAATTTTTTTGAAAAACACAAACCCTTTGTGATCTTTGACTTCTCTGCCATATATGTCTGCCTTTTTGTTGTGATTAATATCCTCTTTTTAATGTGTACTTTTTACCCCTTTTTCTGTTATTTCAACTCTGTATAATGTTGAAATTTGGCTGTCATATAAATAGGTCTAGATCGAAATTGGCAAAAAAAGCTCTCTCTATATACAATTTTAAGTGTTAAATAAAAAAAATTCAATAATTTAATTATAGATTTTTTATATTAATAAATTTTTTAATTATTTTATCAAAATTTTAAATTTTTTAAAAGGATTATAGAACTTAATGAATAGAGTTTTTTTTAGAAACATAGAGATTTTAATAAATTTTATGAGAATAATACACCATACAAAGTAATATAATATGATATATAATGTCAACCTTTGGATATCTATGGTGTCTTTGGATCGCACCATTTAATGTAATTTATTAATTAATATTTTTTCTATTTTTCGAAACATGTCTTTTTAACCCAGTGCACATATATTAAGAAATGAGTTTTTTTTACCCAAATTACCCTTACAATTAGAAAAATGTGTACCCTTAACCCCTTCTAGAAAATTGTTAAGAGTAATTATTACTCATATAAAGTAAGGACATTCGACCAAAAAATATAAAGTAAGGACAAATTTGAAAAAAGATGGAAAAAATATTTAAGGGACATGTTATATTAAAAAAATGAACGAAAAGGACATGTTTTAATAAATAGATGAAGTATATTAAATTACATTAAATGTAGAATTTAATGTAAAATAATGCATTAACTTGAACATTCAAACGAACAAATAATTATAATCATCAATATACTCTTACTAAAGTCGAATCAATCTCTCTTAGTTGTCACTCATCTAGCTATGCCACATAGGCAAGTTTAATTGTTCATTTCCCTCTTTATCCCTAATTTTCTTTAGTATTTACATTTCCTACATATTATAATAGTAATATCCCATTTATCATTAGTACTTATCTTATTAAATAAAAAAATTAAAATCAATAAGCTATGTTATTGATAAGCATTTCATGGCTATTATAATGAATTACCTCATTTATATCTATTACTTAACATACTCAACTAATGAGTATGGAAATATTATTTAGTTTTTTCCATGTTTATTTTCCTGTATATTATAATAATATTATCTAATTCAAAAATTAAATCACATAAGCTATTAATTAAATAAATACTATAGTTTAATTATGTAACACCCCGACTTCCGTCGAGGCGCTACTGGGAAATAGACCTTACCAGGTACTATTATTTAGGTTGACAACTACACTGTAGGACCTTACAACTCGGGCACGACGAGAAAATCATAATAAAACATCCAACCTTTATTTAATAAAACTTAGAAAAACGTAATCATGCATGAATCCCCGAAATCATAAATGTTTCATTATGTCACAACGCCTACTGAACTGAACTATCCGAACAAGACAATAATAACCAAAACATAGTCCTATCTTTGTCTAACAAATATTTAAAATCAACATCCAACTAATAAATAAACTAATATAACTAATCCCACTATGACACGCGCTCTTTACCGCTCCGGCCCGCCATCTTGCCTCGGTTCCTGCACGGCTCCCTGATTCATACGTGGAACTGAAAAATGTTCCCCGAAGGGTCAGCGTCTAATCTACCAAGCTAGAAAGAATATGGAAACTGTAGAACGGTTTGAAATCAGTTATCTATAGTCAGCATACAAATCCACAACCGCAATCATAACTCTAAAGGCCAATACCTAAATTAGTTATATCAGTCACACAAGTCACATACGCATTCACAATCACAATCACACATCAATGAAATTCCTCCTTTGTCCACAATCCGACTTCCCGGGCGCTCATCACCGCGCCGAGTGCAGAGGCAGGCCCTCCCACTCCACTTCCCAATCTCCCTTCTAGCTCCGGGCTAAGCCTCCACTGGAGCGCTTGCCAAAAACACACAGATAATAATTTTCATTTGAAGGGGTACGATTTTCCCAGTCACACGGGTCAAAGTAGCCAACTCTTCCTCAACACCAGCTACAATGGGCCGTGTCGGAAACGGTACCAACACAGAGAAAACGTTCCAAAATAATTTCCGATAAAATACATTTAAAATCATTAACGCACACAACACACAAGGAGTTCAAAATAATTATAAAGGTATCCGGGACTAGTTCCCAAAACCCGTCCTACAATATCGATACGCAATCTAACAAGGGAGAAAAGAACCGATCAAGTCGAAAAATGACTTACCTCGAAATGACGGATCCTTAAAGATGATGGAAGTTAAGAGTGCAGGCGAAAGCGATTCCCTAGAAAAATATTACCATTGAATGCGTTCAGACTTTACTTATTCCGACTAGGTAACGAACCAAATAGGTAAGATTAATTACTCATAATATTAGAGCCTAGCTTAGATAACCCCATTAATTACGGAAAAAAAAAATAAAAGAGTAAAATATGTATACCCAATCTAGCCCACCATCCAAAGGATATAACTAATTCAACAGCCCGACCCAACAATTTTATGCATCTAATTATTTTGATCAAATTAAATCATTCCCATTAGTATTCAATCAGGAGCATAACTCGGACCCACCGAATAATTACAATTTGGAAACAATTCTAGTCCAATTGGATAAAATTGATCCAACTCTCCCAGCTCGTTTGCCTTATCAATTCTTTTGACCCAAATCGGCCTTGACCCGCTCGCAGGCCCCACCCCATCTTCTTCAACCTTGAGGACCCGAACCCCAAACATTCCAAATCTCTCTCTTCCGGCGACGGCTCTGCACAACCCTCCATCCCTTCGCCTCACCTCCGTTCCCTTTTTCCGACCCTCCACCAGTCCCAATTCCCCGCCTTCGTCTCTGTGTTCTTACCCCTGCCCGATGACAACGACGGAGAGCGATGACACCATCGCCGCCCCTGTTCGTGCCCCGCCGGCGTTCCCAAGCGGACACGAACCACCCGTCTCCGGCGACTCCCACTCAGTCCCGTCCCCCGTCCACCTTTTCCGATTGCCCCACACTCAGCGACTTAACCCAACACTCAGGTCCGCCCACGCAACAGTCGAAAAGGAAGAAAACAGAGGACAAGGGAACAAAATCTCACCGGAATTCTGGCCACCGAATCTACCGGCGAGAACGAAAATCACTGGTGGTGGTGCGATTGATTGGTGTCGGGCGTGAAATACAGTCTGAGGAATGAGAGGACAACGGTGGGAAAGAATTGTTAGATGACAACAGCAAGAAAAGAGGAAACGAAGGCTCGAACCATAGTCGTCTCTTGTCGGAGCTGCGAGCGGAAAACTTACCCGACCAGTTTGAGGATCGCCAAAGCTTGAATGGATCTCTGGCCTTCTATGAACAACAAGAGGAAAAGAATCTGCCTAAAAGCTTCGTTGAAACGAGCCCTTGGTTTTTATTCGAGGGTGGTCGGTTCAGTTAGGGTAAGGGAGATTTGGATAACTAATTTTCTGATTTGGATAAGTTTTCTAATTACTGATTTGGGTGGCATGATTTTTGGTTAAAAGAACATATTTTTCTTAGATAGAACTAAGATTACATATAATTATTTTAATTAATTATCCTATGGATAAACTGATTATTAACAATTATTCTAATTAGTTATCATATAGATAAACTAATTACTAACTAGGAGTTCACACGAATTATTAAATAGGTTTTACCTAATAAATACTCTTTTCCGACTTACGCGACCTAAAATAAATACGGATATTACAAATTATTTTTACATTCCCTACATATTATAATAATTTTCACTTGAAAGTTTTATTGAGAAAAATAATTATTTTCTCGAAAAAGTTTATGTAAAGTTCAATCGACGAGTAGTCGAGTAAGGTTCTTACATAAAAAAAATTCTTAAGTCAAAGTCGTGCATGGCACGACCGGGTCTTGCTAGTTTTATGTTATTGTTGCACTCACTCTTATTGCAATAAAATCATTAATCAACTCAATTGATGCTTTGTAAATATATGTACAAAGTAAAATTGCGGCGTTATTGACGGCGATTAGGTGACTCCAGTCAAGAAGATCGTCGGTGGAGGTGTGCAGAAGCTAGGAAGGGAATATGAACTGAACCGGATTACCGGACGGCCAGGGAGAATAAAAAGTAGCCAGGAAAACCCGGTTTTAGGTTTAAAAAATCGTTTTTTAATAAGAAAAAATTAGGTTGCAAACAGATTGGTCGGGCATCCTTATGGTTGAAGACACGGAATTTGGAATGGGTTTAAATTTAATCGACACTACACGAGCGGTGTAGAAAGGCAACTAAATTGGTCGTCTTGCTACATACATAGGATACATGTTGAATTTAAACTGTCTCAAATAACTTTAAAAAAATTCGTTAATAACACCATATTATTAATTAAAAAAAGAAAAAAGAGAACTAAAGTAGTTTTGATTTCTTTTGGCTGAAAATTGAACAACTTTATGAGATTTCACTTAAACCTACTCATTCAAACATTAAGAAAAAAATGTTCAGTGTTTTCGTACATCTAGTCAATCGGTTCGTATATCTAATCAAGGTCTTTGGTCGATTCTTATAGGCATTGTCCTTCACAAAATTAATTTTTTTAATTTTTGTATGATAAAATTGTTAATTTAAATCGTAGATACATTAGTAAGGAAAAGTTATTATAATTGGAATAATGAGGTAATAACATATGTTTATACATTATACACGTCTCACATTTCTACGAATTAGGGTTGTTCAAAATGCCCGATGACCCGTAATAACATATGTTTATACATTAAATATAATTTTTAAATATTTTTAACGGGTTATGGGTCGGGTCAACAGGTCAAATGGATCATTTCGACCAGGTTAAATGGTTCAATGACTGGACTTGTAAAATCCGTAATCCGATTTGACCCGTAACCTGTAGACCGGGTTACAGGTCGAGTAAGGTTGATAAGTTGAACAACCCTACTACGAATAGACATTTAAAGGCTAGCCCCTGCCGTAAGAGCATTGAGGTTTCCAACTTTTTGTGGTGTGAGGATGTTCTAGCTTAACTAGTTTATCTTTTGGATTTAAGTTGAGTTTGATTGATTAGCATTATTTTATATCCAGATTGAGTATTGTGTGATCTATTTAAGAGATTGACCTTCTATTATAAACAAACTTTTACCATCAAGAGAATTCAAACTTAAATCACTATTCATAATATCTATTATTTAGTAGCAGATTCAGGTTTGTTTGAGGAGAGGATCACACCTTAATAATTAGAGACGTCATTGTCGACTTATCACTCTTTTCTATTAGAATAGTCGTCTCACTTCATTATTTTAAAAACGCGTTATACTTTGAAGAAAGGCGATTTTATTTTTAATTGAAACCAATTTAGAATTTTTTTAAGATTTGTACACCATCAATTTTCAAATAATTGATACCTCAAATAAGAAAGTAATATTCCTAAATGATTTTTAATTTTTTTAAGAACTTTTCTTAATTTTAATTCATATAAAAATATACGATAGACAAATATTCATAAAAATATTTATAGTAAATAATTAAATATACAATGTTAGAAGAGAGGAGGGGTGACCACCCATTTTCGCCCCTCTTGACTTCATCAATAAAATATACTATAAAATATATAGAAGGATGGATTTTTTTTTAATAGGTGAAAATTAGGCAAATAAAATCAGCCTAGGGCATCTTTTCGGACGAGAGTTAGATATAGAAGGATGGATGGATATAGAGCTAAAATTCTTCGATGTTATTATGTCATATTCAATTAATTGAAAAACAATTGTAGAAGGATGGATTTTTTTTAATAGGTGAAAATTAGGCAAACAAAATCAGTCTAGGGCATCTTTTCGGACGAGAGTTAGATATAGAAGGATGGATGGATATAGAGCTAAAATTCTTCGATGTTATTATGTCATATTCAATTAATTGAAAAATAATTGTAGCCATATCTAGTTTAATGTAACAAAAGTATGAAGATTTTATGTTTAAATAACATTATGTCGTGTGAAATTTTATTAAAATATCTTAGAATGGGACTTCTATTTTATGATTTATTTCAAAAGAAAATCCATGTTATTTGTTTCGTAACGAATGAATGAAATGTCATCGAAAACAATTCGTTAAAAAACAAAAAAACGGCTATCTGATAAAGAAGATAATCTAATTGAGTTATAAACAAATTTAACGGTAAAAAATAAAGGAAATATATTTGTGAAACATGCTGAAATAGCTTTTCTAATCTTTCCCAAAAAAAAAATACGTTATAACGAAATAAGCACTCTAACCAATAAGCGTTACAAAAGTGATTATAATAAAATAATTTTTTCGTTGGTTTTAAAAGTATTCATGTAAAAACACGTGTAACAAGTATATTGACTCAAATTCAAAGAATGTTACTGGAATTAACATTTTATTTTTATAAAGTGGTTAAATATTGATCAAATCTAAACTTATATGGTACGAAACTATGGAAGATAATGAAACAATGGAGATTCAATTTGTGTTATGAATTATTCCAATCTCAAACAATCAATTGTTAAAAATGATGTCGAATATTTAGTCAAATGGTTAGAATTTTATAGTAGTACTATGATATTCATGTTTCGATTTTTATGTGGCCTTGTTTCACTTTCTATACAAAAGTCATTTCTATCTAAAAATTACTTTTAATACTCTTAAAATCCGTGCAACTCTCTCTACTTTTTACGTTTTTTAAGACACTAAAAATCACATTTCACCCAAAAATCCATTTCCACTCAAAGTGAAACACTTTGAAAACAAAATGTTGAAATTAAAGAACAAAGTACTTTCCAAACATTTAATATTATAAATTTAATTGCATTTCATCTATTATTGCTAAGGAAATTAAAGATAAAGAGTAAAATAAGAAGCATAATTTTCGTGGATTCCTTTCTTGCCTTTTTTAATTTTGATGCAATGTGTAACCGACGATATTATTGATATAATTGATGATATTTTGCGTGTTGAATGCCCACAGAAAAAGAGAAAACAAAACACAGAGGAGTCGCAGAAAACACATTTCACAGGATTTCAGGAGAAAATGCCAAATACAGTGGGCTTTTTTTTGTGTTTTGATTGTAAAAACTCAAAATAAAAATAAAAATAAAAATGGTAAGAAACCCTAAACAACACACCAAACCTTCAAAGCAAGAAGATCATTATCACCGGGGCCCAATCACATGGTACATGGGTTCAAACAGAATCAAGGCTAATTTATAAATCATTACCCACAAATTAGATATATTATCATAGAAAATCATCCAAAGCTTGGAAATTCATAAAATATTGACCAACCTTGTAATTTTGTTATTATATAGCCACCTACACAACCTTGAAATTCATAAAGGCTTATGAAATATTCATATAAATGGGTAGGTAGGAGACATCCCGACAAATTAAACATCTTATTAAGCGAAAAAGAAAGTGAAAACGATTCCTTCCATAATAGCGGACGAAATAAAAGCAACTAGAACCGAAAAAACGAGATTAAGAAAAAGAATACAATTGTCGTACTTATAGCAAAAGCGGTAACGTTTGGCCCCTTAAATTCAATATTGAGTATAACATTTGCAAGATACAACTCGACAAATTAAACATCTTATTAAGAGGAAAAGACATTGAACATGATTCCTTCCATATCAGCGGGAGAAATAAAAGCAATCTAAACCGGAAAAAACGAGATTGAAGAAGAACAATACAAGTGTCGTACTTCTAGGGAAAGCGGTGACGTTTTACACCTTAAATTCAATATTAAGTACAATATCTGCAAGATACAACCGGACAAATTAAACATCTTATTAAGAGAAAAAGAAAGTAAAGATAATTCCTTCCATAACACCGGGTGAAATAAAAGCAACCTAAACCGACAAACGAGATTGCAAAACAACAATACAAGTGTCGTACTTCTAGAGAAAGCGGTGACGTTTTGCACCTTAAATTCAATATTAAGTACAATATTTGCAAGATAAAACCCGACAAATTAAACATCTTATTAAGATGAAAAGAAAGTGTGAAGATTTGTTCCATAGCATCAGGCAAAATAGTAAGCAACCTAAATTGAAAAAACGAGATTGCGGAAGAACAACACAAGTGTCGTTCTTCTAGGGAAAGTGGTGACGTTGTGCACCTTAAATTCAATATTAAATACAAGATTTGTAAGATACAATCGGATAAATTAAACATCTTATTAAGCGGAAAGAAAGTGAAAACGATTCCTTCCATAACAACAGGTGAAATGAGAACAACCTAAACCGAAAAACGAAATTGGAGAAGAACAATACAAGCGTCACACTTCTAGAGAAACTAATGACGTTTTGCACGTTAAATCCAATAATAAGTACATTATTTTCAAGATACAACCCAACAAATTAAACATCTTATTAAGCAGAAAAGAAATTAAAAACGATTCCTTGCATAACGACAGGCGAAATTAAAATAACCTAAACCAAAAAAACGAGATTGGGAAAAAACAATACAAGCGTCGTGTTTCTAGCAAAGAGGTAACATATTGCAACTTAAATTCAATATTAAGTACAATATTTCTAAAACATTTTATAAAGGTTCTAAAACATAAAACAAAAAAAGTAGGCAATTTTTACAATATTCCATTTTATGAGTACTATTCTGAATATACTCATAATTCATGTGGATTTTTTGCATAATTTATCCAAAATCTCCAATTTTAAAATATTCGAATCCGAATAAAGTCCTAAAAGAAAAAGATGAAGAAAAAAACTACAATTTCATACCCAAAACAACTAAAAATTAATTACACCACTAAAAAAATGACTAAATAAAAAGGCCATATAGGGAACTGAGTCTCACAAAAAAAAATACATTTAGAAAGTTTAGCCTTGGAGCCTCTCTTCTTCTGCTCTGCTTCTTCTCACCACTCTCTGCTTTCTTTCATCTTCTTCCTCTTTCTCAGTCTTCAGCTTCACCTCATTTACCATCACTTTCCTCCTCTCTCTCTCTCTCTTTCTGCCCTGAAATAGAGGGATTTTAATGTCCACCCACCTCCTCTGAACAACCCATTAATTTGTTTTTCTCCTCAATTTCTAGCTCCAGAAGGTGGAGAAAGAAGCAGCTAAAATTCATGGCGTTTGTGCCCTGAAACTTTCGTCTTTCAGAAGAAAGCCAATTAGAATTTCTCCTCTTTTTAGCGGTTTCCTCTCAGATCTATCTTCTTCACCTGTTTTTTTTTTCCTTCTTATACCAACTTCCTCTGTTTTTTTAAAACTTAAATTTGCTTCTCTTTGTGTTCAATAAGAATGAGTAAGGAAGAGTTTTTGAAGATTCAGGTACCCAATTTCCTTCTCTCTTTATCTAATTTCAGACATTGATTTTTAATTTTTTGGGCTATTATCTTTCAGTTCTTGCTTTTTTGTGTGTTTTGACTGTTGGGTACTTACTTGTTGTTGTTGTTCATGCAGACCTGTGTTCTGAAAGTGAACATACATTGTGATGGCTGCAAATCCAAAGTCAAGAAAATCTTGCACAAAATTGATGGTTACCCACTTCCTCCAATCTTGATTCCTTGCTTGCTTTCTTGGTTTATCTTGAAATGACTGATTTTCTCTGCTTTTCAACAATTTCTTTTTGTTTTCCCTAAAGATTCTATCTTGATCTGGTTTGCTTCATGCTTTGGCTAATTCCTCAATTGGGTTATGGTGTTTAGGTGTTTACAAGACCAGCATAGACGCAGAGCAAGGCAAGGTGACTGTTTCAGGAAATGTAGACCCATCCACCATTATCAAGAAGCTCAACAAATCTGGTAAACATGCAGAGCTCTGGGGTGGCCAAAAGCCTCCTGTCAACAACAACAACAACAACAACAACAACAACAACAACAAAAACCAGATTGAGCTCAATGCCAAGATGAAGAACTTGCAATTAGACAATGGAAAAGGTGCTAGTGGTGGTGGTGGTAACAAGAACAACAACAACCAAAAGGGTGGTGGTGGAAATCCCCAAATCAGCCAGCCCAAAGGCGGTGGAGGCGGCGGCGGCGGAAACCCTCAGAATAACCAGCCCAAAGGCGGCGGAGGAAACCAGCCTAAAGGTGGTGGTGTTGGTGGTGGTGGAGGGATGCAACAGCTGAGCCCACAACAATTGCAAATGTTGCAACAGATGAAGGCTGGAATGCAAGATGGGGGGAAGCTTCCTCCACAATTTAAGGACATGAAGATGATGCCACCACCAGCTGGTTTCAACAATAATGGAGGCAAAGATCCGAAGTCTGTGAAATTCAGCCTTCCACCGGAGGATGAGGGGTTCAGTGACGATGAGTTTGGGGATGATGATGAGTTTGATGATGAAGATGATGAGTTTGATGACGATGAGTATGATGATGATGATGAGCTGGATGATGTGAATCCAACTAAGATGAAGCCGCCAGCTATGAGCATGCCCAACATGATGGGTAAAGGTGGACCTGGTGGTGGTGGTGGTGGTGGTGGTGGTGGGCCTCCGGGTGGTGGTGCTCCTGGTGGTGGTGGTGGTATGAATCCGCAGCAGCTTATGATGATGATGAATGGTCAGAATCCACGGATGATGAATCCTCAGATGATGATGAATGGTGGTCAAAATCCTCAGATGATGGGGATGAATGGTCAAAACCCTCAAATGATGATGAATAAGCCGAATCCTCAGATGATGATGAATCCCCAATTGCAGGGTAAGGGCGGTGGAGGCGGTGGAAATGGCGCTCCGGGTGGTGGTGGTGGTGGTGGTAAGAAAGGAGGTGGTGGTGGTGTTCCTGTTCAGATTCAGGGCGGTGGAAATGATGGTAAAAATGGTGGGGGCGGTAAAAAAGGTGGAGGAAACATGCCGGGTAATAATGGTGGTGGTGATAAAAAGAACGGCGGTGGGATGCCGCCTATGGAGGGTAAACACGGTGGAAATCAAATGCCGGGTGGTGGCGGCAAGAAGGGCGGTGGTGGTGGAAGCGGCGGAGGTAATAGTGGGTTGCAAAATATGGGCGGTGGAGGTGGTGGAGGAGGAATGAATCCGGCTATGAAACATCCCATGGGTGGAATGGGCGGCGGGCCGATGGGCCCGGGAGGCCCGATGGGTGGTGGTGGTGGTGGTCCCATGGGCCAGCCGATGCCGATGGCCCAAATGGCGAACATGCAAATGACCCAGATGGGCGGGATTCCGGCCGTCCATGGGATGCCGGCGTCCGCCGCCATCCATGGCGGTGTCGGGCCAGGAGGCCCGCCCGGGTACTATCCGGGCGGACCAGGCCCAGAAATGGGGCCCGGGCACCCGTACTACCAGCAATACATGGCTCAGATGATGATGAACCAGCAACGAGGAGGCGGTGGTGGAAACGACCAGTTTCAGGCGGCGCAGATGATGTACCCCCGTCCGCCGCCACCGGGGATGAGCTACATGCCGCCACCTCACTATCCGTACGGGCCGCCGCCGCCGTCGCACGGTGACCCCTACAACTACTTCAGTGACGAGAACACATCCAGCTGCAGTGTAATGTGATGGGCCGGGTCGACCGGGCCGGGCCGGGCCGAGTCAAGGGCTTCCTTTGACCGAGCGAGACAAGTTATACATGGTGTCTTACTTTTAGCTTCACTTTTTTTTTCCTTTTGTTTTTCAATTATAATTTCCCCTTTTTTTAGTGCCTAAGTTGAAAAAGACAGGAGGGCTAGCTTTAATTATCATAGGAATTAATTAAGTATCTTATAGATAAAAAAGAAGAGCTTATAATATGGAGCAAATCAACCATATGGACGATGAGGAAGGTGAGAGAGGGATTATGGCATTAAGACTCTTTTTAATGAGATGTTTATATGTGTTTATAATGTTGATGATGGGAAAGAAATAAGGTTTTTAAGCAATGAGGTTAAAGCCAAAAAAAAAAAAGAGTGATAGAGAGATAGAGATTGAACTAACCCATCATCTCATTTTGTCCATTAGCTTCCCTCTCATGGATGTCGACCCATCTCTTTTTTGTATAAAAATATCATAATGTTATATTTCAATTTTCTCCACATTCTAGTGTTTTGTGACATGAATATTATACTTTACTAGTATGAATATAAACATCTCGATGCTCCTTTGAGGTACTACAATATAATTCTAGGGAGGATTGTTAGGTATGATCTCTAGTACTTGTTAGGTGATGGATGGTAATTCCTTGTTCTTTATCCATATTAATTTGTTATAACCAATGGCGGATCCAGGATTATCTAGAAGGGGTGGATTTTGTACATATTGCTCCTCAGGTTCGATGATGGGACGGTTGCCTCCACCCGAACCCTCAAAATCCGCCCATGTGGTTCATATTCCTTTTTGTTTGATAATGAAAGGAATATGAACTAGTTTTCAGGATCTGATGTTAATAACCGAGGAAAAGGAATATGAACTAGTTTATTAACATCGAATCATTGTGTTTGGTTTAATCATGAAAGAATTTGATGTGCCAAATAAGTTTTGTCGATCAAGAGGCAGCAACAATTCGGTAGCTGGACAAGTCATCGAGAAAGCACGAACATAAAAACTCCAAACAAACTAAAGAAAAACATAACAGACAATCAATAGCTAACAAAACATGAAAGAACATGCACTACTAAAAACAACATTGTCAATGCGTTAGAAAAAATAAATCAACTTCACATCGAGTGTGCACAACAAACTACCATGACGTTGTCCTCACCTAAACGAGGCCACCATAATTTGGAAAGAAATAACAAAATGTGACTATAAAATTAGGAAAATCTATCATTTTTACAAGCTAAATTAAAAAGTCAGGGTAATATACTAATTTGCCATCACTTACATTCACTCAAAACATGCTCCATCATTATGGATCTAGTAAGACATAAGCCGTGATTCGAGATCATGTACAATTGTTGGCAAAAGTTAATGCATTTTGGTGTGTAAATGTGCATTTATTAATAGTTGTAAGTCTCCACAATTGCAAAATTTAGTGCAAGTAATATGAGTTATTATTGTGAAAGGGACAGTCACTGGTCATTACGCACTCTTCAGTCTCCTCAATATCATGGGCAATTGGCCATCATTGTTTTTTTTTCAAAAAAAAAAAGGGTGGTGGTGGGGTCTCTGAGTCTCACACCATTCACCAACCAAGAGGAATATAAATTGGGTCCCACTTTCACTTTATGAACGTTAGGTATTTGAATTAATTGAATCTTAATCATCTAATTGGATCCCGCTAATTAGTGAAGGAAATTAGGTCTTTAAGCCTTTTAATTTCATCAAGGTTTGTCCTTTTAGAATAGTGGATTTGAACCAATTAGCAAATTTCTTTTTTTTTTGTTTTTTTATAATGGATTCTATTTTTTATTTTTTTGAGTAGGTAAGAATTCGGTTTATCGGACAAGCCCGATACAACCGAGAGCCGTGTAAACGGCAGTTGAAACCGACTAGAGCAAGCAAAGCAAAACAACATCACGAAAGTAAGTACAACTCGCAAAAGAGGAAACTAGAACGTGAAGGGTAGTATGGAAAGTGAGGGGCTAAAGGGCAATGCTTTTAGCATTCGGGTCATAAACGAACAAATTAGGCTAGAAATTGATGGCATTGTATTTTTTCTATAAGAAACTATAACGATATATCATATAGGCTTGGTAGATCGAGAGTTCGATAAAATCAACAATCGAAAAAACTGATATGAAAATTATAAGAACATGTAAGAACTTTACAAAAGTAAAAGAGATTCAAACAAACGACAAAAAAAATACTAATAGAGCTCGAGAGAGGTGAACATGATCACGGGTCATCTCCATCTACGAAGTGCAAATAAACCACTTCGAAATTGCACCCATCTAAGTAAGGGATCTCCAAGAATGTTGAACATGATCATGACCTTAATCAGAATAACTCGCCCCTACCCAAAATCAACTCCTTAATCGCATAAAAGAATCCTTATTTCACCTCGTAAATAATCTGATTTTTATGTGATTCAAACAAGTGGTGCCTAATTAACCAATTTGATGTGCCACTGCGACACAACTTATAGGGATTGCCCATACTGATCGGATCGGATATATAGCCCAAAGCCAAGCCACCAAATAAATTTAAAACGAAAATTTTGAACCAAGCTTAACCTAAACAACTACTCAATAAGCTAGACCGACTTTAGTATGAATCTATATTACAAGATTGATATAATCATAGAACAAAACCACTTGTGAAATATCCATATAATCGTATGTATTTCAATGATTATCCCGGTAACCATACTTGACTAGGTTTATGATATGATCATTAGTCTTTGAAGACTTCTCCTATTCCTTGCGTAATAATATTGCAACACCATATTATCTTGTTTGCCTTATAATTATGGATCGTTCAATGCATGAATTGACTAGTTTGATGTGATGCTCAATTAAAAGAAACAATTTATCAATTTAATGCTATGCTACACTTGTCGTGAAACTACAAATATACGATAATAAATTGTGTGATAACGTGGACAAGGGGATACTCCATTCGTTCATGTAAACTTGTCGTTTTATATTTTGTCTCAAAAATTAATAAACGGTTTAATTTGATTAAATATCTTCGATCTTTTGTTTTAAGACCTTTCACCGTATATTGCAATTTTTGTGAATTTTATTAATTAGTATGGAAGGTGCGATTTTAATTAGTTGAGAATTCGAGATTCTCCGAAGTGGGAAAGACTTGTTGATATGTGAGGTGTCGGTCGTTGATTGGTGGAGTGTGAGATTTGTGATGTGTTGTGTTGTCATTGATGGAACGTGTGGTTGACGTGACTTGTATCACAAGTCAATGGGTTTAGCCTGAGACATCGTCGATCATCATCGTTGGTTGCCTGCGACTTCATTTGCCATTCAATCAACCCACTGACTAGACATGGTGGTCGATTGTTATGTCAAATGTGCAAGTTAATTGTTTAAACTTCAGCTTCGGGGTAGTTTCACTTGATCTTGGACTCTTATGTTCTTAATTGATTATACGCGATATTTGTATACTGATGAAACAGTTTTGTCCAATTAAACGTTCTTTTAGACGAGAAGATCGATGTTCGTGCATTTGTGTAGGGTGGTTGTTTTTATAAATATCATCATGTCGCGATGTAAGTTTCGAGCTTGCATATACCACGTTTCCTTGATTTCTTCTCCTACTTAATTAGATCATCTCTTTTTATCGTTTAACGATCAAATTATTCGTGTTCAATCAAAACCATATTCTACATACGTGTAAATATAAACCTTCTGTAGGATCGATGTTAGTCTAAGACAGTCGGAAACTGTTCCAGTGACAGTTCCGTTACGCAGCGGAGTAATATAGAACAAGACTAAAATAGGAATTTAAAGCTTGGACACAGTTCCTTATAGAGGAACCTCTTTAGCCAACTAGCTAAAGAGTAAACCTCTACCTCCCTTGGAGGATTTTGAACACGCACTATATTCTATTGATATATCTCAGGATCTACAATTCAAAGTCGAACTTCTCTATTGCTTGCAATCCCACTCACAAACAATACTAACGACTAAGACATAATAGTTCCTAGATCTAAACACAAATGAATATAGAGAGTGAACCTTCTCGTTCCTGTGCAGTTCCCTTTAGCACAGGAACCACCTTCTTCAAGCTGATGAAGAACTTCACGCAGTCTTCATCACTTGATCTTTCCTTCCTTGAACTTCTGGTTTGGATATCTTCTATGAATCAGCTCGGGCTCTCGATCTCTTTCTTTCCTTTTGTAGATCTGGTTTTCAGATGTGCGAGAGCTCAATTAGACCTAGCGGCGTCGCATTCCTTTTATAGAGTTTCCATTTTTAGTTCTGACGTCTTTGCCCTTATTGTCTTGGGGAGTACGACACTATTCAAAAAGACTAGCGTACCCTTCTTCATCTTTATTCATTCGGAGCTTTGGCTTGCCGCCCAAGACAATAGTAAAAAGTCTCTCTTGTCCTTTTCATCACTTGCCACGTACACAGGTGTTTTGATGGGGAACGTTTCCCTTTGCTTTTCCTGTAAACTTGCTATATTTCCTGAGATCACTTATACAGGGAATTAGTTTTATTTGTTTGTCATTATCAAAACTTCGATTACTCGAATAGAGAAACCATTATTTCAGTGTTAGTTACCTAACACTGTTCCAACACCTTCTTAGATAGTTCTAACTTGGTCACATATATAGTTTTGTTAAAAGTTAGTACGAACTATATATAGTTTGATCGCCCTTCGATTTTAATCATCCATTATCAATAATCCAAGCATATAGTTCATCAATATAATTGAATATTTTGAGTCATATAACTTGACAGCAACAAAAACATAAAAAATCCAGCCGAAAAAGAAAATGTTGACAAACAAGTTACCTAACCACTACGCACTGATCTTGGCTTCTTGCCCCCCCCAAAAACCCCCATTAAATATGGCTTTCCAAAAATCAACGGCGTTCCATCAACGATAATAAAGATCTAACGACGTTGACGTTCTAATTCGAAAAGCGTCCTGTCTAATCAAAGTATACAGTTCGTGTTTATCCAGACTTGAAACACAGCCCGAAATATATGAAACATTTTATAACAACAAATTTATTATGTGTCCAAAAGCAACGTACATAATTTCTCAAGAAAATTTTCAATTTTAGTTTTCAATTTTTTTTAATCCTCGTAGGGTATATATATAATTGTGAAATAAGATAACATAAATTTCTAGATGATTTAAAATATGAATAATAGAAAGATCGTGGTTAATTTTGACAATTTTATCGGTCGTAGAGTTGTAATCTCTACCTACTTTATGAAAGCGTACGAACTTAAATACATGGAGTAAAATTCATAAGTCAAAGATGAATATTTCAATTTCTTAGGGACATTATCCACTATCCTTGATAACATTAATGATTGTAAAGTTGTAAGTTATAACCTTCAATCTTAATTTTTCTATATCATTTTCGCTTAGCCGCGATTACGCTCTCTTAAAGCGAGCGTTTCAATTTGCATGACTGACCTGAATGGATACTTTGATGTGTAGGTGTCGAGAACCCTAGTCGTGTGGTCTCTAATTAAAAATCCAGTGGTTGCTTTTTCCGTCTCCAATTTAGATCAATCAAAGTTTATTTTAATTCACCAAGTTTCTGATTTCTACCGATGTCTCGGTTGTATTTCCTGCTTCATCATCACCGTTCGATTCATTATGTACTCATTCTCCTCGATCGTACTCCCATTTTTCTCTCTCTTCCATGCTGATATCGAACAATTTCTCGAGATCTTATACTCCCTCCGTTCTATTCTACTTGTCCATGAAGCTTTAAATTCTTTTTCAGTTCTATTTGTCCTTGAAGCTATATTTGTGCAAGATTTTCCATTTGTACCCTTTGTATGTAATTAATACACTTGGAAAAAGTCTCTAAAAAAAGAGAAATGTATAATTAATAAGGGTAATAAATAAGGGTAATTTGGTAAGATCATACCATACCTGTGTATTAGGTCTTTATGGACAAGTAGAATAGAACGGAGGGAATATCTATTAATTTTTCCAAAAAAAATAAAAATGAGATGGATATAGCTGTTGGACACATTATACAAGTAATTCAAAAACTTTAAAGTTATTGATTTAGATAATTATAATACGTTTTGTTAACGAATTAAATTGATATTTAATGGAAGTTTTGTTGAATATTTGAAATTTCCCGGGAAATAAATATGTTAATTTTCTGATGAATGTTTTGAATGAAGATGCTGATGATGCTGATGATGATGGTAAATTGTGTGGGTAGGAATGGATGGCCATAATCATACTGCTCACGCGGGAGTTCCTGCACCTTCCTCAGTCATTGATGTCCGGTGGGTCCTACATGCATTACGATCGGGTGTGTGCAGACCTACGCTTTCAATTTTTCATTCTCAAATCTGAACGGTAAAGCTCAATTTGGCTCTTTTCTGCTCTCTCCATCATATCATCATTTCATTGGCCCCCACAAGGGTAAATTATTTTGACCAAAATCGAAGGTTTAAATAGTTACTCTGCAAATCACAATTGCCATTTCAATATTGGTGGACATGGAATTAAATTGCTGAGCCACAAATAAAATTTTCCTGCAATTAATCAAGAGTTTATTATTACAGCTAATTAATCTCCATTAATGGATTAAGGAAATGTACGATACAGATCCCAGTTTCCCAATCTGACGGTGGAAAGAGCGGGAACAGAACAGTTAATGTGGAGGAGCTCGAGATCCGATATTCGTTTATACTCCCCGTTGATAAAATTTTAGGGAAAATTGAATTTAACCACCCTTTATTTTACACTTGTTGCAATTAACCATCCTTTATATTTTTTCTTACACTTAACTACCCCTTATTTGTAGATATGTGCATTTAACCACCCATTTTGATGAAAAACGTTATTTTCTTTGTTAAATTAAAGTAAATCACATTTTTCCCTTCTTTTTTAATTTTATTTACAATAAATAAAAGAATTTAGGAATAAATTGAGCTTGGAATGTAATTATCATTGGATTTCGGCCTACATCTCAACCTTTGGAATCTTGAGTTGTCGTCCATCAACTTAGACACGACCGATTCCAAGGGACGCTCAAAGTCGTCGGAATAAGATCCAAAACCCATGGCCTTTGCATCGGCGAAGTCGTGGTTCTTCTTGGCCATTGGATGGAGGAAATTAGGCCAGGGTTGCAAAAATTGAACGGCGTATTGAAACTTGAAAGTGTCAATTATGGTTTTTTCTTTATTTATTTATTGTAAAAAAAATATAAGAAGACAGAAAAAGACGTAATTTACTTCACGTAACGGAGAAAATGACGTTTTTCATCAAAATGGGAGGTTAAATGTACATAATTACAAATAAGGGGTGGTTAAGTGTAGAAAAAAATATAAAGGGTGGTTAATTGCAACATGTGTAAAATAAAGGGTGGTTAAATGCAATTTTCCCAAAATTTTACAACTTCTTTATTTTAAAATTAAATTAGTTAAAATTTTGTTCAATTGAATTGTCTGTTTCTATTTTGTAATAAATTTTATATTTGAATGACAAATATATCATTCATTTATATGTATATTTAATTTTAAGAAAAAGCACAATATTATTATTATTATTATTTTCGTAATATTTTTTTAAAAAGTTATTGTATATTTTAAATAATTTTTTTTATTTTTTCAAACAAATTATAAAAAATAATTGAAAAGTTGGTATATTTTTATTTAATTTATAAATTTTGTTTTCTTATGTGTCTTTTACTTACTACATGAAATTAATGTGTATTTTTTATTTTTTTAAATTATAAAAATTAATTTTATCTTTTGTTGAGTTGGCATATGATATATCTAAGTATTAGACAATTTGAAAAAATGTAGTAAATTATATACGATTTTATAAATCAATAAAATACGTAGTTAAGAACATTTTTGTTCTGATTTAATTATAGATGGTTTAACTTAACAAAAATATATTATCGAATATGCCTCTTTATAAAAATTGACAACCTTGTCACCTCTGTATTTATATTGTTCAATTTTGCTACGAAGGTGAGTTGCCTCTTTATAAAAAAAAATGTACTAGTAATTGCATATATCCTCGATTTTGATGTTAATTGGAACTCGTTTTGACAAAGGGAGTGATGTTTCAAGCTTACAAAATTTAAACAAACAACGATGTACGATGTTCGTAACTCAAAAAGTATCCTTCAACAATGCCAGTCACTTGACAAATTTTAGTGTATTCTCAAGAAAAGTGTAAATTATACTTTACTTGAACAAAATTACCTTTTCCACAATAAAACCAACCAATTTATCATTATTTTATTTTATAAATAATTTGACACTTACAATATGTTTTATTTGTATAAAATATTTCAACATAAAAATACGAATGGTTAAATTCTATTATTATTAAAAATGATTTTGTATAAAATGTACTATACACTTTTGGAATAGGAAATGTAAAACCTCTTTTCTAAATATGCTCAATATATCATGATTTTTTTTTTCTCGCGCGCCTGGTTCACCCGTACGAGCTACGTCCAGACCGGGGTACTGAATGGGATTACGGCAGACCCCTCCCAACGATATTGCGGGGAATCGAACACACGGTTCGTCCTACCAAGTGTAGCCCCAACGCCACTACACCAATGCACCGTTGGTCTCAATATATCATGATGATGAAGACCGCTGTAGCAGAATGAATAGGACCGCTCATTTGACACGCTTTTTTTTGTAATATTCAAACAAAAAATATAACACCATTAAAAAATTAAGGGAAATTTCGTCTGGTACCCCTCAATTTTTTGCTTTTCCGGATGGTGCCCAAGAAAAAAATTTATTCCGTCTGGTACCCCCGAGTTTTAATCGTAGTTCGTCCCGTGCCCTTTTATCTGTTTTCCTTCCATTCAAACGCAATTCTGTCTGATTTTTATATTAAAAAAAATAAATTTCAGAAATAAAAAAATGTTTTAACTCTAAACAAAAGGTTTTAACTCAAAAAAGAAAAAGAAAGAGAAATAGATATGTACATATTATCATGAAAGGGAAACTTACGAATTAAAATTCTATGGGGAAGGAGAGGCTTGGGAGGCGATTGGAATGTCGGCCGATGGAAAGAGGGCGGATGACGGACTACGAAGGATGGTGGGTGGCGGTGGACGGCGTTGGACTGCAGCATGTAAGTGTGTAGTGCGAATTTTGGGTCTTTTTTTTGAAACTGATTTGATTGTGGTTGATTTAGGGCAATTCAAATGGTAATTTACCTGATTTATATCTTAACTTTTTGTTTTTAAGTTTCATTTGAGAGTAGTATATAATTTGATTTGAAATTAGGGTTTAAATTTAAAGCTAGATTTTTTAACTGAGGATTAAATTTAGGATATTAATCTCTATATCAAATATAGTTTTTAAGTAATATGTATACTAACTACTAAGGATTATATTAACTTTTTATTAATTTGTCTCATATCTGCTTTGTGAGTTCAATAAATTTAGAAATCATTCAGTGAACTACCAAAATATGAGAGTTCAAAATTAGACTAATTCTTCATGTGAATTTTAATAATTTGTATATCTATTTCCCCTTTTTTTTAAGTTAAAACTTGTTTTTTAGAGTTAAAAACTTTTTTTTCGTTCTAAAATATTTTTTAATATAAAAATCTGACGGCATTGTATGAATTGAAGGAAAATGTGGATAATTGGGCACGGGACGAACTACGATTAAAACTCGGGGGTACCGGACGGAATAATTTTTTTTCTTGGGCACCATCCGGAAAAGCAAAAAATTGAGGGGTACCAGACGGAATTTCCCAAAAATTAAATGAATACCCTTATAATATAAGTAGCTTATTTATATCATTAGTTGAGAATTAGGAGGGACAAAAAAAATTAGGTGTCATCCTATTCTATAACATTTTTTGAAGATGAGAACTTGAAATTTTTAGATGGTTTTTTTAAAAAGGTAAAAATTCGGAATATCAAATATAGAGCGTGAACGCTCACAAGCTCCTGGAAGAGTCAGATCTTCTTGTTTGCCTGCTTTGATTAGGCATAGATTTGGTAAGCGATAGGCTGTAAGAAAATATGGCAGTCGAGAACGGTTAAATGATTTTAAAAGAGTCACAAATAAGAAAAGCATAATTGATTAGGGATAATACAAACTCACAAAAAGAAAAAAATAATTACGCGTTTGGGATCAAGGTGAGTAAAACACTAAAAGTCGTAATTCATCACTACCATCAAAAAGGATTGGTTAAATTCGACTCGATTCGAAAACCTGACTCGATCAATTCAAACTTGACCTGACATCCGAACAAACCAAAAAAGTATATACCCGAAATAAGTTTGACTCGAACTAGCTAGTTTGACTCAAACGAGTAAAATGTCTAAATAATTATCTGACCCATATGACTGTTAAAATTCGACTCAATTCGAAAAGTTGAGATAAATTTGAAAGAGATTATATCTAAATGGACTAGTCCGATTCAAATCGATACACGATGTTACCCGACCTTAAATCATCAGAAAATATGGCCCTAAACCCTCCGAAAAACCGAAGTTATTCGATCCGAAATCATCTGAAATTTACATTATGTTTTAAAAATATTAATAATAGTGAATATTTATTATACTTATAATTTTTGTAATTTAAAAATTACATTAAATATTCAGACTCTAGTGTAATTAAACTACAAAAATCATCATTTGATATATGACTCAATTGAAATCCGACTCACGTGAAATCCGGACAAACTCGAAATCTGACTGACATGAAATCCGATAGATCCAAAACCTGACTAACATGAAATCCTACTAAACCCAAAATTTGACTTAACCTAAAACCTAAGTAATCCAAAATCTATAAGGATCGAAAACTGAATAGCCGACCCAAATTGACCCAAAAACCCGACATTCTCCAATTAATGAAGCACCCGACCCGAAATATTTCAACTCAATTTTACCTGATTGTCAAAATATCAAAATTTTACCTAGATTCGAACTTACCCTGAAATGAAATTACCCGACCACGAACCCATCAAATTGACACCCCTTCATATAATAATTTCAATACCCCTGAAATAATAATAATTTTCGTTAATAAATTTAATAACAACGAAATTATCAACTTCAACGAAATTATATTTATTTTAATAATTGAAACAAAAATATTTAGATGAAAAATGTAGAGTAATAAAAAGTAGGTGTTGATTGTTACTATACTGAATGCAAAATCTGAGCATGCTGACGTGGGCCCTAGAGGTTGCCAGGTTGGCTTAATAGCCGTCCGTAAATATAGATATTGAAATCTCCTCCTACGATTACACATGTCTAGTCTCGTCAGTCGTCACCCCTCTGGCCTTTGCAGTTTCCAGTGGTAGTACTTGTACTTCCTTTACCATTTTAGCACCTTCTCTATTTTTTTATTTTTGTATGAGAAAAATTAACAATTATTAATGTAGTTTGTCAATAAAGCAACAGTAATAATTAACCAGTGAAACTTCCTTACGTAAAATCTGAAAGTTTTAAAATTATATAATCGCTTTTCTAATTAGGATGGATTTGAATATAAAATGAAGATCGAGGATCATACGAAAAATTAAACATAATAGGCTTTAAATTCGTAAATTTAAAGTTCTATATTAGGAGAATTTTTTCAAAATAAAATTTATTTTTTAAATGATATTGTGGAAATTTTCTTACATTAATTCGAAGTTCAAACTACTCTACATTTACTTCTATAAAATAATGTTTTAATTTACATATACAAAAATAATATTCCCTCGATTATGATTTAATTGTCATTTTAGCTTGAGTTCTTTATTTATAAAAAAAATAATAAAGACTATTTTTAATTTTGATAACTTTATGTAGAGTATACAAGTCTAATTGATTCGTTTTTTAGTTTTTATAAAGCTCCCTCGAATGTTATTCAAGTAATTTATTACTTCAACTGTAATACGATCGAGATTACGCGCACGTACGACATGATCATGATCGAATATTACAAACTTGATGCATCTTTACATGGTTTCGATCTTCTACATTATTACAAGAATTAATTATATATGTCATGTGTAATAAATTATATGGGAGTCGACCAAAAAAAATATTCTATGGGCTCCAAGGAGTGAAGGACAGACTGTATAGTGGATGAAAGATTGAAAGGTTTGAAATTGTACGTACGTGAGTATGTGTATTTTCTAAGTAAAGACAACATTACTTGTATCTTAAGCCGGTGAATCTCTTGTACACTTATATATAACTAATTATTAATTAACCTTACATCAATGATCGATCATCACCACCGGATGAAAGCCATATCAATTTTCAAGTGCATCAGTATCGATCCGTACGATTTGATTTGGCCTGCCAATCATAACACGATCGATATAACATCCATGTAGTTGAACGAATCATTAGTATTAATTAGTTGTAAATTTCGTCATATATAAATATATTTTGTTAATAAAGGTAGATAGGTAAATGTAATTGATTTTAGTGTGCATACTATAAAAATCCGAAGGGTCAATATAAAATGAGAAGGGTTTCACATGTCCGTCCGTGAAGATAAGTGTGTTAAGTTCAATATAGAAGTCTAGTTGGATTTCATACAAAAACCTAATTGACATATTTTCAATCGCACACAATGTCATGCCTTTATGATGGCTGGCGTATTAATAGATCAAAGACTGAGACCTGAGTCGAAGTGCTCTATTACTATGTTAAAGTCCAGTGGATTAATTATGACGTAGGGATCCACACATTCGTAACTCGGTCAAGTGCGGAGGCAGATTATCGAGTTGTGGTGAATGTTGTCTCTGAAAGATATTGTGTTCGTAACATGCTCACCAAGTTGAAGAGTTCAATCATGACAACCACCTTGATGTTTTGTAATAATGTGTGAGCGTCGAAATTGATCTCTCTTGTAATCCCATTCAACACCAACGAACCAAGTACGTCGAAATTGATCTCCATTTCGTCCGAAACAAGGTCGCCCTAGGTCAAGTTCGTGTCGCGCACATTCCGGCATCACATCAATTCGCAATATCTTCACAAAAGAGTTGCCTTACCCTCTCTTTTTTGATTTCCGTCCCAATCTATGCATTCAAAAACTCCCGTTGGGACTGCCTGACGATGTTTGTCAACCTAGCTAGTTGACCTATAATCTATCTATATATATACTAAAGAAGTCATTTTTTTGACACAATGACACATGTCGACCTTACATTTATTTTGTCTATGTGTCGCTTCCATATATTGAATTCGTCTATGCATTTTAATTAAGATATTATCCCGTGAGTATCATTACAAAACAATTTTTAAGTTAATTCAGTTCTCTCTGTTTTTTTTGGGCGAAAGTTAACTCAGTTCTCTTTTCTATAAACATCTATTTTTACCGACATGGATAAAAATCAATGCAAGTATGCAACGATATTGTGTAAGTGAGAGGGTTAATACTTCTGACGTACGTGCATAGCTACTTACCTTCATATATTTTTTGACGTGCATGTGGCCGAATCCGCCTGCATACGCTGCTGTCTTTATTCACAAAATTACAACTTGTAGATATAATTCCGATCTGACCCAAAAATCAATTATAGCTGTTATTGTCTTTGACTTATTTTTCACCATAATAATATGGCTTAGATTTGGTATCTTAATTAGTGTTAATTATAATATATTTTTAATCATAAAGACATCTATATTTATCTTCAAATTTGCAAATTTTTTTAAAAATGACATTTGATACACTCAGTTATACTATGCAAAATTAACCACCCGATAAATAATAAGTTATATATATTGACACTTGTATAGTGTTGTATATCATTTATATTTGTGCTAAAACATTTTTATAATGGCACTTGTATAATACTTATTGATGAATCGTTCATTAGAAGGCTGGCGCGATCGTTTTTGTTAGAGCCTAGTATATCACGAACTCAAATAAGTGGTTTGAATATACAAGTGATAAAAAATGGGACAGTCAACAATTTCATTGGAAGAGACTGAATTTACAATAAAGATTTATCTACCGATCAATTTGAGAGCAAGGGAAGATCTAGACGGGGCAGTCGTTCTTACACCTGATCAGAGGAGCGACGATTCTATTGATCAATTTTGCCCTACAGGAAAGCCCGGGCCGGGACGGAGGTGAAGGAAAAGGACAAGGAGGACTAGAGGAAGAAGAGGTAGAGGTACGCATCAATTTATCGATCGAAAAAGTGCTGGAAGGATAATATAAAATAAGATGTCAATCAGTTGGGGATTTCGACAGAGTTGGAAGTATGCAGGGATAGTTGGAGAGAGAAGATCCGAGTGTTGGACAGATAGTCATCTCGATAGATTGGTCCACAAGGGCCTCGTCTTGGTTTTAAGTTTTATTTTTTACGTTTCAGTTTAGTTCAGTTTCAGCTTTGGTTTCTCGTTCTCTATCTTGTCCTTTGGTCTTGTCGGGTCTTTTAATCGCTCTCTCGTTGCGTTAAGCCTGAGGCGCCTCCATCTTGACTCAGCAGATTTCCCGTTGTTGTTGTTGTCAATTTTTGTATATTAAGTTCATACACTACACTATTATTTCGTTTAAAGTCCGCCCGCCCCACTTCTAGACACTTTTAGATCCACCCCTATTCGTGAGTACGCACGTACGTTACATTCAATTTATAGACACATTGAAGGGTGTCCTTCAAAGGTAAATAAATGTCAATGTTTGCCTTAACTCGTGATAGGATCGCTCGTGTCTTGCTTGAGCTAGTGCGGTAAATAAATATGAAAGGTTTTTCAGTTTAGGGTTTTCAAGTAGAAAGCTTTTTACCACATTAAATTTTACATCTCTTCTCGTTCCTGATATTAGGCGTTCCCTTTTTTCCCCAACAATTTCAGATAGATTTTTCCTTAGATAAGAGAAAAAACTAACCTATGTTGTAGCTGTAAAAGTTACATGACAATATCTTACAACTGTAATATACTATACTAGTTATCCCCGTCGCGCCCTGCACGACTATGACTCGATATTTTTGAGATATACTATAAAAAGATATTAATAAATAAAAATATAATATAAAATTTAATGTAAGTAATTTATTGCCCGTAATATGTATAAAAATTATTTTTTTAAAATCAAATAAAATAAATTAAATCTAGATTATTAAGTTTAAAATTGAGAATAAAAATAGATTATTAAGATAAAATAATCTACATTATTCATTTTCCTTGATAATATTTGATAAATATGATTAATTTAAAAGAAGGAGATAAAATATTAAGAAAATAAAGCAAAAAAGATATATTTTGAAAATATGGAAGAGATGAGATTGAGCATATATATTTTATTGGCTTATAAAGAAAAAATTCCAACCATTACTTAAATTTTTTAGTTAAGATATTATCTCCTAATAAAAATTAAGATATTATCTAAATTTGAGAAATAAAAATAAATTTTAATTAAGTGGAAAAAATTTGCTTGTGGAATATGAAGTGGGAAAGAATAATTAATATAGATAGTAGATATGCTAAAAACTTCCAAAATTACAATTTGGATTCTTTCTAAAATATTGGATGATATTATAAGATTTGTTTCCAAAACTACCACTTTATTTGTATAATTTATATAAATTAATGAGGAGATGACACGTGTCAAAATCTGATGTGGCACATTTTAGAAATGACATGTGACAAAAGATGATGTGGCGCAATGTGGTGGCTCCAAATCTTATTGCTTTTATATATATAGTAGATTGTGACAAAACTTTGATCGATCAATTAAATGCTAAAGTTATTGCCAAAGTGGTACAAAATTCCTTTCAATTAATGATGAATTCTAAAGCTTGTCCTGGTTAAAGTGAGAGTGCATGATATTGATAGCACATGCATGTATATAGATCGAACACAAGAAGATAGGTAAGAAAAACAATTGAGACGTTTTACTTTTTTACTCCTAATGAGCAGGAAATTTCATAATTGCATTTTTTCATAAATGTAAATGTATTAAACTTTTTATGAGTCGATAGATGGGACCCCATTGCATAAGTGCATTATTGTTTTATCATAAACTAATTGATAATAGTAAGAGTAACCGTAGACATTATATACTACAGTCTAATTTAACTCTCAACTTAATATATGAGAAGTGGATTCTCAATACAATATAATGTAAAGATTAATGCAAAAATATATTTAAGGGTTTGTTTGGATAGCAAAGAATAATTCATTATCTTGCATTAAATTCTACATTATAATCTAAGATAATGCATGATTCTTTGGATCCAAACGAGCCCGAAATCTTGCATTTTAATTTTTAATAATGCATTATTGTAACAATCCCTAATTCCTCTGAGGCATAAATTAATGGTTGCTTGATTAATTTAAGAATTTTATTTTAAATTAATGTCAAAATTCCTTTTTTATCCTCTTGATCGAGCATGGGGTACAATCAGCCATGTTTGAATTGTTTCTCGGGAGTTTGGATCTTAGTATAAACTTCGTTTATGTATCAAATTAGCTTAGATTCACAAAGATTAAACTAATGTAAATTAAGCGGGGACTAGGATAGGTAGTACAAAGTACTGAATATATCATAATTATAATCAAAATAATACTAACATATAATGTTGAAGTCAGGAAGTCAATATAGATAGAGTGGAAATTAAGATGGGAAAGTGGGTTTAGTTTGTACATAAATTATATGTTTTGAGTTAATTAAGCAGAATTAGACAAACTAGGAAGATGAGGCTTCCGAATTTCAACGCACAATGTGTAAGGAATATTTTCATGTAATTTCACGTGCTGCTCATGCTTGTTCAATTTACAAAAAATAATAATAGTATACGTTACCAATGAAACTTTGGCTGTATATAGTATGTCTATGTTATCCCATTTGTTATCCTATTTTTACAATTATTCTTGTAGTGTATGATTATGAGACGTGACAAACTTCTATAGTACTAATTAGGGTTTTGACTCGATTCAATTAGTGAAAATATTAACTAATGCTTGATTGTGTGCATTATTAATGCAATATTAGACATTTACAACTGTGTCAAACCCAACGAACTAGCCTAACAACTCACAAGTTAATTTGATAACATTCTCATCCATTAGTTTGTTATAGTAGATTGTGACTCAATTATAACACAAAAATACAATTCTTAGCTAATTTAGCTAATTTTATAAGTATAAAGTAAACAAGTTTCTCACCATTCCTTTTCCCATTAGATCGAGATGGTCACGCAAGCCGGTTAACCTGATTCATGCACTTTATCGACAAGTTTACGAGCCAATGATTTACCACTTAAGGTGAGTCCCTCGTTAAAAAAAAAAGTAAATAGGCCCCCATATTCCACAAGATCTACATGGTTTGTGCGCTTTGATGACTACTTCATGAACTATGTTGGGGTTTATCACTAAAAGTGGGTCCCTCATCATAAAGATAAGTAAATAGGCCTCACATGGGATGACCTAGTGGTAGGAGGAATGAAGGAATGTTGCGAGGTCTCATATTTGATTCCTACCATCGTCCCTTCATTCGAGTGCGAAACCAAATCTCACCCTCTTTCCTTTAACCGAGTCGAACCGATTTATTGAGATTTTTTAGTCCCTACTAGTTGGGTCATGTGCTCGAAACTTACCCCAAAAGTGGATTCCTTGTCATAAAAAATTTGTAAATAGATAATTTCAGACCCAAAAATAAAAAAATAAACATTATATAAATGATATAGTACTGTAGTAGTTTGTATTTTTTTGGAGGGGTTTTGAATTCAAGTAAAAAGGAAGGGGGTACAATATGGGGCTAGAATTGGATGGGCCGAAGCTGCCTCAAAATTTGAGGGCCCATGTAAGAGAGTGGCCCATAATGATTCGGATAATATTGTGCGGGGAAACAAAACCTTGGGGACAAAAGCACGTGACATTTCTGACACAACACCGTTACATCTCTCCCACTGCTTTGCTGGCTGGACAAATTACTCTTCCCGTACGCCTTCGCCGAATCCAAAACGCTCTGCAAATTTCAGTCTTACTATAATGGACGTGACGTAATTTCAGTACATAAATTTTTGACTGATTGGGCATATTGGGAACAGTTCACAAATACCGATATTCTTTTTGAAATTTGACGTTTTTGAAGTGTGGTTAAGGGTTGTAATTATCTTAATGATATTTTTAATACAAGGTGTGGTAGTAAGATTATTCAAGAGAGATATTATATGATATGGTGATCAAAACAATGAATTAGGGAATAAAATTACAACTTACTCTTCAACAATATTTTTCGGATTTTCTGACCTTTCATGACCTCATCTGCAAGGATGTCATAGGACAGATTGCATTGTGAGTATGATTCTCACCCTAACTTGTAGAAAGAAATCTTATGTGTTTACTTTAATCTTGTGAATTTGAGTCCAGTCCGTTTAGCCCAATTTTAAACGCAATGTATGTTAATCTATATTGGGCTAGTCTATATTTGGAAAACTATTATAAAGGGAAAAAATACAAAGAATTGTGAAAACCACATATGAAGCGGCTTTTCTGTCTTAAATATGCCATATACACATTATAAAAAAATATTGTTTTTTCTAACTTACACCTTAATTGCATAAATTAAGAATGCTAGTTTAGTTACAAAATCCTGTAAAAAAACTATTAAATATATTAAATTCACCTAACAAAAGTTCATTTCTAAATAACAAGCTTAACCTATTTCCTTTTATTTTCTTTGGGGTTGTGGGATTCCGGGGGCTCGAACTTGTACCGTCGATAACGACTAGTCCTGTGCCTCCCCGTATCTTGCCCTGGACCACGAGGAGAGGGTAAATCGCGGGCCGCAGTAATGGTGACATGCCACAATTCAAAGGCCTGCGCCAAAGGGAGCTATCTTGCCCACAAGTGAAAATTCACATGTGCCACCAGCAAGACTCGAACCCAAGACGTGCTACACATTTGGATAAGACCCAACCACCACACAAATGCCTTGGCACATAGAAAAATCATCAAAACTTAGCTATGTTTTTTCTTTGTAACTTCAAAATCTGGCTTTGTATATAGCCCATTACGCCATTGCGTAACTTCATTTTTTACTCTTGGATCAAGCTTCTTTTTCGCGTGTTTGGCCCAACACGATAGAAGGGCCCAATAGATTGGCCCAAATAAGGCCCAATTCTTATAAAGAGTCCTACATTGGGCAACGGCCCAAGAAGACAGATGCCATCAATCATTCAATCACGCCTCCTCTACGTCTTCTCCGGGGACACATGGCACAAAAGTTAAAGACGAAAAAGAACGAGTTTGATTTTATATAAGATATTAACTTAAAAATATCTTACAAGATGGGATCAAGTAAATAAAATTGCCAAATCCTTTTCATTAGTCTTCTTCAAAACGAGACTATAAGACATGTGGTCTCGACTAGAAGTGATATTGATTGATTGAACTGACCAATACATAAGACAAGATTAATAAAATTGGGTCATATCACTAATGTATGGGCCACTGTTATAACAAAAAGCATACTTTTCACTTAAATAACACATAGTAGTAAAAGGGTTGATAATGTTTGAAGGTGAGTCGCATTGATTCAAGGCTAGATCTCACTCGTCTAGTTTAATTTGGATATGTCCAAAGTATCAAAGATTCAAAGTGTCGGTGGTGTGAACGTTATCCATAAATAAAAGAATACATAAAATGTATACAAAAGGATTTTGATATGAACAACTTATTATTATCAAGTTGCTTACTTGCTTCTGACTCATCTTTTGGATTATAATATATCGCCGTTGGTTTCCCTATTTTCAACCTAACGAGTAACGAACCAAAAATATCAATACCTAAAATAAAATATATAGTCATACTCATACATACGTGTCTTTATCATTGAATAGGACATGAATGGTTTAAAACACATGTCCAATTAACTAAATTAAGGAAGAATTAATAATAAAAATAATAAAATGAGCGACCTATCAAAAGTCTTTTTTTTTTCAATCCGTGTCCCTATAACACCTCTAAACAACAAATATTATTGATTTATTTTCCTACTTGACTATTAAGCTAGTCAATAGAAATAATAATAAAAAAGACTCAATGCTAAAAATCAATCGTATAATATGTGGTATTTTACTTAATCACCCTTTTAAGTTGAATAATTATTTAAAATCACTTAATATGGATTTTGTTAGTTTTTAACCACTCACGACCCTTCTCTGTTAGGTTCATCAAACTCGCGGCATGACATTTTTTTTTATTTTTTATTTCTAATCATTTGCCAAATTGGACCAAATATTTCTAACTCACAACAATTTACATCTCGAATTAGAGCCCACCGGCCACCGCCACCAAATCCAAAAACTCTTTCGCCTTCTCCAAATGCCTCCATCTATTCCTCCTCCAACTCCCACCTCCAAATTTGGCACTAAACCCTCCTTTCACAACCGATTAAGGTCCCATATTTCCAACTCCAATGACCCCCTTTGCAATTTCAGACCACGTCGCCAAGGAGGCCCTTCTCGCTAAGTTCTTCGCTAGCGTCTCCTCCATCAAGGCCGCCTATACCGAGCTCTAAAGCGCCCAACACCCTTATGATGCCATCCTTGTCCAGACCGTCGACAAGTAGCTCTTTTCCGAGCTCACCATGCTTTTCAATCTCAAGCACAAGTTCATGCCCGGGGGCTCTCAATCTTCTGTTCCCACGTAAGAACATGCTCGTTGAGATTCAGGAGCAACAAAGCAGTATTAAGACCTAGGAGATCTCCATCAAGCAACTGGATGCCATGTTCCGACAACGTGAGGTGGAGATCTTCGCTCTCAAGTCTTGCCACGAGGAGACTTCAAATTAAGGGGAATAAATCGATAGAGAAGAGGCTCAATTCCAACGACCTAATTGAGGTCAGCGTGTCATTTTTTGAACAACTTCCACTTCATCAGATCGTTGCAACAACTGATGGGATATGTGAGGAATTTTATCAGACAATTAGTGCACGAGATGAAGGTCAAAATTTGGACCCATTTAAAGAGTTTTGATGATTATAAAAAAAAATTAAAAGGAAATGCTATAACGTAATCTAATAGAGTAGGGTCATGGGTGGTTAAAAACTAATGGAACCTTAAAAAGGGTGTTAAGGATACATAACTAACTCGATAAGAAGTTTGGGTGTACCGATGAGAATAATTTTTTTTTTCTGTGATACCATTTTAAAAAGTGAAAATTTAAGAATACCAACCGCAATTTCCCTTTTTAACATTCGCTCGTATATACACACCGTACAAGATAAGAAAGAATGAAAAGCGAAAAAAATGGCCGGTCGTGGGATCCAGTCAGCTGCAGTTTTGTGCTTATCGTATATTCGTATCATCCGCCAAACCTAACGGACAAACTAACGCCGTTACCTTGGTTTATACCCCCATATCATATTATTCGCGGCGTCCCACAGACGTGTTTCAATTCCAAGTTCTTAACGCTTCCAAATCGCCACAAACCACTCTCCTCCGTCTACTACATTCATTCTTCTTCTTCTTCAATCCCCAAACCTCCTCTCTTCCTTCAATGGCTTCCACTCCTCTCCTCCTCCTCCTCCTCCTCATCTCCGCCTTCCACTTCTCCCTCTCCATCCACCTCCCCATCTCCAAACACGCCCTCTCAAACCAATACCTAACCCGACTCCGCCTCGGATCCGAACCCGTACCCGCCACTCTCCTCGTGGATCTCTCCGGCCCTTCTCTCTGGGCCGTCGATTCCGGAGGAACCCCCATCCCCTCCCTCTCCATCCCTTGCTCCTCCGCCGGCGACCAATCCCAACCGCCGCCCCCGCCGGCGACCACCTGCACCGTCCTCTCGCGCAACCCCGTCTCGAAACTCTCCGGAAGGGGCCAACTCGTTTCCGACTCGCTCTCCCTCCGATTCCTCCAAATCGGAGCCGTTGAAGACTTCCTCTTCGTCTCCGCCCCGAAATTCCTAGCTCAGGGCCTCGCCGGCGGGGCCAGGGGAGTCTTCGGCCTCGGAAGAGCGAGCCGAATTTCCCCAATTTCTCAACTCGCCCATCAATTCGACCTTCCTCTGAAATTCTCCGTCTGCCTGCCGGGGAGAACCGGCAACGGGATGATCCTCGCCGGAAAATTGCCGGAAAGCATGGCCGAGATAGCCAAATCACTCGTCTACACTCCTCTTCTTGAAAGAGAATTCTTATCCGGGCCGGGCTCGGGCTCGGGCTCGGGCCCAGGCCCATCGGACGACTATTACATCCGGGTCAAGTCAATCAAGATCAGCAACAAGAAGCTCGCCCTCCGCGGGTCCAATTTCAAGGCCAGACTCAGCACCGTTGACCCGTTGACCAAAATGGGGGGCGAAATCTACGAAACGTTTTTGAAGGCCTTTGAGATGGCAGGCGACGCGCTCAACCTGACGCGTGCGGAGACGCGGGGGGAGTTCGGGCTTTGTTACGCTGCCGCCGAGCGCAGGGGAAGGGGAGTTGTGGTGGTGCCCGGGATTGATCTGGTGCTTCAGAGCGAGATGGTGAGGTGGAGAATCAACGGCCGGAATTCGATGGTGGAGGTGGGTGACGGTGTGATGTGCTTGGCGGTTGTGGATGGACGGTCGGATTTGAGCGATGGGGAGATCGTGATTGGGGCCCACCAGTTGGAGGACGTTTTGGTGGAGTTTGATTTGGGGAGTGGGATGTTAGGGTTTAGCTCGTCGTTGCCGGAGATGGGGAGCAGCTGCGCTGAGCTTGGCGTGGATGCGGCGGCGAGAAGCCGCGAAATTTGATAAAAATAAAATAAAATTTTGGTGATTTAATTTGACTGGTATATGTGCTAGTGTTAAATGTAAATGGAATGTGTGAAATTAGAGGGAGGGTGTGAAATTAAGTCAACTATGGTGGTTGATCTGTGCTATTTTGGGAGGATTTTTATGTAGATTAATAACCCGTAATGTCAAGAACGAGTAGCAATCGATTGACGATTTTGATCGGTTTTCTTTGTGTAGATAGCGTATCAGAAAGTTTGATGATAAATTGTGTTGCCTCAAAAAAAAAATTGAGATTTGGATAACCACTAGTTTCCTTTTTTGGTTGCAAAAGAAAATGGTGGATATGATTTGGAAATTGGAATTTGGATTAGCATATTCCTAGTTTATCCTGTCGCCTTTGGACAATCCAAGCTTGCCACGCAGGGTTTGACCAACTAGAAAGCAAGCTGTTTGTATTGACTTTTCTTATTTGGGTTGGGCCTTTAAGCTGTATGTATCGACTTTTCTTGAAAGGCCCAGCCCAACATGAAAAGGCTCACTACACAAAGTTGTACCCGGTAAGTCCATCAAAGATTGAACGTTACCCGGTGGGGTCGGTTCTAGTGAAACCGAACGGAAAAAACCGGCGGTTCAGGTACAGGAGGTCAACCGGTCCCGGTTTCAGTTCCACGTTCCTTGAAACTGGCGGTTCGGAACAACAAGTTTCAACCTCTTATGAAATAAAAAATGGGTAATTGTGGTCGCGGTTTTGTATTTCTAGGGACTATTTTTAATTTTGTAAGGGGTGGAAATCGAACCGAAACTGATGGGAACCGGTAAAAACTGGAACCGAACTAAGAAACTTGGGTTAGCCGATCCGGTTCCATGGTTCCGAAACCGGTCACACCACCACTTACCGAATGAATTTTTTTTTTGCTAAGGGTTAAATTTGTATTAGAAGGGAGGAAGGTTTACAACCCATAAATGTCCAAAAAAGACAAATGTGAACAAAGTACAACTCAAGACAAGCCTAGCACTTCCGCAACCCTGTTGGATTCCCAACCATAACATTTTCACATGCTAAAAAGCACTCAAGCTATGGGAGAACCTCAAGCAAAAACGAAGGTCGCACACGCATATATCTCCTAGTGTGATAGTTTCAGCAAACAACACTCAACAACAGCATGTGAGTGAGTGTGAACAAAAAGTCCTACACAAAAACTACCCTAAAACAACAACAAAGAGAGAGTTACCCAAAGCCCCCTGCTAGGATCAAATAAAACACCTTATCTTCATGCTAAAAGCACTAACGATGATAGAGATCGCCAAGCTAAAACGAAGGATATGTTTCTTATGTGTCATAGTGTCTTGCATCAGCATGGAACACTCCACAAAAAGGAGACAAGAGAATCACTCTCAAAACATAAAGAAACACCTAACCCATCACCAGCAACAACACCTTGGAGAACAACCAACCAGGCAAGCCTATTCATTGTTTGTTTTCATTTTTGGATGATACTCCGTATTACTTTACCCCATCAAGAAATAGTAAAATATACTCATGTTCTCTACATAATATTACTTTACAACGTGCTTTGTCCAGAACATCGGCATATGCTCCATTTCATCCGCGGAACTCTGGGGTGCATTCCAGGGATTACAATTTGCTTGGGATCGAGGCCGCTGCATGGTTATTCTTGAATTGGATTCGCAAATTGTGGTGAAATGGATTAATACTGGCATCCATTAATCTCATCCGTATGCTAGCCTGGTTATTGTTTTCCATATCTTTTTAAGTAGGGAATGGTTAGTCTAAACCCGTCATATCTATCGGGAGGCGAATAGGATGGCCGATGGACTCTCTGCTCAAGGTCATGCTTTTCCTCTAGGACTTTACTGCTTGAATGAACCCTTTCAGTTGTATTGTTGATTTTATTAGAGAGGATGCCAGGGGAGTGACATCTTCTCGTCTTGTTCCTGTAAACTCCCTTTTGCTGAATGAAAACTGAGAGCATGTCTCTCTTTCTCGACCAAAAAAAATATTACTTTACAACGTTAAATTATGCTTCTCAATTAAGAATTTTCTGGTTCATATTTATACAAACATTATAAATAGAGTTTAGAAAAATATTGTTATAGTTTTTGATTTTGAACTACAATTTTGGGAATTAGGGTGTTTGATAAATCTATCATGCAACCTTATTATTTTTCCCGAAAACATACAAATCTCAAAGTTGGGCCGAACCTACAAAAATTCAAGAGCCCGCATTCTTGAATAATGCCAATTTTACGTGAGAAATCATGATTCACGCTCTTAAATTTTAAAGATAGTATAATAAATATTTTCTATTCCTAAAAACTAAAGTAGTACTAAACGTTTTATTACATATTAATTATTAATTTTATCATTCAATTTTTTAATTAAATTACCAGATATATCGTAAACTTTTAATTGAAAAATTAATTTTATGCATTTGAGTCATAATATATAATTAATACATAAAAGTTACTTTTATTGTTATGCTATTTAAAATAATAAACTGATGCTAATCTTATTGATTTAAATAAATACATATAAATTTTGTATTTTAGATAAATAACACCTTCCAAATTAAGATTGAACAAAATTCATCAAAAAAGTTCAATCCTAAAATTTTATAGATAAATTCTATCTTGAAACACGATTAATGTAAAAAAAAAAAAATCTCCTGAACATATAAACACATTCAAATTAAAATATATCAAGATCAAACCAAGCTTGGCTTCTCTTTCGTTCCTCTATCAGCAGTCAGCTACCCCGTACAAAGTTCGGATCTTTCCTAATTAAAGGTAATATATTTTGTTAATCTCAATCAACCCGGTGATATATATATTTCCTAATCAAACTAATACTCCCTCCGTTTCAAAATAGTTGTTCATAGACAAAAGTGCACATATATTAAGGGGAAAAAATTCTTCCAAAAATACCCCTATAAAGTGGTACTTTCTACTCCAAAAAGTTGCTTTGGAAAAAGTGTATGTTTAGTGTGGTGTAATTATTAAGGGTATAAATGGAAAAAATTATTATATGAACAACTATTGTGAAACAAGAAAAATTGTCTATATGGACAACTATTTTGAAACGGAGGGAGTATATCTGTTGTTCAATTGTTAGCCCTCTTCCGAGTTCCGATTCACCATTTTCATTGACTCTGTCTACAGGACAGAAGATGCATTCGTTTGGGTACAGAGCCAACGCGCTGCTTACTTTAGCAGTCATGGTACTCGCTGCTATGTGTGCCTTCGCTTCTCTCGCCGACACTTTCAATTTCCCTTCTCCTTCTTCCAGTGTTCAGGTCCATCGCTTTCTCTCTCGTATTTAGGGTTTTGGAAATTTGGAAATTTGAAATTTGAGTTGCGGAATCTGATCCTGTGTGGTGCTGTTTTTGTGTGTGTGTAATTAGGTGCTTAATATTAACAAGTTTCAGAAATTGTCCAGAGGAAACGACGAGGTATGGAATTTTGAGGGTTTTCTTTGGTGCTATGAGTATTTGGGGAATTTCGGATTTTGTGATTCTGTGCTTTTATTGCTGTTCTGCTTATGAAATTTGATAGAATTAGGGGCAGGAGATTTCAGCAATGAGTAGGGCTTTATGTTACTATTTGCAATTTCATAAGATAAGGTTTTACCATAGTGCAATTTCACCTAGTTTGAGTATCATGGGACAGGAGATTTCAGCCATGATTAGCATCTAAAGAATCTATTGTTAAGGTTCCATGGCTATGTATGTTGATTTTTGAAGGCATGATGTGTTGTAAAGTTGATGGTTTAGGCAAACTGATCACGAGGCAATAAGCCGAACCAAGTATAACATGATTTTGACTTGGACGAACCTGTGTTTAAAATTTAAAAGTATCCATAGCATTAGAAGCTAAATTCAACCTATACCCTCATTGAGGATCACCAGGCGAGGTTATGAGCTAGTGCAAATATGCAATGAGCTTGAGCAAATGTTTCATAGGCAACATGTTGCACTAATGAAACCTGTGCAGAATATATTTGTATAGAATTATGCATAGGTGTTGTAGCCTGCCTTGATCCTCCAGCATTGATAGTGAATCTTGTGACCATGCCCTAAACAGGCCTCGTTTGTGTTTAAGAAATTGTGATATGCTACTTCATAATCGTTTGAGTTTTTTGGGTATTTTGGGAATGCAGGTCAGCTTAACTCTGAATATTACAGCAGACTTGCAATCGCTGTTTACTTGGAACACAAAACAGGTATACTTATGTCTTCACCAAACATAGTTACATGTCATTTTGAAACATTGAAGTTCTTAAGGTGCTTGCAATTGATTTATGTGAAATTTCTATTTTGCTATCAGTTATCATACACTGCTTGTGTTTTAGCCCAACTATTCTGTGTTTGTGTTTGCTGATGTTTACTTCAAAAAGCCCTGGTACTGATCTAACTATGAAAGCAGTTGATCTTGCTTTTGGTTTATAATCATGCGCAAGGTTTTGTCATATATTGTTGCGAACTGCAGATTGGATCTGATATAGCTTTTTACTATTTTCATCTATTCCACTATCCATTTCAAATACAACTCTTGGCCTTCATTCTCTCTTCTGTAACATAGCTTAACAATTGACACCTTTTATATTCAGTGGCTTTCATGCTACTCTCAACCAATCCTAGTTCTTCAGTTTCTAAATTCTTGCAATGCTGCAGGTTTTTGTTTTTCTTGCTGCTGAGTATGAAACTGAAACGAATGCCCTGAATCAGGTAGGCAACTTTATCATACGACACATGATCCCAGATGAGATTTCTTGAACAATCATATTGAATGCCATGAGCACTTGGCTTCTTCTCATACATTTTTAAACTTGTCTTTCTTTTAACACTTCCGCTAGGTCTCTCTATGGGATGGAATCATTCCTTCAGTTGACAAGGCAAAGTTTTCAATCAGAACGAAAAACAAGTACCGATTCACTGATCAGGTAAAAACTTGTGCTTTGTATTCATTTCCTAGTACAGGAGGGAGACGGAAAAACAAACTGTTGAATGTTTAACGGGTATTTATTTGTCTGTTGAACACAGGGTACCAATCTTAGAGGGAAGGACTTCAACTTGACCTTGCATTGGCATGAAATGCCCAAGACTGGAATGATGCTTGCTGACAAAATTGTTATGTCTGGCTACCGTTTACCCGACGAATACATATAAGCTTCAATCAAACCTTAGATTTTTCATTGAGTTCTATTCATGTTTTAGGCCTCGGACTTAGTAGGAGAGGGATACATGATTGAATGAGGTGTAAACTTCTAATTTATTTGTTTATTTTTGTTTTAAAGTGAGTGATGCTAATTTTGATCCTCCCATTCCAAATGTGAGAAGAGATTGGAAGGGAATGAATCCTTAATATAGTTTCAACATTCATGGGAACTTTCCTATTTGCCGACCTCTTACAATTTGGATCCATTTTAAAGCATGCATATATAAGAATTAGGGGCTTGTGCTATACATTGTGTACAAATTAAAGGCGTTATATTTGTCAACCTCTTACAAATTACAATCGATTAAGAGTAAGAAATTCAATCGGAATATTTTTAATTTTCTTTGTGTATTTGAGTGTCTTTTGAATTTGGTTGTGGTGTGTTTTGTGAACCCTAAAGTATGTAATTTGATTTCAAACTCTTTCATAAGGGGCTTTGGTTTCTCTTTAGATTGTTCTCATTGGTGTACTACAACCATCTATATATTCACACGAGATTGCTCACCTCTCCTTGTGTGATGCACTATATATGCAGGGTGACATAATCTTCAAATCAAGTTGTTCTTATCAACTTATATTAGAAGACAATGTGTTTAATTAAGATTTAGTTGTCTTATCTTCGTAAGATAGCCTAATACACAAAGTTACAAGCATCTAACCTTAAGCCAAACACTACCCAAAAAGCAGATTATCGCCGAACAAGTCTTGTCTTCTTTCTTTATCTTGTTGAAATCTCATGACAATCGATCCTAGAAACATAATCGTGCACAAATTTTCTTGTTCAATCCCGCCCTAATTTGTGAACGAGTTGAGCGATTCAACCCAAATTTGTTCAGGTCTAAAAAGAGACATCAAACATGGCCTTAAAGTTGAGCTTAGCTCTTGCCCACATATATGTCTCGTGCCTATTCATTAGGTAAACTATTTCGTACAAATTATCATCGTGGGGTTATACGTAAATTTTGCTTGTATAATGGGACTTGTAAGAAATTGGAAAAAAATAATGAAGAAAGGTGGACTAGTAGTTAAAATAAAAGTTGTTGGATCAAGATATTGACATATGGGCCTACAATCGACCGAATTGTATGGACTGTATTGTATGGGATGTGATGGGATCCAAAATTGATAACAATAAAATACATGTAGGATACTTACAAGTTAGAAAACGATTTTTTTTCTATTAAAAATGCCATCGTTATGTTTTTTTAAAAAATATCTTATCTATCATTTTCATTAAAATAAATCCAATTAAAGGTGTTTTGTTCAAGTGAGAAACCCGTTAAATGACCAATCTCTATTCTTTCTTCGTTTTTTTTAGGTAAAAAAAGGTACTACTAAATAAAACTCGAAAATATGCGTGATATTACCTTTTTAGTTAAGGATGGACGTGTTAATTGATTTTTTTTTCTTCGAATATTTGTTGTAAGAAAAAATCGCTAATACTTATGAATTATGATATTGCATTATAAGACATGTAAATAAAAGAAAATGTATTTGGTAATTTGTAATTTTTTAGCATAATGGAGGTTTAAGGGAGAAAGTGGATTAGTAGAATAAGATTAAGATGTAATGCTTTTAAAATTCTAGAAGTGACATATTTCTCAATTAGGATAATAAGCTTTGACGATTACGTTAATAAATAAATTAAGATGTAAGAGAGGTTGCTTTCAGACATCACAATGAAGGTTGAAAAAAAACCTAATCCTCCAATTGCATTGCCATGGCCATGGGAAGATTCTATTTGATACTTTTAATTTCATACATTACACTAGATCCTGCCAAACAAAAAAATGAACATGGGTCATTGTCCACAACACCTAGCTAGCTCAATTACTTGAATACATATGTGGCTACAATTTTTTTAATTAAAAATTGTTATTATTTGATGGATATTTTGTTATTTTTTATGATCGGAATCTAATTTTATTGTCGAATTATTATACGTGTCTAGTCTAGACAAGGACGGACGCATGATTTAATATTAGGTTGGGCTAATTGTAACTAAATTTTTTTGAGTATAAATGTATAATTCAGCCCGTCCTTTGGTCCGTCCCTGTGTCTAAGAGATGTAATTCATTTTAGTTAGAGGGTCATAGATTTCACATTTAAATCTTGAACAAATATTTTTGGGTACAATCCAGTCTGTCTTTTGATCCGTCCCTGTGTCTAAAAGATGTGGTTCGATTTTAGTTAGAGGGTCATAGATTTCACATTTAAATCTTGAACAAATATTTTCTTTCATTTTACAACATTGTGTTGAAAGTTATATATATATTGCATACAACTTGTAATAAATAAATTCCTAAACAAATAATGTAGAAAATTCGAAACAGTATAAATGAAGAGGAATATTTAGCGTACACTGGTAAAATACGTGCAAGCAAAATCCGTGTGCTCTCTGCCAATAGTTTTATCGCCATTTCGTCTTTTTGGTAGCCACCTTCCCTATACTTTCTCTAGCAGACAAATCACATAAGCAGGCGCGCTGGGACCCACATTAATCATACCGTAGATCTGACGTGGCACCACCACAGATCAATCAGGACGTCATCCCCGGGATCTTCCTCTACTCCCTCGCGCACACAATCCGACCCCGTTGATATATACTACAGTATTGTTAATATTTTTTGAAAAAATGACTCTTAATAATATCAAGTATCCACTTTGAACCAGTAATAATATTAACTTTAAAAATCATCAATAGCAATACGAACTATTACGATGTTAACCCAATACAATATGTGACTAATTTCCGATAATTTTTCCGGTAGAAAGGCTGACGTGGCAACCAAAAAACCCAAATGTCACTTTTATATTTTACACTATTTTCTTGTTTTTTTCTTAATGCCATGTCATTATCATCATACAAAAAAACAAATTAATAAACTAAGGGGAAAAATTGATCGATTGTCTCGAACAAACTCACGTATGAAACTCAAACTAAAATCAATCAAACCGAAATCATCCAAAAAAAATTAAACTCACATTAAAATCAACCAAACCTAAAATCATCCAAAAAAAAAAATAGACTCACATTAAAATCAACTAAACCCAGGAAACCCCAGCATCTGAGATCCAAATTAAAATCAACCAAAAAAAAATTAAACCCTAAACCTGTAGACGAGAATTAGGGCTGATTGTATATCATTGGTTGATTTGGTAGATTTTAATTTAGGTTTCATATGTTCGAATTTAGTAGATTTTAATTTAGGTTTCACTCGATTTGGTAGAGACAACCAAAAAATGTAGATTCCCAATATAGTTTGAATTAGGGCTTTTGTATATCATTGGTTGATTTTAGTTTAGGTTTCATATGTTCGAGACACTCACAAAGAATTGGGTTTTTTGGATTTGGTTGATTTTAATTCAAGTTTAATTTTTTGGATGATTTTTGGGTCTGATTATTGTTTTATAATTTGAGTTCTCTATATGTTGTCGTCTACATGTTTGAGGTTTAAATTTTTTTTAGGTTGATTTTAATTTGGGTCTCAGATGCTATTACTGTATTTACAAAGGAATTGTGTTTTTTTGATTTGGTTGAATTTAATTTGAGTTTAATTTTTTAGGTGATTTTGGGTTTGATTGATTTTAATTTGAGTTTCATCGATCGGTGATTTTGTTCGAGACATTCAGATCGATTTTTCCACTTAGTTTGTTAATTGTTTTTTGTATGATGATAATGACATGGCATGAAGAAAAAAAGTAAAATAATTGTGTGAAATTTGAAAGTGACGTGTGGGTTTTCCGATTGCCACGTCAATTTTTCCATCGGAAAAGTTATCAGAAATTAGTCTCGTATTACATTGGGTTAATATTGTAATAGTTCGTATTGTTGTTGGTGATTTTTAAAGTTCGTATTATTATTGGTTCAAAGTGTATACTTGGTATTATTAAGAGTCATTTTTCCATATTTTTTTTTATCGTTTATGAATAAAGGTAATCTATAAATGGAATAATTAATAATATAATAAAAAATAATTAATGGAGGAAAAGCAATATCCATAGTCTATCAACTTTTAAAAGCTGAATGTGGATCTATAAATTTAGATATTTTAACTTTCAAACTATGAAATTTGGTGTCGATATGACTCCTAAGTCTTTTTTTTAATTTCTAATAAAGATACTCTTTTTGATAAATTTGATCTTATATTCTTGTTTATTAATTTTAAATTTTTTTTAAAAAAGGGTATTAATTTTAAATTAGGGAATAATTTTTAACATATTTTTCAAAACTTAGCATGTTTATTGTGTGCCCATGGGCACACATTAGTCGGATTGTTTAAATCTTTTTCTTGAATTCTTTCTATTTATATGCTATGAAAAAATAAAAATAATTTTTTTTGGTAGAAAAGGAGGATTAAATCCATTTATTCATAATATTAAGTAAAACTTTACATATGCTCACTGATAAAACTATCAATCTCCATAATGGCAACAAATCCATCAGAAGAATTATTAAACAAAATAAAGTCCCCCATACAAGTTTTTCCAAAAACAGTCATCCAATTTGCTGCTTGACTCCCACTACGAGCAATATGCTTTAGCTTCACTTGCCAATCAGAGGAGTAATGCTAAGTTCTTGCATTTTGTAATCAACCGCTGATGAAGAGCATTAGACGGAACATCAGGAGCCATAAGATTAATAACTTCTAAGACATCCACCTCAACCTCTAAGAAATCAATTTTCAATTCCTTTGCCAGCGTTAACATAACATAGAATAAAATGTGACTATTTTTGTAACGCCTATTGGAATCTTATGTTACATTTATCTACCAAAAAAAATAAAAGTGTCCCACGCACGGAATAATCACCTCAACAGGGCCCCACCGTGCCACTTGCATGACTCACTCACACCTAACCAAAATGACGATTATACCCCCATATACTTTCCTTTATAAGGGCGGCTCCATCGTTGGCGATCACTCTCCATCCACTCATTTCTCCCTCCCGTTTAATTTCCCGGTCATCTCAAAACGCGTCGTTTTAACGTTTTCATTTAACTAAAAAAAATGTTGGGTATATTTAGCGGCTCAGTGGTGTCGGCGCCGGAGGAGCTGGTGGCGGCCGGGAGCAGGACGCCGTCGCCGAAGACGAAGTCCGGCGAGCTCCTGAACCGCTTCGTCGGCGAAAACCCGTCGGCGATGTCCGTACAGGTGGGTGACCACGCTCACCTGGCTTTCACCCACCACAAGGAGTCCCCCCTCCTCCCCAGGTAACTTAACTCCATCGATCGAACTAAATTGAAATTATTCTGAATTCTTATTTAATTGTCTGTAATTGAAACGTTAAAATTTATTAGTCCTATATGCCATTTGATATTGGGAAAATATGAGCTTCTAACATCGGAAACATTGGAAATTTGATGAAACCTCTAAGAAATTCACTGGCCTTATGTGTATTAGGCCTAAGGCCTAACACCTTTCGATCATGGCACAACAAGAAAAAGGCCAATAAAAAGGTGATTAAAAAATAAATAAAAGAGCAACGAAATCTGACTTAAGTTAGAAACTTTGGGAATTAATTGTTAAGAACTTTGACAAATCTAGATAAAATTTCATTATTTGAAAAATTATATTTAGGTTTAGGAGAATGATGGTCGTATTAAACTCTTTAAAAAAATCGGATAAATTTTCCATGACCACATAGAGATACAATTATTTTTAGGATTTTTCTATTCTATATTCTTAGAATCCGGATTTAGAAACTACAACCCTGTTTTGAAAAACATAAATCGCTAAAAAAAATTAAAAAAATTAAATATAAAATCATTACTTTCTTTCTAAAATTAGATCCTTAAAAATCCTTATTTTTATAAGTATTCGGCTAATGTGTGTCCCGTACTCCCATGACATACAATAATAGTTCTAAATTTTAAAATTATTTTAAAATTATTCTCTAAATTGAAATTGATAAATCTTTTTAAAAAATATAAAATTAACAAACAAAAACTAGATTTATCAAAATTAGTATTTTTTTTTGGTTGAATCAAATTATTTTTTTTTTATTATATGTCCATGAATAAACATTAGAAAGTCCATTTTTATAATAAGCTCTTATTAGATTCTACTTGAAAAATGAATTAAGAACAAATTATCTCAATCTTTAAGTAGATTATAATTGGATTCGGGCCCAACGGGTTTGGGCTTCCAAGATCCATCCAATCGAAAGATCGTGACGTGGTTTTCGGGTTTCAAAGTTTGCTTTCTTGTTTTGATGAGCCTGGTGGACCCCGCCTGTATTTTGTAGAATAATCAGTGCGTGTCAGAACACGTGCCGACTTTGAGTACGTGGCCACACTGCACGTGAGAGTTGTTCGTAATCGGTGCCCGATCCCTTTAGGCTTTGGCTACCCAAAAAAGATTAGGACATGTTCTACCGTGTGTTTAGACTCCACGTTAAGTATACCTTCAAAAAATATAAAAACCAAAACTTTAGATGAGAGTTGGAACTTATGATAGCTAAGTTCACATAACAATTGAATCATTAATTAAACTTAGAGTTGAATATGAGTCGGTTCAAACCTAAATTTTAAGCTGAATCGAATTAAACTAAACTAAATTGATATTTTCTGTTTCGGTTTAGTTGCAGTTCGTTGTTGGTTAAATTTTGATTTTCGGTATTCGTTTCACCTTCAATAATATTTTGGTTCGATTCAGTTTAATTTTAAACCGATATGTAAAAGTGTAATGGGCTAATATAGTGTGCTCACTTGTGCAAAACGCGTTAAGTTCAATACATAGGTCTAATGAAATTCTATCTTAAAATCAATTGATAGTATTTTAGGATTTATAATGTTGTCAATTTTATCTCCACAATTATTCAATTAATCAATTGATATGATCTAGGTCATTTGCGGTGAAGGATGAGATATTCTGCCTGTTCGAGGGATCACTAGACAACCTCGGAAGCCTAAGACAACAATATGGCCTAGGCAAGTCCGCCTCCGAGGTTGTCTTGGTGATTGAAGCTTACAAGGCGCTTCGTGACCGTGCACCCTACCCTCCTAACCATGTCGTCGGCCACCTCCAGGGCAAGTTCGCGTTCATTGTCTTCGACAAGTCTACGTCTACCCTCTTTGTCGCCTCCGTAAGTACATTAATATTTTGCAACAAAAATATGTAAGGCCACTAGTTTTTAACATATAGACAAGTAACTTGAACTTAATTTGTTAAGGGTGACACGAAAATTTGACCTATATGAATTAATGTTGATTGTGATTTGGGTTTGATTTTGTGTTGATAGGATGATGCTGGAAAGGTTCCTCTTTATTGGGGGATAACCGCAGATGGGTATGTTGCGTTTGGTGACGATGCTGAGTTGCTTAGACGTTCTTGTGGCAAATCTCTTGCTTCATTTCCTCAAGGTTTGATTTTGTTCAATTAGTATTATAAGGGTTAACAATCTGATTTTGACCTAGAGGCTGGTCTTCAGTTAAGCCTCTAGGCATCTAGTCAATCGGTTAATCCTTCAAGATAGTACCTAGAGGTCTCCAGTTCAACTCTCATACATAGTGCCTTTCACAGAAATAAATCTAATTTTGGCTGAATTATGGATTGAAAGTATAATTTTAGCATTATTTTCGGTTGTGTATATAGGATGCTTCTTCTCCACAGCACTTGGAGGATTAAGATGCTATGAGAATCCGAAGAACCGGATAACCGCTATTCCGGCAAAAGAAGAGGAAATCTGGGGTGCTACCTTCAAGGTATATAATTGGACAACACTACAAATCTACATGCGTAATTGAAATAATCAAATCAAACCTTATGAAATGGTGTTAAAATTGTGTGTAATAATTGAGAGTTTGATGTGTTTTGGCTATCTAATTTGATGTTTGATCTAAGGTTCGTTTAATATTAAGGTGTGAGATCCATCCACATGTGAAAATCTCATATCATTGAAATCATATTCCATTAACATCCATATATTAATATGTAACATGTCTATATATATACAGACTGTCAATATCTTAGTTTGTGTATGATATTAATATTTTCAGGTGGAAGGACCAGTTGTTCTTGCAGCCACAAAATAAGCTTTGAAGATCAGCCTTGGATTGATCACAAGATGATCATGGAAGAGCAATGAGCTCTAAAATTTGAGTTAGTGTTGTTATTTTCTTGTAAGGAAAAAAAAACTTTCTGTGTTGAATGGAAAAAAAGTTTGTAAATACTAAAATGTGGAGTTAGGGTTGGATGGGAGATAGTTGTAAGGGGAAAGGAGTTGGGTGATTTCCTTTTGGCAGGCATGTAAAATTAGGGTGATTCCCTAATCTAATAAAGGTTTGTATGATTTGTTCAAGTTTCGAATTGTTATATCATACATATATATATATAATCTATTTGTAGGATGGGTTCTCATGGTGTTCAAGTACAGATCAAATATCAAGCGACAATGCTAAATAAACATAAACAAGGAAGAAGAAGATGGGAGAACAGAAAGTAAAAGCAAGCTAGGGATAAAGGGCTTCGACCCCCTTTCAAAGTTGTAATGTCTCATTAATGAAACACCCGCTTGCTTTAGATAAAGTGAGGTGAACAACAGATCCGAATGTCGAGACATTCGATAGACCCGTTTCTCAACATAGAGACACATCGGTGCTCCTTCGCGGTTAATGTTTCCGGTGGTTATTAATAATATCCTTAAAAGGAACCTCAAGGCTAGAACTACGTCTACAAGGAAGTGAGGAACTACTCTGACGATGAGGTGTCGTCGGCGAGTGCTCCTTCTTCTTCCCTCCTCTCTTCTCTCTCTTTCTCTGGTGACGTGGAGTTTACAAAGCTAGGTAACGTCAAGGAGCTTCCAAACACGTCATTTCAATTAATCCCGAGCTTCCATATCAGATTGGGTCGCTCCAAGCAAATGGGCCAGAATCGATATAAAGCCCAAGTCCAATCTGCCTTATCCAATTCTCACCAAAGCTAAGCAAGTCCTCACGAGCTACCTCCAAACCGGGTTCAACCTAGGAAGGCCACTAGCCCGGTTCACTACCTGATTCGAACCAGAAAAACCAACTAAACCCGATTCATAATTCATCTAGCTCCACCCAACTTAATTACATGATCATTTGTACAAGAACCACTAACATATGAGAATTAGATTACAACATTAAATAATGAAACCCTTGGAGCTCATGTTTTCTTTCACGTGTCCTAAGAAAAATCGTTACATCTAAATGCTGGAGGAGGTTTAAAAAACAAAGGCTTTGATTCCAATTCTTAATATGTTGATTCGGAATCACAAAATTTGTAGATGTAGCAAATAATAAGTCGATTCCTTTTGGATTAAGTTCGACACGGATCACGAAATTTTAGTGATCTTCTCTGTCTAATGACACGTATACAAGTGAATTCCACGCATCTAGAATGCGTGGAAGCCTTAAAAAAATGAAAGAAGGAAGACCAAACAGTCTGAACTACCTCCTGTAGGCTGTAGCTCATCGGTAAAATCTACGAATAAGTCCACTAGTTCGGGAATGAATCTTTTTATCGAAGGATCAGAAAAAAAAATGGCTTCGGATCTCCTGCGAACACCGGATCGACATTGACAATGGGCCTGCATGGAAGCTCTACACATTGGGCTTGCATTGGATTAGTACCTCAAAGTGCACAGGTTCAGAATTCAAAAGTCACGTGGTGGGCTAATGTACTAAAAGGGCCGTTATAAATATGGGCTTTTTTTATAGACAATACCGGCCTTTATATGGCCCATTCCGCCGTACATTGTTAATTTCTTATCTCTGGTTTTTCACTCAATGGTCTACTATCGGAATCGGACTATCACTGATATATCCACTGATAAATTAATGCAATTTTTTTCCTCAATAATATTATAGCAGCTTTTATAGTCCAGCTAATCCAGCTATATATCCAATTAATTAAATCATTATTTATAATAATATTAGGCGTACGATCTAATAATCACAACACTATATTTTAGTCAATTAACCGGATTATGGTTTCTTGACACTAAAATTGCAATTAAAACAAGTGTTTATTTAGTACTTAAAGGTGAGGTAATATACATTAATTCAATCAAAACACCATAGTGTACTGTTTACGTAGTGGTTATCATTTCAACTTTATTCTTTTTCCATGGTCAAATTAATTGTGCGAGTGGGTCTCATTAAGATTGTGACATGAGTATAAAAGGTCTTTATCCTTCCCCGACATTAAATTTATTACTTATAGGACGTGCATATCAAATAATCCATCAATAATAAATCAGAAACTCATCTTATAAGAATAAACTCATCAATAATTATTTATTTGAGGTTTAATTGTTTTAAGTTGGAAGGATTTTTGGTGTATATATTATATGGCGTTGAATATGGCATGCATAGCGGGTAAGTTTAGGGCCTATTGGAATCACATACTGACAAACTCAGTGGCTTCATTTCTTGTCATGTGATGTAATTAATCTTAAGTGCCCTTTTAATTAGTTTCTTAATAATCGGATCTCTTCTTAGCGGGACTATCAAAATCCTTGACTATTTTGCAAGTAATTAAAGCACACATTCATTAAGGTTAACATTAACTATAGTTATTAAACGAGACTATCAAAATCTCTCTAGTTAATAAAATAGAAGGAACTTGACCCCTAACATTGTTAAAGAATAATAAAAAAGTCCTTTTTAGCGGGACAAGCAATACATGAAGACCTAACGGAAATAAAAAGCAATAGAAGCAAGACGATCCACAATGATATTCGCCTCGCGATATACATGAGGAAATCGGATAAATCAATTCCTACTAATGAGGCATTGTCATTGACTAACGTATCAATCTGAAAAGAGGGCGACTCTTTTTCATATTCTTGCCCAAAAGTTGGATGACCAATTGATCTCGAGAATCGCTTGACGGAACTCGTTGCTCCAAGCCCATTTGCAGCTTGTTGCGCACGCCCCAAAGCTCATCCATTGGTTGCGAGCACGGACCAATGTTGTGAGTGAAGCCTCTAATCCATTTCCCATCACCATCACGAAGCACACCCCCTGTCGTCGCCTGCTCATCCTTAACTGCGCTAACCCACATTTCTCCCGGCTTATTCCAACAAATATCATGTAAAATCATAATTGGAACCATATTAGAGTGAGAGAGCTTACTAGCAGCAACCTTAGCCTCGAAGGTTTTCTCAAAAACCAAATTTGTATTGTTATGAACCGAGATTTTTTTGCCAAACGTTTTCGCGCATCTCCATTTCTAAATCCATCAAATTATCATAGCGAAATGGGCGTTTCAATCCTCTACTACGTCTCGTTTTGTTATCAATATATTCTTTCGAATCCAACAAACGAAGGCATCTTGGAAAAATTGACAACTAGCTTAATGATCCATTAGGATAAATGGATCCAAAGAAAAGATTGACTTTCATTAAATTAACATCTCATTTTAGGAAAAAAATCAAATCAATTAACACATAATGAGAACAATTTTTATTAAATAATCAAAATAATAAAAAAAATTAAAATTAATTGTAAGGAAATAAAATCGTAAATTTCTAACAATCGTGTCATGTAGTGCAATTTATCGGTGCCCGCCGAATTTGGACACTTGTAAGAGAAAATTCGGTAAGCACGAACCCTGACATGTCACACCATTACATGGGCCCCACTTGATTCCCCACCGACCGTTCACACATCGAAAAAGCCCTAAACATATGACGTGGCAGCATCTGAACCCACCGACGTCTTCCCTTCCCCTAGGCCCGGCCGCACTATATCCCACGTCGCTTTTCCAACTACATTACCTTGATTGTTTTTTTATTGACTTTTTTGTGTAATGTATTAATGTGTCATGATAATGATTTTTAATTAAAAATATTAATTATGATATTTTTTTGGCATCATTTAAATTTTTTATTTATATAATTTATCATTATATATATGATTTAATTTTTAAAACTAGTATTTTTTTTATGAAGCCTAAATAGTTTTTGTTCAATCTTTCTATAATGTGTTATGACTTATGAGAAAACATTATAAAATATTTAATTTAAAAAATAAAATCCCAAAATAATTTTTTTTAAAAATGTTTTAAATAAAATATTTCCGCAATGATTTTCCTAGTTTTTTTTTTAGGAAATGAACTTCCTAGTTCCTACACTACACTTTAAGACACATTATAAAAAATTCATTTTTAATAATGTATCTTGACTATCTTTTCTCCCTAAAAAAATAATTCCTTTTTTACATGTTTTTTTCCTTGCAAAATCCCAAATCTAGCCCTCTCCCACTCCGAAGTCCACCATCATTTGATTTGTTAGGCAACTTCCCAATTAATTCCCACCACCATGAATGCACTCTAGTGCAACTCCACTTTGCTTCCTCCGCAACCCATCTCTCTCTTTCCCTGCCATGAATGCTGTCCTTACTTCTCATCCACACTTCTCTCCCTTTCTCTCTAAACAAACATCAGTAACAGAATAGTACCAAATCTAATCAATTTCAGTAGCAAGCACTTGGGGGCACAAATTAGCCATGTCAAACGGCCAATCACTTGACATAGAACCCAAATCCATGGATTCCTCTCACAGGTTCAAGTTCAAGAAGTTGAGGTTCTTCGTGGAGCCGTCTATTGGGATTCTGGGCTTCTTCTTGGTGCTCGTTTTCGTCATCTTCTGCTTCTTTTACTTGGATTACAAGGCGGTTGATAAAGGGCTTTACTTCCAATTCCAATCCGTTAGGTTTCAGTGGCTCCAGATTACTCAGAGAAGTAACGGCTCTTTGCTTTCTTCTTCTTCTTCTTCGTCTTCTTCTTCTTGGAGGGTTGAGTTTTTGAGCGAGGACGGGAGTGGGTGTGACGTGTTCGATGGTGATTGGGTGTGGGATGAGGGGTACCCTTTGTACAACTCTAGGGATTGTGGCTTTTTGGATGATGGATTTAGGTGCTCTGAGAATGGCAGGCCTGATGAATTTTACACCAAATGGCGATGGCAACCCAGAAATTGTCACTTGCCCAGGTCAATTTCTTCTTTCAATTGTTTCCTCTTTCATTTGATTTTTTGTTCTAGGGATTTTTAACATGTATTTGGTTTCTGGGTTGACTGAGTTCCACACTAGAGAATCAATCTTGTTAGAATTTCTTGATTTTGTTGCTCAAAGCTTAGGAATTGAAGTGTTATTTAGAAAATCCTGTTCTTTATCTTGAAATTGCTGTCTAAATCATTATCAATTTGTACTATTAGGCTATTAGCTTTCAAATTGAAACAGTTCCGGGTACAATCCAACGGTAAAATTATGTTTGTCTTATTCTTTTCTTGTTGCTTATCACTGTTCTTTCCTTGTCAACCACTTGTTCTGTATTACTTTCTTTGTATTTTTTTCATGTCTTTCTATTCACTTTACTTGCCCGTGAACCTTTGAATAATGGCATACGGTTGATTGACCTTGAAGGGGCATCCTTTTTCATGCCTTTGTCTGCCTTGAGATTTAAAATATGAATCCCTTTCCCTGCCTTTTTGAAGTAGACTGGAAGATTGAGAAGTTAATAAATACACTGCTAGATGATGAATACTTTTTTGCTCATATTGTACTATGTAACATGATCAGATTCGACGCAAGGCTTATGTTGGAGAAGCTACGCAACAAGCGAGTGGTTTTTGCTGGTGACTCGATAGGGAGGAATCAATGGGAATCGTTTCTTTGCTTGCTTGCATCCGGTGTTACTAATAAAAGTAGTATATATGAAGTGAATGGTAACCCAATTACCAAGCACAAAGGATTCTTGGTGTTCAAATTCGAGGAATATAACTGCACTGTGGCGTACTACCGCGCTCCCTTTCTGGTGCTACAAAGTCGGCCTCCTGAGGGGGTGGCACAAAATATAAAGACGACGTTGAAACTAGACCAAATGGATTGGACCGCTTCACAATGGAAAAATGCTGATATGCTTGTGCTTAATACGGGTCATTGGTGGAACTATGAGAAGACCATAAGAGGGTAATTCATTAACTGATCAAATTGAATCCTTGATGCTATTTTGTACAAATTCCCAATAAGTGATCAAAGTCTTCTTTCTTCACTGATCAATTGACTTGACTATGAAAGTTATGCTTGCTTTTATTAGAGGTTGCTACTTTCAAGAAGGACATGATGTGAAGATGCATATGAAAGTGGAAAGTGCATACCACAAGTCCGTTGACACTGTGATTGAATGGCTGGATAGAGAAGTGGACATGAGGAAGACTAGAGTCTTCTTTCGTACCTACGCACCCGTACACTTCAGGTCAGTTATCATGCCAAGAAAGTTCCTTTTCATGCCTCAAACACAATTGACAAGTAGATAAAACCATCTAAAGGATATTTAAAACAGGCAATCTTCAAACACAATTTGCAAAAAACAGGTCAGAGATTATTAATTGACATGATTTTTGTTGAGGGTGACCCCTTATAGTTGACCTATCCCCTGTTTGGATGCATAAAACATGTGGCATAAGACATGTATTCTGTATGTGGGCTTCAGATGCCCCCAAAAGATCATGCATTTGAGCATATATATTATGGCTTTTCAATAATACTCTTAAAATACAGACTACATTTTCATTTTTAATGCCCGACTATTCATACGTTTTTTACACTACATAACATCTAAACAGACCTCTATATGTGCAAAACATTTGAAGCTGACATATGTTTATCTGCAGGGGTGGTGATTGGAATACAGGAGGAACCTGCCATTTAGAGACGCTACCTGAGCTAGGCTCGTCTTTGGTCCCGTCTCAAACATGGCCAAAATTCAACACATTTATGGACTCATTATCAACTCATTCCCACCTCTCAAAGATCAAAGGCATGAACATACTCAACATAACTCACCTGACTTCCCAGAGGAAAGACGGTCACTCATCATTGTACTATCTCGGGCCCAATAAGGGGCTTGCATCGCTTCGTAGGCAAGATTGCAGCCATTGGTGCCTGCCAGGAGTTCCTGATACATGGAACGAGCTTCTCTACGCGCTTTATCTCAAGCGTGAGATCTCTCAAAAATTGAAGTCAGCGTCTTTATTACAGGTTTGAACTAACAAACCAAATCCCCTTGAATCTATGTATTGAAAATCAGAACAACTTCAGAATAGATTCAGAAGTTGGCAGGGATGAACATTTCATCTAAGAAGGTTTGGAGAGGAGGGAAGAATGTGAATAGAAGCTGGTTGACTGCTGATGGACAGTCAAAGAAAGAAGCCGCTCTTTTGTTGGGCAAAAAAGGATTTTTTGACAGGAATAATGCTTTGCTGAGCAATGGATTAGTTATACAAAGGAAAGAAAGATACATGTTGTAAACTTGCTCTTGCTTTTTACTCTTTTATTTTTCTGTGTGTCTTTAATCTGGTAGAAAGAAGTAAATTAGTGAATAGTGAATTTTTGGCTTTGGAATTGAACTATGTATATGGAAGTTGTAGCAGGAAAAAGAGAATTTCTTTTGAACAGTAATGATGATAGCTATCTTTCACACACAGAAAAATGCTGTTACTTCTGAAACTGTGAGCCTGAATATGGTAAGACAAGCATGGCGTGTAAACATTATTGGGTCTGAATGATCATCCACGTCTAAAATATCCAAGTCCTTTGTTTTTTTGTTATTGTTGTTCTATTTCCCTATGTTAACTCAAAATGGAAGAGAAAGAGGATGTCTTAGAAGTGGCATACTCACTGAATTGCAATTCGAGTTACTCATAAAAGATTCAAGCTTTTTTTGTTGCTAGTTTTGAAGACTTTGATGACTTATATGAATACTGCCTAAAACTTGAAATTAATGAAATACAATAGTGTTTCAGTGGGAATATCATGCCATTCATGCATACTTTACTGGAATTTTAACTTTCTAAATTGCCATGTAGAAAATCTCCTATCCTTGCTCACAAGGATAATGTGTAAGATGTGAATTTGTTTCATGTGAAAACTCAAACTAGTAGAGTAGAGGAGGTGCAAAGTCTCAATTCAGTCTTTCAAAAGGACAAGGGCACATGGAGAACATGATGGACTAACAACTTATGTTACTGATATTGTTTTGAATAGAACTGCAACTAATTACTTCTTGTAAGCAAAATCTTCAACTGTGTTGATTTGCAACTTCTATGGGAGTAGCTTTGAATGATGAGATTTGGGTTTTTAATAGAAACTAATATCCTTTCTAAAATGTGATGCCTCATCACCATAGGCCTGTGGAAATTATGTAATTTATGATTCTTGTTTTGGAGGTGGTTTGATAATTGATAATCTATGTTATAAAGTTCAGACATTGAGTACCCTGCCATAATAATTCTTAGGTAGGACCGTGGGGACGATAATATGTTTTTGTTGACTATATTTTTATCTGTTCTTCAGGACTGATATTTGAACTTGATCCATATACAGGTGTATGAATTCTGGAGAGTTTTATCCAGTTAGAACTTTATTCTGTCATGATTGATTTGAGTTTTCTTGTCTCTAATAGTTGAAATTATTCTCTAATGTCTGGCTTAGTCTTGAAGGTGTAGGGAAGACAAGAATCTTGAGTTGTGCAGTGATTTCAACATTATTGTCCTTGGTCTTGAATTCTTGATTCTGTTGACTGTTTAGGCTCAATTCTGTTGCTTGCAGTTTTTTGGTGTGAATTCTGTCTGTATCAAGCATTGTCATATACTCATATGCTGTTGCTTGCAGTTTTTCATAAACAAAATCTGAGAAACACTCATGGTGAGTAAGCAATTATTTCTATGATCTTCAAGATATATAATTTGCTAACCATTTTTTGCATGCCAAATCTAGTTTTATGGCATAGTTTGTTCAATATGGAATGCTTTTTTTTTTTTTTCTCTTGAGTACATCCAGCTTAGTTTTCTTGGGTAAGCTAGTTATGAAGTCTTGGTTCAGGCTGTCATGATATCATTCTGTTGGTTAAAAGGCTATTTTTATATTGCTACTACCTTTATATTTATTATTATTAAGGGTCTGTTTGGATCGCACTTTAGTTAATGCAAGATAATGCACTGTAATGTGATCCAAACGGACCCTTTAGATTTTGAAATTGTAACTTGAGAGAGCAAACTTGCAAGTCAAAGGCATCTTGCAAATGGGTAATTGATGAATTCATTGTTACAACAAGGCTTTCTTGCAACTTGGCTTCTGCTCTATCATTTGTCGGTGGGCAAGATCTGTTACTAATTGCACTTAAATCTCTGCTTGCAATTGCTTTGTATGTGTGAACCCATTCTTGGTTTCCCCTTTTAGAAGAATAATTGTTATTTTACAGCTAGAGAATTTTGAATTTGAAGACCTGGGCAAAAAAAAAAGCTGACATAGGCCCCTGTGTAGAAGAAAAACCAGCAAAAGGTTGTGTAACGTAATAATGTCTCTGATGCTTTAACGGTCCTAACTAATTTTTGAATGGATTTGAAATGTTAACATCATAAAGATGAAAGCTTCTTCAACTTTAACCTGATTGCTCCAAAGTTCTGTATGATCTGGAGATGATTCTTTTTCAATCTATGATTTGAATCATGCTTTTGAAACAAGAAGTTGTTTAAGCATGATTCATTCTGTTTAATTCTTGTAGTTTAGGTTAATTCCAAGATCAACCAACAAATCTGAAATCTCTAGCTCCAATAATTCTAAATTAGTACACCTCACCTGGATAAATATCATGTCACAATCTTACCATAAATTGATGGCCAAAGTAACATGACATATTGATATGATAAAAAATAGTGAATTACAGGTAGTTTCTGGCCTAAACCCAATTTGAAAAGCCACCGTCACATGTCCATTCATGGTGATGATAATCATTTCAGCCCTAGAACAAGAACTAGACCTGACCTCCATGTTCTTCTCTTTTACCCTAAAGATATGTTCTTCCTTTGGTATCTTTTAATTGGGCCCTCTCCAAGAGAAAACTAATCACTCTTCACATGGTCTATGTTGTATCACTAGTTTTAACTATGGCTAGAGACTAGAGATTCAAAAGGCCTAATTGTCTCTCAAATCTCATGGAATATAAAACACTTATCTGTATCGGGTTCTCATTCACGGAATTAGTAAAGAGATATTTTATAAAGGGTCAACATCATCATCGCCCAGTAAAGTCTTGCTTCAGCAGGATTTGGGGATTAAAATGCGGGCACAAATAGCTTGAACATGTCAGGATGATGCGCTCGAAAGACCCACGGAAAACAGACAGCTATGTGACAATAATAACTGAATTCAGTTAAAATGCATCAAAATTGATATAGGACTTGTATCCTATAAAGGGTATTCTTTCAAATTCGCTCGTCTATTTTTTTCCTCGTTCTGTTCAACAAATTCACCCTAATTCATAACAGATATTATGTCCCAACCCAAAAGAGTGTCGAGCTCAACTTTATCCCTTACCCGATTTCACAATCTTGATAATCATCCTTTGCTTTCTCAATCGATCAATCTCAAATCCTCTTTCAATCTCCATATCTAAAAGCTTATTCAATCCCCATAAACATGGGCATAAGCTCTCTTTTGTAAGTAACCATGTGCCATAGTTTTTTTTTCTTCAAAGATGACAAGAAGACATGTGGTGAGCAATGTTCATCCCCTTTGGTTTCCCACCTTTTTGTGGATATGAAACACACAAAATATTGAAAAGACCCACATCCACAATTTCCCTCAAATTGCTTGCTAGCTATACAAAACCATCAAAGACTTGGCTCTAACATGACCATATCTTCATTTAGATAATATGGGTGTGGGTGACTCTTTTGTAGCTAGCTCCCTTTTCTAATCCATCTATCTTCAAAAAAAATTTGTTCTTTCCAACTGGATAATATCATTAATGCCACTCTCTTATCAAAAAAAATTTCTTTGTAGGTCCCTTTATTTCATAATATTACTATCTAAAGCCAGATCTTCCAACTGCCATGTTTAACCCCACCACCCATATGCTCTTTGCTCACTCCCCTACCCCACCCTTTTCTTTCTTTCTTCTCCTATTTAAATCCTTCTCCAACCTCACAAAAACAGAGAATAAAGATAGTAAAAAAAATCAAAAACAAAATTCAGCAAGTGATCATGGAAGTTGCCATGGAAGATGATCTCTTCTTTGCTGATCTCAACAGGCAGATCTCTCTTCTAATCATGGACGACGACGAAGACCCGGCTTTGCACTGCCCTAAAGCTTCATTTCAGGTAACTAAAGATTGTAACTTTTGTACTTAATTCAGCTCTAAGTCATAGTTACACATTTTTTGCTGATGAGAAAAATGTGTTTTAAAAAATTTTGCAGGCTTTTCCTCAGGCAATTCAGCATCCAATTTCACCTGCATTCTTTCATCAACAAGAGGATTTGAGGAGGGAGATCAAAGGGACAGGAGTTTTTATTCCGCGATCGGCTCAACCGAGGAGGAAGAACAGACAAGGAGGAAGGAATTCATCTTCAAACACAAGCAAATCTAACACCAGACAGATTGTTAGTACCAGTAATAACAGGTTTTAAAACTTACTATATAAATAGCTTATTTAGGGAATTGGAATTTTCAGAAATAATGATAGATTTTTTTTACCCATCTGGGTAAAAAAAATCTTGCCTTGTGGGTAAAGGCAAAATTAAGAAGTTTTTGATGGGTAAAGAAGATGAAGCTGATTTTGTAAATGGAATGGAATTAAAAATTAATCCCATCTGTAATAGTTGTATTTTGTTTCCATAAAAAGAGGGGTAATTAGCAAAGGGCTAAATTAACCTCCTCATAATTGTATAATTCAGATGCTTGTTTGTTTGGTTGCTGATGTTATAGGGTAATTAAGCTTGTCATTTACATCTTTAGTTCAGATTTATTCAATTCTGATTGATTTTAGTGCCATGGTTTTGTTTTGTTTTGTTGTAAGTGGGGTAATTTTTATCTAATTTAATGCTTGGGTTTGGATTTTTGTGTAATGAATGATGAAATTTCCTTTGGTGGTCCATAATCACAAGCTTATTAAGGTGGCCATAGTTAATTGGCAAGTATTGGTAATAATTCACGTATTGATGGCATAAGTCAAAAGATGAAAACCACTCAAATATGAGCCATCAGATCCTAAAAGTTAAAGGATACAAATTTGTTTTTAAAAATAGCAAAGTTTGTACTTAATGGGCATCTATGATGAAGGGAATATTTGTTGGAGACTTTCATTTTTTGAAGCAAGATTGAAAGTTGTAGTGATGGGATCTTGTAATTTTTCAGATCTGGGAGTCTGGCAATAATGCTCACTAATTAATTTAATTTAAGGACCACCTAGTAAATTAAAATCCAATAAATCACTCTAAAATAAAAGAGGTCTAAAAAGCTAGTATTAGACTTGGTATCTCTACTTAGAGACCGAAGGTAATAACCTCAGTCTTATTAATATCGTTAATATTATATGATATTGTCCATAAAAGATTGAAATAATTTATGCAAATAAATATTTCTTGATCTCAAACATTTTCATTTGTATCGAGTTTTTTTTTTATATTTTCAAAAAGTTAAACGTCATAATAAAATTCATTGTAAAACAAGACCACCAATCAACTTTTTTGAACCACAATCAATTTATATTCTATTTATTTTCATCTTCAAGAATACACTAAGATAACTTGTTTCACGATAAGTAACCACCTAGTAAATCAAAACCCAAGAGATCAATCTAAAATAAAAGAGGTCTAAAAAGTCTTTATACTTGGTATCTCTACTTTGGAGACCGAAAGCAATAATCTTAGTCTTATTAACGTTATTAATATTAATTCATAAAAAGTAATTTTCACAAATACATTTCTTGATCTCAAATATTTTCACCCGTGTCGAGTTTTTCATATGTTTAAAAAGCTAAATGTCGTAACAAAATTCATTGCAAAACAAGACTATCAACCCATTTTTTTAAATCATATAGACAATTCCAACCTATTATTCTCATCTATAAAAATACACTAGAACGACTTGTTTTACGATAAGTAACCTTCTAATTCAATCACTTATAATAAAATACCTAGAAATTAAATATACCTATGACTTATTCTTTAAGAAGATTGATGATTTTGTGGACTTAGTAGCATCACCCATCGCTATCACAACCAAGTGATGAAGCCAAAAATAGTGAAGAAAGTTCATACCATCACCAATGCCGCCACCATGGCCGTCGCCACCGTCAACATCACCAGCTAATACTAGTGGGGTAAGGTGCACTTTTTGCCAACCACCATTGATGGGTTTCAAGATTCCATTGTTATTTCATTTGAATGAGTTGTGAAATTTTAAAACCCTATATAACAACATATGTGTTGTATGTTTCACAGTATTTAATAATTTTTAACTTAGCATCTTGATTCATATTATTTGAAATTTTATATTCAATGAATGTTTAAACACTTCAGAAAATAAATTTAAATGATTTATTAGTTTATTTTATTTTAGTTTTGATGAATCCATTCTTAATACTCATTTATTGTGAAAATGTTACATATTGTGAAACTGAGAAGTACAGTTAATGTTTGATGGAACCTAAACTTGAGAGGTGGAGAACTCAAAGGGGTAAAGTTAGTTGAATAAAAGATTCTTAACAAAAACGATTGCTTGATTGGTAAAATGAGTGATTTAGGAGGAACCAAATGGAATATGATGACAAACGAGAGGAAGAAGGTAAGAAGTTTCTCTTTTGTGTAACTAATGAGAATTCATGGATTGATCAACAGCCGTACTGTTGTTGGTGTATAGTCCGTATAATACGTTGGGCCTCCAGGCCCAAGCCCACAATTTGGAGACCTGGCGATTTATTAATCAGAACTCAGATGATTGACACCTATAGGTTTGTAAGTGAACAGATCCTTTTGGTGTACGGCTTGGTTAAACCTTGTTCATGTTTAGGTCGATTTGTGAGCAAGCTGAGATTGAGCATAATTTTAAGGCTTAGTTAAACCTTGTTCGTGTTCGGCTCGATTTGTAAACGAGTCAAGTTTGAGGACAATTTTAAAGCTCGGAAGATAAACGAACTGAGTTTGAGCACAAGATAATTCGACTCGTTTATTATTGAGCAACCTCGATTATATGCTCATAAGCAGGCTTGATTATACGCACATAAAAAAACTAGATTCCATATTCATGAATAGACTCTACTATATGTATATTATATACAATATATAGTTTATGTTAAATAATATAGTTTGGCGGTCTCTTCAAACTTCACCGTTTAACTTTTAGTTTCATTTGCTTAATTGTATAATTTATTAAGTAAACGATTTATTTATGCATTTATCTACCGAAGAAACTAAATGGAAGATCACGATTTAAGCTCGAGTTTCGCGAATGAGTCAAGTTCACATTTGAGTTTTAAACTCACCTATTTTTAATGGAGACGAGTTTGAATAACTCAAAACTCGATTCAACTCGACTCGATTATAACACTAGGCACTTGTGCTGAAGATACAATTACACAAACTTGACCCAATTCACAAGTTTGGCTTATCATTATCGATTGATTTTCAAATAAAAATTCCCAAATTAATCAATTATTAGTCTTGATGAGGCTATACTGTTATAGCATTAATCATGTTTATATTTTATAACTTCTCAAATCTCTCAATATTTTAATACAAATCATGGTCCATAAAACAACTACTAGTCAAACGCTTCCAAGTAATTTTGGTCAAACTTAAGCAGATCTGATCGATCCACTGTTAATCCAGAGATTCCTCCAATCCTCCTTCCCTCCACCTCCCATGGCGGCCGGAAACCACCTCTCCCTCCTCTCTCTCCTCATCCTACTCCTCCCATTCTCTCTCCTCATCCTCCTCTACCTCATCGTCCGCCCCCGCCCCGTCAAAATCCCCATCAAGAACCGCCACGTCTTCATCACCGGCGGCTCCAGCGGCATCGGCCTCGCTCTCGCCCACCGCGCCGCCGCCGAGGGCGCTCGCGTCTCCATCCTTGCGCGCAACTCCTCCAAGCTCGAAGAGGCCAGGGAGTCCATTCGTCTCGCCACGGGAGTCGACGTCTCCGTATTCAGCGTCGATGCTAGGGATTTCGACGCCGTCAAGAAGGCCATCGACGCCGCTGGTCCAATCGACGTCCTCGTCTGCAATCAAGGGGTTTTTGTTGCACAGGAGCTCGAGGAGCAGGAGTTGGAAGAGATTAGGTTTATGATCGAGGTCAATTTGATGGGGACTTTCCATCTGATTAAGGCTGCTCTGCCGTCGATGAAGAAGGATCGGGATGCGCGCGGCCCGGCTTCGATCGCGATCATGTCTTCCCAGGCTGGTCAGGTGATTGATTTCGAGCTTTGATTGATCTAATTTGAACTTTGGATTTTGCTGTTTATGAAGCATATTGTGGTACACTGTTTGTTAAATTGAAATCTCTGGACTAAAAATTTGCATTAAGTTGACACTTGTACTTTTAATTTGGTCTTTGCTCGAGTAGTTTGGGCTGACCATGGGTGGGATTTTGATGTGATTCTAGTCTAAATTTGTGCATCTCCAATCACGCTCACTAGGATCCCTTTCACTCTAGGAATAAAGAAGTTTAAAGGAATTACCTGCATAAGGCACAATAACATCAGATCATTAGATGTATGATTTGGAAGAACATTCACTCTTTCATATGATGGACATTCACTCTTTCATCAAGTAACGAGCTCAATTCAGCCATTTGATACTTCTATCAGTGTAAGAGCTTTCACTTTCGCTTTCAAGAATTAGGATATGTTATTTGGTATAAGCTCACTAACCACCATTGCTGAATCTATTTGCTGGGATTGTGGGATTTCATGTAGAGATCTTTCCTTCATGCATATCACCCAAGTGAAAAAATTGCAACTCATTCACTTAATGCTAATTATGAGGAATGACATTACACTTGTGCTATGCTTTTGCATCGGTAGTGTCACATGTATCAGTTCAATTCTCATCATCTGATCATCAGTGTTGTGCAAGAGTTAGGGCTCTAAACTTCAGACCAACTTCCTTCTACAAGGTATCTTTTCCCTGATTTGATTTATTGTTCTGTTTTGATCTGCAGGTGGGTATCTATGGCTATACTGCATATTCCGCCAGTAAGTTTGGTCTGCGTGGATTAGCAGAAGCATTGCAACAAGAAGTCATTGCACATGACATCCACATTTCTTTGATATTCCCTCCAGACACTGACACCCCTGGCTTGATCGAAGGTTTGTATCCAATTTTTTTTTCTTCTTTTCATGTTAGAGCAAACCATGTATAATATCCTCCATTGCTCATCTAGCCTGTGACACATGCATACCTTTATACTTTAATCTTAATTCCAAGTTACTATCAGGATGACAGGTTTAAATTGTGTTAGTTTGAGTTGTGAGTTCTGTAGGGTTATCAACTATATCTTTGTTTAGTGGAATCTGTTTCCCTTTCTGGTTTTGGATTTGTACTTGTTCATTTTCTGATTGTGTGTTTCTTGGTTGTGTTTTTAATGGTTGTCCATCCATGTGCAGAAAACAAGAAGAAACCTCAGCTGACTTCTATAATTGCGGCTTCATCTGGAGCCATGAAAGCAGATGAAGTTGCAGAGAAAGCTATAGCTGGCATAAAACAAGCAAGATTTATTGTCCCTTGCAATCTTGAAGGGCTGGCATTATCATTGGCAACATCAGGCTTGTCTCCTCAGAGATCATATTTGATGGCGTTTGTAGAGGTGGTTTCAGCTGGTGTGTTGCGCGTCGCAGCGCTGTTTTTCCAGTGGAGTTGGTATGGAAGCATTGAGAAATGGCATGCAAAGAAGGATTAAAGAGTTCTTTGCACATCTTTTTATCATCCAAGGGCTCAGGATTGGATTGTGGGCAAATCTTGTCATGATTGTTTGATTTATAGGCAGTTTAGACAACCCTTTTTAATTCTTTGTGAGGTTTGATATGTCATTCTAATTCTAGGCGCAATTCGGTATTCATGTACTTAATTGTGATCCGTATTATTCGTTTTGCTTTTTGCCTAACTTGTCTGAGTGAGATTGTATATCACAAGATATATCGAATGATGAATTTATCAAATTGATACAATTACCCAAATAAAAAGATGACAAAAGTCACTTCGACCCAAAAAATAGATGATTGTTATAGTTTCTGATGAACTCTCTCTTCAAGCACTCGCATATGTTAATGCAAACACTCGAAAAGCTTGTCAAATGCCAAAAAATAGTTGTAGCATAGTTGTAAACATTAATTGTTAACTCAAAGAATAGTTGTAGCATACACATATCATCTAGTAAATTAGTCTTTTAAGTCCATCAACATGCTTTAAAAAAAACGCTGTATCGACTTTAGATACCTTTGAACCGTTTAGAAGAGATGGGAACAATCTCCTCCTTAGTATAAGATCGGGCTCTGCGATCATCCATCAACAACATGCTTTCCTCGTACACATGTCTATTCACTATGATATAATACATATCATGATATATTGCAGCTATTCTTGTTCCATTGCTCAAAGCCATAAGGATCCGGTTCCCCAAATGAAGGTTCAAATATATCGATTTTGTTTGGCTTGAACCTATATAGCTTCTTCCAAGTGGTAGCCACGCCATACTCTTCCATCACCCACAACTCAATGTGTTCCTCTTTGCCATCCTCATAATAAAATAGCGAAGTCACTACCATTGACAACATGCCGCTAAACTCTAAAATCTTTCTGTTACGCCGGGCAGAAATTGTGAATATTTCTTGTGGGAGCTCCATTGTTGTGAACTCTTCGCTCTCACAATCAAACACCAACAAAGAAAACACCAACAAAGAAAAGGCGGCGTGCCAACATACGAGCCAATGAATCTTCCCATTTACGAAACACCCGGTTTTATTACCATCAATGAATTCGCAAGATTTGAGGTCACGAGCAATTGCCTCCCTCCAAACACCTTTTTGAGCCGAGTATACCTCGTATGCAAGTACAAATGATGAGTAAGGGATCCGAATTCTGACAACTTTGAGATCATTCTTGGAAATGTCGTATCCAAAACCTATTGCACATCGATTATAATCCGTGTTCTCGGAACCCAACGACAAAGGAAGCATAGGGAGGGTGACATACTTGTGGAGTACCGGATTCCATAAGATAAAGGAATCAAAGGGCGAATCGAACCAGTAGCAAAGACAGACCACGCCAAGAATCACACCAACAAAGTTTTTGTTGCAATAAGAGCCAAGAGTAAGAGACATAACAATGCGAAAGGGAAAATGTAGTTTGTGTTTGATATGATTGCCAGGAGAATAATCGAGGGCATGGAATTGTGGGTGGACGCCATGACAAATTCAAGACGAATATGAAAGCTTGGGTTAGGAGGGTTTTGGATGGGAATGAATGGATGAACACAATATCTAAACCATAAAAAAAAAATCAATTAGAAACTTTTTTAGTCAAGAATCTGTGGAAAAAGAGAATTATTTTAGTAAAAAACATGGTATTAAATTTCTTTTTCTTTTTCTAATAGTGTAGCTCGTTTAAAATAATGATAAGAATAAATTAAGAAAGACGATTTTTTAATTTAGTGATTATATCTACCTAATTATACATTATAAAACAGAAATCATGTCCGTTAAAAAAATTGCATCACATGGCATTGTTTGAATAAAATAATATCAATTTTTCTATCTATAGGATCTTCTATATTAATTATATGCACACATCTTTTAACAAAACTTGATCTAAATGATAGTATTTTCAATATTAGTTTTATACATAATATTTTTTTCTCTTTTAATAAAACTTGGGCTCCAAGTATATAATTTTTTATCCATATGTTAAAATTTTCTAATATAATAAATTTATTTATAGAATATATGATATGTTTTAGTACACACTATATTTTTTTATAATTAACTATGTTCTACATTTAATTGCATGAATAAATTAATTTTTATTTTTTAAATAAATATTATAATAATATCAACCTATGCATGAAATATTAAACCTATAGATCGAATTATACAATAATAAGTTAGACCTTCTAATACCGCGAGTTACGTTCAAAAGGGGTTAGCATTAGAGACAAAATTAGACCAAATCGCATGAGCTTGATCTTTGGTTGATTTGAATGGGGCTCTTGAATCTTGATTGTCTCTTCTCTACACATGTTTATCTTGATTGTCACTTACTGAGGGTGTAAATCATGGGATTTGTTCATGATAATGCGAGACTTTGACTTGGTTTAACTAAGCTCTTTTTATATATGCCTTTCTTTATACTTTTGGAATTTTACCTGTTCCAAAAAAAAGCGTCCCAAAGCGCATAAACAGTTTGAAACTGAGAAATACTTCAAGAATAGTTGTTCCATTGTTATTAAAATCGGGATCGTAAAAGATTCTCCGGACCGAATCGTAAAATTGGATCGTTGAATCATAAAATTCTACATTATAACTAAAAGTATTGTAAAAACAATATTATATATTGTCGATTTATTATATACAAAGTGAAAAATATTATAAACTTTATGAATGTAATAAGTAAATTGTTAGTTAGAATAATTGAATAATATTGAGAGACAAACCTTGAACAAATTAATAATATATAAATAGTAGTACAAGTCATTTTGTTGAATCGTTATAATCGTTTATAGAATCAACGAATCGTATATAAAATCGGATAGCACAAAAGATTTTATAAGTTTTTATTCTGATCACTTAAGATTCTACCACAAATAAGATTCTACCTAGAATCGTAAATCGCTCCGTCACTTTGGATCGTAAAATCGGTAAAATCGTTGAATCGAATCAGGATTTTAATAACAATGAGTTGTTCCGATCAAGCTTGACATTGAGTGTAGGAAATTGAAGAGTGATGTTGGGCGAGCCAACGACCGCCATGAGAAGATGGCCGGTTTGTTTGGGATCGGCATTGACAGGCAAAACAGACCATCGTTGGCGGCAGGGAGCACAACGCCACCGGCAGCTGATTTTTCTCCGTCAGTCATGATTAGGGTTTTGTGTGAGAGCGGAAGTTTGGATCGTTAGAAAAGGCTGATACCATATAATTATGTAAAAGAATCTTGCCTTCTATTAGATAATCAAAAGCTAGGTATTTATATAAGAGAACTTATGACCCAAAAGATCTTATCTATCTTGGGATACAAGATAAAATAACAAAGATATTACAAAGATTACGGTTAAAAAAAAGAAGAAGACATTGTACTGACAATAAAGAACAAACAACAGTTTTGAACGAGTTTAAAACAAGTAAGGTGAAACTGAAATATGCTGAGATCGGATGAAAAATATATAAGTTCTGGTGTATTTCTGGTGTATGGGGCTTTCAATTAACTAGCTGCCCGATGCTCGTCGAATGGGTATTCATATCGAGATGCAAAATTATGTTTAAATGCAATTATAAAGTTTGACTCACTTTCATCAACAAACTCAAACATGAGATGGTAAAAAATTTGAGCAAACTAGGAGTTTTCATGCACGAGCCAACTATAAGATACAACATATTCAATCTTCAAATCATTCCGCTTATCAAACGAATGAGTAGAAGAGTTTATTTCTATTAGAGTAAGCTAAAGATTTCCACAACAACATTGCACACAATCTGAGATCCAAGACAAAATAAAAGACAATATCTTCTCAAGGCAACCTCTACTTAATGGAAGGAAACTTTCTAGAATTATAAGCAAAGCCTTAACTATTGGCAACATCAACCATAACTCAAATTAAGACTAGTGGTAGGATGCAAAAAAAAAATGCTTGTGTGTATCATAATGAGTTTATATTCCTTGGATCGGTTTAGAAGCGAGAGGAAATATCTTCTCCTTCTTAGTATAAGACTGGGATTTGGGATCATCCATCAAAAACATGCTTTCCTCGTAAACAAGTCTACTCACTATCTTCTCAAACGTCTGATTATAGTTGCTACACTTGCTCCACTCCTCAAGGCCATACGGAACCAGTTCCTCGAATGAAGGCTCCAATACATCGATTTGGTTTAGCTTCGATGCATAACAATAGCGGAACCTATAAAGCTTCTTCCAACTGGTAGCCACGCCATACTCTTCCATCACCCACAACTCAACGTGTTCCCCACGTTGACCCTCATAATATAAATGCGAGTTCATTACCACACACAACATGCCATTAATAAACTCTAAAATCTTTTCCTCAAGCGGTAAGATGCTTCGTGGGAACATTTCTCGTGGGAGCTCCATCATTGTGAACTCTTCCCTCTCACAATCAAACATCAACAACGAAATGTCAGCGTGAGAATATTCTACAAGCCAATGAATATTCCCATTTACGAAACACCCGATTCCTTTCATACTGTGGACGAATTCACAAGATTTGAGTTTATCATCAATTGCCACCCTCCATTCACCTTCTTTAGCTGAGTATAGCTCGTATGTCGATTGATAATTAGGGTTCTGAATTTCGACAACTTTGAAATCTTTCTTAGAAATGTCGTATCCAAATCCTATTGCACAACGATAAAAATCATAAGTCTTAGGCAGCCTAGGGAGGGTGACATACTTGTGGAAGACCGGGTTCCATAAAATAAAGGAATCGTAGGGCGAATCCGACGAGTAGGAAAGACAGATTACGCCGCGAATCACATCAATAAAGGTGAAATTAAGCCCTTTAGCACTCTGCGGAATCCGAAAGGGGAAATGTAGTTTGCGTTTGATAATATGCTTGCCCAGAGAATCTCGAGGACGAAAGAGATGGTAGGAATCGTAGGCAAGTTGGAGATAGGGTTTCAATTTAAGAGGCGTGGGAGAAGGTGGGAAGGAGTTGTGAAGGCGGATGAAGAGAGGTGTTGAGATTAGGGTTTTCCATGATTTGCAAGCACAAAGGAATCGGATTAGGGTTTTGGTGGGCAATCTCTTGAGGATCTCCACCAATAAATCTTCATTAATATGAATTAAACGTGCCAACATAGACGCTGGAACAAGAATCGGGCGGTTGGAATTGTGGGTGGACGCCATGACAAATTCAAGACGAGATACAGTATGAAAGAAAGCTAGGGCAAGGTTTTTGAATGGGAATGAATGGATGAACACAATATCTCAACCGTAAAAAGTATAATCAAGTAGCAACTATTTTTTTTGGGTAATCAAGTAGCAACTATTTTAGTCAAGAATTTCTGGAAAAAAAAGGATAATTATTTTAGTCAAAAACATAGTATTAAAATTCTTTTTTTTATTATATTGTAACTCGTTTAAATCAATGATAAAAAAAGACGATTTTTTTTGAATAAGTAGTTATATTAGATAGTGTGAATCATGTGCATCGTAAAGTGTTAAAAGTGCATTCAAAGATGTGAATCATGTGCAATAATAGTACTCTTGAGGCTTTATGATGTACTTTTAATGTTTTACAATACACTTTTTCTTACCGCATATTCGCACCCGCACAAGATTCGAACTCTTATAGTAGAATGTACAAGGCATTAGTCAAGCTTAGTTTGAGAGAGCTTGTTATATAGCATTAGATATAAAAAAGTTAGACCTACTAATGCAGAGAGTTCAAAAGGGGTAGCATAAGAGACAAACAAGAGCAAAGGCGGAATTGTGCTCCTAGAGACCTAGACCAATTTGTTGCATTATATAGACAAGTTATTGCAATTGTGCTTTGTTATCCGTTTAAAATCATATGGGAGTCCATCTTATGATTTCAGTTTAAATTAATTATCATCAATGTATTTCATAGGTCACCTTTTAATGTATGATTTTTTTTTCCTAATGCATGAGAGGGTAAATTATTCAAACAACATGAAACTGAGAATTACTTAGGATAATTAAGCTTTTTGCAATTTTAAAAAAGAAGATATTGTACTGAATATAGAAGCACCCAAATTTAATTTGGTACAGGGTTAGCAAGAACCTTAGAGTTTTAAAGAGTGAACTCAAACTATAGAATCTTTACAAAAATAAGGGTTGGAAATATAACAAAAATAAGGAGTGCTAATTAATCTGCAAAGAGTTGGCTTTAGAGAATGAATGTTAAGGTTGTGCAACCATTTAACATCTCTGACTAATTTCAGCTTCAATTTCCCTTTGGCTCGGATCTTGGTGAGGATGGTTGCTTCATTTGTGCAATAGTGTCGGTATTGGCCGTGAAGACCTTTAGTTATACATGGCTTGCACAAAAAATTATACATGAAAGCCAAGAAAATCAAACATTAGAGACAATGATCAAGCACACAAGAATCTGTATGCTCACTCTTTCTAGAATTGTAAGCATTAACAACATTAATTGTAACTCAAAGAGACAAAGAGTAGTTCTAGCATTCACGGATCATATATTAGAGTAAATAGGGCATTCATGTCCATCAAGACCATTTCACAAAAAAAGGTGTATCATATAATGAATTTATTTACCTTAAAGAACTATCTCCTCCATAATATAAGACTGGACTTTGGGATCATCAATCAAAAAACATGCTTTCCTCATAAACATGTCTATTCACTATGATGTGATACATTTCAATATCGGTATCGTTTGTGTTCCACTGCTCAAGGCCGTATGGATCCAGTTCCGCAAATGAAGGTTCAAATATATCGATTTTATTTGACTTCAATGCATAATAATGCCGAAACTTATAAAGCTTCTTCCAAGTGGTAGCCACGCCATACTCTTCCATCACCCACAACTCAACGTGTCCCTCATGGGCCCCATCACGATGATATACATGTGAGTTCACCACCACTGACAAAATGCCACTAAACTCCAAAACCTTTTTGTAGGACGGGGAAAATGACCTTTGTGATATCTCTCGTGGGAGCTCCATTTTTTTCAACTCTTCGCTCTCACAATCAAACATCAACAGAGAAAAGGTGTTGTGCCAACGTACGACCCAATGAATCTTCCCATTTACGAAACACCCTGTCATATTACCATCAGTGAGTTCACAAGATTTGAGGTCATGTGCAATTGTCTCCCTCCAAACACCTTCTTGAGCTGAGTATACCTTGTATGTCGATGGGTATGATACGGAATGATAATTAAGGATCGGAATCCGAATTCTGACAACCTTGAAATCATTCTTAGAAATGTCGTGTCCAAACCCTATTAAAGTGTGATGCGGAACCGTTTTTTCTATCTTATCAGTCTCATAATCCAAGGACAAAGGAAGCCGAGGGAGGGTGACATACTTGCGGAATACCGGATTCCAGAAAATAAAGGAATCAAAGGACGAACCCGACGAGTAGGAAAGACAGACCACACCACGAATCACATCAACAAAGGTGAAATGTTGCAATCTAGCACTCCGCGAAAACCGTAAGGGAAAATGTAGTTTGCGTATGATATGATTGCCAAGAGAAACCCCAGGACGACAAAGATTGTAGGAATTGCAACGGACTTGGAGATAGGGTTTCAGCTTACGAGGCGTGGCGGAAGGCGGGAAGGAGTTGTGAAGGCTGATGAAGAGAGGTGATGAAATTAGGGTTTTCCATGATTTGCAAACACAAAGGAATCGGATTAGGGTTTTGGTGGGTAATCTCTTGAGGATCTCCAGCAATAAATCTTCGTTTATAAAAATCGAGCATGCCAACATAGCTGCTTGAAGAAGAATCGATCGCTTGGAATCGTGGTTGGATTCCATTGACAAATTCAACGCGAGATGTGGAAGCTAGGGCACGATTTTGAATGGAAGAATGGATAAGTCTATTCAAGAATGATGAAGTACGGAGTAGCAATTATTTTAGTCGAGAATTTCTGAAAAAATAAAATAAAAATATATATTTTAGTCAAGAATCTATGTATATATATAAAAGACGCAAGGAATAAAGCCATCACGTTGCGCCACCTAGGATTTTCCTACGTGTCGTTCCCACGTTAAGCCACCTAGGATTTCGCCACATAAGAATTATTTTTTTTGGAAATTTTATATGTTGATATTATTGTAGGATAATATAGAAATAGGATAAATTAATACAGGAGAGATTCTATCTAAAATAAATATGCTATCTATTATATATTAGGAATTAGGATAGATCCAAAAGATTTTATCTAAAATTAAAATAAATTATTGAACATTAGATATTATATATTAAGACAGATATATTAATTTAGTTTTTTAAAATAAATTTCTATCTATTTATATCATTGATGAATATTATTTATAAAAAGATATTAAATTCTAATTTTAATTAAAATTAAAGAAAATTATTTTATTTTTATTTTTTATCTATTTATGTAAAAAATTATCTTAAATAAAATTTTGATAAAACTAGAACTTTCAACCTAGATAATTACTTGCCTAAATTGACTTTTGATGATAAAAAAAATTACGTTTTCTGTTCCTTTTTATTTTGAATTATTCATGTAAATATAAATGATATTCTTATCATTAAAAAATTCATTCTTTATTTATATTATTTCATCGTTTCTTATTAAGTATATTCAAATAAAAATGTTATCTAATGTTAAATCTTAAGTATTAATGTTAAATATTGGATATGATAACTTATTTAACTTAAAAAGATTATCTAAAATAAAATAAACTATAAAAGCATAAAATATTTGGTAAAATATCATTGATGAATATTATTTATAATTATTTATTTAAGTTATTTTTTTTATCACAATATAAGTTATCTGCCACGTGGAATTTTACCATGTGTCACCTAAGATTTTTCGTACATGTCATTCTCACAGTTTATATATATTGAAAATATTCTATCTAACATAAAATAAACTATAGTATATATTAGGATAGATTTTGAGTACAATATAGTTGATTACATTATATTTATCTATATATCTATTTCTATAAAAAAATAATCTTAAATCAAATTATGATAAAGTAATAAAAAATTGCGAAATGATAAAATTTACATTATCTATGCCTTTTTATCTATTTATGATGTAAAATATTTTTTAAAAATTAAATTTTGCTTAAAAAATCTATCTATAACTATATATTAAAGTTGTATCTTTTTTAGCATGGCTCAATTTTTTTAAAAAATTCAAATTTTATTATATTACTGTATCTTTTTCAAATAATTTTTATCTCTATTTATTTATAAAAAAATGTAAAATAATCGAAATTTATTGATTCTAAAATTAAAAAACTATTGTATATGAGTATAAATTTTTTTATCTTTTATGTATCATTATACAAAAATAAATATGTTCATACTTAATCCGAGTCGTAGTCGTGCATGGCACGACGGGTATAACTAGTATCTTCAAATCTACCCCGATAGTAATTTGTTCAGTTTTTTTTATTGCATTATTTTTTAAAAAAATTACGGTATCATGCTAAGAATATACAAGGAAAAAAAATCTCTTTTATTTGGCTAGAAATAGATTTCTTTAAACTACAATTCAAACATGGTCATTATGGGGATAGAAAAATAAAAAAGGCGATCTCTTTAACCTACAAGCATTTTTTTATCTTTTGAAAATACAAATTTCAAAAACTAAATAGATTTGGGAGAATTTTAGTATAAGTAGAGTTAGGGTTACGTTTTTGGCTTACTCATCTCAAAACCCTTCCTTTCCATGTTCATTTTTCAATTCTCAATTCAACGTTATGTAGGAGTTGTTCAATGAAATCCCGTCACAATTCAGCACTATGTTGTGGTTGGATAGGTGAAGAGTTATGGTTGGAGATCTTCAAAAGACTAGTGACCAATATCAAAAACCTAATTATCATTACCAAACTAGATAGGGTAGTAAAGCTTAACGAAGTGCTCTTTTTTTTCGTCGATATTTCCTAGCATACTAGACTAGCTAGTTGCTAGTAAACACACATATATGCATTTGGCAACTTCGAAACTTGCGATATAATCTTCACGATGAACGGAAATTATATGTTCGGAAATTTCGTGTGGTGCCCTTTAACTTAAGTCATTTTCATGTGGTACCCAAGAAGTTTTACCATTTCACCTAGTAACCCTCACAATGTTAATTATTTTGTGACATACCCAACTGTTAAGTTAAAGTCCATTAACGTTAAATTTGAATTAAAAAAGATTTAAAAAATGTAAACAAAATCTTTTCATGGCATTAATACTCCACAAAAGCCATATTTTTCTCTTTTTGCTGGTGGAGATTGTTGAGAGCAACGACAGTGAACGAAGTAATATGGCTAAAAAACAGTACTTTATCAATGCCAGACAGATTAATCTCAGCAACTAGCAGGTAATATATGTAAATTTTGTAGCCTATTTGGGATTCGAACCCACATCGATGTGTAAAACACATTGCTTTTCCATTTAAACTAATAGGCTAAAATAAAACAAATAGCAGCTACATCATTTGCAAAAAGGTCACCACAAGGAAAAGGGTCAGCACAAGGCTCATTGCAACTTGTATGAGTTCATACCCAAGTTCATTAACAAGAAAAACACCAAGCATACCATATTCTGTGAACAATGCATAATATATGCTGAAAAAAGTAGAATATCAGATTAACTTGATACCTTATATGCTGAAAAAAGAGAGTAGAAAATCAGATTAATTTGACATGATAAGAATGCATATTGCCTGGAACAATGCATATTTGTTTGAGTTGCTAACAGCTTCAGCTAAAAAGCTGTCAATGGCGAACAAGATAATACCTGCCATTGGTTTCTTTGCTTCACGGTTGATTTGTTTAGCAAATGGTCTTCTATTTTCAGACTTATAAGTGGTGTTTTGTAGGCAGGTTTGGGGTAATATCGGGCACACAACTGGTGGTTCAACCTTTTCCTATCCAACTCTACATGGTATTGTGTAAATCACCACCTCACCAAGCATATATATGTATAATAACATGGGGCTAGTAGGGTTTGGCATAGACTGAAAAGTAAGAGATGCAGCACCTTCCAATTCTAAGATGAATCAAAATATTTTCAGTCTTCATGTTTATTGTTCAATGGGGGAAAAATGCATCAGAATATAAGGGGCACCGTACCACACGAAAAAATCACCAACATGCATTCTTCACTAAACCTGCATAAATTCTATGGAAATTAGAGTGAATAGGATGCTCACCTTCCAATTCTCCCAGTTGTTCCGATTGATAAACTGAGGAGCCAATTCAAACCCCAAACCTCAGTCGAGAAATCACCAACCTGCATAAATTCTATGGGCAATTAGAATAAACAGGGATGAAATTAAACCTAAACTCTCCTCCAAAACTCGACTTGCAACAAGTAATTTCATGAAAATCTTCTTTCAAATAAAAACCCTAACCGAGAAATTCCGTTCAAGATTATCCTTACCTCCATGAGAAAGTCCCTTCATCGATTTGCAAGAAGTAAATCTCCTCTTGCTCCACCATTGTACACCGACTGTATATCGACCTTAAATCGGAGAAAAGCCATGACATTGAAAAGAAGGGGAAGAAGACGTAAAAGCAAGAAATCTGCGTATGTCCTCACTCCTCTCTTACTCTGCTGATTTAATTTTAACAGAAAAAATTAATTAAATGAGGTGAACTTGACGGAATGGATATGTGACGAAATAATTAATATTGTGGGGGTTACTAGGCGAAATTGTAAAACTTCCTGGGTACCACGCGAAAATGACTTAAGTTAAAGGGCACCATACGAAATTTCCGTTATATGTTTTTTTAGAAGGAGAGACAACACTCTCCATCCTCTTAAGGTGAATTTTATTGATACGAAAAGAGGAATAAGTACTAATAATCAAGCAGGTTATAGCCCGATCCTTATATTATTAAATAACAAAGAATTAACACCCCAGGGGGTCACATCGATCATATAGGAGGTCACATCATATATGAAAACAATAAGAAAAAGCTAAGCTTGTAAGATAGTCTGCTACAAAATTAGCCTCACAAAAAATATGAAAGAATTAGATAATCCAATCCCTAGAATAATACCCTACGTATAAAACCTTGGCACTGATGTACTAGGCAATTGTGAGTCGACTTCTAAGATTACCCTCCTATAGCAGCCTTAGGGCAAGCCCAACAACTTTCCTATAATTTTCTCTAAAATAGAGAACTTAAAGTCAAATTCTCTAAAAAAATATATGCTTCAATACCAATAGTTTCTTCATTTTGAAGAACCAAGCATTTATTATTTTTATTATATATTTACAAAATACAATAAAATTTAATGTGACCAAGTACATGTTAACATGTGTACATTTACATTTAATTCATTCTCCAAGTGCATTTGGATAATTCCCTAAATTTAAGGAAAATAAATCACTTTTCCCCCTCTATCCCCATTTTGAAGAATCTGTTAGAGAATCTGTTGGGCCAAAAAAAATTTAATATTTTCCAAAAACACAAATATCAATATATATGGGGAATCTTTTGGGGTTGCTCTTACTCCAAGTAACTCAAACCTCATACGACATCCCATAATTCTGGAACAGAACAATACTAATATGATAAACGAATCTTATCTGTCACTTACCATCACCATCTCTAATGACTCCTCCAGCGACAGCAAGCCCATCCGAACAAACCCATCAGTGTTGAGTTTTACAAAGTCGTTCTGCAAAGCTTCGGAAATAATAGATCGACCATAGTCGGCCGCTTGCCTCATGACAAAATCCACACGATCGCCTTCAAAGCTACGTTGGTTGGTTGAATATAGCCGTAAATTCATTATAACTTATAATAGCAGTACTTCGCGCTTCTTGGCAAAGGATATTTTCCTGTAAATTCTGACAACCCAACCGACATATATATTATATTTTTGCAGCCAATATTTTTTTGGTCGATTACTATTAATTTGATTTCTTTTTTCCTGATATATTTGCTTACAAACTCCAACCAGTAAACCAAAAAACATTCATCTATTAGGAATTTTCATGAGCCAAGAGTTTATTAAAAGACAACATCATTTGCACATATATTCAATCTCCAAATAATTTCGCTTATGAACCAAATGAGCTAGTAATGAGTTGATTATTATTATTTGGATTAGATTAATTGTAAAAGTAAGTTAAAGACTTTCACACCAGCATTGCACACAATCTATATATGAAGGCCAAGAGAAATCTAGAGCCAGTTTCATAAGCAAGAATCTGTATCCTCGCTCTTCAAGCACTCGTACATGTAAACGCAAACACTACAAAAAGCTTGTCGAGTGTCACAAAAACAAAAGTACGTAAGTTTTAGCATATACAGATCATAGAGTAAATTGGTCATTCAAGTTCATCAAAAACATACATTCCTCATAAACATACATTCCTCATAAACATGATTTCACACACAAAAAAAAAACGTGTATTATAATGAATTTAGATACCTATGGGAACTATCTCTTCCCTAGTATAAGACTGAGCTTTGGGATCATTCATCAAAAACATACATTCCTCATAAACATGTCTATTTAATATGGTGTAATACATATCATTATTGCACTTGCTCGTGTTCCACTACTCAAGGCCATACGGATCCAGTTCCCCAAATGAAGGTTCAAATATAGGAGTACTTCCTCCGTTTATTCTACTTGTCCATAAAGTCTTAAACTTTTTTTTCAGTTTTATTTGTCCTTGAAATTATATTTGTACAAGATTTTTCATTTGTACCCTTTGTATGTAATTAATACACTTGGGAAAAGTTTCTAAAAAAGAGAAATGTATAATTAATAAGGGGAATTAATAAGGGTAATTTGGTAAGATTATACCATGTCTTAATATATGTGTATTAGATCTTTATGGACAAATAGAATAGAACAGAGGGGATATTAATTTTATCTTGCTTCAACAGATTACAATAAGGGAACCTAAAAGCTTCTTCCAAGTGGTAGCCACGCCTTACTCTTCCATCGTCCACATTCCACAACTCATGTCCCTCATTTTGACCCACATAATAAATAAGCGAGTTCACTAACATTGACAACAATTTCTATTTTTTTTTGAATTTTTTTCGTTTGGCCGGGCCCTTCTAATCTATAACTATATATTAAAGTTGTGCCTTTTCGAACCACCACAACGATTCTGGTCCCACCTCATATTTACAAAATTAATTTTTATTTCTAATATTTTAACTTTATCCTATTATATTCTTCTTTAACTATTTAAATCTATCTTTAACAACAAACAAATATCTATTTAGTATAACAATATCTTTTGAAAACTTCCTTATACAAATATTTTAAATTAAATATAACACATTTAAAATATTTAAAATAAGTATAAATATTTTTTACCTTTTAGCATGATATCTTTTATGGAATTATTTATAGGTATATTTTTTCTTTTAGAATAAAAAAATTGATCATAAATATTTATAATGTTTATAAATAAAAAATAGGTAATATTTATAACTATATAATAAAGTTATACCTTTTCGAGTCACTAGAATGATTCTATCCGCACCTTATATTTAAAAAATTAATTTTTATTTCTATTATTATAACTTCTTTCTATTAAATTCTTTTTAACTATTTAAATTTATCTCTAACATCAAAAAAAAATATCTATTTAGTCTAACAATATTTTTTGAAAGCTTTCTTATACAAGTATTTAAAATTAAAGATAAAATATTTAAATATTTAAAAATATATATAAATATTTTATCATATATCTTTTGACGAATTTATTGATAAAAATATAGTGATTTTATTTTATAAAAAATCAATGAATAAATAGTTAAAATTTTTAAAATTAATAAAAATGGATAATAAAATATTTAATAGATATTTAAATATTTGATAAACTCTAAATTTACGTACATGAAAAGTAATAAAATAGGAAGAATATAATATTTGAATAAAAATTTATATAAACATTCTACGAACAATAAATTACTTATATTAAAGTTATATTATATTTTTATTTACTTATTAATATCTTATTTATAATATTTATAAAATATCGAATCGTAGTCGTACATGGTACGACGGGTAAAACTAGTTGAATTATATTTTCTTGGATTGTGGTGCCGACACAACTTCTGATTAGGAGAAGTAAATAGTGACAATTATTGGCATTTGCCAAAATATCACAGTGCAAAATCTACCCTAATATATTATAAAAAATTGATTCGAATTTAATTAAAAATAACGAAAATTATTTTATTTTAATTTTATTTTATCTATTTATAAAAAAATTATCTTAAATCAAATTTTGATAAAAAGGTAAAAATTAAAATATCTATATAATTACTTGCCTAAATTAAATTTTTATAAAAAATTATATTATTTTCCTCAATTTTCTTTTTGGATTTTTATGTAAATATAGAAGATTTTTTTATCTTTAAAAAATCTATATTTTTTATCTTTAATTATTAACTATTTTTTAAACTTTTTATTAAATTTTTTTAAAGAATTGAATTTGATTAATTTTTTTTTTAAGAATTTACATAATTTTTGATTTTTTTTTATATATTTACTTTATCAATATCATATTTATAATAATCTTAAAATTGATGAGTCGCAGTTATAAATGACACGACGGATAATATAGCTTCGGCCACTTTGACCGAACCATTTACTCCTAACTATTCCCGGGCCGCTTAGTAATCCCGTACGGGGCGCTTAGCCCGCCCGTTATTTTGAGAGGAGCGAAAGTGTGACACTGTTTTATGTACGTTGCACATTTCCATTCTTGGATTGGTAGTTTGGTACAATATAGATAAGAGAATGCTTTAATTGGATCTGATCCAGTGTGAATCCAGAGATTCTTCCTTCCTTCCCTCCACCTCCCATGGCGGCCCTCCTCACTCTCCTCATCCTCCTCCCCCCATTCTCTCTCCTCATCCTCCTCTACCTCATCGTCCGCCCCGGCGCCGTCAAAATCCCCATCAAGAACCGCCACGTCTTCAACACCGGCGGCTCCAGCGGCATCGGCCTCGCCCTCGCCCACCGCGCCGCCGCCGAGGGCGCCCGCGTCTCCATCCTCGCGCGCGACGCTGCCAAGCTCGAAGAGGCCAGGGACTCCATTCGCCTCGCCACGGGAGTCGACGTCTCCGTCTTCAGCGCCGATGCTAGGGATTTCGACGCCGTCAAGAAGGCCATCGACGCCGCGGGTCCGATCGACGTCCTCGTTTGTAATCACGGGGTTTTTGCTGCGCAGGAGCTCGAGGAGCAGGAGTTGGAGGAGGTTAGGTTCATGATCGAGGTCAACTTGATGGGGACTTTCCATCTGATTAAGGCTGCCCTGCCGTCCATGAAGATGGATCGGGATGCGCATGGCCCGGCTTCGATCGCGTTCATGTCTTCGCAGGCTGGTCAGGTGATATGATGATCGCGGATTCGTTAGCAATTTCACGATCTTTTGAGACGATTGAATTTAAATATGTGCCCATCTGACTGTATTGTTAAACTGCGTCATTTTATATATTGTATAATTAGCTGTTGTTGTCATCCGAAAGGATGCGCTAGGCTAATACTCTTCGGGTTGCCCCTAAATTTTTCCACGTCAAAAAAAATTAATAGTTCAACATCTGATTATTTGAGGAATGCCAAAAAAAATATAAGTTTGGAAATATGATCTACAAGGTATCTTTTTCCGATCCTGATTTGATTCATTGTTTTGTTTTGATCTGCAGGTGGGTATCTATGGCTACACTGCTTATTCCGCTAGTAAGTTTGCTCTGCGTGGATTAGCAGAAGCACTGCAACAAGAAGTCATTGCACACGACATCCACATTTCTTTGATATTCCCTCTAGACACCGACACCCCTGGCTTGATCGAAGGTTCGTCTCCATATCTTTTTATGGGCCTCTCTTTTAATTAATCATTCATCATTTTCCATGTGGCACATCATTTATATATATCTTTTTTTATTGGAATCTGTTTCCTTTTCTGGTTTTGATTTATACTTGGTTCATTTTCTGATTGTGTGTGTGTTTCTTGGTTCTATGTGCAGAAAACAAGAGGAAACTTGAGCTGACTTCTATTATTGCGGCTTCATCTGGAGCCATGAAAGCAAACCAAGTTGCGGAGAAAGCTATAGCTGGCATAAAACAAGCAAGATTTATCGTCCCTTGCAATCTTGAAGGGCTGGCATTATATCTGGCAACATCATGCTTTTCTCCTCAAAGATCATATCTGATGGCGTTTGTAGAGGTGATTTTAGCCGGTGTGTCGCGTGTCGCAGCGCTGCTTTTCCAATGGAGTTGGTATGAAAGCATTGAGAAATGGCATGCAAAGAAGGATTAAAAATCGAGTTATTCTTTGCACATCTTTTTATCATCAAGTTGTTTCTTAATTTGTGAGTCTTGCTTATGGGATGATGGGATGGTTGAAGGTTAATTTGATATGTTATCATTCTAATTCTAGGTGTGCAATTCAGGATTCATGTACCTAATCGTGATCCATATGTTCATTCGTTTTGCTTTTGCCTGACTTTTCTTAGTGAGTTTACATATCACAACATATTTCGAATGATGAATTGTCAATTTTATAAGATTACCGAAAAAAACAAAAGATGACCAAAGTCATTTTCGAGACAAAGAAAGATAACAAAAGTCCTTAATCGTTGTCAAGAGTCAATGAACCTCTCCACTTCAAGTGATGATATGAGTGACTGAGCTCGTCTTGTAGATCAAGAGACAAAAAACATCAACATCAAATAAATTGGCAAAAAGAAAAAACAAGAGATCGAAAAAATTGGCAACATGCAAAAGTAACAACAAGCCAGAAATATACCAAATAGTCTGAGAGTCAGAAAAATCAAGAAGTACATCGACAAAAAAATCTAACAAGTAGATGGGAAAAAAGAAACAAGCAACAAATATAATTAAACGCCCCCTAATCTCTTTCCTTATAAAAAAAATCTAAAAGAAGACTAGCTCTTTCATTGGGATGGTGATGGTGGTGTAGGGACCGTCATGGGTCATGTTCCGGAACTAGTGGTTCCATGGTTCTGGGACCGGTTAGTCCCCGGTTTCTCATTTTGATTCCCGATTCCGACCCTTTTAAAAAAATATAATACCAATTGAAAATGCAACAACAGTTTGCATTTCTTGATACAAAATGTGTATTATATTTGTTTAAAGGACTGGAACTGATGAAACGCTATTTCTCCGGTTCCAGGGAACGTGGAACTAGGACTGAGACCGGCCAACTTAGTTGCGGTTCAGTTTCGGTCCCAGTTTCGGAACCACCGTTCCACGATTCCGGGACCGGCTAATCCATGGTTTCTCATTTCGATTCCCGATTCTAACCCTTTTTAAAAAATATAATAGTCGTTAAAAATGCAACCGCGGGTTTGCATTTCTTGATACAAAATGCGTATTATATTAGTTTAAAGAGTCGGAACTAATGAAACCGCTATTTCTTCGGTTATAGGGAACATGGAAGCAGGACTGGGACCGACCAACTTGGTTCCAGTTAAGTTTTGGTCCTAGTTTCGGAACCACCGATGAAAGATTGGTGGTTCCACTGTTTCGGGACCGGCTAATCCCCGGTTTCTCATTTCGATTCCTGAATCCGACCCTTTTTTTAAAAATATAATAGCCGTTGAAAAATGCAACTGCAGGTTTGCATTTTCTTGATACAAAATGCGTATTATATTTGTTTAAAGGGGCGAAACTGATAAAACCGCTATTTGTCTAGTTCTAGGGAACCTGGAACCAAGACTAGGACCGGCCAACTCGATTCTGGTTCAGCTTCGACCCCACTTCCGGAACCACCGATTTTTTCCGGTTCGGTTCAATGGTTTCGCTAGGGGGCTTCTATCAGTGAAGAAAATCGCCCCTCTTTTGGACAGAACTAGATAAAAAGTCCTTATTGGGCCTGCACAAGCCCAATAAAAGTTGCAAACAGGCCCAAATTAGTAAGGCAGATTCTGTGGTGTTAGAGTTCATCGGAAAAGAAACGAGGCACTGTTAAGAGTGCTAGACAACTACCAAACCACCGCTTCTACTCCTTCCAGTTTACAGAGAGAGAGATCGAGAAGCAATGGCGGCGATGATGATGAAGAGATCAGTGAACGGCGGAATTCGTTCCGTGGCGGCAAGGGCTTACGCATCGATATCGGCGGGTTCAGACATAGAATCGGCGGCTCCGAATGCCTCCCTCCAGAAGGCTCGGAGCTGGGACGAAGGCGTCTCCTCTAAATTCTCCGCTACTCCTCTCTCAGACATCTTCAAGGTTTCTTTCTCCTTCTGAATGTTTGATTTTCATCAATATATCTAGTTTAATTTGATCGAATTTCTCTTCACCTTCTAATCGTGATCTTTAATCTTTCAATTTCAGGGAAAGAAGGTTGTCATTTTCGGCCTTCCTGTAAGCGATCTAATCTCCTCTTCATAGCTCAAATTTGCTATTTCTGATTATCAGTTTCTGTGGATTGTGGCAAAGAAAGCATTATGAGGTGGAATTTGAGATTTGGGAGAAGTACCTAATCACTGAATGAAAATTAGTGTTTGATAAATGCTTCTGTAGATGTAATTTCCTTCAGTTTATGCAAATACTATTCCAGTGTGATTCGATGGTGGAGTTGCAATTTTGAAATGTTTATTTCATTCAAGTGTTAGATGTTCAACTAAGCCACCCTTGATAGATGTGTGTTATTGCATCTTTAGACATTATATAGTAAGTTCTTGAAGCTGAAAAATGGTCCGTTGTTGATATGGATGTATTGCAGGGTGCATATACTGGAGTTTGTTCAATGCAGCATGTGCCAAGCTATAAGAACAACCTTGATAAATTCAAGGCCAAAGGGATTGAGTCCATTATTTGTGTGGCTATTAACGATCCATACGTCTTGAACGGATGGGCTGAGAAACTCCAAGCTAAAGATGGTGTAAGTCTTCTTTCCATCTATTCTTGTACTCTCTCATTTTTCTCAATCTTTGTAACTGTGTGCAGAAAGATTTGTTCTTTACATTGCATTTTCAAGCTCTTCCTTCTTCTCCATGACCAAGATGCAGTGTAGTTTTCACTTTTCATTACAAAACATAGCATTTCTACATAAACCTGGGATTTAGCCATGTTTTTGTGACTAATAGCTTTCCTAGCAAAAGAATTGTCTGCATTAGCTGCTCAAGCATTTGAGTTCTTCAATGCAAGTATTCCGTCTAAAAAGCTTCTTGTAAATCCTTAATCAAAGCCATCACTTTTTAAGATATTATTAAAGTTTCTTCTGATGTTAAACCTTTGCAATCTTGAATGACAATGTTCCAGATTGAGTTTTATGGAGACTTCGATGGGAGCTTCCACAAAAGCCTGGACTTAACCATTGACCTCTCTGCAGCCTTGCTCGGGCTTCGCTCCCATAGGTATTATAACCAACTTCTCCTCCCGAATTTCTTTTCGTTCGTCTTAAATTTCACATTGCTTCTTTGATTCCTCCGTCAGATGGTCTGCTTTGGTGGATGATGGTAAGGTGAAGGTCCTGAACGTGGAGAAAGCCCCCTCTGAGTTCAAGGTCTCTGGTGGTGATCATCTGCTTGAGCAGATATAATTTAATTGCAATGTTTTTTACTGGCACATGGTTTTAACTTTTCTGGTGGAAGCTAGGAAGAAAGATGACTTGTTTGTATAATAAGCAAGACTTTTTTTTTTCACTTATGGTGTTGAATCTGAAGTTGCCCTTCAGCTGAACTTTTTATGCATTTGTTGAAATAAGAGTAGAGTGGCTGTGGTAAGTTCTGTATGTGTATTCTTTCATTACATTATGCCACTATGGGAATTATATGCATGCCCTTGGAGTTATATGACATTATTGTGATAGGCTTTTTGACAAATCAAGCAATTCATTTATTTTGAGTTGCATATATAGATCATTATTGGTTATAAAATTTTGAGGTTACTCACAATGCATGCCTTTTGCGGCTTGTGCTATTGGTCTAACTGCATATATGTTTTCGTAATTAAACTTTTTAGTACATATAATTTTATTAAATTTGAACATAATTGTATTTTCTTAGGGAGAATTTAAGTGGTGAAAGATACAGTAATAGCATGCCAAAAATGTATGATTGAACAGATGATAAGAGTTTGACAAGGAGAAGTGTGTTTAAAGAGACAGTACTAGCAATATGATACCTGTTGCAATGGCAAGGACAACAAAGGTACATAAACTTGCATATACTTTGGCCATTTTTTCTTAAGCTTGTAGGAGTGTTTGATTCTATGAGCTATATATATAATGAACTAATGAAGGAATAACACCTTATAATAGGAAAATATCAAAACACTGATTCTATGGCAAAAAAAGTTGAGATTTCATGATATAACTGATTAGATTCTAATTTTAAGATCCAAATTAGAGCATTCGTATGATCCTATTAACATTCCAACCAGATAAACTTGAACCTATTAACATGCTTACATGCATGAACATAATCCATATTTGACATGCATGGTTAGTCCATATCAAAGTTTTGGGTAAGTTAAATATTTACAATATAGTCCCAACCTTGTAACATATGGTTCATATGAAATCTTTTTCTTAAGGACACTGCCCATAAGAGTCGAACCAGAGACCTCTAAGTATTACCATTGGAGTCTTAAACTCCAAGGTTGAAAACAATGAGAATATATAGATTCAAGCCCAAAACAATAATAATACATATAAAATAACTCATACATATTCCAATAAATTGTTTGACAAATCAAGAAATTCCTCTTTCTTTTGGTGTATACATATATAGTTCATTATTGGCTATAAAAATTGAACGTTTACATCACATAAAGGAGAAAGTATGAGAGAACAATATAGATGAATTAATTTGGACAATTGGATCGAGATTGCCAAAGGCATTGACAAAGAGAACCATCACATTCAGAATGGCCGTTGGGGTGGGCTCTTTTGCATCTAGCATGACAGCCGCCATCGCACTTCCCCAAAGGTTCCTCACAAAGCATGCCCTCCGCCATTTGCGCCATTGGCCCAACTGCATATATATAATATATTTTAATTAAATTTTTTAGTGTATATAAAATTAATTAGTTTTATCAAAATTATAGAACATAAGTATACATTTTAGTAAGAATTCAAGTAAAATGACAATGAGCCAATACCTGTTGCAATGACAAGGATCACAAAGATGAATAGACTCGCATATACTTTCGCCATTTTTCTTAAGCTTGTAGGAGTGTTGGTTGATTCTAATGATTATGATATGATGTGTGATGAATATTTTCTCATCAATGAGCTATATATATAATGAGTGAATAATATATAATTAAAAGAACAAAATCAAAACATTGAATCTATTATTAAAAAAAAAAAGTTCAATTCATTTCATGGTATGGTTGATTCGATTCTAATTTCATGGATCCAATATAGGAACATCCGTATGAACCATTTAAATTAAGTTTTAGTGAATTAATTGTATGATAATGGTGAATGCATACATGGAAGATTAAGGATCCTATGCAATTAATATATTGGAATATGCATGAATATAATCCATGTAACAATTCGGGTGGATTAAATGATCAAATCTTTGAAAATTAACGAGTCAATCAATATTTATTATATTATTGTGCAAAATGATAACAATGACATTCAAGATGTAATTTTCCCTAACTAATTCATTTTTATTGAATATAAAAAATTAAATAAATATTTTTTTTTAAATTACCAAAAACATCGAAATAATATACAACTTATAATTATTTTAAATTAAATAAAATTCATTTAGCATCTATGTGCTTATACTTTTTAACCTATGTACTTTTTTGGGTCTTTTTAACGATGATGTTTTTACATTTTTTTATGTTTTATGTATTTAGGTAACGTGTTTTACAACATGATTTTATGTTAAAAAGGTAGGGAAAAAATATATGCTCTGTTTTCAATTGGTATTTGGTAGTGTTACATGTATTACCTCAAATTTAGGAGGATTTTGGATTTGCTTTGCTGTTCATGAATCAAATTTTTTGAAGTGGAATTCTTGGTACTAAAAATATTGTAGTAATAAGTTTTCCAATGTTGCTCCCAGACTTGGGTATTCCCGTTTTTGTAAGTACAAAGTTATAACCTAACTTGATGTTGCACTAAGCCTCTAACACTTGATAATGCTTCTTCATTTTGCATAGTGCTGACAGTCAAGTTCAACAATACATTTCGATCCAATTTATACGCCCCTTCAACATTCTCTCCTCCTCCACCTGATCCAAGCATACTAGTCCCAAAATCTGCGAACTCGGGACCTCCTCCGGGGGTGGGACCTTGAACGGGCAAACGAGCCGTATTACGGACCGGCTGCTCCGTCCATAAATATCCTCCCAGCCAATGGAGGCTGTAATCTTCAATTTAGCTGCCTTGACAGCCCTCACCTCCGAGGGCTTGAAGTGGAAACGAGCCACCTGCCATGGCTCGTTTCCATAGGTGACGTTCATCTGTTGTACACCTTTATAATCTCGTCTAACCTCCCCAATTTGGGCCTCGGTTGTGATAGGGTTGAAACTGAAGTTCATTCCTTGACGGAGTCACAGTACCGTCATGCCTGATTAAAACAATTCGATAGCATTTCATATAAAATTATACAACGATTGAACTTCTTTAGCGTGTGTCATAGTAAGGCATGGCCACGGGCCGGGGAATCCGAACCCGGGACCAGCCCGTTATACCACCGTCTAGTTCTTTTTTTTTAACTAAAAAAATCCCGGGCTGGGTCGGGCTATGATTTCCGGACCAGGGCCCGACTCGTGGCCCGAGCGGGTTTGGCCCAGCTGGCCCATGGACTGGCCGGGCAGGGCCATTTCAGTCCAATGGAACGTAACAGATGGGCTGAAATGGCCCTGCCCGGCCAGTCCATGGGCCAGCTGGGCCAAACCCGCTCGGGCCACGAGTCGGGCCCTGGTCCGGAAATCATAGCCCGACCCAGCCCGGGATTTTTTTAGTTAAAAAAAAAGAACTAGACGGTGGTATAACGGGCTGGTCCCGGGTTCGGATTCCCCGGCCCGTGGCCATGCCTTACTATGACACACGCTAAAGAAGTTCAATCGTTGTATAATTTTATATGAAATGCTATCGAATTGTTTTAATCAGGCATGACGGTACTGTGACTCCGTCAAGGAATGAACTTCAGTTTCAACCCTATCACAACCGAGGCCCAAATTGGGGAGGTTAGACGAGATTATAAAGGTGTACAACAGATGAACGTCACCTATGGAAACGAGCCATGGCAGGTGGCTCGTTTCCACTTCAAGCCCTCGGAGGTGAGGGCCGTCAAGGCAGCTAAATTGAAGATTACAGCCTCCATTGGCTGGGAGGATATTTATGGACGGAGCAGCCGGTCCGTAATACGGCTCGTTTGCCCGTTCAAGGTCCCACCCCCGGAGGAGGTCCCGAGTTCGCAGATTTTGGGACTAGTATGCTTGGACCAGGTGGAGGAGGAGAGAATGTTGAAGGGGCGTATAGATTAGATCAAAAACTTCTCAAGGAACTACATCCAGAAGCCCTAGGATGCACTGAAACGTGTTTTTGGAAGGGATCCGAGTTTTTGAAACGTGTGAAACGCACATGAAACGCGGTTCATATGAATATGAAACGTTGACCGTTTCTTTGACCACAATTTAAGGAAACGGATCGCGTTTCTGGGCGCTTCTAGGTATTTTCTGAGACATTTCGAGAGATTTTTTTACTATAATAAAATAAAAACCTGCTTTAACTCTTTTGGATTATCTTCAATCGGACACTAAAACGAGATTCAATTGGGTTTGGACCTTCGATTGAACAGCTTCTGCGAGGTCATCTGTAGATCATAGCAGTAGGGGGATGCGGTCAGGTGGAGCCATGTGAGTGGAAGGCTGAGCGCAAGTTAGATGGCGATGAAATAGGAGGATGAAGGACGGCGCTAGTAGTTAGTATGAACTAGGTTATGAAAGAGGAAGATGGAAGAAGCTGCAATAATAGCAGTGGTGTGGAATAATAACACTTGGGCCCATTGCATTTGGCTAAGGTTAAGTTGTTTCCAATGCTAAATCTAAACACATATATATTGACTACAAGTCTACAACAGGAGCAAGTTGTAGGCTTTATATCAACTAGATTCACGATACTACGCTCTCAATGCTAACCACGATAGAATTCGCCAATTATTTTCATAAGAGGCATAATCAAGTAGGATAAACAATGCCAATTTCCAACAATCATCTGTAAACATCCATAAACTAATATACAAATACTCAAAGTACAACCAAAATAAAGAGCAGATATATACGACAGAGTAAAAACGAGAACATGAGCTACAGATTTGGAAGACTGAAAAACAAAAGGATACTTGTGCTCTGCAAGCTGCATCTTTAAGGCCAAAATTTCCTTCTTCAAGGCCTCATTTTCCTGAATCAGAAATCCACAGGGCAACACCCGTGTAAAAGAACAAATCACGAAATCTGGAGTCAAGATTTTTCCTTGATTTTATCGGCTAAAAAAAAAAGAAAAGATTTTTCCTAGTATTTTACCACTTTTTTATCCTGATAAATTACCCTAATATTATATCCCGAGATAAAATATTATTTGTGTAGTAGTGAATTAAACAGACAGTATACCTATCATAAGATGATTCTAATTTTAAGCATGCAAATTTTTGGACTCTATCATCTAATGTTTATCATGCATAATATCTAGTGCTGTAAAAGCTTACCTAATATTTAGTGTTGTAAAGGTTTACCTAATTCGCAAATTCAATCCGATCCGAACCGTCCGATAATTTTAGAATCATGACTCGAAAATTTGAACTCAAAACCCGAAAATAAATCGAATCTGATATAGACCCGAAACCCGTTTGATTGATCGATTTAGTATATTTATAGAATTTATAAAATTTATTTTGAAACTTAAATAATATTTTATTATTAAAATACCTAAAAATAATATATTATAATTAAAAATTATTATTTAATTAAATAAAAAATGATATTTTAGATCCGTTGGTCAACCTCGCCCGACCGAAAATCCGCAATAACCCGACCCAATTAACCTGTGACCCGTAATGAACCGAACCCGACTTAAACCGGACCCAAAATGATCGAACCCGAACCCACCCGACACGACACGAATGTTGATTCAACACTATACAAAACACTAATAATATCTTAAATCATGTGTGACAGAGATTGCACAGTCAGAAGGGAATAATACAGTATAGGCATAGCATTTTTACCTTTTGGAAGCAACATATGGAGTGTACAAAGTCACTTCCAAACTGAAAGAAACTCAATGCACCAAGTATTGCAAGAAACCCAAAAGCAAATCCTGTTCCTGAAGCAACATACAAAGATTGCATATCCCATTTGTAGGTAAACCACAAAGATCAAAGTTCCCAACATATTGCAAGAAACCCAAAAGCAAATCAGAACTCTCATGGTCATACTGATGGCATACATGGTGAAGGTATTGCACTACCACCTCCTATTCAAGAATCTGTTCAATTTAATTAGTTAGAGGATTGATTAGGGCATTTATTTTGCATTAGGGTTTACACTTAATTAGTTTCTCTGGTGTTGATTTTCACTTATTTTGTGCAATTGGCCAAGGGCTTTTGTCTATAAATTGACTCCCCTTGATTACTTGTCAGTGGTCACTTAAATTACACAATTGATAATGCCTTTTCTATCCTATGGATGGATTTATATATCAATAACTATGAAAAAGAAGAGCAATTATCATAATTTGAAGTGTAAGCTGCCATGAATTTTATATGGTACATATGTTTCAGACCTCTCATCTTTCCTCAAGTCATCAACCAAGCTAAACAGCCTTGATAGACCTCCATTAACAGATTTCATGGCCATAACATCATTTTTCATCCTAACTCTTCTTAGATGGATTCAAAACTTCCATATTCATATCACAGCTCCATCTTTGATTGTTGAATTCTTTAGTATGACGGTGATTCCTGACCGAATGTAGAACCCTTCCGATGATCTATCAGCCTCTTGTACCCCCTGAAACCATGGACAAAAAACAAATTAAACAAATTTAAATCAAACTCATTTTTTTTGTAGAATATTAATTCATTCATCATACCTCTGAATTTGCAATCACAACATTCTTCCCAATCCTTGCATTCTTGTCAATTATACAATCCCTGCATAATCCGAATCGGAACTTAGAACCTTCCATATGCTAAGTTACAAGAGTTTGTTTACATGTCTTACTTGATCTTTGTGTTTTCTCCTATCCCAATTGGAACTTTTCCATCTGCTAACATGGCTGTAACCTCTGCCTCCGTCTCATAAAAGTCAGCGCCGAGCATAACCGTATCCTGCTCACATGTAATGTCAGTGTTAATTTGTGCAAGAAAGCTTAAGGGCCTGTTTGGATTACCATTGAAAATGCATTATAATGCAAGATAATGCATTTTCAATGGTAATCCAAACAGGCCCTAAGAATCTAGATAATAAATAGAAGTTTGAAGGTAGTTTGCTTACCTTCAACTCTACATTGGAGTTTATTCGTGATCTTATGCCTACGACGCTGTGCTCAATGTAACAGTTGTTTATGAAACTTCCATGTGATATGATTGAATCAACAACCTTTGTATCAGTAAGAAAAAAACAGTTATAAAATGAGGTAGGTAAAACAGAAGAACTAAACCAACCATGTTTCTTGAAGTAAAAGTGTTACTGTTACTGACCTTGGTATTGTCAATCTTTGAAGGAGGCAAGTTCCTTCTTGATGTGTACATTGGTTTCTGCGCGTCGTAGAAGCTAAATCTTGGAGGCTGAATTACAAAAACAAAGCCTTATAACAAATTCAGGTTTGCACTTGTAACTTCAACTAGAAGAAACAGATTTACAAATAAATGTTCTTACATGAGCAGTTAGGGCAAGATTTGCCTCAAAGAATGATCTGATTGTTCCAATGTCTTCCCAGTAGTCATTAAACAGATAAGCCTGCAAAATCAGATATCATTCCTTGTAAAAATGATGGTTAGATTTCATTGGAGTAAGCCTTTTGATGTTATTTTGGCAACCTTAATGCAGAATTCTTGTGCTGATGCAGGGATGATCTCTGATCCAAAGTCATTGGCAGTTGGAAAGCGCCATCTGATCAATTCGCAAATAACAACTTTTATCCTCATTTGACACATAATAAATTAACATTTAGTTAACCACATTTTTTAGTTTACCTGAGCAGGTTTAGAAGTATCTCTTTTTTGAATATGTACACTCCCATTGAAGCAATGTAAGGTTTAGTCACAGCTTCTTCTTTCGAAAGGCCTAGAATCGTCGTGTCTACTGCCTAGAATGTGCACAACCATTAAAAAAACTTAGTGTTTAAGATATTAGCTTATAAAAAAATGTGCTGAAAAATTTGATCTCTTACCATTGCTTTCAAGTCAGCTCCTTTAGGCTTCTCACTGAAGGACATCACCCTTCCTGTGTCGTCTATCTTCATTAAACCGAAATCTGAGGCTCGGCTACAAGGAAAACATAGAATTCAATCAACTGTTTAAACTCATAATAATAATAACAAAAATCATGGTGATTTTTTTTTGAAAGAGTTATGATTATAAATCAACCTACCTATCATCCATGGGTAGGCATGAAATACTTATATCAGCTCCACTTTGCCTATGACTCTGCAAATGCAATCAAAATTCCTTCAATATAAGCTCAAATTTGACATGATTGAAATTTTCTTCACATTTGAGCCTTGAACTTGCCTGGACGAAATCCATGTAATCCATCCTGTACAAATGGTCTCCAGATAGGATCAAAACATCCTCTATCTCCCTACTTCTTTGATCCTACTAGCACATTAAAACCCACAAAAACTATGATGAGGATTAAACTCTTTTTTTCTCTAACTATTTAAACATGAGCTAGTTAGTCTATGAGGGCCTGTTTGGATTACATCCCATAATGCATTATTTTACATTTATAATGTAAAATTTTGCATTATATTCTGCATTATAATGCAAAATTTTGTATTATAATGCATAAAGAATGGTAATCCAAACAGGCTAGACATTATCTGAAGTTGATACCTCAAAAAGCCAATCAAACTGCCTAACAGCATCAGCAGTTCCCTGGAACCATTTCTTACCGGCTTCCCCTGGAGTTTGTGTGGCTGCTAAACACTGATCAAATATTTCAAGCCATTAAAGGTAAGAGCTTTTATTTCATCAAGCATGTCAAAACATGTTTTTTGAATCGAAATCTGGTCTTACCTCAACATAGCCGTCTCCAAAAGTGACGCCATTGCCAAAGTTGTAAGCCCGGGCAATGTGCCTGTTAAGAGATGCTGAGTTGAACTGTGTTAGAATGTAGACCTTGTTGATCCCACTGTTAATGCAGTTGCTCATTGGGACGTCGATTAGCCTGTACGCGCCTCCAATAGGAACCTATTATGCACACAACAATAAGATGAAATGACTTACTTCTTCAAATTGCAATTTGAAAAAAGTAAGGGATTCATTTGGAAACTGACAGCTGGCTTAGCGCGACGTTTTGTGAGAGGGAAAAGGCGAGTGCCTGCGCCTCCTCCTAGTATAACTGCCACAACCGATCTCGCGTCTCTCTTCTCCTGATCCGGGTCCTTGATCTGCCACATCAGCACCAGCATTGGCCACATTTTAGACAAATACATGATCATTGGCTTTCTTGCTGGCAAACTATGTACTAAAATAAATAAAGTCTTCAGCTTTATCATGAAAATGCAAATCACCTTGAGAAATTTAGTAGCTTTGCAATCAAATGGATGTGTTAAGAGACAAAAATGACCAAAAAGATTGAAGCTTTGGATGCTAAAACTAGATGATCATTTATCAAAGAGGTAGAAAGATAAGATTGCAGGCATTCGACGTCGCAATGATCATTGGTTTGCTTGCAGGCAAACCATGTACTAAAATTAGGAAACCTGATGATAATGTAAATAGTGCAATTGTGCAAAGGTAGTTGTTTAAACAAAGCCTTCAACTTTATCATGAAAATGCAAATCACCTTGATAAATTTAATAGCCTTGCAATCAATAGGATGTGTTTCAGAGACAAAAATGACCAAAAAGATTGAAGCTTTGAATGCTTAAAGAAGATGATCATTTATCAAAGAGGGTAGAAAGATAAGATTGTTAACTGGACCTTAGATTGAGTAGCAGCAAAATCAGCAGTTAAAGACATGGAAACTGTCCCAGAACTACTCCTCTTTCTAGAAGCTTCCACATTGAGCTTAAGCTTCAAGCCCATGAGCTCACCATTGCTGAACTTGAAGGCGGTCGACGGGCAGCCCCTGCACCGCCTCATGGGCAGCCCGGAGCTGCTGCCCGCCGTTGACCAGGATACTTGACTGGTGGTGGCAGCCAAGGCCATATTTTTCTTGCAAAAAATAATTGAGTTTTTAAATTTTTTTGTTATTTCTTGAAAGAACAAATGGGCAAGAAAATGAGGGTTTGATATTCATACTGAAATTTGAACCATCTTATCCGTAAACAATTACAACCACCAATTTTTATCTTTTGGGTTTTTCTTCCACCTCTTTGATTGTTTGTTTGTGAAAAGGGAAAAATCTTGTGAAGATGTGTTAATGGCAGCTAGCAACTAACAACAAAAATCTTGCAATTTATTTTTGAGTTGAGAATATCCCAAAGGATTGTTTGAATAAAGCTATAGAGTTCGTTTTTTGTACGGTTGGATGGAGACCACTTGTATTGTAATATTCTGAAATTTATTGTTAAGATCTATAAAACAATCAAGCTGGGTCCGAAGACTCTTGTATATTGATTTGATTAGATGTGTTTAAAGTTTAATATCATTTGGAAAGCCAACTTTTTTAAACACAACTTTGACTTGAAGGACAAGAAAAAATGGTGGTTATGAGATAATAGTCATAAACTAAGGGTGATTCTCAATATTGGAACTAAGGCCCTGTTTCACTTTTATTTTTCAACCATAACATTCTGCTTAAAAATTACATTTAAAATCCATACAATTTCTTTAATTATATGTTTTAAGACAAGCAAAAGAACTTTTCATCTAAAATGTCATTTTAGATTCAAAAGTGAAACGAGCCATATATAATGTAAGTAATATGGTCTACACCTTTTTAAATTATGGAAAATATGTCAACTACAACATATAATATCATTAATGATTTTTTTATACTCCGTATTATCCATATTTAGGGCTTGCTATACTTGGTGTTTAAAAATAATTTTTTTTACTAAAGGGAGTTGGCTCAAGTGTTAAGCAGCCTGCTCCATATATTTACGAGGTCTGGGGTTCAACTCTAATGGATATAAAAAATTTCATTTGAGAGACTCACCTGTCAAAGCAGGTGCACGATTCGGATCGAATTGAATGTAACTAAGACGAAGCTTTGATGAACATTATTTTTAACCACCACAATGTATAGTAAGAGGCCTTAAGTCTTGACAAGTCACCAATAATAATGTCATACGAATATTAATAATTGAAAATCTTGAAAATCTATATCGCACTTACCTAGTTAGCTCATGTAATTGGAGCTACTCTTACCAACTTAAAAATTTTGATTTTCGCACTTGATAATTGATATCACAAAGCTTGGTTAAACTAGATGTAGGCCCAATCCGTTAATAATCCGTTTCGTGGGCCAAAATGGATCCTGGGCCCAACCCGAATCCGGTTTGATCAAATATGGTTCAGGACCGGAGCGCGTTAGATATCCACGTGGAAGGAATTCAATTTTCCCTGATTAGCGTGGAAGTGGAGACCCAATAGTATATTCTATTTTATTTTATTTTTCAAATTAGCCTTCTTCCAACGTCTCTCCATTCTCCCTCTTTTCTTTTCTCTCTCCTCCATGAAAGTGAAGCTTCCCTAAATTCCCTTCTCAAGTACACTCCCCGAATCTCCCACTCTCGTCCCCTCTACTGCCTCACATCGAATTTTCAGATGGAAGATTTCTTCGGATCAGTTCGCCGATCACTCGTCTTCCGCCCCACCTCCAACGGAGTAGGTGGTGCCGGAGACGAAGCCGGATTCGGTGGCTTCGTCGAGAAGCTCGGCTCCAGCATCCGAAAATCAAGAATCGGATTGTTCTCCAGATCTCCATCTCCGCTTCCTCTCTCCGCACTTTCTCATTCTCCGGTGAAGGAGAATACGCCTCCCTTGCCGACGCCGGCGAATGAGCCTTTTACCCCGCCGATGATGAATTCAGAAGTCGAAAAGGAAGATGCGCCGCCTTTCCGGTGGAGGAAAGGGGAGTTGATTGGATGTGGCGGCTTCGGTAGGGTTTACATGGGGATGAACCTTGATTCAGGAGAATTGCTAGCGGTCAAGCAGGTGAGTTTGATTAATTGGATCTGAAGCTTTACTATTCTGGTCGAGTTGGATTTGGATTCTGGATAACTGATTTATGGTTCTCTATATCAATCAATAGGTCTGTCTTCCTGCTAAGGGCGCTTCAAATGCAAAAACTCAGGTAAAGTTTTATCTGAGCTCAATTTACACCAGTTTAAGTAGCAAGACACATTCTTGTTAGGATGATTTTTAAGATTGTGTGTTGAATTGCTAAAATTGTTTGTCAAGATCGAGCTCTGATTAATCTTTCAATTCATTATAGGCTCATATAAAGGAGCTTGAGGAGGAGGTCAAGCTTCTCAAGAATCTATCTCACCCGAACATAGTTGTAAGGGCCACCTTCTATTTATAAGTCTCAGAACTCTTACTCAATTGATTAGTGTCTAATTGGGAAACATCTGTTTTGTCAGAGATATTTGGGCACGGCTAGAGATACTGAGGCATTGAACATTTTGTTAGAGTTTGTTCCCGGTGGATCCATTTACTCACTTCTTGAGAAATTTGGATCTTTCCCTGAGGCTGTAAGTGCTTGAGTTCTGGTGGCTTGCTTTTCACTATGTGATATTGTTCATGGCAGTGAATGATGATATTATTTGTTGGGTTTATTTTTTGACTTCTGACTAGGTCCTAAGAACGTATACCAAACAACTGCTCTTAGGATTGGAGTACCTGCACAATAACGGAATCATGCACAGAGACATCAAGGTATAAACTCGGATGGGCCTCTGATGAATTAAAAGATTAAAATAATCGTTATTGTCTTTGTACCCTCTCAATTTCTTCAAAATGTCTCTCTTGCACTCTCTTATGGGTTTACCTTTTCAGGGGGCAAATATCCTTGTGGATAACAAAGGATGCATAAAACTAGCAGATTTTGGCGCATCAAAGAAAGTTGTTGAGTTGGTAAACTACATATTTCTCGATTTACTTCTTATGCTCTCAATTATTTTATAAAACAGAATCTTAACTTTCTTTGTTTATCCTCCTCATGTTGATTTAGGCTACAATGACTGGTGCTAAGTCAATGAAAGGTACTCCGTTTTGGATGGCACCAGAAGTAATTCGACAAACAGGACATAACTTGTGAGGAGATATTTGTGGCTTTTCTACTTCCATTATTTTTATTTATATCTTCTTGCACTTTGCCTTGTCTGTCTAGATAAATTTTCATTCATACACAACTTGTGAGAAGATTTTGTGGCTTTTTTCTACTTCTGTTGTGTACATTATTGCACTTTGACATGTCTAGCTACAAACTGCTATTCCTCTGATGCAATTCTTAATGAAAATTTTAATGTGCTAAAATTGTTGATGGTGTTAGTCTGTTAGATAGTCACAAAAGACTATGATGATAAGATCAATAACTCAAATTGTGGATGCAAACCGAACCCAGTTTAATGCTAGGTGAAGCAGCACACTAAATTAGCTTGTGTACTAAGCTTGGTTGAAATCTTAAGTCATATTTAACAAAATGCCAATCCATCACTTTCATTGTGCATATTAGTATGTTGCATTAACTCTTAGCATTATATGTAATTTACATTGTCCAGCTCAAGTACTTGATTTATGGATACCTGAAGCATGCATTCCCTTTTCATTTGGTGTTCCTCAGTTCTGCTGACATATGGAGTGTTGGATGCACTGTAATTGAAATGGCTACTGGAAGGCCTCCATGGAGCCAGCAGCATCCAGATGCATGCATGGTTAGTATATTCCGGACTCCCAGATTCTTTCAATTAAATATATACTGAACGAATTCATTTCTGCAAATATGGAATAATGGAAAGGTACTATATGTAGTGAATTTTATCCATTCTTCTTTATTATTCACAAACTATGTATATACATCCCTTTGATTTGCTTTTTCAGGCAGCTGCACTTTACCATATAGGGAATGCCAAGAGTCCTCCTCCAATTCCTGATAATCTTTCTTCAGCAGCAAAAGATTTTCTGCTTAAATGCTTACAGATGTACGAAGCGATCTCTAATTCATTATTCGCTTTTCAGCATATCTCCTTCTAGTCATTATGATTACTCCAGTATTAAAAAAAATTGACTTATGAATTTTGTTTCTGTACTTCCATAGTTTTTACTCCTTTGAATCCTAAAACCAGTAAATTCATGTTGACAGTGAGCCAAACTTAAGACCTTCCGCAACAGAATTATTACAGGTAGTTATCCCTATTTTCCCTTTTTTTATTTGTTGCCCAGATCACACATATTATACATTGAGTTCTTTTTGCTAATTATGTTATGATTATCGTGCAGCATCCTTTTGTGACTGGCCAATATCGAGAATCTCATCCTGTATTTCGCCCATCAACTATGGTGAGAATGGTTTTATTGTTTTTAAATGCTGAGTGATAACTTTGTATGGCAATTAACTATTTATGCTTGTGTACTAATTTCAGGAAAGTAGTGAAAAACTGACCCCGGGTTCAGATCACATGAATCTGTAAGTGTTTTGCCTTCTTAATAACTACATAGTTTCGATTTTAGTGTATAACCTTCTATTTTCTGTAGAAGCCGTGGGATGAGGACAACCCGTGGAAGTCTGAAGGACATGTGCAAACTGGACAGCATGAGCTCATGCACTCAAACAGGTTTTAAATGGGATGAAAACGCTGATGATGATGATGATGATATGTGCCAGATAGACGATAAAGATGATTTCATGATTAATTCAATTGACAAGCCTAGCCCTTTGTCAAATTTGGAGGATGACATGAATAAGGTAACACTGCTTTCTGATCCTACTACGAGTTTCTAATCTAGTTCATTTAATCTCTGCTGAGTGCTGACCTTTTCTGATTTCATTTATCTAGAGCTTTAATCCTATGTGCGAACCTGATGATGATTGGTCATCCAAGTTCAATGAAACCACCAACTTAGAAGAAAAGGCTTCTGTAGCCAACAGAGATTCTTGTGTTATCATGGATAGTGAATTCACATTTCCTAGTGAACCATTGGGAGATGACGATGATGTTGAAGTCACTGAATCCAAGATTAGAGAATTTCTTGATGAAAAGGTACCACTTTTTTTAAGAGAAATGCTATTCCAATTACCAATTGTAATTTCAGTAAATGCTGATGCACTTGCTCTACACTGAATTCAGGCTTTGGATCTCAAAAGGCTACAGTCACCTCTTTATGAATTTTACAACACACTGAATTCTGCTTCTGCCACTTCTTTTGGGGCTGTAGAGAGTGATCATATTGCAAGTAATATTTCCACAAGAAGCCCATCCCCACATCGAACTCCTAGTAGGAGGCAATCCACAGCTGTTGATCCTAAGACAGCTAGCCCTGGGAGTCGTACAAAGCGTGCATTGGATAATGCTCTTGATGAGGAGTCCTTAACAGATATCCAACCGTCACCTCAGCTCCCCGAGTGGAAGGCGTTTGAAGTCAAGCAGAGAACTTTTCGTTCAAGGTAAGATACTATGTTTTTTTTTTTTTAAATCATGGTTTTGGCAAGTTATTTCGTAGTGTTGTGCTTGAGAGTAATGGGTGAATTTATTTTGGTAGCTCCGGCTTCTCTGAGATACAACGGAAATGGAAAGAAGAGCTTGATGAAGAGCTAAGGAGGCAAAGAGGCAAGTTCTTTCTTTTAGTTTCTTGCACTGATCAAGTTAATCAAATGTCTACTTTTGTAAACCGAAAAGTTTTATTATCCCTATATATAACAATGACAATGACTTGTCGAAATTTTGTAGAAATGTTGCGCCAAGCAAGGAGAGGAAGGTGAAAGCCCAATGGCCACAATCAGAGGATAAAGCCTCTTCACTTTCAACCAAATTTGTACACTACTGGCAAGAAGAGAGATCGAACCTGATCTGATCAAACCCGTTACCAGTGGCCACAATCAGTGTATGTAATGAATTTCTAAAGTGGCCAGGTGCTATTTATTTGCTCTGAGTAGTAGGAGGTGCAACCCATTAATGAAATCCATCAAAATCTGGTGCAATCCTAGTATTATTTGTATACCTGTTTCCCTGTTCAGTATTTGCACTGTGTTTTTTGTTCATCACGAAAGTTCGAAGTCTAATGTGATAATTGAATGAGTTGACATGATTTATGAATTGGAATTACAGTATATATGCGAAAATGGTTGGTTGGTTTTCTTTTCTTTCATAATAATTGGGTTTGATTGCATTCAGAATCAGATTTATAGATTGTAAATTGCAATTATAAGGTCCGTAATAATTCAAATATGGGCCTGTAACTTTCAATTAAGAAAATAGGGATATAATGGTGACCTTCTGCAGCCCACTTCAGTGGCTGAGTTTGACATTTAAACTGTATTGTTTTAGGTGGTCCACCATATTAGTGTCCTTGTCATGGTTTTGACAATTTATTTTAGCCCACCTCTATTTGAGAGAGGGTATGATGAATCAAAAAAGTTTGATCAATTGCATCGATGGACAAAGTGAGTATTACTATTCTTTCTAAAATCTAGACAGCCTTTAAAACTTTGATTAATAACATTTAGTAAGGAACAAAGCTATTCAACAAATATTTCAAAGTACAATTTTTCATGTATGTGAATGCCTTGATATGGTTTCTTTGACCACATTGGTACCAAATGTTAGAATGGGAGTTGTGCATGTATGAGCTTATATAATTATGTAAATACAATATATAAGTTTAGAAGAGTAATTTCTAAAATTCTTTTTGAGTGTCACCTCTCTTTCTATTGAAAAAAGAGTTTAATTTCATTCTAAAATTAATTGTCAATGCGAAAAATAGATCATCAAGTTTTGACAAAAAAAAAGATCGTCAAGTTTGAAAATTAGTTATATTAGACCCACGCTATCAATGTGGGATCTATATTCAATTCTAACACGTCCATACTAGTGTAATTATTTGATATATTTGACACTTGACTACAAGTCTAGTATCTTAATCTATGTATAGGTTATCCAAACATCGGGTGGTGGACATCTCAAATTTTGTATAGCCAAATCCATTTAGATAATTTTCAAATCGAACCCACTCTAATATCATATTAAAGTCCATAAAATAATAAACTAAGTCATACACGTAAGAGTGCATAAGCATATATAATCCAAATATTATCTTAAAATTATTTTCTTATTAAATTTATATATTAATTATATTAGTCTCAAATTTTCAATGTGAGAACATTCCGTCATATAACACAATTTCTTGAGAAAATTTTAAACATAATCGTCCCTTAAAGAGTATATAATTTTTATAATTAGGTAAAATGGTTGGGGATGAGAGAATGGCATGCATGGAATTATGGAAATGTCAAATGTGTGATAGATGTGAATGTGATACTTATGTAAAAGTGATGAGAGAATATAGTAGTTTTTGTTTATTGAACCCCAAACATTAATGATTTCGTCTTTTCACTTCAGTGAAAAATTAAGTCTTATTATTCCTTCTTGTATTAGGTCGAGTCGATTGACGTAATTAATTTATTTAATTCTTGCACTTTTGCTGGCTAATTCACAAAATCGGTGTTTAACGACAAAGGGGGAACTCTTTAAGAAAAAACCAATTGTTCATGTTAATGAATATATAACTAATAATGTCACAGCTGCCAAACCGGACCTCGGCTGTTAAATTCATATGATATTGTTTCTTCCTTTTTTGCTTATAGTCTACTTTGGCAGTACGATTGAAACTGCAAAAAATCAGCATTATTTTGGTCAAATACAAAAATCATTTCTTGAGATCTAAGGAGATATTCCTTATGCTCCCTTCAAATGAAAAATGCTTCTACCATAAAGTGCAAGTCAAATCCATTCGCAACATTATACTCCCTCCGTTTCAAAATAGTTGTTCATAGACAAAAGTGCACATATATTAAGGGGAAAAAATTCTTCCAAAAATACCCCTATAAAGTGGTACTTTCTACTCCAAAAAGTTGCTTTGGAAAAAGTGTATGTTTAGTGTGGTGTAATTATTAAGGGTATAAATGGAAAAAATTATTATATAAACAACTATTGTGAAACAAGAAAAATTGTCTATATGGACAACTATTTTGAAACGGAGGGAGTATTATTTATGCCTTTAGCTGTTTAGCGTAGGACACAACAATGTCATAAGTATGTTTATAATTTACATTCATGAAAAACTTATGAAATTAATAATATAAATTTGTAACTTTTTAATATGATGACAAGTGGAGAAATGTGAAATTCTTAAGTTTTATTCTAAGTCATTTTTACGGATGAGAATGTGAAATTCTGTACTTTATTTTTTCCGATGACAAGTGGTGAAACATTAAAATTTAAACTTTGCATCAGTAACAGAGTTGTACTAACAAGATAAACGTTGTATTTGTACAACCTCAAAATATAGTAAATACATACGGCAGTCTGTTATGGTTATTTCTATTGGCCAATGGCATCGTTCATATGTTAATGACAACGATAGTATACATAACTTGAAGTGTCACCCAAACATTTATTCTAATTATGGATAGTATGCAAGTCTAGTGTACTACTACTTCATGGTGGTAAAATTACTCATACTTCAGTGTTGTTTTATGTTACAAATCTTATAATTTTTCTCCCAATTCAGAGGTTGGCATGGTAAGAAATAACAACAAATATTTATAGATTTACAATAACGATATGTATTATCACGTTTTTGTCGTCCCTTTGTAAATATATTTTTATAGTTTTAACTTTAATGTTGATCACGTACTACATGATAGATTCTTTAAAATAAATCTCATAATTAATAATGACCCCATATGATTTTATTTCCAAAGAAAAAATGACCCATTATTTGAATGGAAAAATATAATTCATATGAACGCTTTTGTTGTGGGGAGTAGGTGCAATGGTATATTTGAATGGAGAAATACAACAAATCATTGATGACTTTTTTAAATAAATTATAATTACAAATTTGAAAGTAGATGGAAATATTTTCAATTGATTTCAGCAATTTCCTAGTACGTACACCCATATCGTTGAAAAGGGATTGTTGGATATATTTTTCATTTGATTTTGAATTGTCACATTTTTTCTTTTATGATGATGAAGATGCCAACGAAGGTCATACCAGATGATTCACAAAAAAAATCTTCCATAAATGTTTTCTTATAAACAAGCTATCTTTAGCGAATATTCATGTATTTAAATGGAATTGTAGTGAGAAAAATATATAACAGAATTGGCCTGATTTACATGAATTTATACTATTATTTGTTTTTTTCTTGGTACTAATATATATACTATTATATTCATTAATTTTGGAAAGGACCATTCCACTATATAAGGTTCTATCCTTAAAACGTTTCATGTGTGGATGATGTTAAGTCAAAGAGGAAAAGTATAAATATAAAGAGAATTTAAAGGTAGTCGATTATAATGACAATTTATATTTCATATTCCACATGTATTATATTGGATGTCACCTTTTTTTTTTTGAAGGAAAATATTGGATGTCGCCTTTGTAGACTATTAGTTATGCTCGATTCATTTTCACTATTTTATATAAAAAAAAAATTAAGTACTTCAATTCTTATTTGTCAACACTTAGCATTCAAATATAATGCATATATGGTAATTTATTTTAATCGTGAAACTAGTGTTATTCCCGTACCTTATACGGGTATATTTTAAAATAATTTTATTTCTAACTTATTATTTAAATATCTATTTAAAATAAATTTTTACGATTGAATTTTATTTTCTTTAGTAATAAAAATTATAAATTTTAATTTGTTTAGAAGAAAAGAGTGGATGGTAGTTTTCTTTAATAATAAAAATTATAAAATTTTAATTTGTTTAGAAGAAAAGAGTGGATGGTAGTTTTTGAGATAGTGGGGAAGTGGTTAAGGTAGAAGTGGATTAAAAATGAGAAATAAAAAATCAAAAAATATTTCAAATTTGCCATATGGCTCAAATTTTTACAAATACTTGGTTTTTGTTTTATATTTGTACTAGGGTAGATATATTCATTATTTTTGGAAAGGACCATGCCACTATATTTTTGAAATAATTTTCAAAGTTAGTATTGTTATTGTGTGTCTATGGCCATATATTAACCGGACTCGTATACGAATTGTTGTTTAATAAATACCATTTTTCTATCATATGTCCTTAGAGCATAAGATAAGAATCCATATTTAGAAACTAAAACCCTAAGATTAGAAAACATAAACCTTTTTTCTACCAAAGAAAGCATAAACCGTTTTTAAAAAATTAAAAATATTCTAAATATAAAACTATGATTATTTCTAAGCTTGGATTCTTAACATATGCCTGATTAGAAAAATTGTAATAACTACCTTGGTTTTCATTACTGGGAAATTAAAGCGAATTTCATTTACTTGAATCAGATTTATCTTATGACATGGAATCAAATATAGTGAATCAAAATCTTTTATTTTTCTGTAATTTGTACGTGTGTATATTTTTGTTTTATAGGCCGGGGATTGATGGGTACATCTAGGTTGTGTGATATTAAGATTTGATGTATCAAACAAATAATATGCATGATAAAGTGATGGAAAATAACTTCCACTATATATAGATGTTAGTACAAAACATTAAGGAGAAAAGATGCAAAAAGAAATTGAAAACAACCATACATAAAAAGCTAAGTGCTAGCTATATGGATTTTGAAAATTTCAATATGGGCAAAAGGACAAGCTTAAAGCCTTTAGCTTAAAGCTAGATGCAATGGAAGAAAGGAGACAACGAAAAAGATCAAAGATTTCTTAATAAAGATGTTTGATTCGGATTTCAGCTAAATATTAGTTTTTTGGGTCAAATTCAACGAAATATTGATTGTGTTTAACATTTTTTGTTTTATGAGTATACCTCTACGAATTGAAGTTAAAATATTAGTAGTTATGGTGCTAAAAAATATTATTAGTAACACAATTTTCTTACTATCTAGCACTTAATCGAGATTGAAATTTAAGATTCTATATTATTATAACTAATTAATTAAAGTATGTAAAAAATATTGTCTTTTTTCTTATATAACCAATATTGCTAATGTTATGAATTTGGTAATTAAGTAGAAATGTAACCAAGATAAATAAACCGGTCTTTATACTCCAAGGATACAATATAGAATTAATAAATCCTAAGAAAAAATATATTAATTAAAAAAAATCGAAAATAGTTTCTTATAATATGTCCTAAAAGCGTATTATAGAAAAATCCTATATAAAATTAATAATCATCGTACGTATAAATTCAAGATCGAATACAGAGTTTTGTGAATCTTATTTTAATTAATTAATTTAGATCATATAGATTCGTGACTAGCATATTTTAAGAGTGACTTAGCAATCCATTTTGCAATCAAGAATATATAAAAAATTATAAAATATATTTTGACCGCTTGATTAGATTTCACAAGGCAATTGTCAAATTTTCGTTGCCGAGTACGTCTTCTTGTTTAATTCGATTCTTTTATTAAAGAAATGAGTGAGTGCAATGTACGTATTACCATAATATAAAAAGTTAAATTATTTTATAAAAGGTTAAAATATTAATTTACTATCCTACTAAAGATTGAGTTATTTAAATTATTTTTTACAAAAATTAAAAAATTAAATATATAAAAACTAAACTTGTTACCTTTTTCCCTAAAAGAGAAGATTTTTTTGTTGTCTGTTTTCCTAAAATTCTAAAAAAGAGATGTGCGTTACATTATATGAATGAAATAAGCCGGCCAATACGTTTGAAACACTTCGAAAAGAACAATGCACCAATTTCGGAGCTTACAAAATGTTTCCACTTGGCAATATCGATCATATATACTACCATTTCTCTAGTGTACGTTACACTAGCTAGTAAAAGACACATGGGATAATTCTTTCCATCTTTGTAACTAGTAATAATAATTGGATCATCCACCCATATGCATCCATATGTATGTGTACTCTTTTCATTTTTGGATGTGTCTTTTCATTTGTAAAAGAGAACAAATTAAAAGATGATGTATTAGTATACATATGGATGATCCAATTTAGACTTACCTTTATCGGAGTAATATTGACCTTCATGTTATGGCTCTAGCACTTTCGTTATTATTCACACAACCCTTCACATTGAAAAACTAAAGTTTATGTCTGTTTGAAGATGTGGCTAATTTCCAACGGCAAATCAAAGAGAAAAGAGAGAGCTTTGAATAATTCAATTAGAGGTTGAGTATGAGGAATTAGGAAGCACGAAAGACTAGTAAAAACGAGTCTTGAAAAACAAGGAATCGCAAACAGTCAAGTACAAAATCGTAAACACAAAAAAGCTGAAAATCCACAGATTAAAAGAGAAAAACTATATATTATGAATAATGATGATAAGAAGTTTTCAGGGCTTACATAGGAGCATATACATCGAGAAAACTATAAAAGATATAAATATAAAAGATAGAAAGTCTAAAAAGATATAAAATCTGAAAATACTTTAAACACTAATTTAAGCCCTAAGAAGATGTTAAATGTCCGAAAAGCCAATTAGGCAAGGGAAAGCATTGAGTTTGACTCGTGAGCGAATTCCGATCCCTATTCGGAAAGGTATGATGTGGTTCAATCGTAAATCGAATGGTCGAAATCACTTTGGTTGAGAACTCGATTTCCGATGGCCTAGTTTCTCTTTTATGGGCGTTGACATCCTGTGCACATTATGGCAATCCATATATGTGCTCAATTTTGAAGAAAAACAACTAGAACTAGTCTATTTAGTCGAAAACTCAAGCTTTTAAGGACTCGTTTGGTTTGATAATCTGAGAATCAAAAATGGTTGATTCTAGTATATTGTTTGGTTGATCAAAATCTCGAATCAATTTAATTCCCATGAATGGCTCATTCCTAGCTTACAAGTAAAGTTGATTCCAATAGAAAATAGAAGATACCATTCATTCCAAAAAAATTAATTTTTCATCTTAAACCTTAAAACCCTAAAACTTCTAAACCTTAAATAATAAATTCAACCTAAATTTTAAACCATAATTTCCAAGAATGGTTCATTCCGACAGCATACCAAACAACATGTTATATGATTGGTTCATTTCGATTTCTGATTCTATTTCGATTTCTGATTTCAACAGCACACCAAACGGGTCTAAGTGCATCAATGGCACATTGCATTCGTCAACATCTTCTTTCACCACCACTAATGAGTTTGAAATTGCCACCTCGTCCCCGCCATGCCCTGCTCGTACCACCACTCTGATCCTGACTCAAGAAAGAATTTTTTATTATTTTAATGGGCGGTTCTTTGAAGTCAAATTGAATATAATAAAAAAATTCTTCTATATTAAAAAAGTTCTTTCTAAAACATGGAAAAAAGTTGCTACATTGTAATGTGAATCTTACGCTAGGGTTGTGTAAACTTGGACCGGACCGGGAGATCGGACCGAAATTTTATGGTCCGGTCTAAAAGTGGGACCAAGATAGACTGAGATGGTCCAATTTTTTTGAGAATTTTGGTTCCGGTCCAAACCCAAAACTTGACCGAAAAATCCTGGTTTGGACTGTAAGACCGATTTAGTTATAAGGTTAGTGTAATTTCTAATCTTTATTAATTTTTTTGACTTGGATTTGCAATTTTTGTAGGGGAATTCCATTGATCTTAAAGAAAATTAGAGACATATTTTACTTCTTTAATGAATGGATCAAGTTCTTTGGCCAATGAGCAAGTAGAGATCAAATAACCGTTGTTATTATTTACACAATGATACGATTAACAAAGTATATGTTGATTGAAGTATTTTGGTAGGTCTTTGGCTAACCAATTATAATCAACTTATTTGATAATTTAATCAAGAGAAAAAAAATAGAAAAAAATTAAATACCGTTACAAGAGTACGTAAAAATCTAAAATAATTATAAACCGGTCCAAATCCGTCTAAACTCCGGACCAAACCGTAATTGGACCGGTTCACGGTCCAAATTTTTAAAAAAATACGGTCCACCAGTTTAGATTGAACCGTATATAATCAGTCCGGACCAATTACACACCCCTATTTTAGACTTTGTCACACATTTTGACAATTCTACTCAAACCTCCTAAAGATTTTTCAACACTTGTCACCAACATAACTTTTGTATGCACTTTATTTTAAATGTTCTTTTGTAGAAAGATAGGCGATACTGTCCTTCCATTTACGCGCTTAGTTTTAATCGAACTACTGTACACCATCCCTAGCCTCCTCTCTCTAAGACGTACACAATCCTGGTCCCATCCTCTGCCGACTACTTAAACAACTACGTACGACTTAACATCGGAACGATATCGATCAGTAGATCCCTATATATATATATATATATATATATATACGTACCAAAGAAAGATTCGATATTGTACGTATGAAAGTAGCAACACAACTAAAAAGCAAAGGCCGTAATTCTTCGACAAAACCAAGTTGAGATCGAGATAGACCATATAATAATATATTACAATACAATAACATATAGTTGACACTCGAAACACATGGGCATACATGCATCATGTGGGTTTGTACGGAAACCACAGAGAGAGCACATGAATTGAGCCATCTGAATTTCCAATTCTACCCTCAAACAAGTGTCCAATTTACAAATGGTGCCCCTTTTCGGTTCTGTTACTTGTGTATATGTATGGTCTAGAAAAGATCGAGTGTGTGTGCGTACGATAAAAAACCTGGTACAAAATCCTTATTGTTAGATAGGGTATGTCACGTGTTTTGTCCTTTGCATGATCATGACTTGTCTCCCTCCCAATTCACTCTAGGTCTAACGTCAATAATAGTAACACCGTGAAATTTTTTGATATAACTTTTTATGGTATATGTACGTACGCATCTTGTATCCACACGTACGGTTGTGTTTTTTTTTTTTTTTTTTTTATCCTTGTTCATCCACATTGTGTGCGTTACTGCGTTAGTTATTATATTTTCAGTTTTAGGGTATAGGTTATGCATGCATAGTATTTAAAAAAGGGACTAAAATTGTTAACATGTCTTGAATCTGTTGTTGATCGGTACTCATTAGGGGCGACGCGCTCTTGTGCTATGTTTTCTACTACATGGTTTATCGTGTTCTGTTTTGGACTTATGATCCATAATCTGATTAGTGGTTTATGAGTTGTTATATATACTCATAAAATGTCTTATTTATTGTAATTTGTTCTCTTAGCCTCCATAATAAGAATTAAATTTCTCTATCCATAGACATTGTTAACGCACTGTTTATTCAATAGGTAAAATCTATGTGTCTTTGTTTGCTTTTATCATTCTAGTTACAACAAAAATCCTGTTATATTAGAATATATGTTAATTTTTTTTTTTAAAATATTTTGGCTGCACGTATTCAAAATATTCAAAATTTCTGGTGAGATATTTCTATAACATATGGAAATAAATCCATTGTGAGACTGAGATGATTAGTTGATGAATAGTACAATGTGGGTCTTTTCTTCCATGGCGGCAATTAGGGTTAGGAATTAAGATGGTAGAGTCGGCTAAGCCAATCATGATTCAAGTTTTGGGTGAAAACGACATTCATATACAAGTCATGATTTTATTGAAGAAAAGAGAGCTAGAGTACGAAAGAGCAATGGAGGAAGCTAGCTAGAAGAGGTTGCAATGGGGGTGATGGACCACTTTTGTCTGCCGCGTTGTTAGTCTTTTCGGGTGCGTCCATCCAGTCATTCGCTAAATAAATTGGTTAGGTTGGATCATTCGTCGGGTACGTGATTCAAAATATGATTATGTGTTTTATACATTTCAATCACTGTTCTAAAAATCTCCGCCTAACTAGCTTCATCTAGGCCCCACCTAGACGCCGGAAGGTGCTAGCCTGCCCGACCTTTCAGCTCGTCTAGTCCGTCTAGACGTCCTTATAAGCCGCCTAGGTACTAGGCAGTCCCTCCCCGCTTAAGGTCCGCCTAGCGTTTTTTAGAACATTACATTTAATAGAAAATTTTCATTTATATCAAAAATAATATCGAGTAAATAAGGATATAAAAATATATAGATAATATTTAAATGTATTATAAGATCAATGTCGATGAAATAAGGTTTATATTTTATTAACTTTTAGTAAATAAGATCAATGTATTATAAACTTGCATTCATCCGTATTCATATATCACCCTACTTTACCTGGATTTTTACCTGATTTTGCAGGTCGAATCGAGAGACTAGAGTGAAATTGTCATCCTAAGATTGCGAGAAAGGAGGAGCCACGTCGATCGAGAGACTGAGAGAGAGCTCGAAATACATGAGGGTAAGATAATGTTTACTAGTTGAGTGGCTTGGACAACATTTCTATCTCACATCAACTAATAGCCAATACTTTTTAACGCGATTTGATTGTCCAACCACAATGTGATCGACCTGCAGACAGTTTCTTCACTCGAACTTTCATCAATGTGTTGGGGGACAAGACTATTTTGTGCAACTAACTTTTTTGTAGTTTCAAAACTTTCGGTTCACGAGAGGCAAAAGAAAAGGCCCATATATTTTGTGAAGGTGATTCAAATTTGCACTGTTAGTTAACGTTAAGAGTGTGAAACTATCTCTTAGTTGCACTAAAGCACAACGAGAAATGTAATTAACTTGTATATGTCCCTTTTCCTTGGGTAGGGTACCCCATCTTGATCCCTTCAAATTTCGTTGTAGCGAAGCCTCATTGGGTTAATGATGATATTAAACTTTGTAGGCCTGCATCGTGTACATATAAGTCTAACACACATGCCCAATAAAATTATATCCTAAAACTAATGGAAAATAAGAGAAGTAACTCATCAACCTTATATACACATGCTTATATTCTAACATGTCATTGCAAGTACAATTAACTTAACATAACATAATTGACACTTGCCAGGCGAGTATAACATCTTAATTCCTTTATAACTAGCTCAACAACAAGTGATAAGTATCTCAGTCTTCATATAGCCGAAACCAACCTAATTAAGGTGGTGCCCGGGCATCTCAGGCCAATGACTAAACATTTTCTGATATTACATTAAAGTTTGCGGGCAAATGCATAGTTGTCATGCACATATAAATCCATCACATTAGTTCAATGAGATTTTATCTTAAAACTAATTATGAGATTGATATTTCAACAATTAACTTATAAATTGAGTTTCTATAAATAATTTGATTGTTTGAAAATCTAAATAAAAATTATAAGAATTCACAATATTAACTATAATAATAATTTAAAAATATCATAAACTGACACATTTGATGTGACAAAAAACTCTATTTTTAATATATATAGAAAGTTTTTTTTTACCAACCTAACTATTAACCACGTATATATTTGATTTTTTTATCTGAACGTATATATTTGATGTCAATGAAAGTAACTCCTCATAATGAGGAGAGGTTGGTGTGTTCTCATTCGGTACCCACTTGTATCGAAGGTTCTAGTTGACGTGGTCCTCAATTTCAGCAACGAACTAAAATTTAAATTCTTGCCCAATTGAAAAAGCATGAACTAGTCTATATAGAACTATATATATGAGCATTCAAATTAATGACTTTTGAGTGTATTAATTTTGTAAGTGGAACATCAATACCATTTTATTATTACATTTTTTGCTAGTCATTGTCTATATATAGAAATGTTTGATTGAATTTATAAACATTTTCTTCCCATTTTCTAAAGCTAACAAAGATGGAGAGAGATATAACGATAATAACTACCAATAGTAGTAGGATCAGCATCTTTCATAGGAAAAGGAACAATGTAAATACAAATGAAAATTAGGGACAAATTGGAGAAAGGACAAGCCAAAACTAAAAATTTACCTAACAAAATGAGAGGGCAAAAAAATAAATTATAAAAAAAGTTGGTCGATGTGAGGGAATTTTGCTAGCTAAGTAGCCACGCAAAATGTTTCCCAATTGATTAATCTTCTTGTCCCACGCCCACCTTCTTTACACCTACTTAGCCATTGAAATTCATTACTTCCAAATTTCTCCCCAACTTCTTTATTTATTCCATCCATACCCTCCTCCAAACTTTCCTCTTCTACTACACTTTCTTCCTCCTTTTCTACACTCTCTTCCTCCTCTTCCTCATTCAATACTTCTTCTCCTCCATCAATCAAGCACATGATTTCATCATTCACTACTACTTCTTCTACCTCCTCCTCCTCTTCCTCCTCATCCACGTCCACGTCATCAATAAAGTCGTCTGACAAGGACATGGTCAACCTACCATTACATCTTTCAGCATGAATGCTAGCCCTCCTAGGAGAAGTGGTCACAGCTGTCATCACCAGACGCCCGCTCTCGCGGTGGGGCCGGACACAGACAGTGTTGGCCCCACACATGGTGGTCAAAGGAGGAGGGAGGCTCTCGTAGCCGGCCTTCCTTGATTCCTCCTTGGTCTTGTGGTGGTGCGGTTTCCATGATGATGATGTAAAAGATTTCTCGCTCTCTGAATCCAATGATGACGGCGACATCATCATTGAGATGAGGATGTCGTCGTCTTCAATGATGTCTGTGCCAGTCTCACTCCCAAGGTTTTCGGTGCACATTTCCAGGCTCTTGTCACTAAGCATGGATCTCGAACGCTTGTCCAAAGGATGAACATACACATCCAACTTGTCATCACTTGATTCCTTGTGGGCATTCGACGTGTTTGAGAGGGACTCTATGCAACTCCATCCGGTTTTGGCTGGATCCCTGGATGGAGATCTCTGGGTTATGTTTGGAGGATTTAGCTTCAGAGTCAGGGTATTGAAACACGATTGTACGTTCTGGCAAACGGTAGTCGACATGGCTAAAGCTTATGATAGTGTTATTGGATTTGGTGTTTTGGAAATGAGGCTAATAATGTGGATGGAATTGAGAGTATGAGGAATTTGAAGTTGTGGAAGATGAGGTTTGTGAGGATAGAGGGAGTGAAGGGGAGGGTCTTATTTGTAGCCTCCACAAAAGCAACTTTTGAAGTGTACGTACAGCCTAGAAATGAAAAAAGAAGGGTGGAAGAAAGTGAGTGCTTTGCTATGCACCACTTGAATATAATATAATCTTCCATATGCAACATGTAATGCATAAAAGGAGGAAAATGATAATCTAAAATCTATTCCAACCAAAAGAAATATGTGTGCATGTACCAGCTAAATCAATGTCAGAGGTAAAAGAATATACCCTGCATTTATGCAATTAAATAAAAAGGGCGTGTGAAGAATCAACAAAAACACTTCCACCTAAATATATCTTAGTTAATTTGGCTTCACTATCGTTGTTATGGAGTTTTGTAAGAAATTGGATATTTTTATCTTTTTTATTTATAGATTAGTTACTAAGATTTCACTAAACTATGACCAATTTTTTTGAATAATAAGGGGTTGTTTGGTGGCTAACTATGAAAACATAAATGAAAACGAAACGGGTGTAGTTCACGTACCTTGATATCATAATGAATTAACATAATTAAAGGGAGTCGGCTCAGGTGGTAAGTGATTTGTTCCATATCTACAAGAGTTGGGGTTCAACTCTAGTGAATGTAAAAAATTCCCTTTGAGAGACTCGCCTGCTAAAGTTATGTGTGCGACTCGAGTCGAGCTGGATATAGCCAAGATGGAAGCTCCAGCGAAAGAACATGCAACAAAATAACATAAAATAATGTATTAACCTACTTGCCTTATGACTTTAGCTATTATTTGTGTGTCTAGAGAAGATTCGAAAGAAATGATTTTACCATTATGAAACTTACCCGCATATTTGGAAGATGATGAGGTATTTGCAAGTCAAAATTTTATACGAAAAATGAGGTGTCGTAAGGCAAGATGAATTTTTTTATTAATTATTAAAAAAAACGACCTATATTTATTCATTTTTTTTTACATTTTCAAAATTTACGATCAAAGGAGCCTATATATATATATATGTGGATTTTACAATATTAATGCAAAGGAAAACAAAGTTAAAAATATCAAAATAGAGAATACCCAATAATCTCCACCTTCACCCTTTTTTTTCTTCCAATTTTTACTTCAGTGTCCGTACAAGTGAAACTCACAAAGAAGGTTACCAAACATTTCTATCAAAGTGATTTCTCAAGTCATCATTGTGCTATCTCTCTATTTCTAAACCACCCACAAAAGAAAGATCAAAAACAGTAAAAGAAATCATACCACCATATATTTTTATCTCACTGAAAGGCTGAATCAAGTGTCCCTTGCTTTGAGTCAAAATCAAGGAGGATCTCAACCAGAACCAGGGTACAAAAGAAGAGATTTAGAGCGAGAGATTGGCCGACTAGATTTGAAATTACTTGAAAGTGAAGTTAACATAACAGCAGACAATCAAATCCCTCTCAAAACCGGCCACAATGCTGTTTTGACTAACCCAGATCCTACTTTTCAGCAAACAGTGAGAGAAAAAAAATGGAATCACTATGAATTGGGTAGGTGAAAAAAAACACATAAAACCAATAACTTAGTTTCCAAGTTCAAAAACTCCTCTTTTTCATAATTACAAATTTGAACTATAGGATGCCAATAGTTCTTATAGTTGAAACAGCCGTTTTCAAGATCTCGTTTTGTGCACTTTTCCCAATCAACTTCTTTAGCCATATGTGACTAGCCATATGTGACTCTACTCGTAACATGTATGTCATACAGTTTTGTTAAATTTCAGCGGGCCAATATGACGTGGGGGTACACACGTCGGATCATGTGCATAAGCGCATCCGGCCCAACACATAAGCCCGTGGGGTTCCATCCTAAAACCAATTGACAATAGGAGGAGGAGTCAAAGGGTATATATAATGGGCAAGTTATATCAGAATTTCCGATGTGGGATAACAATCTTTCACAAGTTTACTCCTCATGTTGCTATAGTTTTGACTTCGTTCCGTGATCTTTGTTTGTGCATTGTTTCTGTTTTATTTTGTTATGCTTGTTTGTTTTCAAATGCCGATTTATCTGGTTGTCGAGTTGTTCGACATCTTTGTTGTAACGAGAATGATAAGAAAGACAGAGATTTTACGTCGTTCACCAACGTTGTGTTGGCTATGTAGGCAGAGAAATTGAATTCTTATTATGAAGGCTAAGAGAACTTATTACAATAATAAATTCATAAGTATATATAGCAACTTATAAAACCATAATTAAATTATGGGTCATAATCCCAAACAGATCACAATAAGCCCGTTAATAGAAAATATAGCATGCCGTTTTGGCGGCGGCGCTGCCCCCAGCCACGGGCGAGTCTCCCTGGACCCCAAACTCGTTGACCCGGTCACCGTTGTGAGGCGCTTCTACCCAAAACCCCTGGTGTTGTCGTGGATTCCACCCCTCAACCCTTGACGGGTACCGATCAACAACAAATTCAAGGTATGCATATTAACACTCTTGATCTATCAGATCTGTCTAATACATCGAATTCTTACTATACCAAAAACAAAAATAACATCCACTACTCACATACAAAAACACTATATTATCTCAATGATGATTAATGAACTAAGCATATACCATAACTTTGAGAATTATTATAATGGCTAGCTAATTGCAGGCTGGTTTAATATTCTAAGAGGCGAACAAAGTCAGAGAAGGCATAGATTCGGTGATCAGCTTTAAGATAGGCGCGCCCGGCCGGGCTTGCAAGCATAACTAAATTGTGGTCCAAATAACGCTCAAATTTCATAGGCCACAACTTTGCTGACGCAGGCTGGCCAAAAATCAAAAGTGGGGGAAGAGGAGAAAATAAAATGAATTAAGTGATCCTCCACATGGTTTGCCTTTTGTTGTTGGTAGGCTAACCCTGATTACTTACTTGTTTAACACTATCGTTTAATGTAAACCGAGGGATTAAAATTTAGTACTAGCTAGGGTGGGCGAGGTTGATTCCTTCATCTGTCTCTATGTGCCTCTCTATATTTGCTAAAGATTAGTAATTAAATAGTGACACTTATGGAAGGAATCTTTGTAAAGTTAAAGCCAGTAGAAACTCGGCTGTGATCATATGCCGACACAAGTCGCAAACGGATACTATTGTCATATAATCACCAAAAGGAGTTGACTCAGATAGTATACGGCCTACTTACTCCGCATTCACGAAGTCTTGGGGTTCAATTTCAGTGAATGTAAGAAATTCTCTTTGGATGATCCACCAGCCAAAGACAGGTGTACGTGTGGCTCGGGTCGAGCTAAATGTAGCCAAAACGAAGCTCTGGTGATCAACCAATAAGCAACAAAAAAAATATCAAACGGCTCTATTTACCTATGCATATCTAGACAAATTATTAAACCTTCAGAATAATTTCATAACGTCTTCATTTCAATTTTTATGGGCAATAGTACTGTCCATCATAAAAAAAGACCCTATTTAGTTTCAAATTATATATGCCCACCAACAATAGAAATGAAATGAATGTAATCTATATACTTTAATATCATTAATTACTAGTGAATTTTTTTTGGGGCCTCTCCCACCCTCTTCTAGACAGACATATGTTAGAGTCGCGGGTGATGGAATTTTTTTTTATAATGTAAGGAGTGGTTAATATTAGAAATAAGTTGTACCAAGGTTGGAGTGGTTAATATTAGAAATAAGTTGTGTGAATTGAGACTCCATTGACTTCAGCAAGCGTAGAGAAGGCAATAGAATATCTTAATGCGTAGGTGTGAGGGTCCGGTCCTTGGAAATTTCCGTCACAACAAAGATCGACCCAAATAGAGTTAGGAAAAAAAAGTTATTAGATAGGACCTTATACTCTTATAGTTACTGATCTTTTTTTTTTCTTTTTTTTTGAGTAGGAAAGGATTCGGTGTTCAAGACAAGCCTGGTAACACCGAGAGGTAGACCTGTCAAAACTTGACCCGATCCGAAAAACCGACCCGACCCGTCCAAAGTTTTTTGGGTTTAAACCCGACCCGAAAATCAATGGGTCAAGACTAACCCGAACCCGGTCGACCCGGAAAAAACTGGGTTGGGTCAACAACCCGTTGGGTTGACCCGGTCAACCCGCTAAAGTATTATTTCAATTGAAAATTCAATATTTTATTATAAATTTTGGATAAAAATATTATTTTATTATTATTAAATAATATTTTATATTATATAATATTAATTATTTTAATAAATATAAAGATAAAGGTTAGCAAAATTGACGATCATGACCCGTTGGGTCAACCCGAACCCGTAACAACCCGGTCCATAAGAACCCGAAAATTTTATGACCCGACGACCCGTGACCCGTTTTGACCCGAACACGAATGACCCGAACCCGAACCCGACCCGCCCGACCCATTTGACAGGTCTACCGAGAGGCCATAGAAACGGCAGTCGGAAACACCGACAACAAGGCAAAAAACAAGCAAACTACATGAAACGAAAGTACAACTAGCACAACAGGAACTAGAACTATAAGAGAAGAGAGAGTAGTGAAGGGCTGAAGAAAGCCAAAGTCTTCAGCATTCGGGTCAAGTCGGAAACACCGACAATAGGAACTAAAATTATAGTTGCTGATCTTTTTTTTCTATTGTAAATTATATTCTTAGTTACAGTTCAATATATCTTTCGATATCCATATATTGTAAAGTTTTTAAACCAATAACAATAATAATAACTCGACCCCCAAACCCTCCTCATTTATAGTACCCAATGCACTAGTAAGTTGTCATTGTTATATCATAACATCAAAACGAACTCAATTCGTTTTCTTTCCGATTATGTTCCTACAACTTTTGCAGCCAACTTGACCTATGTTATGTAACAAACCTATTTTTGTGAGAATTAATGTACCAAATCAGCAACTGGCTAATTAAAAACACTAGAACGTGAATCAAGTGTGGTACAAGTGAAAAAAAATGTAACTTTTGAGGTATTATAAGAGCAAGAACAACTTGGGTCCAACAGGATGGGCAAAAGGCATTGTACTCTCTCTGTAGTAGAGAATCTGCTACCTCTGATACAATCAAATATTAGTGCTCCAGGTAGGTGTGCGCTCATGTTGTAGATTAGTTCAGAACACTTGCCTTTATTTCACATGCTAGTATAGTAGAAGTAATAAGATAGAGATGGTAAAAAAAAATGATGTTAAAGGGTTGAAATTTATAGAGATACTTGTGTGGAGAAAAGTGAAGGGAAGAGGGGCAACAATATCTTGTAAGATTTGAGTTTTTACAGTTACCTTTATTGCCTACAGGGGACTGTCTTAGGTAAAAGGGTAGAGAGAATATTGTGTTCAATGATTATAAGATGAAAATTTTCATTCATCTCTCGAAAAAGAAGTTTTATTTATTTCCCAATTTGTAAATTTAAAGTGATGCAAATCCTCGTTCCACTTCATTACACTTGAATTTTTAAATATAAAATTAAGGTTAATTAATTTTTTTAAAAAAATTATATTTATATTGTAAATAGTTATATACATATGTAGAAGAAAATATTAACTCGGTGATAATCTTCTTCAGGAGAGATCTGGGGGTCATGATGTACACACCCTTACTCCAATATAAAATCGAGAGGGTGTATGAAGAAGGCCCAAGTATCATTGCCCAGAAGACTCAAGGAAAACTAATTAAATTCAGTTATGTGACAATGAAAACCGAATCTAGTTAGAATGCACCAATATTGATATAGGGATTATATCCATCTCAAAGGCATTGTATAAAAGCCAATGAACATGAGGATGTGCCCCAAGTTATATACATATGTATGTGAGCAAAATTTTATCTTAAAAATCATATTATATAATTTTTTTAAATTAAAAGGATGATTTTCTTACAAAATATTGCCCTTTTAATTTTAGAGATTATATAATATGATTTTTAATTTAAAATTTTGTAGTGATTTTTTAATATTTAAAATACAAGTGGAATACGTACTAAAGACAGAATAGAGGATTTACATCGAATTTAAAGGGCTATTAACTGAGTTCAAATCATTTATTCGACATTTGTGTTCCATTTTAGTGTTCCAATGAATTATATAAATATGAAATTAATATTTTCTTTTGTTTTTTTGTATAGTCCAATTTTCTGTAATTTGGCCATAAACACATATTAGAAAAATCTATGTTTTTAAATTTAGTTTGGTACAAGTTTAAGGAGTTTTTAAACTATACAATAATTAATTATTTCCTGAACCAAACTCGCTGTGTATGATCCAATTTTTTTAATGTTCCATGTCTTTAAATTCTCTGTACAAGTCGCCTAGTGTCTAAGAGGCTAAGAGTATGTTCAGCCGTTGCCCACCAATTTGGTCATCATGTAAAAAAATAATAAACAAATACTCCCTCCGTTCTATTCTACTTGACACTTTAGAACAATTCACACATATTAAGAAATTCATTGAAAATATAAGAAATATTATTGGAAATTCAAATTTTTCTATATATAATCAAAAATTAATTATTAACCCATCCTTAAAGCCAATAGAATGAAAGAAAAAAGTAAATACTAACACTTTCCAACACATTAATTAAATAAATACTCCAAAATGACAAGTTTTAATGAATACGATTTTAGCTCTAAAGTGTCAAATAGAATAGAACAGAGGCAGTACTAAAGAAGGAGAGAGATTGTATTTATGGAGGAGAGAGAGAAAAATTCTGGTCATTGTGGTGACCAAAGGAGCAATTGGGCATTAAATGGCATTGTGCCATGTATATTAAAAGTGAAAAAAATAAACATTAAAAAATTCAACAATTCCATATGCTACCACATAGAAGATAATGATATTATTTTTTTAATCAATGACCAAATTACTTGGTTAACCGCTTTTAATGCTCTAAACGAAAAAAATGGTTACCTAAGTAGTTTTAAATAGACACCTAAATAGACTAGACAACTAGCGAGACTACGATTTTCAAGCAACTAAGCGGAGCCTAGACATGAATTTTAGAACAGTAACTATAGTATAATGCATGATCCTGCATAATGCAAACACACTAGACCTGTCAAATGGGTCGGGCGGGTCGGGTTCGGGTTCGGGTCAATCGGGTTCGGGTCAAAACGGGTCATGGGTCGTCGGGTCATAAAATTTCCGGGTTCATATGGACCGGGTTGTTACGGATTTGGTACGGGTTCGGGTTGACCCAACGGGTCATAATCGTCAATTTTGTTAACTTTATCTTTATATTTATTAAAATATTTAATATTATATAATATAAAATATTATTTAATAATAATAATAAAATAATAATTTTATACAAAATTTATAATAAAAAATTAAATTTTTAATTGAAATAATACTTTTGCGGGTTGGCCGGGTCAACCCAACGGGTTGGTGACCCAATCCAGTTTTTTCCGGGTCGATCGGGTTCGGGTTAGTCTTGACCCATTGATTTTCGGGTCGGGTTCAAACCCAAAAAACTTCAGTCGGGTCGGGTCGGTTTTTTAGGTCGGGTCGAGTTTTGACAGATCTAAAACACACCCTACTAGGCTACCATGCACCTAATAACCATCAAAAGACTCCTAATTGAGCAACTTTTGGCCCTCTGTTTGTACCAAAGACAAAGATGAGACAGCATAAGTTACATCAGAGTCCACTGATCTGCCTTTTTAGGGCTTATTTTAATTAAAACATTGTAGCCAACAAAGTTATTTTAAAATAGCATACATCATCATACTTTTGTCTTGATTAAGCCTTAAAAAGCTGTAATTAGTCAGCTCCTCAGTATCCTATATTTCATAAATAATACATTTTTAAGCAAACAGTTAATTAGGAACATCACTCCAGTTTCTAGCTAAGACAAACACTAATTAAATTAAAACAAAGCCTAAACACTAGCCCTTCTCTTTTGACTACACTAAGGACTAATGCATCTTTTCTTTCCACTGCCATTAATTTTTGATAAGAGAAAAAAAAGGGAGCACCCAATAAAAAAATGCACACAATTTAGTACATGAGATGATTAAATTAAGCAAACAAAACCAAAGAATAAGGTATTACGCCATATTCCAAGATGGCATCAAACACAAAGTCAATTGCTGATCTTAAACCGAATGTCAAAAGGCATATGGACATGTATTTGTTAAGCAATCATATAGTAATCACAATGCTAATTAAATATCCTCTAATTAAGATTAGATTTAATCCTGCTAAAGTTGGTGTCCTAACAATTTTTCCATAGAGTTTTTGTCATGAAACACTGACATAGAAATTGGATAGAATTGAGTAGAAATGCCAAGATGAAGTATGTCATGGTCCATCAAATACTTACCAAGCTTTCAAAGAGTTAGGTATGTAAATTAACCGCATAAATTCTTTGTAGTTGTGAAAGTCTGTGTGCTGATAAATTGAGGGTTATGTACATACGAGAAAATACATACAAGTCCAATAGAATTTTATTCTAACACTAATTGATAAGTAAAGTTCACCAATTTTACATAGTATAGGTTATCATAATCTCGATTTTTCAATATGAAAATTATATTATAACACCCAAGCATGTAGAAAACGAGTACACGACTAGACCTGATCGTACATATATAAACTCATTATGATTTTATTTTAAAACTAATTGATAATAGGATGGTAAGTTCACCAATCTTTTAATGTTAGAACTTGTTAGTGCATAAAAAATTCGCCTTTATGTCCTAATAGTCGTCTTGATTCGCCTCTTCACCTTTATGGCAGGTGTACATTGAGTTGAACGTAGCCAAGATACATCTCTGATAGATCAGTAAAACAGATAAAAAAAAAGCAATTGAAGCAAATGAGATTAAATTCCAGCCATGTGTGTAATGGAGTTAGCACATCAATCTACGAGTTTCCTTTTTCTTAAGGTTTGGATTGACATCAAGAAAATTTAGTTACACAAAGATGAGAGAATGCTTAAGAAGGAAGGAAATTTTGGATGACATAATAATCCATGTTGAAAAAGGTACGTTATGAATCATATTTCACTTTCAATTAATGGACAATTGTATGTGCAATACAAATAAAAGGCAAAACCAAAAAAAAAAAACATGCTACATGAAATACTTTCTGGTAGCTACAGAACATGCAAGTTTAAAATTATTATTTTTGGGTAGGTGTGATGACCATTGACCAAACACTTCCAAGAAATTAGACCAATCATCTTAACTAAATCTAAATAAAAATTTAAAACTCTTCTAATATTAATTTACTATTAATGATTAGCCAAAAGCACTTGATCCACTTCATACAAACCCTACAAAAACAAGAGCTCATAACAAGAAAAATTAGCCCAATCAATGAGTTTGAGATGAATTAATTACTGTATTAGTTCCCTCCTTTCACTCTCAATCTTCTTTCTAATAATCATTCATGTCTTTTCCTTACCTATAAACAACACTAAGAGCATTTGAAAACACAAAACTCACAATAAACAATATGATGATCACTCACCACTAATTCAGATAACTCTTGTTAAATCACGTACACAAAATATCCTTGTGCAAATTTTAAGTATTTCACACAATGATATAATGTAGCTTAAAACCGTTGTAACGAGAACAATATAACGTAAAGAACAACAAAGAGATTTACGTGGTTCACCAACGATGTATTGGCTACATTCACGGGCAGAAAAACCGAGTTCTTTATTGTTGAGGCTAAACAGAAAAGATTGCAATAATAAGGCGTTTCATGAGTACATATATTGACTCATGAAACCCTCATCAGATATATTATGTATCGTAAGCCCGAAACACATCACGATAAGTTTGTTAATAGAAAACATAGCATATCGTTTTAGCGGAGTGACGCTACCCCCTGAACCCCCGACTCGTTGACCGGTCAATGAGACCACCATCATGGAGCGTTGCTCCCGACCCCTGACGAGTACCGGTTAGTAATGAATTCAAGGCAAATTAACAAAAACCATGAGAATTTAAGAGTTATGTAACACTTTTTTTCATCATTTCATGAGCAATATTGTCAAGAAACAAAGTTGAGTTGTTTATAATAAGAGAAAAGGCATGATTTCATGACTTGAAGTTTCAATTATAAAGATGAAGAATAGATTTGTGTCAGTAAAGTCAATTCTGTGAACTATTTAGGTAAATTTGTTTAGAAATGAGTGATGAAAATCCTAATAGATCTTGGAGTACAGAACAGGTACATAATTCTTGTATGGACCAAAAATTGCCCCTTTATCCCTACCAAAAAAAATGAAATAAAAATAAAGTAATGTCCTTCATTTAGCACCACACTCCTAACACCTCAGCAAATCAAAGTACTACGATCTTATGAACCATACAAATCCATGCTTTGAAGCTTGCTCTTATCACAAACTATTTTAACAAGTGCCAATGGGTGATGAATGATATGGCCTACTTTACTGAGATGTCTTATCTTAGATCATTTATGGACCCCAAAAATCTGTCCTATGATTGCAATTTCATAGTGCACTTGCAACAGCATCTTACAGAAAATATGTCTTCACTTGTGATTTCTGATTTTAACTTTGTTCATATAAATGGAGTAGATCCAATCAAAAAACGTGCACATAAGTGTAAGAAATTCTAAACTTGCACCAACTACCTCTTAGTCTAGTGGTAATTGGCACTAAATCGCTTAAGCATTTGTCCAGAGGTCTCGAGTTCGATACTCTCTGACGGTGTGTATGCAGAGGTCCAACCAAACTCCGGTCCGAATGTAGGCACAAAAAGTAAAAGTGTCGAACTGGGCAGGGCCTGCCCATCAAAAAAAAAATTCTCAACTTACTCCAAGAAGGTAACACTTTAATTTTCTTACTCGTTAGTTTCGTTACACCCATCAATAAGATTAAATAAATAAAGCTAAATACCTTTAAATTCATGATGATCGATTACAACAAACTTTGTGAGGTGTGTTCTTACATCTAGTCAAGCAATTAGCCTTCGGGAATAATACCTACATGTTTTTAATGTGACTCTCATGGTTAGTGCACTAGTATTCCTTTACCAAAAAAAAGTTTGTACCAAAAGAAGCTGGCTCGGGTTATAAGTGGTCTGCTCTACATCCACGAGGTCTGAGACGCTATTCGGGTCGAACTGGACGTAGCTAAGATAAAGCTTTAGGAAACAGAACAAGCATTCTCATGCCGGTCTTGTTTGGTCCTTGGCGAGAGGGGCTGATCTGACATTCTGACATATGGTGAGAGAGGCGCGCCGCGAGCGGTAACAGAACAAGCATCGTTGCAACTTGCAACGCTATTCTTTGCGCCGCGATGGTTATATGGGCCTGGGCTGCTCGTTGTCTTATAATCCAGGAGAAATTTGGGAGGTATTTCATGGGCTACGTACAAAAGGGCACTTGAATTGGGCCTTATTTGGATTGTCATTCAATCTGATTCGTTGGAATATGTAATTATAAAAAATAAATTAATGTAAAAAATTAACTTTTTTTTTGGAATATGTAATTATCTCTCTAATTAAATAGTTATAAATGAGTAAATATAACTTTTGGGTAGAAAGGTTTTTTTTTATTATCTTCAAATTTACTTTAAAAATAACTTAATATCTTCAAATTCAATCTGATTAAATAGTTATAAAAAAAGTAAATATAACTTTTGGGTAGAAAGGTTTTATTTATTATCTTCAAATAAAACTTACCGCATGCTCCTGCGGTAAGTTTTATTTATTAATTAATAGAAAAGTTTCCCATAGAGGGGTACATCCGAATTAAGAACACTAGCAAAGCTTGCATGAACATAAAAATACTTTACTAAAGAAACATCAAGACCTAGTCACCTAGAGAAAGGTTTGCAATAATATTTGCAACCTTGTTTGCGTGTCGAGATACGTGAGTTAGTTAATAAGCTTGATTCTCCAAGGATTGTCGTGGATAAACTTGTGGCATTCAGCAATCAAATAATAGTTTTTATGTGGTTTAACCACTGCTTGAGTGAGGAAATTAATAGCATTGACCGAATTCGATTGAATAATCACTTGAGTGAAATTCATTCTTTTGGCTATCAACAATCCTTGACGAATTGCCCCAATTTCAGCCCTTAGTGCATCAGCGATGCCAAATTTGAATGAGTAAGCTTGAATGAAATGTCCCAAGTGATCCCGAAAAATCTCTCCATCGCCTTCTAGTCTCGGATTGCCTTTGGAGATGACATTCGTGTTCAGAGCAATCCACCCCAGCTGAGGGGGAATTCAATGCGTAACTGGTTAGGGAACACTGATTATCTCTCTAATTAAATAGTTATAAAAAAAGTAAATATAACTTTTAAAGTAAATTTTTAAATCTTAGGTCTAATCTTTACAACCTATAAAGTTGTCCCTCAATGGCCAAATAAATGATCTTCTTTTTATTTGAATTTAATTTCCTAATAAACTAATACATTTGAACTTCTACCATCATCATTTTATTAAGCACTCCTTTGAAATTCTAATTTGTCTATAATCTTTTAAGCTTCCTTCTTAATGTTACAAGAACACTTTTTTAAATTTCATACTTCAATGTTCTACTATAAATGATAAAAAAACCATTAGGTATTTGAAAAATAAAAAATCACCATTAGGCATATATAATCTGGCTTGGGATTAAAAACTTATTATACATTTAAAAAATAGATATTATAATTAATCAGATACCTATATATTAACAATATTGTCATTTACCTTTAGATCAATAATATCAATAATATTTCATTAGGTTGCTTTGCTAAGATCTCTTCAACCTTTGCATAACTACTCATTTCAAGTGTTTGTGGGGAGACATTAAAGAATTGATATTAATTAATGAAATTCAATTGTAATTGTAAGTTGCTAGATTATATACATTCCAACACATTAACCTTACACTCTTAATTGTAAGAAGTCAAAGGAGAAGTTAGAAAAATATAACTGAAATAAAAACTTAATTCCTTAAGTAATATATTTTTTTTGGTTGAAGGAGAGACAACACCTTAAGTAATATATTATATATAATACAAATTAAAAATTAACTCCACCTGAAATAATAAACATTCAAGTTTTACTAATTGCACATATACTTTGAATTCTAATTTAAATTAATATACTCATATAAAACCAATACACATTTATATATTCAATAAGCATATAAATATAATACTTGGACGGGTAAATCCATCTAGTATTTTATACAAGATGATCAATTATTGGGGGAAATACTAATCAAAAGTTAAAAACTGTTTTATCAAAAAAAAAAAAAAGTTAAAAACTGAATAGGCGGTAAATCACGAGCTTATTTTCTTTTTTACTTTCTTTTTCTTTTGGTCTAGACACAAGCCCAAGTTCATTCAGCTGATAAACAGCCCTAGGAACGAGCCAGAACCAAAGAGAGAATCAGGAGTCAGGACGGAACGAGGACTCGGGAGAACGAATTCGAATTCTTCACCGCCGGGCTTGTCTTCTTTGCTCCGTAAAAGTCTACAATTTCGTCTCCAAAATTGATTAGGTTTGTACGCCGTTCTCAATTGAATTCCTAATGTCTCTATCTCAACCGTGCTTCTTATTTCTCGATTGAGAAAGATCCAAAATTTCACTTGTTTTCACGTATTCCTAATTCTTAGGCTCTTACACGTTGCTAATCAGATCATTTAGATTAATTACTAGAGAAAAATATTATGCTGTAGTCTGTAGAGTATATGAAAAATTCGCTATGCAGATATGGGTCTTAATAAGATCCAGAAGAGGCTAATAGAGGTAAATTTATGGTTGCAGTCGATTATGAAAGATGCAACAAAGCTTACATGAACGAGTTTGTCCTTTTTTCTGCTTAGCTAATATCAGGCTCTATATGCTTTGATGCTTTGTTGATGATGTAATTTTGTGGTATGTTTGCACAGGCTTTAAGTACGTGAGTTGCTTCATTTCTCAAAGTTAAGAGCATGGGCATTGTACCCAAGGAGAATATCGAAGTTGTAGCGCAAAGCATTGGAATAAACAACTTGTCTCAAGATGGTGCAGTTGTCCTTGCTCTTGATGTGGAGTATCGCATTCGTGAGATCATGCAGGCAATTTGTTTCCTCAGTTTACTGGTTTCCTTTGACTAAATAATGTGCATTCATCATTGTATTGTGTTATGGTCACTCTTTCCAACTAACAACTAAGCAATGTGGGCTTACATATTTAATTTTGACTGCTGAAGTCATAGCAATAGAGAATATATGCCCCATCCTTCCAACACCCGTCCCCCAAGCATGCATCTAACACCACAGTCTTATACTGATATATGCAAGAATAATGACGTCTACTTTGACAACACGTGATATTCATTCATATATACATTATTGTGTGCTAAAGGGCCTAATGCTAAGTTTTTTGGGCGAAGTAGTTGATTTGGGAGTCAGAGGAGCCCATATTGCCAAGTCCAATGGTAGATCTAACCAAAACCATTTGCCTATAGTAGCCTATGATCCTTATATAATAGAGGCTGAATTGTCCTTTTAGCTGTGTTATGTTCTCATAGACAGACCCTCATAATATACATGAGTCAATGTTCACACCATATCATACAATTTTGCGTTTGGCTGACAGAGAGAGCCCATTACTTTAGTGAACCATGTTAAATCCATCGCAAAAAAGGTTAAAGAGCGAAGGCAAAGCCAAATGTACTTGAGCGGTGTTTGAGACACTACTTGTTAGGGATTCCAGGCTGATCACCTAGGACTTAGTGAGGTTTCGAGCATGACCAATTGGCTTTAGGTGGAGGAGGCTTGTAGGTGTTTCTTGCATGTGGGGCGTTAACTGACATATGGATCCTAACATGTTCTTTGACATATTTAAATGCTTCTAGAGGGTCTGAAATATAAATTGAGGCATGAGTTAACATTGATGTTATCACTATTGACACCATCAACTATGAATTTTGTGTTGTTAAATGGTATTATATGAAGCTATAAAATGTTGCGTCACTCAAGGAGAATCAACCTAATTTAACATTTTGTATTGTTAAATGATATTACAGGAAGCTATAAAATGTATGCGTCACTCGAAGCGAACCAAGCTGACCACTGATGATGTGGATACTGCACTAAGTGTGAGAAATGTGGAGGTATGTTATACTTTGCTAATGCTTTGAATGTTTGGAGAAATGCTTCTGTGAATCTCTTTTTCATCAGGCAGAAACATTTTCTTTGTAGTTCCTGTATTTCATTTGTTCTTCCTTCTATCTCAGCAAATCTCATTCTGGTACCCTTGCTTTTTCTCAGCCAATATATGGTTTTGCTTCAGGAGACCCTTTGCGGTTCAAAAGAGCTGGTGGCCACAAGGATTTGTTTTATCTCGATGACAAAGATATAGACTTTAAAGATGTAAGACATCTAATATTAGTGTTGCAATTTTGTTTAAAAAACCTGATAAGCTCATGATATTTTCTATTTTCCATGTTCTTCTATTAAATAAAATAGGTTATTGAAGCTCCTCTTCCTAAAGTACCTCTTGACACATCAATCACATGCCATTGGCTAGCGATCGATGGTGTACAGCCTGCAATTCCTGAAAATGCTCCCGTGAAAGGTAAAACCTTCATAAGTATATGTTTGTTAAATTGATTAGTTTCTAGATTTGTTACTTATTCATATCTTTCTTTCCTAGATCACCAGTGTTTATTGAATTTCGAAGAAGAATGTGTTAGCTTCATAGAGATAATATTATTATTCTTATCCCATATATTTTCTACGCTGCTCTGCCCATATTACCATTTTACGTAATTTCTCCTTCCCGAGAGACATTATTTTTTGGTAATTTCTTCTTTTATTTTGGTATGTAGTGATTTCTGCTCCAGATAACAATAAACCTGAAAACAAAGACGAGGAACATCCTGTGGACATTAAACTGCCTATTAAGCATGTTTTGTCTAGGGAGCTTCAGGTCTCTCTCTCCCTCCCTCTCTCCCCTTCCCCCACAAATCATCATCGGTTGTGTGTGTGTGTTGTGCGCATGCGTACAAATTATCATCAGTTCTTTTTCATGTCCTAATCTTGCGTGTTTGGAACTTCTGCAGTTATACTTTGACAAAATTACAGACATTGTTGTAAATAGTTCTGAATCAGCTCTTTTGAAACAAGCATTAACAAGTTTAGCAACAGACCCAGGTCTTCATCCGTTAGTTCCTTACTTCACTTGCTTTATTGCCGATGAGGTACTCTTTCGGGCTTTTTATATGATTTTTACTTGGAAATAAGGAATAGTTTATTATATACATATTTTTATAATCTCAGGTTTCTCGTGGATTGGGTGATTTCCGCCTCCTAGTTGCTCTAATGCGTCTTGTTCGTAGTCTTCTCAGAAATCCCCACATTCACATGGAACGTTATGTAAGATTGATGCTATGAATGTTGATGTTTCATCTGTGGCAATAATAATTTGTATGATTATACATTTCAATCAATTTAATTAGTGTTTGGAACTTGATTTGCATGGTATTGCGGGTCATTTTATAGCAGTTGCCACAACATTTATTCTCAGGGGATAATGTAGTTTTGTTGAATGTTTATGCAGATAGTTTGTAAGAATTATATCTATGTTGGTTTATTAGTCAGAATATCAACATGTTGCATCCTTATTAAGAATCCTTCATTTGTGGGGTCTGTCCTATCAAGTCTCATATTGTTGTATTGGACAGTGCACTTGGCATCTAAGTTTGATAGGATCATACACAATTAGGAAGATAAGTAATATTTTCACTTATAATGCATCTCTGAAGCATGAATAAAGGGAACAGCTTGCTTTTAATACTTGCTGTATTTGAATCAAATTCCCAGTTGTGCTTCTGCTAATGTAACTTCTATCTTTCAGCTACACCAACTCATGCCATCTGTTGTAACCTGTCTTGTTGCTAAGAGACTGGGAAATAGATTTGCTGATGACCACTGGAAACTCAGGGACTTCACAGCAAAATTGGTTGCTTCCATTTGCAAAAGGCAAGATTTGTATTTTTTCATCTCATCATTTTCTTTAACCCATGCTGTACCCAGTTTGCCCCTTGTAATGTGGGCTGCTTTTATTTCTGAAATATAAATGTTGATGTTGCCCTTTGTTCACATAGACTAGTCATTATTTTTAATGTAAGGTAAACATTTGAATCAGATAAAAAATAACAATCATAATGGAGTGGGCTACCAAAGTTCCCCAAACAAAGAAAGGAATGAGCTCAATTTATTAATTTACACTTCCAAAAGATAAAATTATTTCATCTGCACCATTTCTAGGAACAAATTTACCTCTATTGGGTCTCCCGTGGTTCTTTGACCATGTTGACACATAACCATATAGAATATGATAGTTAGCAACATAGAATAATCAATTTTGTTATCAGTATAACATGTGAAGTAGATGATGGAAATGAATGCTGCAGCTTTAATTCTGTTATGAGCAAATTATGTTTGTTATGTCATTTTTTTAATTTAATCTTATGGTGATACTCAATTCAAAACCCTTGTTTGTCTTGGATGTATAAATTTCAAAAGGCAGTAAAGGACAATTGTTGTGATAGTGTTTCAAATTTCGTCACACATTTGGTTAGCCAAATTAAACTAGTCGACTTTTTCATTACTTTGTGAAACATATATTCAATCAATAAACGCGTTCTCCTTATTAATATACTACTATGTTTTGGTGCTTACTAATATATTAAATTTTACGTTTGTTTTTATGCCCGGATGCCTCTCATTAGCAAGTTCTATGAAAGTGGAGTGACAAAAACAGCTATTGACTTATGATGTTTGTTTTGACTTGTGTAAATGATATATTGATATCAGGATGAGAAACACATCCATTGATCATACACATGCTTTCCAATTTATTTATTTTTCGATATGTTTGTATATATTATTTATGTGATTTATAAATGCTTGCAGATTTGGCCCTGTATATAGCAATCTCCAGCCACGTTTGACAAAGACTTTAATTAATGCCTTTTTGGACCCTAAGCGTTCTATCACTCAACACTATGGTGCAATTCAAGGATTGGCAGCTCTTGGACCCAATGTTGTAAGTTTAATCTACTCTGTAACACTTCTTACCTTTTTTGTAATATACACCAATACAACTGGCAAAATGTTGATTAATTAGTTGATGGCTGAATAATAATGAATGTGAATGCGCCATTTTGCTCTGAATTATTATTTTATTTATAGAATATCGAGTTCAGGGTTTTGATTTTCTTAAAAAAAATTGCAAATTGTTATTCTGTATGTATTGGAGGGCTTTTGTTTCTAACTGGTCTGTTGTATCTAAATGCAGTTGAATTCTTAATTCTCTGACTTGTTGTGTGGTCTTTTGCGTTAGAAGTGGATTCATTTTTTCAAACCTTTGGCAAGTTTTAGCATATATTTAGTGTTCTTTACACCTCATTATAAAGACATACGAAAATGTCATAATAAGTACAAATATCTATATAATAAGGTGTAAAGAACACACCCTTATATGTTTGCAATAAAAGTGGATTCAGTTGAATTTGTATTACTGATGTCATGAAGGTATTTATGTTAAATTAGCTTGCGTATAGTGCTGGATCTACTATTTGTTACCTGCCACTCATCACGCCCAACATTTCTCTTTCAAATGGTATACATTTAGGTTGTTTTTAATACAATTGGGCTGAGTAATGTGGTTGACCTTAGTGTTTTTTCCTACTGTTACCTAGGAAAAGGGTTATGGATTAGAATCAGAGACTTGAGTCAACATGCAAAGCCGTATGTGTAGGCCAAGGGTTATAAAGAGAGGGAGAGAGTTGAGTTGCACTGCAAAATAAAGGATGGGAACTGGAGGTTTTTGATGGTCGTTAGAATCAAATGGCAAGTCTGATAATTTATTTTTATATGGGGATGCATATATTATAATTACTTTCCTAACATGAAACCCATTTCAAAAAAGTATAAACAAACAAAATGACCGACATACACAGGGCTTCTTTACATACTTCCATGGTCCGGGTGTGCTGATCTTTGTTCAACCAATAGTAGTGACATTCTGATATTTACATCTGCCATAGGGAGGAGATGCACTGATCTCTATTCCACTTGCTTGCGGGGAGGGTCTGATTTTGTAGTTTCTGAGTATTTTTTTTCATTTTATTCTCTTTTGCCTTTTTGTTGAAGGGGTTGAAGCCTTTTTGTTGAAGGGGTTGAAAAAAATTGATCAAAAGAATGATTTGAGTTGCATCTCTTATGGAGTCTTGACTTGTCGATTTCTGATTAGGTTCGTCTACTTATCTTGCCAAATCTTGAACCTTATATGCGTCTTCTCGAACCGGAGATGCATATCGAAACTCAAAAGAATGAAGCAAAGCGGCATGAAGCTTGGACTGTTTATGGGGCATTGCTTGTGAGTTTCTTTTTCATGAGCTGTTGATATTGAACAACAATTGGTGATTATGGATTCATTTTTTTATAACTAAGGTCCATAAATTGAACTGATGAAGACTGAAGAGTATTTTGGTTTTCAGCATGCAGCAGGTCAGTGCATCCATGACAGCCTCAAATTGTTCCCTGCTTTTCATTCCCGACCTGCTGACACTGTCTGGAGGAGTAATGCTAGAGTTGTGACTAATGGTGAGATATCGGCTATGCTTACCTTTCCCTGAAAATTTCATTTTTTTTCTTGGGAAGTCAATACTCATAGCTATGCCTACTATGTCAAAGCTTGTCAAGATTTTCTAAGCACAAACTGACTGCTATATTGTACCTTCTTTCTTTCCCGTTTTGCTTGCTTTAGTACGGGCACAGATTGCTTTAGGGCGTGTAATTATTTTGATGCAACTTATTAAAAGCTCAGCAAATGATATTTTACTATGAGAGATGGTGCAAGAGAAAGGGTAGGAATGTTCGAGGAGTTAAATTTCTTATGGCATATTATTCAGATGATTGATTATGTCTTGGAGATTTGATATAGCTCGTTAAAATTTTGTATGTTATTAGTTATGCTGTGGGAATATTTATTTGAAAAATTGCTCCTTGCAAATCACTAATTTCATAGGAGTTGGTTTTAAGGCTTTTAATTAAAGTTAGTTTCCCCTACATTTTTCTGTCAACATCAACATCAACGCCTAGTAAAGTCCTGCTCCAGAAGGATCTGGGGGGTCAATATGGGGCACCACCCATAACCTGAACATTTTTCTGTCAATTTACTAATTTTGAACTAACTCTTATAATTTTTTCTAGGCAAAAGAAAAGCAAGCATGGAACATCTAGAGGAGCATCAACCACCCGTCAAGAGAGCAGCTTCTGATGGCAAAATAGATGCAATGGCAATCACTGTTTCACCGTCCAATGGTACAATGAAGGAGGACGCGGTAGCAACATCTTCCCCTCATGTGGACAATAATACCCCTAAGCAAATGATCGGGCAGCCCGAAATTGGTAATCTTCAGTCTCTGAAGATCTCATCAGTATTAGATCAAATCTGGAAGGATGAGTTAAAATCTGGGCAAGTCCTGGCATCCACTTTCGGCGTGTTTGGTGAGAGTATACTCCCTTTCATTTCAATTCCAGAAATGTCTGTGTTTATTTGACCAATGAGCACGGCGAAAATGATACCCTGTAGTCTGTTTTCAGTTTGGCTGCTCAATCCATTATAATAGTGGTGCTGGGATTCGGTTTAATGCTTTGATATTTTCCAGCAGTGTATGTATGACTCAAGTTGATCCGTGCCTAATGTAAGAACTGTGTGTATAAATGAAGTTTAGGGCCTATTATTCATTGTATTCTCAGTACAAATGCTTGCTGACAGCAAATGACAAATAGTATTAGAGAAGCGTGGGGAATTGATTTCAGCATTGGAAAATTCTATTGCACCATATATGATCTTGATTATTAAAATCAATTTTTAATTAAATAATAATATTTTAATTAAAATATATTATTTTCATTTATTTGAATAATAAAATATATTATAAGTTTCAAAATAAATTTAATTTTTTTTATATAAATATGCTAAATCGGTCAACCCAACGGGTTCGGGTTCTATCGGGTTCGGTTTATTTCGGGTTTCGGGTTTAAATTTTCGGGTCTTAACCCTAAAATTATCGGGCGGGTCGGGTCGGATCGGGTTAGCGAGTTTGGTCGGTTTTTGATAGATCTAACAATAAATGATAAATTATTTGTTATTCGAATTTTAAGGAAATAAAAATCTTTTAGAATCTTAATTTAATAAATGATAAATTATTGCTATTTAACTTATAAGGAATAAAATATTCTAGAATCTTACCTAATAAATGATAAATGATTTTTTAGAATCTTAATTTAATAAATCATAAATTATTTATTATTTGATTAACAAGAAAATAAAATATTCACATTTTTGCATATAAATATCTACATTTTTGTTATTTCATTCACACAATCATTACTCTCATCTTTGTCTCAATTTGAAAAATAAACTTTATGCACACTTAACTCCAAGATGATCTTGTTGAGTAATTATGGAAAAAAAATATGGAGCCAACTAAGCAATTTACTAGTTGATACATCATTTTTATGTTTTTTTTTATTTGGTAAGAAATAAATTTTTATATTGTTGAGCACTTATGGAAAAAATAAATTTCTATGTTGTTTCTTATTAATAACTTGATCTTAATAATAATAATAAAATAAAATAAAATTGCATAAATCTCTATGTTGTTTCTTATAATATATTTTATTATTAAAATTAATAAAAATAATATATTATAATTAAAAATTATTATTTAATTAAAAAATGATTTTAATAATCATAAAAAAGGATATTTTAGACCCGCTTGTCAAACCGACCAGACCGAAAATCCGCTACAACCCGACCTGATTAACTCGTGACCCATAACGAAACCGAACCTGATTTAAATCGAACCCGAACCCGTCCGACCTGATTGACATGTCTAATTATGATACATAAGTTGACCATATTAGTTTTCTTTCTGTATATGTTTCATGGTTGGGAACCAAACATGTCCTAAGTGTATATATTATATATACCGCTCTTGTTCCACTTATCTAATTTTTAATGGATAGACTCGCTTTTTTTATTGTCCGAAAGCATGTAAGGCCTGGAAAAACTTTATTTATTTTGAGAGTTTGTATGATACCATTAACATATTTAAAATGAAAATAAACATACTTCATTTATATGTTATATATTTTCCGAAATATTTTAATCAAGTTTTTGTAGAAATAGGTAAATTTTATAGATAAAATATATATTTATCTTATTAATATCTCTAGCAAATTTATTATTTTGATTTAGTATATAATTTGGTTCAAATTTCTATATATGTACAGCATGATATAATCCGAATTATACAATCTTTATCCTATATACTAGGGGTCTTAAATTATTATTATTTTTTTTTATAATATGTCCTAAAACATACTATAGAAAAATGAACTTGGGCCGGTCACGAGCCTGTTCTCTTTTTTGTCTAGCGGGCCTGTTTACAGACAGGCCCAAGTTCATTCAACTGATTTGAACAACCCTAGGAGAGGAACAGAGGGAGAATCAGGACGACGACGACGACGACGACGGACTCGGGAGAAAGAATCGGAATTCTTCGCCGGCATATCTTCTCTGCCTCGTCAAAGTCTACAAATTCGTCTCCGAAATTGATCGGTTTGAACTTGTCCTTCTCAATTGAATTTTGTTTATAATGTCTCTATGTCGACTGTTTGTTCTCATTTCTCAATTGAGAAAGATCTAAAATTTCGTCATTGTTTTTGTGCCGCTGACGCCTGGCTGAGAACTCCCGGCCGCCACTGCTTCTTTCCCTCTGATATCTGAATATTTGTTGAATCTCGTTTCATATTCAATGCATCGGTTTACCTATACAGTACATTCGTGAAACCTATTTTCCCTTTATGCTTAACTATATAGTTTGTTATTTTGATTTTCATTTGGTTGGAGATTATCAGTTTATCACTTTATGTTTAAGTTTACTATTAATTTGCTATCTTCATTTGGTCTGTCTGTGTGAGGCTTAAATGCTATTTTCTGTTTTCTGAAATCTTAGAGAAATATGAGCTTGATCTTGAGACTGAGGCACCCATTGCAATCTGGCTTTTCACTTGTTTTTTCGCCGCTGGCATAATCTTTAATCTTGTTGACAGAAACCTAGCCCAAGAGTGAGATTCAATCTTAATTTCATTTTATACAATCTAATTCATTTGTCATTCACAAGCCCTTCAATATACTCCAGCTAATCTCAAAGGATAGTTCATTTTATGAATATGGAGTATTTAGTTTAATATCATCATTTGAGAATTGAGAATGTATTGTTTTAACTTTTAAGTGTACTATTAATTTGCTATCTTCATTTGGTTTATAAGACTGAAAATGCTCTTTCCTTCTGTTGTTTGAAATGTTAGAGAATATGAGCTTGTTCTTGAGACTGAGGCACCCATTGCAAGCAAAACCCTTAAACCGTAGTGGGATTTTTCGATGTTTCGCTCAGATTGCTGTGAAAGAATTAGAAGAAGAAGTAGTAGAGATTGACCCTAGGAAGCTCCCTGCTGATTACGACCCCACCAATTTCGATCCCTCTTCTCACCGAAGCCCTCCAACTGAACGAGTCTTCAGACTCGTGGATGAGGTTTCTTCATTGACATTGCTGGAGGTGGCGGAGCTGTCTTCAATGTTGATGGAGAAGATGGGGATGAAGGAGCCTCCCATTGTTGGGGTAATGAAACCGGGCGCCATGGCTGGATTGGCTGGGATGATGGCGAAGGCGCCTGCTGCTGCCGCCATGGAAGAAAAGAAGGAAGAGAAGACTGTTTTTGAATTGAAGTTGGAGACGTATGAGGCCGCCTCTAAGATAAAGGTGATTAAGGAGATCAGAGGGCTTACTGAACTCGGGCTCAAGGAAGCCAAGGATTTGGTGGAGAAATCTCCTGCCATTTTCAAGACAGGGGTGTCGAAGGAGGAAGCCGAGCAGATCATTGAGAAGCTCAAGGCTGTTGGAGCTAAAGTTGTGATGGAATGAGCTGTTTTCTTGATTAGTCAAAGGTAAGCTCTTCCCAATTCATTGAGTTTTATGGAGCAATGAACTTGTTTTTCTTTTTCCTTTCTGAGTTTTGTTGAAAGAAAATCCTCCAGGTTGATGGAAGCTGTTTCCTTTTCCTCATTAACCAGCTTGACTGCTTGAGGTTGATTTAATTTTTGGCTGCTTATATGAAATTCTAGGTCTGGAAACATGTACAGTCCTCCAGGTTGCTTTTAGGAGTTATAGTTTTGTTTTGACTCACTTTGCCCTTCCAGAATCTTGTATAAACAAGAAAATCATGCCTCATATTAGTTGCTCTTCAACTTGTGAGATAGAAGAGTATCATCTTCTTTGATTTTCTGGTCAATTATATTAGTGACAGTTTGACACTGATGTCTGATGTGCTTGAGCTATACATATAGTTGACATATATCCTTCTGTTTTGAGAGTTAATCGTTATCCATCAAGTTATAATAAAGGTATCATAAGCTAAGCAATTCAAGCAAATGAGAAATTAATTTTCAGCCAAGTGTGTAATTGAAGCAAATGAGAAATTAATTTCCACTTAAATTTTGTGGCAATTTTATGAAGGAGCTATATTTCAAGATAGTGAAGGAGTTATATTTCAGTGGAGGAGAAATAAACTTGTTGGGAGAGTAGATCCCACCCAAAATAAAGGGGTCATTGCAAGACTCGAACTCTAGACGTAAGCATTTGATGGAGCAAAGCTCTCCGCTGAACTGGGGTGGCAATGACCAAAAAAATAAAAATAAATGAAGGATTATCGCATTTTCTAATATTGACACAAAATTCTTGTAATCATAAAGTTGGCGTTCTTGTTCATGTTCGTGGTCGGGACTGTGGTCGCCCATGGGTGGATAAACTATGTTCATCGGTTCATGTAGTGAGGCGTTGAATGACCAAGTCTTGCCATTTTGTAAATTAATCAATTGGACTGGAGACTAGGAGGCTAGGTTGACTCGGAGAGTAGTGTTGTGTTTAAAACCAACTTTCTTTCGCTCTTTTTTAGTGGAAAATGTTGCTTTATTAAATATCAAATTCCGATAAGTCAATTAGTTCTTGCGGAATAGTGTTTACAAATACTTGTTTGTGCCCGTTAGTATTTAAAACCAACTTTTTTTTTGATAAAAAAAAAATATAATAATGATCAAGTTTTATAATTTTCGAATAATTAATTAATAAAAAAATAAATAAAATTAGAATATTATTTCTTCTTTTTTTGAAAGGAAAAAATAGAGGAGCGTTTTTCTCGCTTCCTTCTTTCTTTTTGAAGGAAAACTCATGCACTCAATTTGAAAATTATGGCGACAATTATATTATCGTCGACTTCATCGTTTCGTTTCTCTTCTTCATCCTGTTTGAGGTTAATTAATCAATTTTTCTATTATTTAGCATATATCAAATCCGGCATTGTCAACATTTTCTCCAAATCAGGAAAACGATTAATATTGTGAGGATGATTATATTAATATTTCATTTTTTTCATTTAGTACTAAATCATTGTGTTTTTTTGGAGATACTTGAGTTTCTTTTCAATGGGTTGATTGTTTGCTTTTATTGTAAGTTTGTAACTTTTTTCTTGTTTATCTTTTGTTTAGGCAATCTATTATGGTGTATTATATCAGGTGATCTTTATTTCTGTGGCATGGGATTAATTCAATCGTCACCTAATAATTTGGTTTCTGTGAAGGTAATAAGATTTTTGTACATGCAATAAGAATTAATTTTCTAGGGGATTTTTTTTGTGAATTAGATTGTTGTATTTCTCTTTCTGGATTGAGATTTTTGTACACATATAATCAATCTGGTTTGTGAAATTATTGTATTTGTTTCATTTTTTTAAATATATTTTTGATATGATAATGCAAGATATTAGTATGTAAGTTTTAGCCAACCTCTTCTTTGAATTCCATATATTTTGCCTCAAATCCTAATATGAAGGGCATAACAAAATACATAGATATAGCATTTTTTGCTCTACACTTTTGTGACAAAATTTAAAATGAATTTAAACTTCACTTGTCATCTCACTTCATGTTCTATCTTCCAATGTTTAATTTCCATAGGCCGATAACTCTGAAAAACATCACGTCCAAGGAGATGTTCATAATCATTCTAGCCCCACAAATGATGCAACAAAAGATCATTCAAGTCAAGTATTGTCAAAAGTTGAAATTTCTTTATGAGCATATATGATACAACTTAACTTTCTTACAAGTATATTGTTGTCATATGTTTTTCTATGTAATGTGCAGAAAGTAGCCTCACTCTAGAGGTTGTAAATGGGCCTTCACAAGGGCTTAGTCATTCAATACAATCACCTAGTAGTTCTAATCTTCTCCTAACTCTTGGGAGGATTCCTCCAAGTGATGTTGTTTTGAAAGATTCGGAAGTTTCCGGAAAACATGCTATGATAAACTGGAATTTAGATGTAAGCATCTGGAAACCGTTACTAGATTTTTTTTCCAAAACGGTATTCTTATCTTATGTCCTTAGAGCATAGGTTAGAAAAACCGACGTCTGAATTACTATTTCCTTGTTTTCGCTTCTCTGTTTCTCTCAGAAGCTGAAATGGGAAGTTGTAGACATGGGTAGCCTTAACGGGACGCTTGTAAATTCTAAGCCTATCAAACATCCTAATGCCAGAACTAGAAATTGGGGTAATCCAGTAGAGCTTACAAGTGGAAACCTCATAACTCTTGGAACAACTTCACAAGTACAAGTAAGTTTGTTACTTTTTTTTTTCTCTTATTTCATATTGGACTTACAATTTTTGGCACATTTTAACTTATTTTTTTTGATAGGTTCAAATTGAATCTTTTGTTGACAGTAACATACCATTTAGAGTTGGGATTGCATCAGACCCTATGGCAGTGCGACGTGGTGGAAGAAATCTTCCGATGGAGGATGTTTGTTATTGCCAATGGCCTCTTCCCGGGATTGATCAGGTCAATAGCATGAACAAGTTTTCAATGTCATTAAATTTTGATTTTATGATCATGATAGTGATTTCAAAATTGAATTGATCTTCAGTTTGGAGTTTTTGGTGTTTGTGATGGACATGGAGGAGTAAGTGCAGCAAATTCAGCTAGCAAGTATTTCTCTCCCCTTCTCTTTCATTTTGATTACTATAGTCCAATAAATTTTATGTAATACAGTCTAATGTATATATGCAACAGACTTCTTCCTGAGATGGTGGCAAATATTTTGTCTGATTCATCAAAGAAGGAGATTGTTTTATCTCAGCAAGATGCTTCAAATGTCCTTAGGGATGCATTTTCTCAAGCTGAAGCTAGCTTGGATCATGATTATGAGGTTTTTCTACAAAAATTTCATGAATAATCTATAACTATTATTTTGATTTCTCACAAAGCCATTGTTTTGATTTATATTTTTGCAGGGTTGCACTGCAACATTGCTCCTCATTTGGGTTGATAGTCATAACCATTTCTTTTTGCAATGTGCAAATGTTGGCGACTCAACTTGTCTTGTTAGGTATGTGCTTCTAATACTTGTTGTATTTGTTGGTTGACAATACTTTTTGGGTGAAAAGTTATTTTTGTGTGTTTTGAGACGTTAAAAAATAGTAATTTTTGAGTGAAAAGTGTTTTATGTGTCTTGGAAAAACATAAAAAATAGAAGGGATATATGTCATTTTTCATATGAATTCTTTAGTTTTCTTTTCTTTATCATATGCAGTGTTGATGGGAATCAATTGAAGTTGACAGAGGATCATAGAATAACCAGTTTTTCTGAGATACAACGTATCAAAGAATCCGGACAACCATTAAAGGATGGGGACAAACGCCTTTGTGGTTCGTATTTCAAATTATTGGTTTGTTTGGATGTCATGCAGTATAAAAAAACTTATGCATTATCGAACATTGAAATACACGATGCATTAAGTTTTATGAACCAACAATACACTATTATTATTATACCATTGTAGCACAAAGCATTAAAGAGTTATTTGGCTTTATGATATGCATAAAAACTTAAACTTGTTATACAATGCATATATCATGCACACAACACAAGCACTAACATTACATTGATTGTATTGGGTTTAGGCTTAAATCTAGGTAGGATGTTGGGAGACAAGTTCCTCAAGGAGCAAGATGCTCGTTTTAGTTCAAAGGCTTATGTACGTCCTGTTGTTCATATTGATCAAACAAACAAGGCTTTTGCTCTTCTGGCTAGGCAAGTTCTCTCCTTCCTTTAATCTGTCTCCTCATCATCATCATCGCCCAGTATAGTCCCGCTCAAAGCGGCATCTGAAGGGTCAAGATGGGGGCACTCATAACCTGAACATTTCAGGAGGATGTTCCCTATAGACCCAGGAAAAACTGAAATTCAATTATATGACAATAATAACTGAATTTAGTTAGAATACACCAAAATTGAGATATGGAATAAATCTTTTAATCTGTCTAAGCGTTAAAAATGAATCTATATATGTTTATTGTGTAAATTGCAGTGATGGCTTTTGGGATGTTATTTGTCCAAGGAAAGCAATGCAACTTGTTCTTGAGGTAAAAAATAAAATGTTACCTTCATTTCTACACAACTTACAATATGATTTTATTTTATTTTCTTTTTGATTAGGCGAGGGAGAGGTATGTTAATGGTGATGGGAAGATAAACGCAGAGAAGATAGCAGCTTGTTTGGTGAACGAAGCTAGAGCATTGCGTACAAAGGACAACACTCTAGTAGTTTATTTAGATTTTGACTGTGAATAGAAATATGTGTTACTTTCAATGTATTGAAGATTGCAACTTGAATCAAATAAGTTCATTTTTGCTAGGCACTTGAAAAATGCAAGTGAAGAAAGAAAGTATTATACTTCAATCACTGTTCTAAAAATCTCCGTTTAGCTCCGTCCAAGTCCTGTCTAGGCGTTGGAAGGTGTTGACCCTCCTAGTCTTCCAGCTCATCTAGGAGGCTGTCTAGTCAGTCTAAACACCCATTTAAACCGTCTAGGCGCTAGGCGGTCCCTCTCCGCCTAGGGTCCGCCTGAAATTTTTTTAGAACACTGACTAGAATGAAGCATACTTGTAAATCAATACTAACACATAAAAAAAAAGTAAGAAAATACACAATTTAGGATTTTATTCTTTCTTCAAGATTAATTGACTTATAATTATCTCATTTGTTTTTTGAACCGCTCTATAAAAACATCTGCTGCGTGATCTATGTCATCTTCTTCGCCATCTTCCTCATCAAACATCACATTCTCGTCCTCCAAAATTGCCTTCATTTTGTTCATTACATAGCTACCATTTCCATCTTCATTGTCTGTGAGCTCCATCTCCTCTTCTGAGTCCTTTAAAAGGGCATGTGTTAAGTCTTTGTAGTTATCCTCTTGATCCTCTGTTCAATAACCATTAACTCATTATTCAACAATTTTCAATCAAAGTGGTTAAAGCTCTCGTTCATGCAAGATTATAGCACATGGATCAGTCGGACCAAACATCAAGTTTATAGCTGTGGACTTCTTGTTTCGGTTGATTTTTTTTTTTTTACAAAAAGAACTCTGGATAGATTTATAAACTCAAGTAATAATTAAAAAATCATAGAATAAATTATTAAAAATTTTAAGAAAAAAATTGAAGAGTGACTAAATTAATTTGCTTTCTATCTTTTGATAGATTAAGGACTAAAATTTTACAAATATACCTAGAGTAAATAGGTTATATCCTAAATTAGGTAGATTTCGTTAGACTTTATTGTTTTAGAAATTTACTTTTAATAGGGTTTAGATTTTTAAATTTAGGTAAAAAGTTTCAAAAATAATTGTGGCGTGGAGACGAGGCTAGTTGTCAAGGCTAGTATAATGGTGTAATGGGTTTCATCTAAAAAATGCATTGGTGATAGCCGATAGGAGTGACATAAAGATGTCTTATATACTAGTTTGTTTATCTCTCAACTTTCTCATGTGGAATTCACAAAGAATTTCCAATAATTTCTTCTTCATTTGTGAATCTTTCACAAGCCCCAACGAACCCACTGTAAGGCCCGAGGCCATAGAAGCGCTATCCCATGCCAACCCGAGAACTTCCCAGGAGGTCACCCATCCCGGTACTACTCTCACCCTTGCACGCTTAACTTCTGAGTTCTTTGTCCTCACTCGAACTCGGAAAAGGAAGAGCTCTTGTTGACATGGGGAGCACCTCAATCCCTTATAAATTATTGTAAGGCCCGAGGCCATAGAAGCGCTATCCCATGCCAACCCGAGAACTTCCCAGGAGGTCACCCATCCCGGTACTACTCTCACCCTTGCACGCTTAACTTCTGAGTTCTTTGTCCTCACTCGAACTCGGAAAAGGAAGAGCTCCTGTTGACATGGGGAGCACCTCAATCCCTTATAAATTATCGGGGTGTTACAATCTCCCCCACTTAAACACTTGACGTCCTCGTCAAGGCCCAAGGACCGCCCTCCGGGTCGAGTGACTGCCCTCAAAGCCAAGCCAACTCGTAACCCAGAGTCGGCTCTGATACCATTTGTAAGGCCCGAGGTCATAGAAGCGCTATCCCATGCCAACCCGAGAACTTCCCAGGAGGTCACCCATCCCGGTACTACTCTCACCCTTGCACGCTTAACTTCTGAGTTCTTTGTCCTCACTCGAACTCGGAAAAGGAAGAGCTCCTGTTGACATGGGGAGCACCTCAATCCCTTATAAATTATCGGGGTGTTACACCCACCAGTCCCCAAACCGAACCATCGGCCTTGATACCACTTTGTGAAAGATAACCCCTCAAATCCAATTTTCAAACAAGAAAACAAGTTGTCGAAAACAGAATAACAAATGAGGAAGAAGCTTGATAAAATGGGGCCTCAATCGAAACGTCCAAGATCACAAGATTAGAAAAAAGGGAGAAGAGAAATTATCAAGCTTATCTTCTTTAGTTGGATTTGAGTGGAGCTCAACAAATGGGTATGCCCACTACAACACACAAATTAAGCTTTTCACCTATGTTAATCCAAGAACTTGGAAAGAAAAAACAATTAAATCTCTACAATATTTAATGTTAACTTATGCCCCTTAATCTTAATTTACATTTGGGGAAGTATGTGTTTGAATTTTGCACAAGTTTTAAGATTCTAAAATCACATTATGCACATAAACATGTGATTATCTTTCTAAAAAGCTTAAATGAGAAAGAGCAAGAATACATAAAAAGAAAGTTTATACCTTGAGTGTAAGCAAAGACTTGGCGAGGAACAACAACAACACCGGTTGGAGTTGGCTCCGTAATAGTATTAGACTCTCTATTCATGTACATGATGAAGCTTTCGCCTTCTCCTTGGCCGCCTTGACGATGATCCACGTCATCATTTGAGGACGTGGATGTGATGTGGTGGTGACGTGGGCCACCGAGCATGGTGTGCATCCCGGCCACAAGGAGGCTCTTGTCGCGGTGGAGCAAGACATAGATCATCATCCGATTCCTCAACTCGTTGGTTTTGATCGACAAAGTCTCTATCATCCGCCTCATCAGCCCGGGATCTGATCTACTATTGCCCTTCATGATGATGATTAGAATGAGGATTAAGAATATTAAGAAGGTTTAATTAAGAGAACATAGAGACGTAAGAGAGTTCAAAAGGGTTAGAAATGTTTGAAGATATGTGTGAAGGGTTTTGCCGTTTGTGGGAAGATATATATAACATGGATGATGTATTTTTTAAGGACCATTTTAAGATGGGGGAATTGGAGAAAGATGTGTTATTTAATTTGGGATGGAATTAGAAACTTGAGGTTGAAGATGGAATTAAAGTGTGGGGTTTTACAATTATTGTAAGAGGAGAAATATCGAGGGTGTTAAGAGAAGTAGCGGCTAAGGAAAAGGAGCTAGTCTCCTTTATATTTATGAATACAAAGGGTGTGAATTTTTTAAATAAAAATTTAAAAATAATTGAGTTTTAGTTCACCTTATCAACAGATACAAAGAAATTACAAAGGGAACATAAGTTGGGAACAGAGTTTCCGAATCCAAAACATTAGGGGTGTTCACGGGTCGGGTCGGGTCGACCCGCACCCGAAATTGCGGGTTGCGGGTCAACCCACAATTTTTTTTGCCTTTGACCCGCAACCCGACCCGCGACCCGCTAACGGGTCGGGTCGCGAGTCGACCCGCTTGACCCGTTTGACTAAGTCAATCGGATCAAAACTAATTTTTTATCTAAAAAAAATTAATTTTTAACCTAAAAACATGTATTTTTTTAAAAAACCTGTCGGGTTTGCGGGTCGACCCGTAAATCCATCGATTTTGTTATTAAAAAATAGTTTATACATTAATAAAATAATTAAAAAATATATATTTAAAAATATTGCGGGTCGCGGGTCGACCCGCGCGAGTTTGACCCGACCCGTGACCCGCAAAATAAAAATATTCGACCCGCAACCCACAAATTACGAGTCGGGTCGGTACGGATCGCGCGCGACCTGACCCGTTGAACACCCATACAAAACATGTGAGATTATATAAAGTGATCGAGACAAGAGCAATATAATACCTAGATTAATTTATATCAAAACAATTGTTTTGTAGCACCCAAGTTTTGATAATGCTTACTTAGATTTTAGCTCAATTGAATATATATCAAACTTGACGATCATGAAATCAAAGGTATTGAAGATTATTCAACTTCAAGAAACCGTTTAAATCGAATTTGAAGTTAAGGTTTTTTGCAATGCTATAGATCTAATTAAGTTAATGAGGATACCAAACATGATTCTTTTCTATATAGAGTGGGTTACCTTTTGAAAGGTGTTTAAAGCTACCCATAAGAGATTAAGATTGTCTTTTTCAAACATTTCTTGTGAGCTTAGATGATGCCATTCCGTGCATCAACCACATTTTTAAGGAGATTAACTATGTGACATATTATATCTCTAAACTTGATCTTGTGGATTCTTCTGTTGTTATACTTATAAGTTACAATTGATCATGATCTTCAAGACCTCAAGACAAACCATATTTAAATAATGTAGGATCTCATAACTTCTTTCCTAAAAAAAAAATAGTTCAGCTAATATGTGTCCATGAGCACACAATAAAATGAATAAATCACCTAAATTGAAATTAATAAACTCTTTTAAAATAAATCAAATTAACAAACAATTATTAAATTTACCTAAATTAGTATTACGTTACATATTAGTAAAATCCATAACAAAAAAATTATTCATCATCAATTTTTGGTTTTGCTTTTGGTTCGCCCGATTCGATCAGTCAATACCGCTGATATTTCATGACCTTGTCTTGGAGAAGACCCTCCTAATATCAGTTATTTATCATTATTAACGGGTAAAATTCAAAAACTTGTTAATGAGATCTATTCCCGCTATTAAACTGCCAAAATATTTTTAGTTGCAAACCTAGCGTATAAAATTGCTCAAGAATTATCCATACATAATACATTACATTAATTTCGACTCCAAAAAGGCTCTAACAAATTAATTCGCATGTGTAACTAGTCAATTGGAGCTTATCAAAAAAAATGTTTAATTTCTTAAAACATATGTAATGGTGAAATTGTCAATTTTTTAAACTCATAAAAAATCATGTAGGAACAATAAAAAAATCAAAAAAAAATTATTTATTGGTAGAAAAAAAATGTCAGCCTAAGTTTGTTGTAGTTAATCCTCCACTATTTACACAATTTCACTCATATAATGGATTTTATTTAATTTGATCCAACTATTAAATTCATTTAATTTAAAAAAAAACTAAAATAAAATTATTTTTAACACATAAATAAATAATATTCTAATAAGTTTTATTATTATAGAAGATAAAATTTTATACTTACGTGGAATAAAAAAATTCACTATTGGAATAAAACTGTGTAACTAGCTAGAGAATCTAGGAAGCCAGAGAGAGTCTCGCAGTTCGCGCGCATGTCAGGTACTTCAAAGTGAAGGGGCATCCCCGTGGTTTTAACTCATAAAAAGGGTACAAAAGTAAATTACACCCTACCCAGAAGAAAGAAGCCCCAAATTACATTAGGGGTTTCCCCACCACTCGCCCTTCCTCTTCTTCTCAATTCCAATCGACGAACAAGAGATAGAAAGAGAGAGAGAGAGAGAGAGAGCCAAGCCACCAATTCTTTTAATTTCCCTTTTTTTAAATTAACTCGAAAAATTAGCGATCAGAGCAACGATCTGTCACCTACGAGCCGTTGCTACACACTCTGACTTAGCTAAGCTTCTGAATTTCCCGCCATGGTCGCCCATGTGGTAGAAGAAGGCGGCCTTCACCAGCACGCTCCTTCTCCTCCTCCTTCCTCCTCTTCTACTCCTGCTCCCGCCTTCGACCGCGTTGAGAAGACCAAGACGCTGATCTGTGCCCTCAATCTTCTCTCCCGCAATCTGCCTCTTCCTCCTCACGTTTTGGATTCCGTTTCTTCCATCTACCATGGCGGAGGTGGCAATGATGCGACCGATGCGGATGGCGATCCGTCCTGTTCGGATGCATCCTCTGGTGGAAACTCGGGTGATAGGTGCTCCGAATCGGTCAAGAAAGTATGGTTCTTTCTGGTTTTCTTCGTATTGGATTTTAGGGTTTTCTTTGGTAGATCTTGTTGTTGTGTGTGTTTTGTTTGTTGTTCACATTAAGGTCAAGTGATCAGCTTTTCTGCTTGATGGTTTATATTTTCCTATGGAGTTTGGAGAGACTAGTTTTGAAGTTTTAATATTGCAATGTGGCTGGTATTGGAAAGGAAATTTCGGATTAGCTTTGCTGTTCTTATTGTGAATTTGAGTTAGGTTTTTGACACTGCAGAAGTGGTATTCCCCTTCAGTGATGGGTTTGTGAATTCACCTTTGGATAAACTACATGCAACCACTAATTGCACCCTTTTCCGTCTAGATTCCTGTTATGCGTCTTGGAAGCAATTAGGCGTGCTATGTCTATGTGATGGAATTAGGCAGAAAAGAGGAGATGATGGTTGTTTGCTATTTTGCCATAGTTTTTATCTTCTTTCTTATCATGGTAGCCAAATTCAGGATCAATCTGTCTGTTTTACTACAGTGGTCAAAGTAACCTTCTGATAACAATGTGAATCTGTATGGTAAGTGATCAAGTGCAATTGATGGCCTGAATGGAGTATTGTGTTTTTTGGGGAGCTGTTATAGCTTATAACACCCTCTTGAATACTTTTTGGATAAAATAAAATCCCATAAGTGGAAATTGCTGTTTTTCTTTTTGATATTTTATTTTACTAAGTTATTTTTCTCCTTTAGAAAAAAGGTCGGTTATCTTTCTTTTTGTTGATTGTGAAATACTTATGATGATGTAATCGACTTTTATATATTTGTTTATAAAATTCTTGATGTGTATATAATGATTGAATGCAGGATATTTCTGGAGCATCCAGTTATCGTGATTTGATTATGGAGTTCGAGGACTCTATGGTGATGCAGCGGCAAAAATGTATGTCTGCTGGTGTATTATCTGAAATAAAGGAAAGCCGTCTTCAAAGTCAAATTGACCACCGGCTGAAAGAACTTGAAGGTTAGTAAGCTCTATACTATAAATTTCAACCTCATGGTGGAGTACTTTATATGCAAAGGGTCTCAAAGTGTCAGATATACTGATTGTTGGTCTTCCTTAGTGCTTCTAAGTTCCAATTGATTGTTATAGCCTTGTCTTTACACTAAAGCATTTATAAAGAGATCAAAGATGTTAGCTGTTGTTGTTGATATATGGTTCATTTCTAATAAAACTGGATCTGTGAGGAGGACTCTTAAAGTTTCAGGTTTCTGAGTTAGTCTAAGTGGCATTATATAGATACTTGTGCTTTACTTTATCGTTTAATACCTGTGTATTGCCGTATTGGCAGTATTGCAAACATCTTGACTTTCAACAAGGAGATTTGTTTTCCTATAGCTCAGGAGTTCCAATTTATGTAACTTAAATTCCCATGCTTGAATGAGCGTATACTGCATTGCTTTGAACTTTTATTGCATTGGTGTATAACATGTAAGGAAATATCTAATTGATAGTTGCTTAGCGAATTTTTCTGTGTCTAAACAGAATTACCATCAAGTAGAGGTGAAGATTTGCAATCCAAGTGCTTCCTTGAACTTTATGGGCTAAAGGTAGTCCTTCTGTTAACCCTCTTGCAACAAGTTTGATTACTATTCCATGTCTAATATAAGAGACAATGAAATATCTAGCATGGAAAGTCTAGTTGGAGCTTTGTTATATTTTGGGGAAGATTTATGCCGAGAAAACTACAAAAGCCCTAGGAGTTGGATTTCCTTTTTCAATTGTAATTTGTTCTTACAGATATGCAGGAGGTGCTAAGTTCTAATAGTGATCTCCAGTTACTATCTTCCCTTGAGTCCTACCCAGTTTTTTGTATACATTGACTATAGATTGTGTTTGTTGAATTCAATTTGGTAGTTACATTGAGAATATCCTTTTTTTGTTGAAATATGTTACGAAACATTTTTGACCTTTTCTCAGCTAGGGGAGCTGCAAAGGAAAGTTCGTGAAGATGTAAGTGCAGAATATTGGCTTCGTTTAAGCTGTGCATATGCAGACAAACAGCTATACGATTGCGGCATGACGCGGTTGCCTCGCCTTATGTATGGTGTTGGAGACCCTTTTGCTGTGGAAGCTGATGACCAATTGAGGAAGAAGCGGGATAATGAGGTTACTTAGTATTCCGTACTTCTTGATTTTTTAAGTTGAAAATAATTAGATCTTAAGTGTAATTTATGAAAGGGTGAACTGGCAGTCACTGGGTGAGGGTGAATTTGCTACACAATGCCACAATGTGCATGCAGCGATTAGTTATATGTTTTATATGTAAAGGATATTTTGTTCATCTTAAGGGAACACATAAATGAACCAATTGATGCAAGGGAAGTAGGGTGGAAAGGCTTTTTGCCATGCATTAGGGGGTGAGGGAGTGGGAAAAAGGGAAAATGAGAGAATTTTATTTTCATATTGTTCCAAACACATAATAAATGGAGCATGCTACTTTTATTTGACTTTAATAGGCTCTTAAGACTTAAACTCTACAAGCTACAGTATATCACTTCCAGAGAACAGAGGTTTCATCTACTCTAGGTGGAACTAATATTTCATTAAAATGCTTCATATACTATGTTAAACTTTGCTTAGACTGTTTGTCAAAGGATGTTAACACCAAATTATATTATCTGGTTCCTTTTTTTTTGTGGGTGCAGACTAGTTTATTGTTTTTGAAGATTTTATAATAGTTGAGTTTCAAGCCTGATACTGATTAGTTGAACAATTTTACTGCAGAGGCTATCCAGGTTGGAGGAAGAAGAAAAGAACTATGTGGAGACTATGAAGAGGAAGTTTTTTGCTGATCTACTTAATGCTGCACGTGAGTTTGTCCTGCAACTTGGAACTGTTGCAAAACGTAGGAAACAGAGGAACGATGCAATTCTCGTATGTTACTCTTTTTCTTTTTTATATAAACCTCTATTCATTATATTTTAAACCTGATTTAAAAAATCTGATGCTAAGTATTGACTTAGAAATTTGCCAGTCTTATGAACATTTATGTTTTTTTTTCGTTAGAGGTGTAGGCATTCCATAATTCCATTTGAGTAATCAGCAAGTCCAGAATGATGATGTTAGATGAGAAGTGCGATTCATGATTGCCCAAATTTCTGAGTAATCAGCTAGGCAATATTGCTTTGACACATGCTTTCTTCCTTTTTTTTGTAATAGAACCCCCTCCCCCCTCTTCCCAAGATGAATACCAGAATGTTTATGGGTGGATTTGGACCTTGAATTGGTTTTGAAGTGGCAGGTTTTCATAATTTCCCATTCTATGACATGATTTAAGGAGTAGCCTGGTAGTGCAAGATTTGTGCAAGACTAGCAACCATTATATCTGTCAGTAATACCCATCTTGCTTATGAATACATTTCCAATGCAAATCTCAAAATTAATGGAAAACCATAAGTACACGCACTTGATTATTTTCCTACAGCCTGGTGCATTTCATTAAGTAAATTTTGGGTTCTTACAGGCATGGCATGGGAGACAAAGACAACGTGCTACTAGACTGGAGAAACTGAGATTTCAAGCTTTGAAGTCTGATGATCAGGAAGCATACATGAAACTGGTTGAGGAGAGTAAAAATGAGAGATTGACCATGCTTCTTGGTAAAACAAATGACCTTCTGGTTTCTCTTGGAGCTGCAGTTCAGCGACAAAAAGATGCTGAACATGCAGATGGTGCTGAACCATTGAAGGACTCAGAGGAAGAAGAGTTGCAAACTCCTGGAAACTCTAATCCTGATGAAGAAGTTGATCCGAGCAAAAATGATTCCAAGGCAGGGAATTTACTTGAAGGTCAGAGGAAATACAACTCTGCAGTACATTCCATTCAGGAAAAGGTAAATAGTGATATTCAAATCTAGTTTATTTCTTGATGGATTACATCCTTTCTCATTTTCTTAGTTGAGCATTGAATCTTCATCATCTGCAATATCTTACTGTCAAGTTTATCATTCTCTACAATATTTTTCTTAGTTGTGCATAAATGAACTTTATTAATATAGATATTTAGTTTCTAATTGCAAAAGAAAATATGGGTGATATTGGGACTGAGGAGGCAACATTGGAGCGGGAAAAATGGCTAGTTGTAGTAAATGACTTTTTTTTGCCTTTGGGTGAAAGAGGTCCTCTCGGGTATCTTTGATATTGAAATTTTATGTGCATCTTCTTCATGAAAGTGTTTCTTCTTCTTCTCTATGGGAAGTATGATGAAGTATTAGATTTAGCATACCTGCATTTTACGAGTGATGAGCTACATCAGTTTGGTGTTGAGTTTGCCACCTTTCGATTATTCTTTTGCATATGCCTTATGGATTTTTCTGATGAAGAGTATTATTTGGGATCCACCAAATTATCTTAATCATTGTGTACTGTGGTCATATTTATTAGCAATAATGTATTTCCATTGACTCTATCTGCTTACAAATTTCTACTTCATTTCAAGTCTCATACTGTTGTTGTTTTGAAGTCCCAATTGTCCTTCTCTAGGTCTGAAAGTCCTGTAGGCCACTGATGAATTGTTTAATCACCAGATTTTCTTAAAAAAAATGCTAACCAGGACATTAATTGTAGGTGACTGAGCAACCAGCATCACTTCAGGGTGGAGAGCTGAGACAATATCAACTGGAAGGACTACAGTGGATGCTTTCACTGTTTAATAACAACCTGAATGGAATTTTAGCAGATGAGATGGGATTGGGAAAGACAATCCAAACAATAGCATTAATTGCATATCTTATAGAAAACAAGGGAGTAAATGGGCCTTTTTTGATACTTGGTCCAAAAGGGGTTCTGCCAAATTGGGTCACTGAATTTGCCACATGGATTCCTAGGTATGCACTATGCATCTGAATCTCTGCAGTGTTTTTCTTTTGCATCTGTTCTCTGTAATCTTCTTCCCTGTTCAGTTAGCCAAGTGTGCTTACATGTAGTGTAAGGTTATCTTTCTTAATAGATTGATTTCTTTGGTATATCCCTTTCCAGCATCACAGTAATACTTTATGATGGACGTCCAGAGGAGAGGAAGGCACTCAGGGAAGAATATTCCGGGGAGGGCAAATTTAATGTGATGATTACTCACTATGATCTTATTATGAGAGATAAATCATTTCTTAAGAAAATTCACTGGCAATATATGATAGTTGATGAAGGGCATCGGTTGAAAAATCATGAATGTGCTCTTGCAAGGACACTTGTCTCAGGGTATGCCTCTTATGTCATAACATGTTTAGTTACTTCAAATAAAGTTCTTTGGACATTGACTCAATCTTGCTCATCCATAACCAAGCATTAGCTCAAATAAATTTTTGTGCCATGTGTATCCAGATATAGGATTCGTCGCAGACTTTTATTGACCGGTACACCAATACAGAATGGTCTCCAGGAATTATGGGCTCTTCTTAATTTCCTTCTTCCAAACATTTTCAACTCGGTGGATAATTTTGAGGAGTGGTTTAATGCTCCATTTTCTGACCGGTCTGATGTTACACTTACTCAAGAAGAACAAGAGTTGGTCATTCGTCGACTACATCAGGTAGGAGCTTCTCTTCCTGGCCCTGACTTGTTTTTCTGCTCCTTGTAGCTTGTTATCTAACAGAACGTATGTTCATATGGTCCATTAGGTTATTAGGCCATTTATCCTAAGGAGGACGAAAGATGAAGTAGAAAAGTTTCTTCCTGCAAAAAGGCAGGTCATTCTGAAATGTGACTTGTCAGCCTGGCAGAAAGTATATTATCAACAAGTAACAGACTTGGGTAGAGTAGGCTTGGCAACAGGTATAGCAACCCGGTTCTAGTTCATTATCTTCCTATTGGGGATCAATGTATATACATTTATTTCTTCAGAAAAATATAATGTTTTTTTTTTCCATTTTTCAAGCTTAAACTGTATAATCACACTTTGCCTTTTCCTACAAATCTCTCTTAGTTTGGTAAATTTGGCAACTGCTTGCCACTGAGCTGGTGATTGATATGCTAATTTATTCACATTGAATTCCTTGCAGGATCTGGGAAGTCAAAAGGCCTGCAGAATCTCTCCATGCAGTTAAGGAAGTGTTGCAACCACCCGTACTTGTTTGCAGAAGGATACAACATATGGCGCAAGGAGGAGATAGTGAGAGCTTCTGGAAAATTCGAGCTACTAGACCGCTTGCTTCCTAAACTGAAAAGAGCAGGACACAGGGTGTTACTTTTCTCTCAAATGACTCGTCTCTTAGACATTCTTGAAGTTTATCTCAAGATTCATGATTACAAGTATCTTAGGCTGGATGGCTCCTCAAAAACTGAAGAGAGAGGGTCTTTACTGAAATTGTTTAATGCTCCAGATTCCCCCTATTTCATGTTTCTTCTGAGCACTCGTGCTGGAGGTCTAGGACTTAACTTGCAGACAGCCGACACGGTCATAATTTTTGATAGTGACTGGAATCCTCAGATGGATCAGCAGGCAGAAGACCGGGCTCATCGCATTGGACAGAAAAAGGAGGTGAGGGTCTTTGTATTGGTTAGTGTTGGCTCCATTGAAGAGGTAATTCTAGAGCGTGCTAAGCAGAAGATGGGGATTGATGCTAAGGTAATCCAGGCTGGGCTTTTCAACACAACATCCACTGGTATGTTTCTCTATCTGAGGATACATTTGAATAACTAAAGGCAAACTCAACTTGCTGTAGCAAGTTTTTTGCTAGTTTTGGATTGAGCTTCTACTGTTCGATTCCTGTTCTTCGCTACTAGTCCTCTGAAAATGCTAAGGTTATGGTTGGATAAATGTTGGAATTTCGGGATTTGAAAAAAAAAATGTGTTTGGTTGAAGTTCAGATTTAGATATCAAAAGGGGAAGATGAGATTTCACACTTAAAAATGTTGCTATTTTCTGAGGTTTTAGAACTTGGAATTTACTGTGTCTTGTAGGATCTTAATTTCCAACCAAACACATGTATATTTGTTGCTTACTTTTTTGGAAATTTGAGCGTCAAACAAACGACCACCTAATGTGCTTTGGCATGTTTCTGCAGCTCAGGACAGAAAGGAGATGTTGGAAGAGATTATGCGCAGGGGAACAAGCTCCCTTGGAAATGACGTGCCAAGCGAAAGAGAAATCAATCACCTTGCAGCAAGATCCGAAGAAGAGTTCTGGATGTTTGAGAAGATGGACGAGGAAAGGAGGCATAAAGAGAAATACAAGGCCCGTCTCATGGAAGTACACGAGGTCCCAGAGTGGGCTTACGCTAGTACAGATAACGAAGCCAAGGGCAAAGGATTCGACTATGAAATTGCCCATTTGACAGGTAAGAGACGGAGAAAGGAGGTTGTGTACGCTGACACGCTCACTGACTCACAGTGGGTGAAATCCGTTGAAAGTGCTGAGCTGGCTTCAACGAGCAAGGGGAAGAGGAAGGTCCGTTCTTCCTCGCTTGAGAACAATGTCAGCAATGACATGGGTTTGGATAATGGTGAGGTTGATTTAAGGGATTCTGAGCTCAGTGAAGACAATTTGCCTGCTGCAAGTGAAGAAAGGAGTGAAGATACTACACATTTGTATGGTTCCAGGAAGTTGAGGCTTTCTGTGACGCCGGAGGGACAAGATTCTGGGTCTGGGATTCCTTGGGGTGGAAGTATGGTGACTTGGACTAGTACCCACAAGAGGAAGAGATCAAGCCATAAATAAAATGTCAAGTCTTTTTGTGTTTTGTTATCTGTGTTATGGGATTAGTGAAAGAGCTGCTTTCAAGTGATGAAGATGAAGAAGTATACAGCAAATTGTTTATGCGGCAATGTCCTGGAAATTTTGCATGATTCCGGAATTCGGCCTTTGTATGAGGGAGTGAAGAAGGAAAATGTAAAAATAATCTTCTTAGGCTCTGCAAATTGTTTAGATTGTAGCTTATTAGGTAAACTGCTGGAATTTGATTTTATAGTAGCTTATTAGATAAAACTACTTGAATTTGATTTTTGGGAAGTTACAATGAATGATTAATAATTTTGTTTCTATAGCTCACTCGGGTTCTATGATTTCAGAGTTTCAGTAAATTGGTTTGTTTATGCTAATTTCATCATAAGTCCATCAATTTTGTGATCATTGGTTGAAATTGTAAAGGCCGAAATACCAAATTGGTATTAAAAAGTATCACCTTTAGACATTTGGGTATTTATAAAAATTTCTTGGACATTTTGGTATTAAAAAACAAAATCTGGGACAAATGGGTATTAAAAAAGCATACATAAGTCATTTTAGTACAATTTTACAAAAAAATTCATTTTACACGCACAAAACACTCATTTATTAATTAAAAATATTTTTTTTTTTGGAAAATATTAAAAAAATCTTTTTTATATGTTTAAACTTGTTTCATTTTTTATTCATAATTAATAAAAAATAATCATATTTTATTAAAAATCAAAAAATCTTAACAGGGACATGCTCACATAATTAGTGAAAAGTTTGAAAATAAATTTTTCATGTAGGAGTTTGATTTGCTTGAAAGCATAATTTAATTATATCGTCACAAAATATTGGTTATTTACAATTGCAAATAACATCTTTGATGTTGCTACTTTTGGAGATATTGTGAACACATATATAATGATAATAAGTTGACCGGATTGCGCTTTAATGTAAACATTTAAAAATATTATTTCATCGAGAATTTTTATTTATTATTTTTATTTATGAACGTGAGTGTGTTTTTAATTTATTTTGAGAATTTAGAGTTCTCATCAACAAAATATTGATGACTTCATTTGAAATTTTTTAATTTAAAATTTAAAAAAAATGTGTGTATTATTTATTACTTAGAAAGAAAAATAAGGAATTATTTTTAACAAAAATGAGTTTTGTGTGTGAAAATCAATTTTTTAGTCAAAAAATACTTAAATGACTGATTTTAGTTTTTTTAATAACCAAACGTCAAATCTTTGTTTTTTTAATACCCCAATGTCCAAATTTTTTTTTTAAATACCCAAATGTCCAAATGTGACAATTTTTAATACCAATTTGGTATTTAGGCCAAATTGTAAATCATTTCATGGAAATTCTTGAATTTACCCTATCCTCAATGAATCATCAAAGTACCATACAAGTACTAATGTACACTGAATACCAAATTTGACAGAATTTGTGTATTGGTGAGCTTGAATTTGTGAGAAGAATAATCATCCCTGTCCAAAGACTCAATGCCTCTTCTCATCAGGAAGAATTCCCAATCACAATATCAGCAAATCATGAAGAACTCAAGACCAAAATTGGATTTTTACTACAGATTAACTCGTCTCAAACTGATGTCTAATCTTACACATTTAATACAGAATCACAATCATGGCCATGTTCAGCGATTCTATCCCATCTGATCATTCTAAACAATTGTTTCTTCACACAAGAATGTGCAACAATCAGATGAATGTCATAATTTTAAAGCTAAGCAATCCATAGATAAAGGAAATGATAAAAGCAAGAACATTTAGGGCAAACAACAGCATTTTGATTTGATTCAATCCAAAGTACTAATTTAAAAGGAAACCAAACAGTGCAATTGATATTCAGAAGTTCACGCCATTACTAAGCTACAATAATATCAGAGTAACAAAAACCAGCAGACAACGAACAATATAGCAAAATCCATCTTCTTCCTCCCGCCTCCGACCGCTCTTCAACGGTAGGACTTCTGGAACCTAGCACGAGCACCACGACCACCGAACTTCTTCGGCTCACAACGCCTGGGATCAGCAACAAGCAAAGTACGATCATACCTGCCGAGAATATCCTTGATTTCCTTCTTCGTCTGCTCGTCGACGAACTTCTGGTAGTAAGCGATGAGCGCCTTGGCGATGCTCTGACGAACAGCGTAGATCTGAGAGGTGTTACCGCCTCCCTTCACTCTGATCCTCATGTCGACGCCGGCGAAGCGGTGGCGGCCGAGGAGGAAGATCGGCTCCATCGCCTTGTAGCGGAGGATGTCCGGCTGCACGAGCTCGATCGGGCTTCCGTTCAGCTTGATCATGCCTCGGCCTCTCTTGCAGTGCGTTACGGCAACCGCGTTCTTCTTGCGCCCGAAGCATTGGACGGATTCCACCGGACTCGTGGTCGCCATGGTTGGTTTCTCTGGTCTCTCTGGATTTGGGGGAATGGGGCGGGGTTTAACAAGGAGACGAATTAGGGTTTTTTTTGCTCTACTACTACTATTAACAGCGTGAGTGACGGACTGACGGTACATGGACACTCGAGTATATAGTGGACAATTGGACAATGTTATTGGGCCTATCCCGCCCCATTTATGGTCCAAATTCTCATTTGAGGTCTAGATGGGAAAGCCCGAAAGTTTTGTTCACCATCATAGATAGTACCGGAGATTAAAGTGTACCTAAAATTTGAGAGAGTAATGTTAGATCATTTTCACAGATTCTCTACCATAAAAACAAGCATCATATATACTCTCTTCTTGCCCTCTTTCTTTCACTCTTTTTAGATAGAGATGCCTATTTAACCTTGTTGAATATAATAATCTATCTCACATCTGAAATTCATAAAGATTCAACCTAACATATATATTTTTAGAGTACTCTTTTTATTGTCAATAGGCTCATATGTTAGGTCCATCTGCACATGTGCGCCTGTAGTTTACTTACCTACTAGACCCATACACTTTCGTCTTGGTATCAGAGCGGTTCGATCCTAGGTCCATTATCTACCTTGGTTTGATCTTAGCGAGTTACTACTATCCACACATTATTTACTTTACTTATACCGACTAGCTTAGATTTGGGCTTGGCGAGTTACTGCTATCCACCCATTATCTACTAAACTTCTACCGATTACCTTGTGTTGGGTATGGCGAGTTACTCCTTCTATTGTCAGTTGGTTTTAGAATGAAATCTCATTGATTTATATTTTAGACCCATCCAAGCATATGTACCCGTACTAACACATTCCCGATTTACTTACCTACCAGACCCACATACTTTTTTTTGACATGCTTTTGAGCTATTTTTGGCTTTCGATCGTCTGGTTAGATTCTCTCTTCTTGTTATGATTTTGTTTTTTTTTTCCGTATTCTCATATCAATTTGTCCGACTGTTAATTTTTTTAATCTCTCAATATATTAGGCTTTGTTTTTTTACATCGGATCGTTTTTTCTTATAAAAAAATAAAATAGAGAGAGAAATATAATCTTAAATAACCTTTCACAAGATGAGTCAGATGCCTCTTTTTTTTTTTAATTAAAAAAAAAACCATATCAGCCACTAAGAGCTCTCGTACGTTCACAAAGAAAAGTTGTAATATTGTAACATTAAATTACAGGGAGTATGTAACACTAAAATGAATTGAATAAACTATGTTAAAGCACTGATTCGTTGTGTATCCATTTGTTTGTCCTGTTTTCTTTTCGGGCGTTCTCTTTTATTTGTCCACTTTTTTTTTATATCTATATTTTTCTTACAATATTATCCCTACCTAATATCATTTTTACTCACTTTCCCAATTACCAATACTACTTTACACCTTTTATCTCTATAAAATTACAAACATACCTCCAATTAATTTCAACTTTTATCCACTTTCTCAGTTACCAATACTACTTTACACCCTCCTTAATAACTATAAAAATTATCCTCTAAGACAAACAAAAGAGGACGGAGAAAGTAAAATGCTGTTTACAAAACATCTGCGGTTTGCAGCAAAAGAGAAGAGCAAAGGGCAGGAAGATGCCCATGCTAGCATGATGTTCAGAATCTTGGCAACAACTTGCAATTTTTAGAAAACTAAAGGCAAATTGACAATTTATAATAAACTTTATAGTATTTTTTATTTCACAAAAAGATTATTTAATTGCATTCGTGTTTGGTTATCTACAGGCAAAATGGAAGGGTTTACTTAGATTTCCACTAATTAAGCACGTAATTAGGATATGGAATTGGATTAAATATTCGTGCTTAACTTAGAGAAATATAATAAAATATTGTGTTTATTACTTATGTTATGACCAAGTAGTTAGAAAGTTTAAGGGCATAAGATAACAAATTTATTTTGAAAAGATTTTACTAATTTTATACTATATTCTAGAATTATAATTTTTTGTAAGGTTTGACTGAAAGATCTAAAAAACAAATTCATTTACATATTAAGTTTTCTTTATTCTTTATATTAATTGAGATAAAATTGAAAATTACTTTATTTTTTTAGTTTTTTTAATCGGAATTTTTACAACGATTGATCATTATTAAGGTCATTATATATACTACAAAAATCCGACATGGAAAAATCATTGATCGATTTATATGTATATACAACTCAAGCATGATATACATCCTCGAGTAATATATTAATAATCCAATTAAGAAGAACTAATCAAACATATTAAAATTAATCATTCCATGTAATTTTTGTTCTTTTGCCATAGTGGCCGTGTCGGCCACGAGTAAATCGGTCTAGCTTTGCGGCTGTATAAATTAACATTGTTATTATCTCAAAACGTGAGTGGATGAAATATTAATGTATATATGTATATGCTCATCAGAGTGTATTTGAAAATTGAAATTGTGTTAATTCTAACTTGGGAGTTATAAATACAGAAACTCGAAGATTATAAGTACTATCTATATACAAGTTATAAATTTGTGAGCTTCAGTTTATCTTATCAAGTTTTGAACATAATTTGTTAATCTTCCTATTGTTCATGTTTTAGAATGAAAATATATTGGGTTTAAGAATACACGACCTCCTATTTATGGCTCACGGAATTTTACATGCTATCAGAGTTCACGGTCTAATTCCTCTGTTTATGACCCACGAACTTTCACATGATATCGGCCGCGGAGCTAACGGTCTGGTTCTTGGGCTTTCTTGGGAATTGGGTTTACCGATTGATGCTACGCGTCCGTTATTTGAGTTGTTTTTAACTATAAAGAGTGGCTTGTTTGGGCTTGGATTTAGTTGTTGATGCTACTCGCCCGTTATTTAAGTTGTATTTCGCTATAAAGAGATTAAGATGCTACCACCCGTTATCTGAGCTAGCTATGAAGAGATTGAGATGTTACACTCGTTTGTCGAAATGTCAACTGGACCAGGTCAGGTGTGTGTTGAGAATCACTAATAACATCTGAAAGTTGAGACTGAACATGTCTAATATATAAGTCATTTGATTACTTCTCCTATTACCAACTCCACTGGACTTGTATATATATTAGGTTTTTGTTGTTGTGTTTATAACTCACGAATTTTCACATGATATCAGAGTTTACGATCTGGACCCGTTTCTCGGCTTTCTCCTATTGCCAAAGATATTTGGAGAGAAGTGTTTCCTTCATACATACCCAAAATGCAAAGAAAATAAAAATCCTTATGGAAGAGTTTTATAATTAAATCACGGATTTTAATGTACATACGTCCTCTATCGATCGGCATGATTTTGTCGTAACGAAAGTGAAATCATGTTTCCAATGTAATTTTATTCGCGCGCATCATAATTAGATAATTAAAAAATGAATTAAATTGTATTAAAATACTTTGTATTTTTCTAACCCCTTTTTCTGTTTTTCAAAAGGATACATTTCACCATGGGAGACAACATTTAAACTCTTGACCCACCTAGTCATCACACATGCCATTATTTAATCAACTAGGCTAGTGAGGATCGATCTATAATAGACTTGTCAATCGGGTGAGTCGGACGGTTTTTGAATTCGGTCATTTAAGGTTTAGGTTGAATCAAATTCGAGTGGTTACTGGTCACTGGTCAATCTGAATCGCATTGTTGCTGGTTTTGGACGGGTTGAATAAGCTAGCAGGTTAATTACATCGAATTTTTTTAAATTTTAAAATAATAGTTAATTAAATAATGATATTTAATAATAAAATATTATTTTATGTGTTTTAATAATATAATATATGAGTTTGGTTCAAATGAAACAAACTCTTATCCTAAAACGAACTCTTATCCTAAAACGAATGCACTTTTTGTAGTTAGTAGTGCACTTTTCCTACTTCGGAGTGCACTTTTTCGCATTTGTAATTTTCGTACTTTTTAGTGCACTTTTCAAAATTTTTTAGTGCACTTTTTCGTAATGCACTTTTTGTATTTTTCAATGCACTTTTATATGAAAAGTGCATTACTAACTATGAAAAGTGCATTCGTTTTAGGATAAGAGTTTGTTTCATTTGAACCAAACTCTATAATATATTAGAATTTTTTTTTAAAATTATACATTCGTTAAATATATTAAATAACAAGGTAAGCGTTGGATTCGAACTGCCTCAAAAGATTGCAAAAGAACAAAGGTGTCAACGATCAATATCTCAATTGGGCATGGGCATAGTCCGTTCTCTTTTAGGGCATCTATAACAACAATATTGTCTCATTCTAGCTCGATTTTCTTAAATTGTCTTTTTTTTTAATTTCGTAAACAACGTCATACATACCTCTTATTTCAACCTATATTACTTCCATAAGTCATTGGATGATGATGCATTCATGCAGAAATTCAGAAAGTTTATCCATTATGATATATCTCGGACACATATCCCGCTGTTGTATTTCCATTCTCAACAAATACATATTTTTGATTTCACAATAAGTGCTACATTACTACTTTTGATTTCACAATATGGATCTCACATCTATTGTAACTATCTCATATATATGCATGATGTTTATAAAATTTCCAAAAGTGCATTAAAAAAGTCTCTTCGTCAGCTGAGAAAGGAACTGAACAGGAACGCAAAAGCATGAAAATTAAACTCACCCATCATCATTTGAACAAAACAAAGGGACCATATGATTACCCAATTAATTAACTCCACACAAACAAAATTTCACCTTTTAGACCCCTCATTTCCACCGAATTCGCAAAATGGCCACACCCAAATCGCACGCGCCGCTCACGTGACGCCAAAATCAAATCATCAAAACGACGACGGGTGTCAATTAGAGCCACCACAATCATCAAGATAATATCAACCGGTACGTAGCATGTGGCGTTGTCCCTCAATTACATAGCGCCAAATGGCCAAGGACATGATATTGATTTCACATAATTGAATTGATCCATCTTTTTTCGAATTTGAAACGTAGCCAAATGATGCAATTCAAAAGAGGATTTGTTATCTGTTTCATATCAAATCATATATATATGGTCGAACACACCTTAGCTAAGCTATCTACTACGTTACATCATGTATTGTATGTATATAGTTGTTCTAGCTAATTGCTAGCTTTTTGATTGAATGTTTGCTCCACCATTGTCGATCTCACTCGGTTAGCTAAGACGAAATTTAGAGCAGGTTGTTTATGGTTAGTCACTTAGTCGTACGTTAAAGTCAGTGAACTAATATATGTAAAATCAGTATATAGTTAAGGACAATGAGGTATCATATATTATAAAATCGATCAATGTAATAGAAGGAATCTGTGTGAAAAATTATACTCATTTCTTTGTTCACAAATAATATTTGTCATTTTAACCTGATTTTTTTTGTTCGATCAATAATACATGTTGTTTGATACGGAGTATATTTTATCTGATTTCTTTGTTCAATAATATTTGTCATTTAAACATATTTTACTACACTCTTTTCCAATATTATCATCATTAATTAAAAATAATTATGTAAATAATATATAACTTGAAGGAAAAGATCTCAATAAGATTGAAATTATTTAAGTCAAATTACATGATTTCTTAACTTTTAAGACGTACAAATCCTAAGATAACTTGTATAACAGAGAGTATTACAACATGCATCAGTGAATGAAATGGGTCTAGCATCTCAACATATATAGAATTAAGATCAACCCTGGGTGGAGGGCAACCCATTTTTTTTTTAACCGAGACCTACCCAAAATACAAGAAACTGGCTAGGGTTCGTTCGGCAGCCCAAGAGCTTTCTCCGCTAGTTAAAAAGGTGTCCCTTGAAAGTATGAGGGTGTAGAATTTGGAAATTTTCAACTACCGCCATTGAAAATAAGCTCACAAAACATTAGTACTTAACATAACCTAAGAGTAAACTGTTAGCTAATACCATGCATCTTATGGTTATACATATATAAGTTTATCTGTACATATTTAAATTTTATGAAACGTCATCCTAAACAAAATTGAAAATAAGAGGAAATTTTTTTTATCAATATCTTATATATTAAGCATTTTACCACCTAATATTTCATGTGAAAAATCATATTTCAATATAGATTTATAGATATTTCTTAATGTTTGTAGAATGAATCTTGGAAATGCGGTGGTGACTTAAAAAGTGTGGAACCACTATGTGATTTGAATGAAGGGTAGGCCGGACAAGCTTAATTTCATAATCCTGATCCATAAACTATATATAGTATATAGTAAGCATTTAAGCTACAATAATAGCCTTTATAAGGAGGATTTACAATAATGTTTTGTCTACCAAATTCCCCCTTCCAACCATACAGGCAACTAACCTGAAACTTCCATGCACCTTAAATTGTATTATTAGTATTCTCAGTCGATCATTCAATTCATTCGCTCGATTCTGTGCCGTACTTTGTACTTTGAGGGTATCACGCTTAATTCTTATTAATTCTTGATTTGGCAATCTTATAATACCAAATTAAATTAGCATTGAACGTATAATGGTACTATATTCGTAATTTTGTCAAGATTTTATAATAATGGGCCAGGTACAGAAAACACGATATTGATTAAATGAATCGAGAAATATAAAATATTTATAGGTTCGAATCAGGTGAGAACGACATCACAAGACGAGAAAATTCAAAATCCACGAGGATCGTACGATTTCAAAAAATATTAAATGACATATATCACACATTTATTAAATAGAAAACGATCATGTCGAAGTTTAATTTTTATAAAATGCCCATTTGTATATAGGTGGAGAATTAATGTATAAATAAAGAAAAATCTCATCCTAATATTTCCATATAAATTCAACCTTATAATCCGCCCAGATTTCGCCCAAGCCGTCTAGAAGGTTGCCTAGAAGGCTGTCTAGCCTTCCAAGCTCGCTTAACCGTCCAGGCACCCTTCCGGGGCTAAATCGAAACGGTGAAGTACCGCACAACGCTAGACAACCCGCATAGACTTTTTTAGAACAGTGCATATAAGATGATAATCCTATTATTGACCGAGTTCATTAATTTTTTAATTATCCATATATCTAAAAATAAGAATTCCTGCCACCGTCTGATATGATTGTTAGTCAAACATACACCTTAAAACAAATTGATTACAATTAAGCCAGATGAGCAATTTGTGTCAATAAGGAGAGCACATGGTTTAATTAATTAACTAATTAATTAATCTCCATGTTAATTAATTAAAACCGGGATGAAATTTTTACCAAGGGATAGTACAGCGTTGAAAGGGATTTAAGAATGGAAGGAGAAGAGGAAGAAAGCTAAATTGACGCTGACGAGCTTTTAATAAAAGTGAGAATCACATGCAGACCTGGGTTTGCTTTGTAGATACAGCCATGAATTAATGCTGTATTTTTTTAATGCATGGGTTGTACCAGTTTTTATCGTGGCTTAAAATAGCAACTTCTCAGTTTTTCACGTTTAAATTCGCTCTGCTACGTATCTGCATATATATAACTATTATGATGTAATTTTGTATTTTGTAATTTTGTATGTATCTTGTGTCTTTTTTAACCTATAACTAAGGTTAATGACCCAAATCAGAAAAAATTATGTTGAATTTTTTTTAACCTATGCCACATTTATGCATTCTTTTTTCGGCTTTGGTAAAATTTCCATAAAACGGAACTCTTAACGTATATTAAAAAGATCAAAGATAATTAAAAAAAATGGTCTGGCTAATGTGTGGCCATGGGCATACAATAATTATGTTAATTTTGGAAAATATTTTAAAACTATTCCCTAAATTGGAATTAATGAACCCTTTTAAAAAAAATTACAATTAACAAACAATAATCAAATTTACTAAACTTAGAAGCTTTATTGTGTGCTCATGGACACACATTAAAAATTCCCTAAAAAAAATCAAAGTAATAAATCTTGTACAAGTTCAAGTTGTATACGTGCATATATAGCAATTAATTAGGGTACGTTGCATTAGTTTATGGGCCGTTTTATAATAAATGTGACATTAAAGGCGTTGCTTAGTTGAGGAGCAAAGGTGTGTACTCAATAAATAAAACAACAACCGGGAGGACCATATGCAAGCTTAAGTGTACTCGTAATTATCACTTACGATCTCATACGTACACATGCAATTATACTACTTTGGTTCGTTACACATCGATCATCTAGCAAAAGTAAGAGTTTGTACCGCTATAATTAAGTGGTCCATTAACAGCGTGTTAGGTAATTAGGACTACGATCGGCTCAAGATTATTTGATCTAAACAAATCTATCTCTTCATGATTACAAGCAGTACAAATTACTAAGAAACTAGAGGGATTATTATTTATTAGCCAAAGGTTAAGAGATGATCAAACTTGTGATTGGGCCAGATCGATGAAAGTGGAGTGAAGTTTTACAGTCCACTTTATACACGAATAGCTTAAAGAATAGAATAAGTATTTGACTCCTTCTCATGCATGCTTATTCCACCTGGTTCGGAAATATAGTAAACTTGAGTTCGGTTCCGATGGAACTGGGAAACCGCTTGGAACTGAAACCGGAACTGCCTGTTCGGTTCTAACCACGGTTCTAGTCATGGTTCCCCACCCCATGAACTGGGTAATCGACGGTTCCAGAACCCATGCCCCATCGATTTCAATCAAAACAACGATCACGACTTGCTAACAGAATCTTCTGTTGGCCAGATTACCGAAAAATGTGTCTATAATTATTTTTATTTGGCAAACATAAACTTTTTTTGAAAAAAATACTTCCGATTTCATCGGAACCAGAAGGAACCAACCCAAAGTCGATTACGGTTCCGGTTCATGGGTTCGGTGGATATAACTTAGTTGGTAGAGCTCCGCTCTTGCAATTGGATCGTTGTGATTACGGGTTATTGATCCTGCACTATCTGTGAATTGTCTTCGTCCTTTAATTAAATAGATCGGTCTTCTTGCATAATCAGTACAAGATCGCTTCTTCCGTGGGTGGGTCCTCTAATTCGAGAGTTGCATATATATTAGTTACGATGATCTAAGGAGATAAGTTAAGCATATTATTTAAGAAAATTAAAATCCTATATTAATCCTAAATAAATATAAAAAGTAAAATATTACTGTATTATTTTAAAAATATTAATCTATATCATTAAAATATAGATTAGAAAAATCTTATTAGTCACCTATCATTAGCAAGGTTCATGTTGAGTCAATACATGCATTTTTTAAGTTAGCCAAGATTATAATTACCCGACATTATTTCTTGCATCTTGATCAACTCTATGAAAGTGCACGAAAAGTTATGCAAGTACTATGAGTAAATGGATACATGTGATTAAAAAATCTTAAGACAACTCTTTTTTTGTGTAGAAATCTTAAGACAACTCTAGTTTGTTTCTTCTTAATATATGATCCTAAATTTTTTTTATATAATTTCCTAATTTCAAAATCTTTTACAAATTAACTATTTTTTTTGTCCCCAAAAGGGATACAATATTCTTATAGTTGCTGAAGTATTTATTTTAAATGTATAGCACAAGGAAAGGGAACATAAGCTTGTTTAACAATGCCAAACAATTGTACACTACCATTTCTCTTGTACAAACATGTGGTTGAGTTACATTTCATATATCATATACATACTCAAAATACAACCTGATCTTCAACAAAAGATCCAAACAATTTCATCACTACAACATTTTTTTTTTTTGTCTTGAAGTAAAATATGAAGGTGCCAAAACCAAACAAATTTCATTTTTGCTTTTTTTTTTCTTTCTCAAAAGCCTTAATTATCCTTTCAGTCAAAACAGAGAAAGTACACTGTCTTTATAATTTCCCCCCTTTCACTACGTCAGAAAAAGTCACAACCCTGAAACAGAGATAAAAGAGCCAAACGCAGAACAACACACAGAGTAAAGACGACCCACAGCTACGAGTCAAAATAGTTAAAAATAACTAAAAAAAAAAATAACTGCTCCACATTTACCCCCACAGTTAAAAAAAAACAGAATAATCAGATCTCGTTGCTAGTCTGAAGCATGGAGTTCTTGCAATGCGCTATAGCTCCTTGTATCGCACTCTGCAACTCCTCCATCGTCGAGTTATCCGAGTAAAACGGCGCCGTTGCGGCTCCTCCGCCAACTCCGGTTCGGCTAGTGAACCCGGTTCGGCTCAGTACCCCGGAGTGACTCGGCGAGGACCGCATCGACGAAGGACAACTCGCCACGCAACTCCTCCGAGTCGTCGTCCGCCTCGGGTACCCAAGATTGCCAGAAAACGACTGCGATAAATTACCGATATTGTCCTTGGAAGCAGCCGTTATTTCCTGATCTTCCCCCGGGGCTAATATAGATCTGGTATTGGACGACGTCGTTTTCGAGGAGGAGCAAGTCCCAGACGACGTCGTTGTGTGTGGTTGTGGTTGTTTCTGCGAGAGCTTCTCGTACAACGGCTTCACCTTCTTCAGGTACTTCCGGATCACGTCCTTCGCCGTCGACGAGCTCGTCCGCTTAACCGGAGCGGATTGAGATCCGGATTGCTCCGGATCCCGGACCGCGGCCGCTTTCGGATCCTTCTTGAACACGTTGGAGAATCTGGAGAGGGAGAAGTAATTTTTGGAGGCGGATTTCGGAGGCTTGTTGATTGGATTGAGCTTCTTGGTGAGGAGGTCGGCGGAGGCGGATTCGTCCTCGGCGACGGAGCTGGGGCGGGAGGAGTCGCAGGAGGCGTCGATGCCGGCGGCGAGGAGAGCGAAGTCGGAGCCGAAGGAGGAGGTGGAGGAGGAGGAGCCGGTGGAATCGCGGGAGGCGGTGGCGGTGGTGGCGGAGGAGGAGGTGGAGGAGGAGGAGAGGAGGAGTGTTCGGACCATGGAGATCCGGGGGGAGAGGTGGAGCGGGAGGAGCTGGCCTTTGTAGAAGAGCTCGTCGGCGGGGCAGAGGGCGGCGGAGGACTTCCGGGGGGAGACGGCGATGGTGAACTCGAAGTCCGACGAGGAGGAGGAGGAGAAGGAGTGCGTGGGGGAGGACGGGAGCGTCTTTGACCGAATCCTGTCCGTTCGATCGCGGTGTTTCCCCATTGACGGAGATCGGACGGCTGTGAGGAGGGGAAGGGGGATCAGGGGAAATGGGAGAGAGAGGCGTTGGAGTAGGAGATTTTATATAAACGGTTGGAATAGGGGAGAGGAGGGCGGTGGGTGATGAGAGATTCGAACCGACGCGCCTTCGAGGAAGGTGGGGGTGACGCGCGGCTGAATAGCTAGATAAGAAACACCGACCGAGTGTTGAAGTGGTTGGTGTGTGTTCTCTTGATCTATTTTCAAGAAAATGACTATTGTTTTTGGTTATTGAATTCGATGTGTTTCAATTATTAGTTCCTGATGGCCTTGAGATAGAGATTTGTAGAGCACTATTATTAGGCGTAAACTAGATATTTTAAGAGATAAATTTGACACCTTAATTTAAGGTCGAAGGAGGAGGGAATCGACTATATATATTAGGATTGAGTATTGGTTCAAAACTAAATTAAACTCATATAAAATGAACAAAATTGAAAATTGAAATTTGGTTTAAGATGAACCGATAATAAAACTGATTCGATTCGGTTTAGTTTTGGTTTTGTCGTCTCAGATAGATAAAAGCTTATCCTTTGATAAATTTGAACCGAACCGAACTGAAACTTAAATTTGGGATATTTCTAAAACGAAAATCAAACTGAATAATATTGATTTCAGTTTCTGTCCGGCTCAAATTTTCGATTTAAACCTACCCATACTCGACCTTACTATATATAGTAGTAAAAGTTTTCGATAATATACAAATATTGAGTTTAATTGACCTAATTAAATTTCCTCTAAATCAATAATGGTTCAAATTGCATAAAAGAAGTAAAAAGTTCCTTAACAACTTCCTTTTATCTCTTGTGGATTAGCTAATAATTAGTATGCATTCCTATACCTTGACGAATTTTGTTTAAATAAAATATTAATAGTAAAATATTTTCAAATATATTTAATATCCGAAAAAAGGATCAATTTAATGGAAAAAAAGTGAATAAAATGGATGATGAACAAAATTGTACAAAAAAAGAAGACAAAATAGTACCGGTACATGGGGGTACATGTATTCATGCATGATTTCAGAATTGAAATCCAGCAAATAAAACGAAAGTACCGTTTGTCACATTTAATACGAAGGTAAGTAAAAAAAAAAGCGACTATTCCAAATAAGTTAATGCCAAGAGTGGTCAATATATACTGAGAGATTTTTAAATGAAATTAACTTTTGTCCATACCAACTGTGATGTGTTGTGTGAATGGCAAGTGTCATGTGCCGTATACGTCGTAAGCCTTGATTTGCAATTAGGTATCACGTGCTTCAAACGTGGTTGTAGGGAAGTGTAAAGACGATATGACCATTCACCTCTCCCCAACTCGAAATAAAATTAAAGCATTCACCATCAATTTCTCAAATCCAATTATTATTAACTTAAATTTTAGAAAAGACTTTTTTTTTATGTTTTTAAATATGTTAATAATTTAATGTGGTCGAAATACTTTGATTAAATTGAAAATCTTTAAAAAAATTCGTAGTTTTAATATTCACCACTTTTTTACTTAATAGATGAAGAATATTGATAAAACAAATCAAATTCTAATAACAATGCCATACATCATTCCTAATTAAATGTGTAGAAAATCTAAAACAAAATAAAAAGTCGGTGAAATTTTAAATGTTAAAACGACACTTATTATTAATAGTTTCCTAACTCATGCAAGCATATATGCTATTGTTAGAAACTAAAACTCTAAAAAAATTAATAAACTCTATTAAAAAATTAATTAAACCTAAATTAATATAATACAACAAAATACTTCTATTTTAAGGTTCCTAAGGACATATATTAAAAAAATTGATATTATTCATCGGAAGGTTAGGGAGTAGTAAGTAAATGAGCTTTTTTCACAAATAATGAAAAATTAATACATTTTCTACCAAAAAATTGAAGCATTAATACATTTCTTTTTTAGCATTAATACATTTCTAAATGTGTGCTTTTCCTATTTAAGTGGGAGAATTTTCTATTTTTAGCATTTTTTAATTATATATATATATATATATTCTACAAGCTAGCTTCCATAAACCTACGTACATTTTTAGCTTATAGTTTTGACGTCAAGTTTGCAATTTATCGTTATATATTTATGGAAAATTTTCTCTTTATAAGCATATTTTTTACTACTCCGTATTAATTTATTCTAAAAGCTTCCAAAACCTGACCTTTGCAACTCTTTACTGCTAATTCTGGTAATTCTTGTTAATGTCAATTAATTAATTAATTCCCATTGGCCATTGTAATTAAAAAACAGTTAATTACAGTACTCTAATTTATTTAGGGTTTGGGCCAGCTGAACAGCAAAGATGTAGCTGTTAAAATCTCGAAAAGATGCAAATCTAGACTGTGTTGGGTCTGCCAGAGGAAAGAGAGGATTTGGAGTAACCACTAACCACAATGGTAAATCTCTAGTAGTGGTCAGAACTAATTATGTGCTCTAAAGTACGTACCACTATAATTAGCATAGTTAATTAACTAGCTTTGGAAAAGGGCTAATTAATGATGTTGGTAATGGTGATGCATAATTAATTACTCTTTAATTAATTGCAGTAAAGTTAGTTGTTGACTAAATTATTGATTCACTGCCCAACATCATTAGACCTTGCTTGCATCCATCCTAACTGGAAGATTTCTCACTATCTTCCCATGCATATTATCCTTATTTAATCAGTTTTATACGGTCATTAAAGTAATTTTAAGCCTTCCTTTATTAATCCATTTATTATTGTTACGGTTGTTTAAGCTTTGACTTAGCGTGTAAGAATGAATTATGTGCATGTCTACATATGCGAAATAAAAGTTAGGTAGATGTTATGAAATTGAAAAAATACATGATTTTATAAATAACATACCTAGAAGTCTAGAACACTCGAACATATGAGATTTAATTTTCAAGAGCTTGAAATGCTGTCTGAGACATAATGTGGCTGAAGAAGTGCATATTAACGGTGCACCATCTTTTTGATTTTCCAAAAAATATGGGTTAGTCGTCATATCTCGAACCTCTGAGCAAACACAAGAATGTCTGCAATAATAATCTCAATCTCCTATGGACAATTTTAGGTGTCATTAATGGCATTGACGAGCCACATGTTGTTACTTTCAATCTCGATCTTCGTGAAACCTAATCAGAGCGTTTTCATCACTCCGTTTCCATGGCCACGAGCTTTTGCCTAAATGATTATAAAAAAAAATTGTCGAAGGAGAGACAACACTCTCCGGTCTTTTAACCCATTTTATTACTCTACAAAGAACATGGGCTAAGTAGTAATCAAACGGGGGATAGCCCGACCCCTAATATCACCAAATAACAAAGAAATAACACCCTTTGGCGGATCAAATAATATAAGAAATTCTAAACTAAACGAAAAAGCATGAGAAGCAACATAATTTATGGATTATGTTAAATCTTGTTTATGCTAATAAGTAAAATGATCCCTTTGTTCACGTACTTGTTACGAGCTAGATTAGAAGCCCGATTGTCTCTTTCCTCCCCTTAGTAAACAGGCCCATTAATGTATTGGGCCGAGACTCTTCTCAGGCCCACAAATTTTCAGTTCCCAAATCAGCGGCATATTAAATGCGTCACGGAAACGTCTATAATCACCGAGCTTGAACTCTACGGTGCCTTTATCTCTTGTTCTTACCTTTCTCTGCCTAAATATCGATCAAATCGAAAACCTAAACCAACCCTAATCCTCTTTATGCGATTACGATCTTCATCCACCTCAATACACGACCATCCTGATCCCAAAATTCTGTTTCCAATTGATAATATCGATCCAAATTCTCTTTGAACAAGGCTTCATTTCCGTCTCTCGTTTGGGGTAATTCTCCCTGACTTCTGAAGCTTGTTTGCTCGATTTTTCCCGTTTCTATTTTTTTTTTGCTTTCGGATCTAAAATCTACTTGTGTTTATAGAGATGGATTATGAAAGCGATTGAATTTTTCTTCGTGTCTGAGATAGATGTAAATATCTGATGATATTTTTTTTTTTCAAATTTAGCTTGGTTCAAGTTGTTATTCGTGCACTTTGCGTTTTGCGATGTTTGATAATTTGAAATAAATGTAAGATGTTTGGATTAAACAATGAGGCTCTTGGAAATTAATTGAGTTTTTTCGGTTAGATAGAGCATAACTTTAGCAAATTTGTTTTGTTCTATTGTATGTAAGATCAAAGATAGGCATGTTGTGAGCTTTTTATTGGAGAGTTATATGTTCTAGGTAGTTCTCTGCCTGCCTTTTTTACTCTTGTGAACGAGAGGAAAAAAATGTATACTTTTTTCAATTAAGATCTGCGCAGAGGGTTGCCTGAAAGTTTTAGATCGTTATATTAGCTTGCTTTGGATCTCACGAGTGTACGAATTTCAAGGTATTTATGAAATGCAAAATATATTGGTCATCAGCGGTTCTATGGCTTTTGATTCTAACATGGGAGCTAGGTTCATCAATTGGCTAGTGAGTTTTCATGCCCTTTAAGCCTTTATGGAAACATTTTTGTATGATATATTATCATGTGAATGATGAATTGGCTGCATGAGATTATCTCTATATTTTATTCCACCACCTCAATCAAGTTTATTATCTTCCGAAAGATCAATGTGTATTTTATCGATTTGAACTGAAATGAATACCCAATTCAGTGGCATTTTGCTTGATATTCCATTTTACTTCGTTTGCTTTGGATTCATCTTTTTTTTTTAACTGACGGCTGAGTTTTTCTTTTACCAGGAACCATGTCTTTTGTGCGGTATAATTCATCAAAAGGGGGAAGTTTGTATGATGGCTATTGGTCAACTTTACCCACATACCATGATCAACATCATTACCAGCAGAGTAGTTCGTATGACTACAATTACAACCAGAACCAAAAAAATTACAGCTTGAACTGCAACTATAACCATTTCCTTGATGAGATGCTCGGTGGTATGAGAAGGCACAATAATTACCAAGATGCCTCAAGAATTTATAGAGAGCGCAATTTCGATAGCACTCATGTCAAATCTCATAACTCACCATCCTACAAAAGGAGGAAGTTTTCAGATTCAGATTGGGGAAGCAGCAGTAAATATTGTTATCAGCCCACTACATATACAAATGCTCCTGCAAACTACAGCAATATTCCTGCTTCTACAAGGCCTAGTGCAAGTGTACGAGCTTATACAACAGGAAAACGTGACAGGTCAGAACTGGAGAATGACAGTGATGCAATATTAATGTCAAAAGAGGAAATTGAGAGGAGCTCACCCTCAAGGAAGGATGGGATTGATGCACTGCATGAATCACGACTGCGCTACTCGTATTGTGCCTTTATTCAGAATCTTGGGATGCAGCTGGATGTGTGAGTGATATGCTTTATGATACTTGCAGCATCTAAAGTGTTGTTCTGAGCTTATTCAGGATTTGAGATCTTTCATTGTTTTTTCATTCATTCTGGATTGATTTGCTGCTTCTCTTATACAGGCCACAAACAACAATAGGAACTGCCATGGTCCTTTGTCATCGCTTCTTTGTACGGCGCTCACATGCATGTCACGATAGATATGTAAGTTCCCTTATTTATCGAGACTATTTTGCATGTTGGCAGTTGTAAAGACTGTCACCTAGATAGCTTGTCAAGTATTGAGAATGTGTCACCTATTCACACTAGGTAGAATTAGAATTGAATTCATGCTGTATGCTCCGATTTTTAAGGTAACTCTGTTCAAATTAATGAAATCCTTGTGATATCATAAGTGAACCTATGGATCTCAATTTGCCATATTTTTAAGAAACAGGGGAACACTTGTAAATTAACACAATCATCTGTTCAAATGTATCGCCTCTACTTTTGAATCCTTTCCCTGGCTCAGAATGTTAACTTCGTATATTTAAAAGTAAAATGACCGTATGAATAGGGCTGTAATCGAACCTAGTCGAGCCGAACTTTGAGTTGTTCAAGCTTGACTCGGTTAAAAATAGACAAGCTCGAGCTCGAACGCAAGCTTGGTTCGAGCTTAAATTATTGTTTGAGTTTCGTTCATTTAAATGTTCACCGAACTCGAGCTTGTTCGCGAACCTCTCATTTAATTTCTTCGATAGACAAATTCGTGAAGAACTCGTTTACTTGATCAATTATACAAGCAAATGAAACTAAAAATTAAACTACGTGGTTTGAGAATTATACAAGCAAATGAAACTAAAAATTAAACTACGTGGTTTGAGAATTATACAAGCAAATGAAACTAAAAATTAAACTACGTGGTTTGAGAAATACCACCAAAACTATGTAATTTAACATAAATGTTATATTGTATATAATATACTAGTATAGTATAGTTTATTCATGAACATGTAATCTAGTTTTTTATGAGTGTATAATCGAGCTTGCTCATGAGCATAAAATCGAGTTTGCTCATGAGCAAACGAGCCGAGTTATCTTGTGCTCAAGCTCAGTTCATTTATCTTTCGAGCCTTAAAATTGTGCTCAAGCTCGGTTCGCTTACAAACCGAGCCGAACACGAATAAGATTTAACCGAGCCGAACACCGAATTTCTCACGAACGGCTCGGTTCATTTACAGCCCTACGTATGAAAATTCTTAGTGGATGTTTTAAGATTTTAGTTTTATAAATTTTTGCCGAATTTTTACTCTCACAGGACAGGATGTAGCATTATATTTATTAGTATTTGCCCATGTATGGTATACTTGTCATGGTTGGCTGACTTGTTTGGTAATAGTTCACTGTTTGTATCCAGAAACTAAAAAATATCTATTCACTTGATTTTAATTTTGAGTTTAACAACATTTTAAATTAAGTTTATCATTACACTGTTTTACATTAGCAATGTTAATGTTCACTTTTTTTTCCCTGTGCAGTTGATTGCTACAGCTGCACTCTTTCTTGCAGCCAAGTCAGAGGAAACTGGACGTCCTTTGAACAACGTGCTGACTGCATCCTGTGAAATCACTCACAGGCAAGATATGAGCGTCTTGACTTACATGTTTCCAATTGTGAGTATGCTGCCCTCTCCTTCAGGCTTTGTGTTGCTTTCACCCTGATCATGCTTGAATTTGTGTTAATTTTCTTTAAGTTTTGACCTGTTTATGCTCATCATCAAGGTTATCTGGTAATGATGAAACAGTTATACTGCATTACAGCTTTTCCTGATCCTCTATTACTTATATTGATGGTTTTCCATTGGACTAGAAGTCTATTTAACCATTGACTTCTCAATTTATGTTGGATGGCTTTTGGGTGATAATGCTAAATGCCTAATTTTAAGGTGATTGTAGACTTGGGAGTTTATGTTGCGTTCTAGTGATCTATTGTTGTGTGCTATTTGGAGGGTTAAGTTTAAAATTTGTGTTGCACAGGGGTGGTTTGAACAGTATCGAGAAAGGGTTCTGGAGGCTGAGCAATTAATATTAACTACATTGAATTTCGAGCTTGAAGTGCAACACCCTTTTGATCCTCTTACATCCATTTTGGACAAACTGGGCCTTTCACAATCCATGTTGGTGAATTTGGCATTGAGCTTGGTCAGCGAAGGGTAAGTTTGTCACATTCCTATGTATACATGGCCTGTGGCCTCTTTTTAAGCATTTTATTTATACGAAGCTTTAAACTCATTAAGTTATTCTATGTTACTCTAAGAGGAATGTTGTTTAATCTTTATACATTACAGCCTATTCTTGTTGTAACGTTGGGTGTGCTGGATCTTTGATCTTCACTTGCATTGCAGATTGCTTGCGACTAATGGCATTGTTTAGTGGAGGAGAATCTTCTGGGTTTTTTTAGTTCCTTCCATGTTTTGTGCCATAAGATAAATTCTTCGTGATATAAATGTCATATGTTGATTATTCTGCATGATAAATAATTGCAGGGCATACGCAAGATTAGATGATCGCCATTTGATATTCTTAGCTGCTGGATATGCTGTCATGAAGTTCTATTTTACATCTGAAGTTGAACTGCTGATGTGTTTTGGATTCCTTAACACTGTTATTACTTTGTCGAGTTGGTCCTTGAACATATCAAATTGCGTTGGACACATGAGACCAATTCCATATGATGTTCCTCATGATCTAAAAGAGAGGGGCCATGCACTAATGTTGTAGACTGTTAAGACATGTCTGGACGTGGTGAAGACGTTACAGTAGTTGTGAGATAATGAGGGAGGTTGGGAGAATGTGGTGGCTATGTTTCAGTCAGTGATTGTGAGATGTGGGAGGTGGCAGGGGGAGGGAGAGGAAAAATTAATGTAAAAAATATATTAAAAAAGAGGTGATGAAAAGAGTATTGTAGAGAAGGGAGTAAAAGATTTAAGGCACAACGATCTATAACCTATTATTATCCTATTTTCATACTGTAATCAATAAGACCCATGCAGAGGACGTGTGGAACAAGGAATTAGTGGGAGTAGTTATGGCCTTATGGGACCTGATGACATGGTGTAACTTTTATAGCATGTCTTAACAATGTAAGTTTGGATTTCATTGGTTGAGAGAAGAGCAAGGAGGGAGTTAAAAAAAGAGCCTCAAAAGATAAAGTATATAGATAAATTTTTGATGGAAACGATCAGAACTAGAAGGCTGTGGCTAAGCAGGAGAACTGGAGCAGTAAGTTTAGTATTTGCATTCCTATATTGGTTGCGTGATGATGCCAAGAAGATTTGCAATTATTATTTGGGTTTGCTAGAATTCTTAATTAATTTAGTCTGATCACTAATATCTAAATAGGAGGGGATATTGAGGGCTTCTCTTCATGTTTGGCTAACTGGGAAACAGTGTGTTCTAGTATTTGAGGTTCCTGTGGTGAGCCTGGTAATTTGTGAGACACCCAAATAACAGGGACATCAACTCTTTATTGAGTGATGTAATAGGAGGGGATATTGAGGGCTTCACTTTGTGATTTTCTTCTTTTTTTTTGGTGGGATATTTTGGGGGAGTGGTGATGTTTAAGGAGGGACTCATGAATCTTTTGCATGTTAGAATTTGACCCTTGCTTGCGGCTTGCCACTGCCAAACAGTTCCATTTCAGTGTAATTGCATGGCAGTGGCACATTGCTAAAAAAAATTTCCTTCCAAAGCTGTCCAGTTTTTCAAAAAAAAAATTCGTTTTAAGAATCATATATGACCCATGTTTTGCTATGACTAAATGCTGCTTAATATCTCAACTCTATGATTGATGAAGCTGTAATCAATCATATGACTCCATGGGCAACCTCCATATTATTGCCATTCTTTTTTCGTTTCTCTGGTTCAATTTCTCTAAGGCAAGAATGACTTATACTTGGCTTAGCCCATGTATTCTAACTTCTGTAATATGTCAATATTCTGTCATTTCAAAATAATTATGCTTTGCCTGTTTAATGGAAGGACTCATTCACTTTACCAAATAAATTGGTTGCTGAAATTTGAAAAGCTTAGTTATGTATTCCATGACTTTGAAAACTCAGTAATAAGAACAAGCTTGAATGGTTTTTGTAAGATCTCTTTTGCTTTAGTGGTTTTAATGACGTTATTTACTTTTTAATATATATATATATATTTTTGTCATAGTTAATAATTATTGATACTGTTCTAATAAATTACTACCCTTTTCGTTAAATATATAGTTTGTTTGATAAAAAATCCACTTGTTATCCAATTATAAGAAAATTTGCTTTTCAAAGATATTGACAGTATGAGAATTTTACAATCCTCTGTCACGAGAATAGTCATGTTTGCATCTCTATATTATGTCCTTAAATATCTTCTTAAAGACATTGTGTTATCATATATTTCCTTAACTTTCTCCCCCAATGAACTTTTTTTTTTCTCAGTAGCCTGCTGTAATCATAATATCATATGTTGTTGTTTTCAAGTTTTTTAAAAGGAAAAATACCCAACTGGGTTGTTAAGATAACCGCTATGGCTGGTGCTGGATTATAGTATAGATCTCAGCTTTTCAGTCTTTTGTGCTTCGATTTGTGGGCACTAAGGCATGTTGGTGAGTCCTGTAAATTCAAAATTACTGATCTAAAGATGACAGAACATGGCCGCGAATTATAAATGCTATTTTCTGCGTCCTTTGAAGTTTTGACTGTGAAACGGAGTAATATGTACGTCATACAGAGCTGGAGATGGGTTTTGGTTTGTTCTTGAGATGATTGTGAGACAGATATTTACTGTAGTTCTATACCCAGCATCTCAGAAGAAGATTTTTCACTAGGCTGCAGCTTTTCATTTTGGTGAGTGGAATGTATTAGCTTGATCTCTCATGCTGGCAGCAAGCTTTTATGTGTGTGCGTTTGTTAGGCATGGCATGTTGGTTTTTGTAGCTACTGATAGGTGATAGTGTACTGTTTTGCTGTACCAATGAATCGAATTCTGAAGGTATTGCCTTACTTTATATGTCTTGCTTCAGATGTTTTTCTTGCATTTGTTGTCAACAGTATCATATATAAAATTGTTTATTCAGGCTGTCCTTCTCTCTTCTAAAGATTTATTCTTTTGCAGGCTTAGGAGCTCTCTGTGGCTTCAATATAAACCCCAACATATTGCAGCTGGTGCTGTATACCTTGCTGCCAAGATGCTTAATATGGATTCCGGTTCATGTCAGAACATTTGGCGAGAATTTCGATCCCCACAGCATGTTCTTCAAGGTACTCTTTCTAAGCACTTCTCTCCATCTGATAACGAGTGTTTGGTGATGATTTCTGAATATAAGTTCTCTTCACTGGACGTCTTATCCAAGAGAGCTTGTTTGGTACTATACATAATAATCACATGTTAAGTTACATATATTTGTTTTCAAAAAGTATGTTCTCTATAACAAAGCATTGTTTTGAAAGTGTCCCTTTTAACAAAGTCTTGTTTTTCCATTTCCCCCATTTTACATAAAATCCTAGCCATCAACCCATTTCAGATTCTAAACACCGGTATTAAAACCATTTTTAATTTTTACCATAGAACCACATTATGTTCCAAAAAAGTCACTATAAAGTGGTGTGCCAAACATTTCCTTATCAGTTGCATATCATCATCACCCAATATAATTCTGCTCAAGCAGGATCTGGGGGGTCAAGATGATGGGGGCACCCATAACCTGAACATGTCAGGAGGATGCACCCGATAGACCCAAGGAAAACTGAAATTCAGTTATGTGACAATAATAACTGGATTTAGTTAGAATGCACCTAAATTGATATAGGGGTTAAATCCATCTCAAAAGCAGTGTATAAATCCTTGTCAGTTGCATATATGTAGTTTAATTTGATGCCAGTATCTCTGTTTTCAGTTTGTGTATTTATGAAGTACTTTTCTGTGAGTCTTTCTTAGGGCAGGTTTTTTGCATGTTTCTTTTTTCTGCCTGTTTCTACATATTGTAAATAATGGCTCATGGTAACAAGTAATGTGCCTTGCAGAGGTTGCTGAGCAGTTGAAGGAGCTATTTTAGGATGTGTGATATTTCAAGGAAGGATGTTTCCATTTTAGCTCCAAATCTCCGAGTTGAAATGTTGCAAGCCAACACAGTCTGAAATCTGAATTGCTTACGCTCATTGTTCTTAATCTGGTTTGCTTTGTTTTGCTTTGCTTTTCCCAATTGTACTAGACAGACAGCACGGGAGCTCGTGGCTCTATTAGCATATATACATGAACCTTCCATAAGCCTCATGTACTATTAGTGTAGAGATAAGAAAACGAATCTGAGGTTAGTGCTTGGCATTTGGCATATGACTTGTGAAAGATTGAAGGGTAGCTTGAACAAGGTTGTTTTCTTTTAGGTTTTTGTACTTTTAATACTGGAATGAACAAACATGGTTATCACTATGTTAATATAGTTAATTACTATCTGGTTTGCTTATGAAGACCACAACATCTTCTGAATGTATTCAAAAGTCATGTTTGCTGAATCCAATGTTATTTAGTTTTGTTTAATTGACTAACTACTACTCCTTACAGTTATTTCTTAATAAAAAAAAATGGTGATAACATGCAAGATGAAAGTGTGAGTAAATGTAAATGTGTGAGTTAAAAAGTCAATTTATAAAGGTTGGTAGTGACTGATAACAAACTTATACATAGATAGTGAGTTGTGTCTATTTGCTCTGTAAGAAACTAAGAAATAAGGAAAACAGAAAAAACTCTCCAATGGAGTTGATGATAGATCTTATCAAATGGAGAAGGGGTGAAAATTGACGTTAACTATTGTTGTAAGTTTGAAAACTGTGGAGATTCTTTTCTTATTATCTTTTGTTTTGATATTCTTTAGCTATTTCTTAATGGCCAAATGTACCAGAAATTTTGTCCCATCTTCAATTTCTTACGTCCTTGGTATAATGTTTAGTCCACAAAGGGATGAATCTTCAATCTTCTCTTCAGAATACAACAGTATGCATGAGCAAAAAAAAAAAAATGCTAACAAAATTCCACTAATTACAACCACAACTCTCCAAATTAATCCACCACATATGTCTAAGAAAACAAGAAAGGGTATCAAACTCATTGTGAAAGAGGAGGAGATCGAGATGTGTTATGTTTGATTAAATACAAGTTTAAGCAAATGTGACATATGAATATGATATGACATTAGGGTATAGCATTCCTGGTAGACCTAGAAATCCGGAACCGGGTTCGAGATTATTTATTGAGTTAGAATTATCACTAAACCGGGCTTGTGGCCTTATCCTGGTTCAAACCGGTCAAAGGTAGCTTGCTCGATTATTAAGTGTTATTCGAATTCGACAATTGTCTTGGACTTGGCCCAACCTTGTAATTGCCTTGGCCCAAAAGCTTGCAAGACGACCCACTTCTCTTGCCGGCTTCGGAGATAAGTGGAACGACGCGTTTCGTAGCTCCTTTAGATGACCTAGATATTTAAAGGATGCTAGCTTTTTTCGGATCTTATTCGCCGCACACCCCAAACATGACCAATTGTTGTCGGGTCGGGTCGGGTCATTTTTAACCAATTGTTGGTTTTGGTTAGCGAGATAATCGATACAATAAGTTATCTTAAGAGTTTGTCCAATGATTTAGGTTTGAATCTTCATCCTAAAAACTTTTGCAATACCTGGTTTAAATGTAGAGCAAGTTCAGGTTGATCGAACCGCGCAAGAGATTTAAAAAAATATATTTTCAAACAAAAATGTGGCATTCTAATGTGAGGATTGAGGACAATTATTACTAATCTACTTATAATAACTCCTCAATTCTAAAGTCTTGGTCCTTTAAAGAGCAAGCAATAAAATGGAATGAAGCTTATATATATTTTCAAACTATATATGCCTAAAATCAATTTCTACAATCTAATAATTGTATTCTTCTGAGTTTTTGGTTATGGAAAGATAATGTAATTAGAACCAAAAAAAGGCCAGGGAACAATTGAAGGAATTGTGTCCTTTAATAAAAGTTGCAATTACCGTACATGGAATAGGACGATTGATAGAGAGATTCAATCCGTTTATTTTAGGAGTCGTAGTGTTTTGCTAGAAACCAACTACGATTAATGGGTTAAATAGTTTAATCCATAGCTATTATAAACGAGTCCTATGAGGTCACACACATTGAGTTGACGGGCTGGATCAACATGTTGAAATTCTTTGTCAGACATAAGGTTTTAGTCCAATAAGAAAAGAGTTAATTATCAATAAATATATTAGATATTATTGAGAATTAAAAGGATATATTTATTTGGGGAAATAAATATATAAGGCCTTTAAAGGGAAGAAGAGATTTAGGGTTTCAGAAGTTTTTACGTAAGAAAAAGAGGGTCTCTTCTTCCAACTTTTTCTAGTCTTTGGCACTTCGATCTAGCAATCGGAAGCGAAGGAGATCCCGATCCCGTACTCGTGTGGACTGATTAGAGAAGTCACAATTGAGGCTTTTTCTCTCGAAAAAAGAACCCTAATCACGCATCAAGAGGTATTCTACTAACCCTAATTTTGTCTCTAATCAAGAATGCTTTAGATCCATGTTTAGATGCAAGAAATTGTTTCTGAAATTCCGCTTATACGCATCTAAAAACCCTTCAGTGGTATCAGAGCCTTAAGCATATCTTGATTGGATCAAAGATTTAGGTTTTTGTTCTTGATGCAAATTTTGATTCAAATCGATGAAACTGATATATAATTTTTTGTGCTTTTGAAATTCGATTTCACTTATTTGGACTAGATACAAGTTAGAGTATTTTATTTGTATGATCAAAATTGTTATTTGAACGATTTCGGGAATAATCCGTTTTTATTGGAACGTGATTTTGATTTGAATCATGATGACGAGTTTACACGGAATATTGAAATTAGATTTCAAGCTGTGTGATTTTTTAACCAACTAGAATTTTGTTTCCAATACGTACACTTAAATTTTCGTTCATATCCGAGCTCTTCAATTTTATTTTATTTTTCTATTAAACGCCGAATTGTGAATTGTTCCTAAGGAGTTATTGGAATTGGAGTTTTTGTGTACACGTACACTTGAGAGATCATACGTTGAATTGTTTTCAATCTCATGTGAGGCTGTATGCCTTGAAATTGGTTATTTTTAATATTAATTAGTTATGTCAATTTTAGATCATGATCAGATCATGATCCGACATAAAATTTCCTAAAGAGTTAGGAAACCCCACTAAAATAAGATAAAATATTTGATATTATATCTTGATCATACAATTTTGTCCAATTATATGCACATTGATGATTAATTTTGATTAATATTATATATTAATTTTTTTTGAATCAAGATTTTCATGTTAGTTTTCATGAGATGAATTTTCTAATAATTAAATGCTTGTTTTATATTATGATATTTTGATTGCATAAGGTGACTAGTATGGCCCATAAATACGATCTGTGCATCGTTATGTTTTCTTGTACACGATCTGCGCATCGTTTGTTTTGTTGTAATTTAATTTCTGCAATTAGAGTGATTCAAAATTAAAATACAAGAAGAAGTACAAGACATAAGTAAATCAAGGATGGAGATCCATGAAGGATACAAGATGAAGATATTATGAAGATTAGATCTTTATTTTTCGAATCGTAGGGGCCATACTAGGATCACAATTATTGCGTTTTGAATGCTTTATTTTAAGTTTTGCATAAGTTATTTATTATGTTTTTGTCACTAGTAATAAATAATCATTGCATGCTTAAGTTCCCAAATGAATATTGGGGCAATGTCTTTCCATATCATAACCCATGACGTTTTTTGTTTTTGTTTGGATGGGCTTCGCAAAAGCGAGGGTATCTTTCTTAAACATTAAACTAGTGAGGGTGGATCTATACGGGGGTCCATAAGCCTTGATATGGTTGTACCCAACAAGAGACCAAAAGGCAAAGTTTTGGATCTTGAGACATAGTAGTGGATCCTACATTGGATGTGGACCATTAACCAAGAATTATAAGGAGTTATAATTAGTAATTGTTACTTACCTTGAACACACAAGACTGAAGGCAGTGCAAAAGTACGTTGAGTCTTGTCTGGAATAGGATCTTGGAATCATTTTATTCACCGGGAACATAAATTGTTTATTTGAATGAAATGTGCATTTACTTGTTTTAAAGCTTGTTTAATATTAAGTATTTGCATGTCAAACATGAACTTTTGTTTGTTATTTCTTTTTTGTAGGAAGCATGTCTAGCGATAATTTGAAATTCACCCGGCGCTCAATTGTTGAGAAGAACAAGCTCAATGGAGCAAACTTTCTTGATTGGGAACGAAATCTGAGAATTGTTCTCAGGTCCGAAGGACGTGAGAACGTGCTAGCAACCCCGATTCCTGTTCTGACTGATACCTCATCTGATGAGGACAAAGCAGAAGAGAAGAAAATAAGAGATGCGTCTGTGCCTGTCACATGCCTTATGCTAGCTGCTATGGAACCTTCTCTTCAAAAGAGGTTTGAAAATCAGGATGCTCATTCCATTATAACCAACCTGAAAATGCTGTTTCAGGAACAGGAAAGGATTGAGAGATATGAAACTCACAAGGCTATACTGGATAGCAAACTTGTGAAGGGAAAACCAGTTGGCCCACATGTGTTTGACATGATCGGTCTGTTTGAACGTATGGAGTCATTGGGTGCTAAATAGGACCAAGAGTTGGCCACTGATATCGTCCTACACTCCTTACATGATGGTTTTGCTCAATTCAGGATGAACTACCATATGCATGGTATAAAGAAAACCCTGAATGAGCTCCATGGTATGCTTAAAGCAGCTGAACAAAACACTCCCGTTGACAACAAGAAAGATGTTCTTGTGGTCAACAATGTGCAAGGGTTCAAGAAGGCAGGCAAGAAGAAGAATCATATCCAAGGGAAATTCAAGCAAGTTGCTAAACCCAAGGGAGGTGAAAAGCCAAAGGTGGCTAGTGACCATGATTGCTTCTATTGCAAGGCCAAAGGACACTGGAAGAGGAATTGTCCCAAGTACTTGGAGGACAAGAAGAATGGAACTATGAGTTCAGGTATTAATGTTATTGAAATTTTAACAACCAATGCTACTACTTGGGTATTAGATACCGGATGTGGTTCTCACATTATTTCGAATGTGCAGGGACTAAGAAGTAGGAGGCAGTTGGAGAAAGGAGAAATAGACCTACGCGTTGGAAATGGAGCAAGGGTTGTTGCGCTTACCGTAGGAGATTTTAGTTTATTTTTACCTTCTGGTTTAGTTTTGGAACTAAATAATTGTTATTTTGTTCCTACTATTACTAAAAACCTTGTTTCAGTTTCAAGTTTACATTCTGAAGGATTTGAGTTTGATATTAAGAATGGAAGTATGTCTGTTTTTAAGAATGGAATCTTCTATGCTTGTGCTCCAATGGTTAATGGACTTTTTGTATTAGATCTCAAATTAGAATCGTATAATATTAATACTAAAAGGCAAAAATCAAATTATTTGAGTGAGTCCTATCTATGGCATTGTCGTTTAGGTCATATTAGCTTGAATCGCATGAAGAAGCTCCATAAAGATGGAATTCTAAAAGATATGGATTGTGAATCTATTGATTTATGTGAATCATGCTTAATGGGCAAGATGACAAGGTCACCTTTCAAAGGAACAAATGAAAGAGCTAATGAACTTTTGGCCATAATACATACTGATGTATGTGGGACAATGAGTACAGAAGCTAGAGGTGGCTATAGATATTTCATTACATTTATGACATGAGCAGATATGGGTATATTTATCTTATGTCACATAAATCTGAAGCCTTTGAAAAGTTCAAGGAATTCCAAAATGAAGTAGAGACTCAAATTGGCAAAAGGATAAAAGCACTTCGATCCGATCGTGGTGGTGAATACTTAAGCCATGAATTTGATCATCATTTGAAAAATTGTGGGATTGTAACACAATTGTCTACTCCAGGGACACCACAATTGAATGGTGTGTCTGAAAGAAGAAACAGGACCTTGTTGGACATGGTTCGATCTATGATGAGTTTTGCTGACCTTCTAGTATCCTTTTGGGGATATGCACTCACGACTGCTGTATTTACACTAAACAGGACACCGTCAAGGACTGTAGACAAGACCCCATATGAGATTTGGACTGGAAAAGTTCTAAAGTTGTCTTTTCTGAAAATATAGGGTGTGAAGCTTATGTAAAGCGTTTACAAACTGATAAGCTTGCACCTAAATCAGACAAATGCTATTTTATAGGATATCCTAAAGGTAGTTTTGGATATTATTTCTACAATCCCACTGCACAAAAGGTCTTTGTTGCAAGGGATAGTGTCTTTTTGGAAAGAGAGTTTATTTCCAAAAAGTCAAGTGGGAGAAATATTCATCTTGAACCGGTTCCTGATGAAAAGTAACAAATACAACAACAGGATGACATAGTTGATGTCGAGGATGAGATGGATTTGTTTGAAGGCCAAGGATCTGATGTTATCCAAGAACCTGAACAAATTTCATCTCGACCGAAAACCTTGATGTTCTAATGTTAGAACATGGTGAGCCTGCTACCTATAAACAAGTAACGACGGGTCCAGACTCCAAGAAATGGCTTCAGGCCATGAAGTCTAAAATGGATTCCATGTTTGAAAATCAAGTCTGGGCTTAAGCAAGCATCTAGGAGTTGGAATCTTCGTTTTGATGAAAAGATCAAAGAGTTTGATTTCATCAGGTGTGAAGAAGATCCTTGTGTATACAAGAAGTTTAGTGGGAGTAAGGTGGCTCTCTTAGTCTTGTATGTGGATGACATACTGCTTATTGGGAATGACATTCCGATGCTAGAGTCCGTTAAGGAATGGCTGAAGAAATGTTTCTCAATGAAAGACTTGGGAGAGGCAGAGTACATACTTGGAATAAAAATCTATAGGGATAGATCTAAGAGATTGCTTGGATTATGTCAATGAACTTATATAGATAAGGTTCTTGACAGATTCAATATGCAGAATTCTAAGAAGGGGTTTTTGCCCATACAACATGGCATAAATCTAAGCAAGAAGCAATGTCCTAGAACACCTGCTAAGCTTGATAAAATGAGTAAGATTCCTTATGCTTCTGCTATAGGATCTATCATGTATGCCATGGTATGTACACGTCCTGATGTTGCATTTGTTTTGAGCATGTGTAGTAGATATCAATCAAATCCAGGAGAGGCACATTGGTGTGCAGCTAAGAACATCCTAAAGTACTTGAGAAGAACCAAGGATGATTTCTTAGTATATGGGGTGATGACAATTTAGTCGTTAAAGGACATACATATGACAATATTGCAGATCCTTTGACTAAGCCTATGCCTAAGGCTAAGCATGATAGTCACACTAGGGCTAAGGGTTTCAAACACATTGGTGAATGGTTGTGAGATTGCTTTGTATTACATTATTTCTGCTTAGAGTGTTGGACTCTTGTTTATGTTTGACTTTATGATAATAAATATGGTATTTCATTCTTATTTATATATTATATTAATTAATATTGAATAATATGTTCGAATAATTCATAGTTCGTAAATGGGCTCACCTTAAGTGTTTTGGTGAATGAAACCCCATTAAGTGTACTACAGTTATGAATTATTGCACGTCCATAGTTTGAGTCATCAAAAAGGACATAGATGATTTCATTTATAGCTATATTGTACATTGACTGATAGCTCAAGGTTTCATGTGCTATAGGGACATAGAGATGTCCAGTCAATTACATAGATATGTATGGATGATTCATATCGGACAGACCAACCTTAAGACTCTCCAAAAGGGATTGTAGAGTTTTTAAGGTGAACCATGTTTGGTGGAATCCTTAAACATGAGTATGTTATGTTTTCTAGTTGATGATTGGTATGTCTTTGATATTGTTAAACGCTCTCCGTAAAAGGGGGTTATAAAAGCAATTATTGGGATTGGCAAAAGTTGAGTGGGAGCAATAGTCATACAAGATTGGAAAAGTCCTCCTTATTCATGTATACATTGATGCATGAAAAGGAATGGTGTCTAGGCCACTTGAAGAGCTAGAACTAGAAAATGCATTTATAGTTCGAACTCAAGTATTCAAGAAATATATTTGATGAGAGATATGAATGTCACCATATCATCAAGTAAGACATTAAGAGACAAAGGTATCTTAAAATTGCACACTTGTATTCAAGGACAAGTGGGAGATTGAAGGAATTGTGTCCTTTAATAAAAGTTGCAATTATCGTACATGGAATAGGACGATTGATAGAGAGATTCAATCCGTTTATTTTAGGAGTCGTAGTGTTTTGCTAGAAACCAACTACGATTAATGGGTTAAATAGTTTAATCCATAGCTATTATAAACGGGTCCTATGAGGTCACACACATTGAGTTGACGGGCTGGATCAACATGTTGAAATTCTTTGTCAGACATAAGGTTTTAGTCCAATAAGAAAAGAGTTAATTATCAATAAATATATTAGATATTATTGAGAATTAAAAGGATATATTTATTTGGGGAAATAAATATATAAGGCCTTTAAAGGGAAGAAGAGATTTAGGGTTTCAGAAGTTTTTACGTAAGAAAAAGAGGGTCTCTTCTTCCAACTTTTTCTAGTCTTTGGCTCTTCGATCTAGCAATCGGAAGCGAAGGAGATCCCGATCCCGTACTCGTGTGGACTGATTAGAGAAGTCACAATTGAGGCTTTTTCTCTCGAAAGAAGAACCCTAATCACGCATCAAGAGGTATTCTACTAACCCTAATTTTGTCTCTGATCAAGAATGCTTTAGATCCATGTTTAGATGCAAGAAATTGTTTCTGAAATTCCGCTTACACGCATCTAAAAACCCTTCAACAATATTATCCAAACACATATGATTGAAAAGTCGTTTTTTTTTCCATCTTAGAAAAAGGGAAAAAAAATGTCATTTTCATTACCAACCCATAAGTCACTCCACTAAACCACAAAATTATCAATTCCTAGCCATAAAAAATAGAGAAAAATAAATTAAAAATAGAGTCAATTATTTTTTCTTAGATATGAAAGTTCTCTTCAGTTTTCTTGTGGTTTTCATTATCTCTGTCAACTTGGATTTTCTTGTTGTATTTGATTTTTTGACTGGATTAATAAATTCCAACTTACAGATCACGTTAGTTTCTTCAATTTACACTCACTTTCTGGAGCTATTTAAACTCCAAGCCCGAGTGAGAAACTCAGAGAGATCAAATTAAGAGTACAGAAAATTAAGAAAGAAGATAGCTTGATCGAGTTGTGATTAAACTAATTAAGATCGAATTAATGGGTGGTTCAGATTCAGGTGAGAAGTATCCATGGAGATTGACTTTCTATGTTGTGATTTGCTGGCTTCTTGCTGCTTGTGGTGGTCTCATGTTTGGCTATGATATTGGTATCTCTGGTATGTGATTAATTAGTTAAATTATTGTGTGATTTAACTTAATTTGATGTTAATTTCTACTCTTTTGTACATATCTTTGCTTTCCCATCAAACGGATTTTTTTTTATAGTAATTAATTACTCAATTTATAATTCACGGTTAATTAATTTTGCATTAAAAATTAATCGATTTAGAGGATAATTAAAGAGAAAATTAAGCTTGATGTATAATTGTGAGAAAGAGAGAGGATTATTAGGTGAAAATCCCTCTTGTTTGATGAGGTGAAGATGGCTTAGGTACCGTTCGGCACTAGTTTCTTTGCTAGCGTTTTCCGCTAGATGAAGTGGAATATTGGGCGGATTGAAGAAGCTCCTCCTCACGAGCTTCTTCAATTTCCGCTAGATGAAGCGGAAAAAAAGCTCCCTCTACATCCAGCCGAACTATCAATTCAGATGCAATATATAGCTAATTAAATTATCCAGATGGATAATATAGCTATTAGCTAGCATATGAAAAGGGGAAATTAAAGTACTTTTTTTATATTTGGTGAGTGGCTAAATAAAGTGAGGAGTGGGAATCTCGTGATTAAATACATGCCATTACCCTCAGTTTTATTTTGGATATGGATAAGGATTAAGTTAAGATAGAAAAGTAGTTAGGTGTCCTTACACTTGACATTAAAATTCTGAAAATGGATATTGAAAATATGGGACTTTTTGTTAATAATAGTAGATATGTACTTGGTGAAGTCCGTGAGCCAAGTACAATCAATTTTCTACTTTATTCACATATCGATCGATGAATCAATCCACTTCACTATGACTTTTTCTAAGAGAGTAGTGTCATCTCTTCAAGGACCAAAGTGTTCTAAAAAAGTAAAAAAAGATAGGCAGACTCTAGCGAAGATGAACCACCTAGCGTTTAGGCAATGTAAACGGACGTCTAGACGGATTAGATGGCCGTTCTCTTAAACGGACTAAGCGGTCTCCTAAACGAGTTAGAAGATTAGGCGGAGTAGGACTTTCCAACGCCTAGGCGGGAATTTTTAGAACTATAACTAAACAATAGGACCAACTATGCATAATTTGTATTACGTAATGACAACTTTAATTAAGCTTACATATGGAATACTATAAATTTGATCAAAATATATGCTCGAGTCTCTTAAAATATAATGCTCACATTCAAAGTTAGCACTATCGCGTTTCGACCAAAAAAATAGTTAGCACTATCGCGTGTTGGGGTGTAATTGTAAATCCCACATCAAAAGTGGCGGAGAAAACGAACTAGTATATAAAGTTATGGATTATTCAACCTATTATCAATTTATTTTGAGATGAAATCCTATTCGACTTATACGTTGGACTTGACAGTTGGACCCGTCTTCCTCATAACATTACGTTAAATGGGTCACTCTTTTTCTAACACCTTTCTTTAGCCAATTTCGCCACAATTTCTTACTTGTTTCGGATGATAAATATTTCTCAAAAAATGTGGGATGTGAATCAAACTAACTAGCTAGTAAAGCATGTATAAGCTAGGTTGGTGTCTTGGTGAGAAACAGTATCAAAGCGAGACCAAGAAAGCACAATAGAGAATCGAGAAAATGGTTTACTTAGAGAACCATGTAATATTTAGTTACGCTAGACTTTTTTACAATCAAGTAATTTCTTTCTATGAATGAATCACATCTCTAACTTTCATTGAAAAACAGGGGGAGTGACCGGAATGGATGACTTTCTAAAAAAGTTCTTCCCAAGTGTATACAAGAAGAAGTTGGCAACACACGAGGACAACTATTGCAAATTCGACAACCAATACCTACAACTGTTCACCTCGTCCTTGTACTTGTCGGCGCTCTTCTCGAGCTTCGTGGCGTCCAAGTACTGCTCCACCTTCGGCCGCAAATCCACCATCATCGCCGCCTCCCTCTTCTTCCTCTCCGGCACCCTCATCAGCGCCCTCTCTGCCCATCTATGGATGGTCATTGTCGGTCGTGTTGTCATGGGCGTCGGCGTCGGTTTTGGCAATGAGGTAATATTAATTGCATATATTATGTAACACACGTGTCCCCGACCATTATAATATTCATAAAAATGAGTAACTCAATACAATAAATATTGAATATGCAAATAAAAAACATGAATACAGTCATACAAAATCATACATATGCAATTTAAAATCATGAATATAAATTGAGTCTCACAATAAAAGTAACATATATATGTTATGTCTAGATTCACTTATATGTGAACCTAGATATAAAACATTGTTAACGAACCACGTTTGCGTTTTTCTACTTCTTTCTCACATTCGTTTTAACAACATGTGCAGTCGGTGCCGCTGTTCTTGTCGGAGATAGCACCGGTGGAGTACCGAGGAGCGATCAACATCCTCTTCCAACTCCTCGTCACCATCGGAATCCTCATCGCCAACGCCGTCAACTACTTCACCACCTCCCTCCACCCCAACGGGTGGAGGTGGTCCCTGGGCGGGGGCGCCATCCCCTCTCTCCTCCTCCTCCTCGGCGGCCTGGTCATCACCGACTCCCCCGCTAGCCTCATGGAGCGGGGCCGGGCCGCCGACGCCCGCGCCGCCCTGCAGCTCATCCGCGGCCTCGACGACGTGGACGCCGAGCTGGCGCAGATCCAGCTCGGGTGCAGCGGCGGCGCGGGCCTGGAGCCGAACAGGCCGTTCCGGGAGCTGGTTGCGACGAAGCAGAGCGTGCCGCCGCTGGTGATCGGCGTGATGATACAGGTGTTTCAGCAGATGACGGGGATTAACGCCATCATGTTTTACGCGCCGATTCTGTTCCAGACGGTTGGGTTTAAGAGCCATGGGTCGTTGATGTCGACGGTCGTCATTGATTTGGTGAATGTGGTTAGTACGTTGGTGTCGGTGTTATGTGTGGATAGGGTTGGGAGGAGGGCGTTGCTTCTTCAAGCCTGCGTTCAAATGTTCATCAGCCAGGTAATTAATGAACATACATTTGCTTGTTCATTTTTAATTTTCTCTAATTAGAGATTTCAATTAATTGTCTATAATATATAATATTGATCATTTTTTTGTCATTCTCGTAAAAACTCTTATTCTAAAATAAAGTGAATGCACTTTTCTAGTTTGTAATACATTTTTTTCTATTTTTGATTGCACTTTGTGTATTTTTTTATAGTGCACTCTTTCGGATTACAGTTTTCGTATTTTACAAATTACTTTCGTATAAAAATTAAACTAGTTATAAATTAGAAAAAATGCATTTATTTCATATTTCAAGATAAGATTTTATTTTATTTAAATCAAACTCATTTAATTAGAGGCGGCTAATGTAGTAATGTGTGAAAATTGCCTAAATTTTGATCACACGCGTACGATTTACCTAAAATATGAATGTGAAGCCACTTTCATATTGTTTTTTTTATCTATAAATCATATGTTTTTAATATGAGTTTATAAGAGATAATTAAGGGCATGTGTAGATGTAAGATGAAGAAATCAATTTTCGGCTAGCTAGCTTGTTCTTGAATACAATTTTTGATATGCTATTGACCGAATAACCCATCATTGTTTAATTTGGATCACCTAACATATATACGTTCGTGCACGTAACGTTACAGATGATAATAGGAATCCTTCTAATCCTCCAACTACACGACTCAAACACCCTCGAAAAAGGCCCCGCCGTGATCGTGGTGATCCTCACGTGCACGTTCGTGATGTCGTTCGCGTGGTCGTGGGGCCCGCTCGGGTGGCTGATCCCGAGCGAGACGTTCCCCGTGGAGACAAGGACGGCAGGCTACGCGTTTGCCGTGAGCTCCAACATGCTCTTCACCTTCCTCCTCGCGCAGACGTTCCTGTCGATGTTGTGCCATATGAGGGCTTACGTCTTCGTCTTCTTCTCGGGTTGGATCGTCGTCATGGGAGCCTTTGTCGTCTACCTCTTGCCCGAGACGAAAGGAGTCCCCATTGATTTGGTTGTTGAACGTGTTTGGAAGCCTCATCCGGTTTGGAGGAAGTTTGTTGATGATCGTGGGAATTCGAACTCCAATGCCAAGGCTTAGTTGTTAGTTAAGAACGTACTCTAGATGGCTACATTGTGCTTGATATATGTATTGTTAATTGGGATTTGGTTAGCTAAATTATCAAACTTCTTTACTCATATGTTGAATTGGTATATATGTAATGAACTTGCATTAATGTATGTTTAATTTTTAGTGTATCATATTGGAAAATAATGAGTATTGTAATAGTTTTAGATACAAGTTTGTTGTGTATTAGATTGAAAAATGACACTTACACCCTCTCTCGAGGTTGAGTACTAATACAAATCACTAGTTGGTCTAGCGGAATGATGCGCGAGATTTCCTTAAGACGTTTGTCCAAAAATCACTATAATAATGAATTGGAAGGGTTCCTCCCATCAAGAGTCTTTGCGATACGTTCCCAGTCCAGATGTAGAGTAGTTCTGACCGATTGAATCGGGCAAAAGATCAAAAGCAGAAAATACTAATAATGGAGCGGATTTAAATCATGATTACTGTTAAATTCCGACGGACCATAATCAAACAAGTAACGTGTAGAGATTTAATCATTTAGAATTTAGATATATAAAGTTGGGATCTACCTTGAACAAAAAACTTAAGTCTACGTAGAGCTTTCCCTTTTTTATATACCCATATGATATACTTCCAACAGTTACAATGGGCGATGTTTTAAAAAGACGTTATTATGGTACATAAAAATCTTGAAATGTGAGAAATAAAAGTAGTACAAAATGATCAAAAATAGAGTTCAATTCACGAAGAGCATGCATACATAAAAACAAATCTAGGAAGCCAAAAAGGCATATTATATATGCAAAATAGTGGCATGGGTTCAACATAGACACACCCAAATCACCATTATACATACGTTATAGCTTGGCAACAACAAAAGTCGATCAAAACAACAACAAAATGACCAATTCATTTCATTTTTTCAATCAAAAAAGAAACAAAAGCACGGCAATTATTGATAACACAAATTTTGTTGAGGCCACGGACTCATGAGCTTGGCTGACCGGAGAAGGAGCCGGGGAGGCATTGCCGTTGGCGGTGGTGTTGGCGGCGGAAGCGGCGGTGGCAGGAGTAGAGGAGGGAGAGGCCACCGGAGCGGCCTCGGGGGCGAGCAATCGATCATTGGAGGAGGAGGAAACTGATCGGCGGAGGACGTTGATGTCGACTTTCTGGCCGGATTGGCAGTGGCCGGGGACGCCGCAGATGAAGAGGTGGTGGCCGTGGGTGGTGATCTTGACGGTGTCGTTGCCGGTGGCGTGGACGGCGAGTGGGGCGGTGGCGTTGCACGCCTTGTAGTCGGCGTGGGTGACTTGCATCACGTTGTGGAACTTTGGGTTGTAATTGAAAACTGAGATTATTATGACTAATGATGAACGATTTGCATGAGAATGAAAAAGGCAATGCATGTTTTTTTGGTTCAATGATGTAAGATGCACTAGAGTTAACAATAATTAGCTATGATTTTGTACTTTATTTGTTGTTCCATCTATCTTTTTAGTATCACGTTTCATGATTTTGAATAGTAACTTGAAACAAAGAGAGAGATTTAGAGAAAGCATAAAGACAAAAGAGAGAATGTGGAACAATTAATTATATTGTACATTTGTTATGTTTTACTTATTGTGTAAAAATCACAAAACTACCCTTCAAATCTACTCACTTGCACAAAACTACTCCTAAAAATTGATATTTGCAGAATCCACTCGTTAAAGATTTAAATATGTACAAAACTGGCAATTATAAATTAAGAATTTGGTTCAAATAAAGTAAATTTTTATCCTGAAACGTGAAACGAATACACTTTTTCTAGTTCTTAGTACAAGTACTTTTCATACAAAAGTGCACTACAAAAATAACGAAAAGTGCACTACAAAGTACGAAAAGTGTAAATCCTAAAAAGTGCACTCCAAAATGGAAAAAATGTACTACGAACTAGGAAAAGTCCATTTATTTCAAGATAAGAGTTCATTTTATTTGAATCAAACTCTATAAATTAAAGCTTTCAAAACAAATCCATTACAAAAACCACCTTTTAATATCTAAACAAATCCATCACAAAATTTATGATTTATTTGTAGCTAAGACTTAAGATTTCAATTCGTATGTTGCGACTAATAAGCTTGGTAATAATAATTCTATAGTATTATAAAATCAAGCTAAATATGCTTAATGATATATGTTTTGTTTAAGAATTAAGATTTTATTTCTAGCTAAAAATTTAGCTAATATATATGTTTGGTGATAATAATTCTATAGTATTATAAAAAAAACTTTACAAAATCAAGCTAACACTAGCTCAAGTATGCTTGCTTGGTGATAATATGTTTAATTTAAGATTTGTCTCTAGCTTTGCTTCTTTCAACTAATATGGTTGGTGATAATAATTCTATAATATTATAAAAATAAATCTTACAAAATCAAGCTATAACTACTGATTTTAACCGGTGGTTTTGTGCACACTTACATATTTAATGGGTAGTTTAATGCAATTTTCTATTTAAAAGGTGGATTTGTGCAAATGAGTATATTTAAAGGGTAGTTTTCAGCTTTTTGCCCTTAATTTATTGAGTAAAATGACACTAATTTGGAAGACATGAGCTTTGATTTAAGATAAAGAGTAGATATGCACTAAAGAACGGACCCAGGATTTTAAATTAGGGTGGACTAATTATCATTAAAATTTTCTAGGTAGGCTAAATTACATTAACTTAACTAATTTACTAATAAATTTACCTTATTTTTTATTATTTAATTTACCCATTTTTATTTTTTTTCTAATTTTTTAAGGTGGACCGTGGTCCGTGCCTGATGCACTAGCTATAGTCATATAATAGACCAATTGAGATATAATCTTCCAAATTGAAGGCATGATATATATGATCTTCAAAGTTCAAACATTATAAGATACAGATTCACAACATCTCCAAGAAAACATGATTTGAAAAATTGCAAAACAACAGAATATTAACAAAGAACACCATACCAATAACATCTCCAACTCGAAAGGTCTTGTTCATAGCCCATTGCTTGTAATCGACATTGCCAATTATAGTCCATCCAGCCGTCTCTCCAACCTTGTACACTTTCCCATTGCAGGTTCCTGCAAGTAAAATGCACCCCAAAACCATCAACAAAGTTGTACACATTGCAGAGCTTGAACCCACAAAAGCCATGGCCTGTGTTTTGTTTGTTTGTTGATATGTTGTATGTGTTATGTTATGTATTTATAATGAAATGATGTTGAGTACTGTTGGGTTCTTTTTGAAAGGACTAGCAGAGCAAGTGATAATGATATGATATGATATGATTGCTCTCCTGCTGAGTTTATACTGTCTATTGTTATAATTTAATCTAAGTTATCTTTATTTCAAGATATGGTATATAATTCAGCTAAATTGAATCATTATGTTAGATCTCTCATTAGTCATTAGGAACTTATCTAATATGTCAAAATTCAACTTCCCGCGGAAGTGCCTTTCTCCTATCTCTTCAACTTCTCGGTTCGGTTTTCTTTTCATGTCGGTTTGTCCGGCTACTGAGTTTTGTCTTGATCTCTCGATTTACCGGACTTTTCTGGTATTTCGAATTATTTCCCATCAAAAAAAAATGTCAAAATTCACTTGATCTGAAAATAATTTTATTTTATTGATCCAAATTCATATATTCAATGAGAAAAATATGTTTTATTTTAAGCTACAAGCAATCAATCAATAGAGATAGTGCAGTTAGCTAAGATATACTTGTAAGTTCTATCTGCATATATTTTTGGTACAAAGACACCCTTGTAAGGAAAGCATGTTTCACTCCACCATGGTTTCCTTTATAGCTTATTGTTATACATCTAGGCTCTAGCTATACTATGATTTTATTTTATGTTCTTGCTTGTGGAGTTTGTCATGATGACATTTGGCTGATCTACTCCTAAATTTTTTTAAAATTATTTTTCTTTTCTTGTTTGTAATTTTACTGTACATCGCATAAAGCTCAAGAATGTGGAAGTGGTATACTATGTCATGAGGCAAATATGTTTCTTTATATGGCTCATGAACTAAGCTCAATGAGCATAAACTAAACATAGCTTAGAGCATCTCATTGGACATTAACCAAATTTTTCGAAGGTACTTGGAGGTGAATAGTATTAACCAAATTAATAAATCAATGTTAAACTTGAACATGGACATAATGACATAATTGGTTGCTTGGCAAAATCCCCAGAAGTAGAAAAATATATGTATTTACTATTGAAACTAAATTGATATAGGGGGTCATATCAATATACAACACGCCTTTGAGATGGATATAACACCTATATCAATTTTGGTGTCTTTTAACTAAATTAAGTTATTATTGTCACATTGTTGGATTTCAGTTTTCTTTGGCTCTTTCGGATGCATCCTCTTGACATGTTCAGGCTATGGGTGCCCCCCTCTTGACCTCCCAAATCCTGCTAGAGCGGGACTTTACTGGGCGATGATTTTGATGTTGACTATTGAAACCGGTGAAGTTAAATTCACACGAATTACACTTTCCTGAGAATTGCAATTACTATGGGGCGAGTAAGATTCAATTCCATCTTGTTTATTGCAATGCAGTAGTTTACCTGAAATGAATCTTGTTTATTGCAAGCAATGCGGTAATTGTTTACCTGAACTAAATGTAATGCAGACCTGTTAATCGAGTTGGTTCAGTCGAGGTTGACTGTTTGATTTCTGACGGCTCTATAATGGGGTCTATCTAAACAATGGTGGGTCGAGAAACAAAGTTATTGGTATGCAGGAGGTGGTTCAATGGCAAGTTGAGTGTAGAAGAACATGACAGTGTACAAAATGAGTTGAAAGTATAGTGCAAAAGGACAATTCTCAAGCTAGACCAAAACAAGGACACAAAGCACAAGCAAAACAATGGTCTTTTTGCATTGCCAAAAGAAACAATAGAGAAGTTTCACCAATTTCACAGTTTCAATGCAATACTAGCCCTTCTAAGAATTGCTTTAGTTTTTTTTATCAGTCCAATCTGTCATGGTTAAAATTAATTCATCATAATTGTCATCGCCCTCATTCTATTTCTGTACAAGATAATAAGGAACGCGTAGGAGGAGGATCAGGCCAAGCTTTTTCAAGCGCCTGTGAGCTTTTGATGATGGGAAGCATAAGGTTTTCTGAGATCACCTAATGGATGTAGATCAATGAGTGAATCTGTCGACCCGAACAAATTGTGCTAATTGAGCAATATTCAGTGTGTGGATTTTGATTTCTTCTTCTTCTTTGATAAGGCAACTAGATCTTCCTCTTGCTGCTTCTTCAGGAAACCTTGAGCGGTTGAATTGATGATCTTGAAGAAGAAATTCACTAGCACAAGCCACACAATTGTGTTCCATATTGTAGAAAAAGAAAGACCCCACTTCTTTACCTGGGAACAGAAAAGCAAAATTCTAAATCCAATGCTCTACTAAGACTACTATAGACTGTACTGTATACAACAACATCAACCCAGTGTTAACCCGCCTCAGGCGGGATCTGGGGGGCCATGATGTACACACCCTTACCCCAATATAAAATCGAGAGGGTGTATGAAGAAGACCCAAGTATTATCATTGCCCGGAAGACCCAAAACTAAAATTCAGCTATGTGACAATGATAACTGAATCTAGTTAGAATGCACCAAAATTGATATAGGGGTTATATCCGTCTCAAAGGCATTGTATAAAATTCAGCTATAGACTGTACTGTATGTAAACCGAAAAGTAAAAGCTAGAATCTTAGAAAGGCAAATTACCTTGGTTTCAGGAGTTTCTGGAGGAGTGGCTATCAGATACTTATCCTTGACAGAGTGCAGTTTAGCGATCATTTGGGGCAGAGCTGAGGAAAGTCCGGGAATAAAACTTAGCGCCCAAATCAACTCATTCTCGACCCAATTCAGAAGCTGATTGTTGCAAATTGAGATGATAAAAACCGTCTGTGGGAACAGTCATCATGATGGTCCAAAAGAGAAGGCTCATCAGTATGAAATTTGGACTAGTGTTACCAGGAATATGCTAGTAAATGCAATATGGTGTAAGGTATCACAAAGCCATATTTTGAATGCAAGGTTAAAGATGATTAAATTTCAAAGTGTCAACAGAAGTATAATTTCATACTGAAAACTGCAGAGCAACGTGGACCAGAGACATTATACTAACCTGAATGTGGGTCTTTACAAGTGCCTTCCCGATCAAGGTTGCAAAGAAGAATTCCCAAAAGGGAACCCCAAATTGCCCACACAAAATGCCAGCAAGATCAAATAGCGGGTTCGGCACCTGTTGAGAATGACAGCTAAAGAATTAATACCAAAAAGTTTAATGCATTTAACATATACCCTGTGGTGGAGAAAAGGGAGAAAAGGAAACAGTATGCGACTATGCGTCCCATTTTGATCCAAATATATCACAAACTAGGACTATTGCATATACCTATGGCAAGAAAAAGTAAGCCAGGAGTATATTCAAGATTCCTTTTTATGTGCATAAAGGAAGAAAGAAGGAAGAGAGAAACAGAAACAAAGGAATGGAGATGTACTATAAGAGAATAATCTTGTCTTTTTCTCTGCACACTTCTCATTTGGCATTGGGAATTTGTAATTAACATTCAGTTTTCACCACAAAAACAAAATAACATCTAAGCTAACATATATATCTAAACAGGAAAAGATTCTCCAAATAATGCAATTTTCAAACATCAACATGCTAGGAAATCCTATTCTCAATATCACTGAATTAAGTATTAGAAACCAAACATGAGTATGAAAAGTATAAAGGAACTATAGCTTATTAGCACAAATGAGGGCAGCAATATATAACTGAAATACATAGTGTAAATAACAATGGAGTATATTTCTAAGAAAAAAATGCATAAATTCAACATACATAGCAGAGAAAGCATCTTTAACTAACCGATGCAAGAAGCAAAATGGTGAAAAAGTTCAAATATTGTGTGTGTGATATGAACCAGCGCTTGATTCTATTGAAGCGGGCATCCATACTCCCACTATTCTCAGCCAAGGAAGCATCCAATTCTTCTATGGGATTCACTTCACTACCAGCCAGGCTTGCTGCAATAGAAACTTCCTATAAGTATAATGCGCAATTAACAACATACTTCTTCCAATTAATACACAAACGCAAATAGCAAAAAAGGTAATAGCAGCAATTTACATGTGCACTAACTAATATGATTTACACACAACCAATCATCGGGCTTTCGGTATGCCTATGGTAGTATAATTAAGTAACGAGTTGCATGAATCACTGCACTTTTCTAAGCATGTCTATGCCTTTACTAGAATCCCAATACACAGAATTGGAAGGCAGAAATTGAAACAAACTACACTTTTGTAATCGTGTTTTTTCCTATATTAGAATAATCGAATCCCAATGCACAGGATTAAAAGGCTAAAACGAAGACTGAAAAAGGGGGAGGAGTCTATGAGCTATATGAAACATCAAGAACATAAAAGCCTATGGAAACACTTAAATATAAGAATAACCAGCAGTCACCATAAAAATGAAAGTAGCCCAAAAAGAAACCTAAGAAGATTCAAGTACTAACACAAATTCTTATATAAGACATAATTCAATGATGCAAGTACACCCAGTGAAGAATATGAAGTCACAAGAACGTGATTGATTGAAACCTGCTCTTGAGATAAAATAAGGTGGGAGTTCTCCCAGTGCGGTTCCAAGACCCCACAACATTGCCTCCAACTGGACTTGTGGCAAGATGCTGGTTAGAGGGACACGTAAACCTTGAACTACTTCAAACAATGGAGGCCCAAACTCAGAGCAATCTTTATCAAGCCATGAAGGGCCATGGTTCAACTGTATTGTATCATAGGAAGCACTTTTTAGATCAACTCGGCCACATTGCATTGCCTTTATGGTGAAGAGAGCAATGTGAGGACCAAGATATAGAACAAATGTATGCAAACCAGAGCCTGTCATAAGAAGATGAAGGAATAAGATACATAACAGCAATAGGGAAAGTTTAAACTCAAATTTATTTATATCAGAATCTTATAAAGGGAAGGGTCGCTTCAAGAAAATTCCTTTCTTCCCATTCTTAGTGCAGTACCCAACAAATACAAAGTTCTTATAAATTCTGTGAAAATTCCCCAGGACTTAAGCAACACTAAGACAAATTTAAGAAGAGCATAATATGTTTATAATAGACTGACAGAATCTAACTGCCAATATTTGCTATAGTACTATATTCTATATACATGATAAGAGAAGCCTTGATGATATCATATTCACAGAATAAATATACATACCAAGGCCGATGGAAGATGCTACACCAAGTGCAGTCCACCACAGCACAAATTGGACATAATGAAAGAGCTCCTGCATATGCTGTAAGACAAAGGAAGAGCGGGAATCATTGATAAGAAACCCTCAACTCAATTCTATATAATGCAAGTCTATCTAGGCAATTAATTTCCTTGTCATATCAATTACAACAGCAGATACATGGGAGTAAACATCATCAGTCCATAAATGCTTAATGTACAACTAGAAGAAAGCAAATAAAAGTACCTTCTCATGAGCACCTTTGGTAGTTGCAAAAAGAGCTCCTGAACCCACAACAAAAATGACCAATACCAAAAGCCAACCACCTCTCGACAGCAGATAAAGAACTAAGTGCTTGCAATATTGAATGATTGACAAACTAAAATACTTTAATGTCCTAATAGGTTGTGTCGCTAAACTCAAACTTTCCAACTCCAGTTGATGCTTCTCACGAACTCCTGGAAGAGGTATAGTGTTGTCAAAAAAGGAATTTAGCGCACATTTTGGCATTTTGCAGCATACACTATGTCAATAGCTTCCATTGAAAAAGAGAAAAAAAATTGTCTACACTTAATGAAAAGTTGGAAAAGATTCTATACGAGTACATGTTAAGTTACTTTACTATATATATGCAAATCATAAAAGGAAACCCCAGCTTTTCAACTCACTCATTCTAGCTGAAGAAAGATAACCACAAGAGAATTTGCTCCTTATTCAAATATGCTAATCATAGGCAGCAGCATGTAGAATCATTTTTCCCCAATTTAGTCCAGCAAATTTATCCAGGCTTACCAAAGTAAAGCCTTAAAAGACTAAAAGTGTACTCATATAAGCAGTCTGTTATCAACCTCTTCCTTAAATAATAGCCCTAAGACTTATGTCAGGAGATTGGTAATTTTGATGCTGAGCCATACAGAGGAAAGGAAGGCACGACAAACAAATGATGTGTGCAAAGTTGCCATTGTATAATAAGAAAGCGTTAAGAGTTCTGTTCTGCCCCCACCCTTTTACCCTGATGATCTAGATCATGACTCCTGGGCCATCTTTTGCACTTGCAAAACATAGATGAAACTATACCAAGGCTGACTTGAAATCAATGTCGAGACTAACATTGTTAACTCACATGAATAATAGCAGATTGAACCATTCCACTCAAACTTGAACAGAGAAGTGATCATAAACTAACTAAATCTAAGTTCTTCCCTCCACAAGCCTAGTAATTTCACTACTTATCTGGGTACTACCAATGGGAAAGTGCACAGGTGAATCTCATCCCCAATGCTCCGTTCCAAAAAACTGGGAAACGAAACAAAGGAAGCTAATTTCATAAGCTTCTAATGTTAAATGCCCCCTCAATCGAATCACGATTTAAATCCCTAATATTCCCTCAGAACAATCTTCAACCAGAATCCAAATTCACCCAAACAACACAACAACAACTAATACAACTAAAACAAATCAAAATCAGGTGAGAAACGAAGAACCCTAATCCGAGTTATTGAAACTGGAAACAACACCACTACACCAAACCAGGAAAAAATGCAATGAATCAATCAGCGCATATTAGGACTAACAAACGGAAATAAACAAAAAATAAAAACAACAACTAACCAACCAACCTGAGATCCAGGAACGTTCATCTGTGGACTGATTAGAACCAGAAGAATTCGACGACTTACTTGACTTCTTCCTTGACCCCATTTGTGAAGCGGAGCAAAAACAAACCCTTCACAATCTTGTCAAGCTCTTTCCTTTACAGGCTCCAGATCATATCGTGGAGTAAATCGTGGAAGAAGAATTCAATCTCTCTCGATTTGAATCGAAAAAGCGAAGGAAAGAAAGAAGAAATCCCAGCGGCTAAAATTTCAAAAAGAATCTGTTGAGGGGCAGATCCATAAACATAATAATAATACTCTTTAACGATATAAATTATTTTCTCTGTATTGATAGAATTAAAATTTGAAGCTCATTAAACGGGACAAACATTTGAATTAAAAACTCGTATCTCCGAAACAAACGTATAGTTTGCGTGAGGATCTCTGTTTTTTTATTTTTATTTTTATTTTTGGGTAGCGTTGGCTTTTTTATTTTATTTAATTTTCTTTTTCTCCCAACAATAATTTCTAAACTTTCTTCCACGATTTAATGTAAACATTCGAAAAAATAATTCGATACGTGTTTTTCTAATGCATATGTGAATAATTGATGAGAGACAAAAATCCCTAAACATTAAGTTTCATAGTGCAAATAATTGATGTAAAGTTTTAAATATGTGGTCTCCATCATAAGATAAGATGATAATAAATTCTATTTCAACCTAAATAAAAACTAGATAATATGAAAAAAGTAAGTAAAATCTAAGAAATTCTATTCCCGGAAAAAGGAGAGAAAATGATATTAATCATCAATAAAGAACTTTTGTACTATCGACACAATAATTTTTTTACTTTTATTTGCTTTTTAAAATGTATATAAATTTTAATCATGAATAACAAAATATGTCAAAATTAAATATTGCTTACTTTTAAATTTTAATAAAAAAATTAATTGGTGTAATAAAAAAAAATTTATATAATTCTTAGCTAACTCATCATTGGAACCCAAAAAAAAATTAAAAAATTGAAGGGAGAATTGGGAGCATATTCTATGTGAAAGGAATATTGGCCAATTTGGCAAAACTAGGTTAGGATTGCTTACAAGAAAGACAAGGGAAAAACCCACGCATGAGTTTACAAGATTGGCCAATTTGGCACGCTGTTGTTGTTTCTTGCAATGACATTATCATCAGTTTATCATCTTTCTTTTTGAATGTCAATTGCCACAAATGATGAAGCAATTGCTTGCCAAAATGGAAGGAAAAAGAAATCAATTCTTCAAATTTACACCTGGGTTTGCATCAGATTCATCAAATTGATACTTAAAAGACTTCTCAAAAAGAAAAGGATGATACTTGAAGTTAACTCTTGAATCATTTCAAAATATCTATATAATTTGAACTACAAAATTGCTATGGAACATTGACTAGAATATGAACTTCATTAATCTGGTATAGCACTAGGAAAACAACCATTTGTTAACAGCACTAAACAGGAGGTGTTCTCAATCTCAACTGATCTGGACAATTACTCTTCATCTTCAACTCCTTCCTGTTGGCTATCATCATCTTCTTGCATGTCTTCGTCGTCTTCATCAACGAATTCCTCTTCTCCATCACTGTCCTTGTTCTCCTCCTCTTTATTGTTGTTGCCAGAATCTGTCGAGGATAAAAAGGAAGATGCAATATAGACATTAATGTTTACAACAAGATTGAGGGTTTTAACTTGGAGGAGTGAGTGGGTGAAAGGATACATACCATAACTGGAAAAGATGACTACACCAGCACACAAGCCTTCTTCAATTTTGATGAGATCAAGCGTCATCCTAGGACCAATTTCTTGAAGCTTGACAGCGCTTTTTGTAGATGCCCTATTAACCCTACCAAGATCACTTGGTAGGCTAACAGTTGCAGCTTCATCATCTGCTTCACTTTCAGATCCATACCCAGCCCTTCAAAATGGACATGAGTTAGTAATTTTGGTATCATCTCATTGTTTTAAAATCCCCGTCTTTTCTATCTTCTGATTATGAAAAGAAAAGCAATTCAAGTGCTTTGAAGATTAATTATGTCAATTTGATCAATGTAATGATGAATGCCAGGTATGCACTCATCTTGAGCTTCTCAAATTCATGAAGTTCCGTGCTGACAAACTAGAAGTTTCAAGAAACAGTGTTGAATAAGAGCAAGGCTGATGCAATACATACCTTGTAATGAAATCACTGACATCTTGGAGGTTTCTCAGATCAGGGACTTGGTGATTTTGCACAAATTTTCTAATTCTTTTTGAAACACCAACAGGCTGTAATCTAATGGAATAATGCCGGAAATCCACAAGTTTTGTCTCTTTGTTATAGTTCAGCAAAACTATTCTCTGACAGGTAGAAAGTTTGACCTGAAAATAATAAGAAAAAGGTTAGTCAAAAGATTATCAATAAACAAGCAACTAAACATGAGCATCATTAGTCCAGTACTTACAGTGTTGACATCAATAGATGGAAACATGTTCTGAAACATTATAGTAGTTAGCTTCAAATGCTGATCACCAGTCCCGAACCCAGAAAGAACCACCTGTGAGTCACCACAAATAGGATTGAAAACGCATTACATTCTCATTCATCTGTAGACATTGTATATCATATGATGGGGGTAATCATCAAAAGTCAAAAACTAATGGAGTGTCAAACACAAACATGCACATATTATATTATTAAACATCCTTTTGTGTGAATGCTTGGATTTGAGCACTATCAATCTATGGACACACAGAATCTTCCTTCTAACCTTTGTTTGTTCAACGAACATGTAAAGGCCCTTAGTCATAGAAAGGAAATTTTACAGTCTTGAAGGATCAATGATGCAAGCACCAGAATGGATGCATGCTTTTATGCTTAGAGCCTTCGTAGCACACTGGTGCATATGGTTCAACAGTGCAAATTAATTGCCATTTCCTCCACTTGATCACTTACAAGCCATATTTTCTAAGAATATGAAAAGGCAAGTTCAATAGCTTCAGAATGAAAACCACATTATTCAAGCAGGCCAAGCATAACAGTTAAGCTAAATTAGTTCATTATGATTAGGGAGAAAAAAGACTGATGTACTTTGCCTCATGCCAACAAGCCTGTTTTCATGATTTTCAGTTTTTCACCCACATATAGCAAAATAAAATATTTGCTTCCAATAACAGAAGTGAGCAAACCTATAAGTAGAATTCAGTAACCTAAATTTGTTCGTCTTTTAAGACGAAAGGAGTAAAGTTCAATTTTGTAGAGCTGGCATTTGAACCTTACCCCCATATCTCCAATTCATTATTCATTTTTAATCATTTCTGTATATGCAAATTCAGAACAAATACATCCCGCAACCACTCCATAAATATACAATTAAACAATACACCATCAAAAGAAAAGATATTGATCAATGAAAACATGCCAAGAGTACATCCTGTGGAATGACTATTAGTCACTGCTTACCAAAGGGGGGTTCTTGAAAAGGTCTGGAGGACATCTAGGACGCAACTGGGATTGTGTAATGTCGGAAACCAGAGAGTATTCATTGATTTTAAATGTAAGAGTTGGACCTTGAGGCGTCCTTGCAACTCTTAAATATGGAGCAGAATGGGTTTTGGACAACATAAGAAAATGTGTCACGCCCATAGGTCCTGCAACATTCAAGAAGTCTCTAAGACTGTTCCTTTTCTTCTCCTGCAGTTTCAAAACGACCATTAATTGTTAGTCTACGGCGACATAATGGAAAAGAAAGGATGATGGCTCCATCTCACATAAATTTGGTGAAACTAAGAGAACAAATATACATGCAAAGGGATAATAAAACTATCTAGAATTTATTTTCGGTAATAATTCATTGATCAACCATAAAGTTTCATGCATAGATTTGTTGGGTGGACATATAACTCAATTGCCTCAAAATCATGTGAACTTTACCTAGCGAAAACTTCAGCATCTTTATTTAGCTCTAGAAGATAAAAAGAGGTTAATAAAGATCAAAAATCAAGTTTGAACCAATTAAAAAAAAGCTTTAAATAAGGATACACATACTCTTTTCTATCGGTTTGAGGGAAGGGGTATTTAGTGGGTATACCTTAAGTTTTAGAGCAGTATAGGGAAGCATCAGTTTCCTCAAGTCCATCTCCAAGTTCCTAAGAGAAGCGGGCAACTTTGTCCTGGAGAACACGAAACTCTTGGGGATCTTCTCACCAGTAACATGATCTACAGTCGGTTGCTTGTTCTTTGCAACTGGATTAACGACAAACTTCTTCTTCCTCTGATTCAGTTATTACATCATTAATTTCCCCTCAGAGGGACAAAATAGAATACAAACGGATAATTCTACTTGGAGTATTGGACAAGAAGTAGTGAAAAGTAACTTCACGAAAGAAAAAAACAAGACTTACATTGTGAAAGCGGCCCATTTCTTCTCACGGCACTGCAAAGTCTCCCTACGACTGAACTATAAAACAAGAAGCTTGGTCAGTCGTTCTTAAGACAAGTTAATTGAAAAAATAGAGAGTTAACAGAAATGCAAGAATCATGAAGAAAAATGGGAAACAGAAAAAGATACAGACATGATGAAACACCAGTTCTAAGAAATACAGGATACAACATCAAAAGAAAACATCTAACTGAGAATGCAAATATATGGCCAATCAACAAAAGTTACATGAAGAAATCACATTAAAAGAACTTTATGTCCCTTATAACACACTCAGCATGAGATACAAATGGCATGACACCATTTACATATCTTTGAAACCAAACAGGATGTAAACTAAAATTAACACTAAATACACTCCATAACAAAAGGAATTCTGCAAACACCATTCATCCTCTCAAGAGGAGTATCAATAGAAAAATACAACCTTTTGAATGCAGTTCATCAAGGGATATATCTGCAAAAAAGTCGGAAGCAGGCCATCCAAAATTTCACCAAGAGTAAACTGATTGCCAATTCCAACAATATGTTCACACTAATAACAACATTCTAACAGCCAATACTATGCAGAGAAGTAAAATAATGCATACCACCAACACTCCACAAGAATACGCAAGCCACACTAGTAATACGCAGGATAATCCAAGCAAACCCTAATTCGCGCATCCGTAAGACAAACCCTAACCCGAAAAATCAAGTCTTCGAAGGTTAGAAGAACAGAGTCCGTAAAGCACATAGGAAGCTAGAGAAGAGCAAAAAGGAGAGAAGCATAACAGAGAATTGAAATATACCACGGAGAACCGTCGTCGTGTCAAAGTGGTGGTGTGGTTAGTGCGTCGCCGACGGTCGTCGGAAAGAAAGAGGGTGGTCGGAGGAGAAGGGTGCGGTCTGTAGTGTGGGCGGCCGAAACTCAATTTTGGACAGGTTTTCGGTTTTGGGAAGGGGGGAAAAGGGCAAGCGGCTTGCAAGGTGGAAATTCATGAAACCGGTTTTTTAATTAAAACCCAAATATATCCATAAACCGGGTCTATGTCAAACCGAAAAAACGTCGGAAATTATTTTAGTGAATTTTCTTAACGGGAAAGCTATATAAATCTCTTTTCTTCGGCCTTTACTGCTAGGCTTGGGCCCACTAGGGCTTCTTGATCTTGGGTTTGTGTTTTTTTTTTAGGTTTTCTCCTCTACAAGTTTGGGCTTCTTTGGAGGTGTTGGCCCATGATCTCTGGTAAGGTTGGTATTTCAACCCATTTTCGAGTTGGTTCGTGGTGGTGTGGATTCTTATCCCGTTGTCACCAATCCATTTCCAGTATCATCTTCTACCCGCTTGCCTGGTTACCGGATTTCCGGTCCCTTATTACCCAACTTGTTGTGTTGATCGAATTTTTACTCTTTAAATAAATTTTTGGGTTATTTCTCCTATTTGTCATTTGGTTTTAGGATGGAACCTCGCTGAACTTGTGTGATAGGCTTACGTACGCACGACCTCCTGTTATGGCCCACAGACTTTTACAAATTTTTATCTCTTTCCAAAAAAAAAGTGATATAATAGTCTTTTTTTATTCATAGTCACAACAACGATAATTGGCTTAAAACATATACAGCCCCCTGAACTTGTGTCAAATTGTCATATAGACACCCCACCTTTAGTTTGGACCTATTGAGTACCTAAACTTAACAATTTAGACCTATTAGAAACCTGATTGTTGACAACCTTGTTGAGTGTATAACACGCGCTATGACATGTCCCAGTTTTTTTTTCAGTTGTGTGCCACATAAGATCAAAGCTTGCCACATAAGCCCAAAACTTGCCACATACATTTAAAAGATGAATTATTTTTTTTTACTTTAAAAAAAGGTGAATTAATTTTTTTTATTAAAACAAAAAAACAAAAAAAGGGATTAATGTCAAATTGATTGGTGCCAAATCCCCATGGATCAACATTTAGGATCCGTCCTTGATGCACCTTACAGCTTGGGCTCCGTTCAAATTGGGGATACGTTCAAATTGGGGCCGCTGCCTGTCTCTACGACCATTGACACCGCCATTGACACCCTGTACAGCTTGGGATCCGCCATTAACGCCATTGTACATCTTGGGATCCGCCATTGACGCCGCCAATCGCCGGAACGTCGCCGCCTGTCTCTACGACACGTCGTCCCTTCAACCTCTGCACCCGCATCTTCACCATCTCGTCCCCTTCAACAGTGGATTTGCAAGGATTATTCCAGATCTGAAATGAGAACCTAGATCCAAGAAGAACCCAGATCCACAAGTGGCCCAATGAGTCGTTGAAGGAGATGAACATGTCGTGAAGAAGATGAACATGCGGCGTTGTAGGAGATGAACAGTGTCTCTAGTCCTCAATCGTCTTGTTGAGTTGTGAAGAACACCAAGTTCAATCAACCAATTTGCACAGATCTGGAATGTGCAAATTTTTTTTCGATCGACCAATTTTCATAGAGCTGTGAAGAACACCTTCCTAATCACCTTCCTTTTTTTGATCTAGGAAGAATTCAGATCTAGGAGCAATGAACGATAGCTGCAATCACATTCAGATCTAGAAAAAATATTTGGATTAAAAAAATCAAGAAATACTGAGAAAGGGGGCAAGAGAAATACACAGTATCGAGAAAGAAGAAGATTAAAAAAAAAAATTACTCTTCTTTTTTATATTAAGTTATTTAATGCCATGTCATCTTGTCATCTTGTATTCACTTGCTCATGTGCATTTGGCTTCCACACACTTAGCCACATCAGCAACTAGGTGTTCAATAAGACACAAATGTTAAGTTTAAGTATTCAATTAGTCCAAACCAAAGGTAGAGTGTCTAAATGACAAATTGGCACAAGTACAGGAGACTATATATGTTTTAAGCCGTTGATAATTGATATATAGTATACTTAGAATTCTATGTACGTGGTCACAGCAACTTGCACAATTCTATTATCCCAAGGGTCGTAGATTACACGATCAAACTTGTATAAGTAGTAGTTCTTATTAAAAATAGAAACACTTTACAATATAAAACTCGATCATAAATTCATAATCTACTATATATATAAAAGCAATAAGGTTTAGAGCCTTCACGTTGAGTCACGTCATTTTTTTTCACATGTCATTTCTAAAATGCGCCACATTAGATTTGGACACATGTCATCTCCTCATTAATCCATATAAATTATACAAATAAATTGGTAGTTTTGGAAACAAATCTTATAAATTCAAATATTATGTTAAGAAGTTTTCATATCATCCAATATTTTGGAAAAAAATCCAATTTATAATTTTGGAAATTTCTAACATATTTAATTAGTTAATTTAAATATAAAAAAATTATGGTGTTCTCTAACAAATAGATTAGCTTCGATAGTTTACTATTTTATTTAAAATATAGAAAAGATGGTGGTGGCCAAGTAATCTATTAATCGTTTAAATATTAATAAAAATTTTATGTAATTGTATCAAATATAAAATATTAATAAAGTTAATTTGTTTAATTAAATTTTGTTTCGAACTTATACTCTATCAATTGTTAAGCCATTGGATATTCATATATATTATTTTATTCAACTCACCAGTAATATTGATTTTAGTGCAATTTTACTATTAAAGAATTTTCAAAATTCAAATTTTATTCAATTTAAAAAAAATACATATAATTGTAGAGGTTCCTGAGTATATAGTTTTAATTTTTAAATTAATTCATCATAGTCTACAATTAACTTAATTTGCTTATGTCAACTCAAAATTACCTTAATTTACAAAATATTATACCTTTTTTCTACCTTAATTTTGAGCAAAATTATACTTCGCAGACTTTCCAAAAGTACTACTTATAGTCATAGATATTATGAACTTGTTTAAAATTGAAGATTTGGGGTATAAAATTTTTTTAGTAATGATATTTTTGGAAAAAAATTGAAGATTTTGTTCAAATTTACAAAACCTTTTTTCTATTTTTCAGTGAACAATATTTTTATTGATAGAGATATTTTATATCTATTCTGAAATAATTTGTTCAAACTACTTAACAAGGAAGACTTCACTCAAATTTCCAATACCGATATTTGTACTTTGTGATTTACTTACGATTTTTTTTTGTACTTTATAGATAAGGTGTTAAAATATAATTAATTAATTAAGATAGAGTATTTAGTTACCTTAATTTATAAAATATCCTACCTTCTAAATTTTAATTTTGAGCAACTTTTTTTAAGTAATACTTTGTAAAACTACTACTAAGAGATATTATGAAATTATTAAAAATTGAAATATTGGGATATTCTAATAATTTTTTAGCAAAGGTATTTTTTAAAAAGTGAAGATTTCGTTCAAACTATAAAATCTTTTGCTTCCATATTTTAATGATTTTTTAGCAAAGTATTTTTATAAAAATGAAGATTTGGTTTAAACTATAAAATCTTTTGCTATCCTTTTATGGAAATATTTTTATCTTTAGAGATATTTTATAGAAATATTTTATTCCTAAATAATTATTAGAATTACAAAAAATATATACTTAGAAGATATCTATTAAAACATACACCATTAGCGATATAATAGAATTAGCGATAATTTATGAACCGAGTCTTTTTATTGATCAAACATTTTCAATTGATTTTCCAAACTATTTTTTTTAATTATATAAGAAATTTAGCTATTTAGTCACCTCTTTTTCCATTGATAAAATTTTTATGTGTATAATACTAGATATATATTTGTAGAAGATGACTGTATTAAATCAGTACGTAAAGTGATTATTTTTCATATAAATTTAATTAAAAATTTAAAAAAAATCCGCGCAAGGCGCGGAAAACTACACTAGTATATGGGCTTGTAAAAAAAAAATGGGCTTCTAAGTATATATTTCTCTTCTTCTTTTGGCATTCCTAAAAAAAATGGGCTTCTAAAAAAAAATCCGCGCAATCCGCGCAAGGTCGAAACTACACTAGTAAAAAAAATGGGCTTGTACAATATGAAGGCGTTTACTATTACCAGTCGTGAGAACGAGTGGGGCTTTTCCTTTCTAAACAAAGCCTTCATCGTTTACATGTGTTACTTAAAAAAATAGGGGATTTTCCTTTCTAAACAAAGCCATCATTGTTTACATGGACAGCGTGAAGAAATTACCCTAATGAAACCCTATAGAATAGATGTCAAACCCTTCTTTTTTTTGTCCATAGAAAACACTTGTGTCATTACAATCGGAAAAAGTTGCGACCTAATAGTCATGAACGTCATCGCCTACCAACTAGACTAGTGAGACTTGACGATGTCAAACCCTTCTAACTCAGCTAGTAAAAACGACATTTTTACCACATCTTGTGTTCAATCTCACTCTCTCATTGTAACACCTAAGTACCTCCAAGAATATCCTAGAAGAAACTAGCTAGAAAGTGTTTTTTGACAGCCATCATTCTTATGGATTATATGTTATAGGCAATTAATCCCTTTTTAGTATTGTGTCCTAGAGTAAGAGTTGATATGTTAGTGTATAATATTCCTAAAGCTACACTAATTAGCATATGGATATGAATCATAGTGGATGTCTTTGCATTGCATACAAGAAAAGAATGGGATCGATCGCATTATTACTACATCACATCACATTATAGTAAACTTGTAAACAAGCAACATATTGACTCCCTTTACAACAACAAAGAAAAGGAAAAGAGAAGAGGAATAATTAAGAATGTGTTAATCTACTTTATCATTAAGAAAGTGCTTCTTTAGCCTTCCCTAATGCTAATGGTTCGAATCTCGGCGTTAATTAATAGCAACGCTTTCGAGTGATGATCTACCAAGTACCAAGTAAACAGATATTAGTAGGGAATCATTACGCGCTTATGTGAAGGATCAGATGGAGATATATACATGAATGACTATAAGACCCTATATAAAGATTGATTCAAAGTTGATTTTTAGCTTCTAATCGTGTATGTCATTATTAATTTGACTAGTGAAACCACACAAGTGCAGACAATTTGATTGGGGGCAAGTCCCTAAAAAAGAACTAAAATTGACACTTTCAATATGGACAATGTCACAAACCTTGAATGCAAGCCAATTCCCGGTTCAAATTTGACAAATAAAACTTCTCAAGATCAATTCCATGGTAAATATATAAAAAGTAAAGGATATCAAAGCACAGAATCCTGACAAAGAATCTATCTCATCTCTAGTTGTTAGAAAGGAACCAGTCTTTTTGTATTACTGTCTTCAGACCAAGGGCATCATCCTAGTATCTAACTATGTCTTCAGATCAAAGATTAGTAAGTAAATCCAGTAGTTCCATTAGTTGATCAAGCTGTCATTAAGCCTCTCATTAAAACTGAATTTTCTTATAACAAGTGTGGTCCTCGCTCTAAACCGTAAAGTGGGTAATGCATCAAGAAGAGTAGATTCTGAGCACTCTTGATTAAGAAACCACATAATCTTGTCCACGTCGTAACTTCAAGTGATGAAATTTCGCCAAACTAGCTAGATATATTATGTTTCACTGACAACTTAATGCATCAAACTCACCTCAGCTACTCTTAAGTCATCAAACCTAAAAGCCCATCTCCTCATTTATTATGTTCAAGTTTATTAGCTTGTCTCATGGCACAAGTTAGCATCAATTAATGTAAGAATTTCTTTTATCTGCTTACTTCAGATAGTGGTTAAGCATAATGATATGGCAATTAGTAAAAAAATTGGAGATTAAGGCATCACATAAAATAAGAAAGTGAAGATTTCCCTGCATAATAAATCTGTTTAGAAGAGGACATTGAACGTGCAAGGTCATGTGGCATATGGTCACAGACCCAATAAATCTTTCTGCTATAGTTTTTTATGTTGATTCCTCTAGTTTCTAAAGTTCCAACTGTCCATACAACCCATGAGACGCTAATATCAAGACAAGCAAAAAATAAAAAACACCAGTGGCCAATTAAAAATAGGATATTCTAAAAAAATTAGGTCATTTTTGCAAATTAAATTCTAATTTGACCTAGTTTAGCAAATAGCCTTTACTAAATCAATTTGCAAATGCTATAGAGAACTATTCAACTCGGAAGGAAGCAAGTGAGTAATCTATAATTAAACAAACATAGGGTTCTTTCATGGAAATGTCACATTAGCTAAGACATTCTTTTTTTTTGAGCAAATTAGATAAGATATTCTTAAATTTAAGTAAATGAATGAACAATGTAGGAGTCATGGAGAAGGGGAAAAAAACAAACAAATAATAGTCAACGTCAATGTGGAATCAGGTCCATTAATTAATGAAGCACGCAAAAGGGGTTTTAACTTTTAATATTCCAATCGAACCTTTAGTTTCTCACTTATATCTATGTTCTCACCTCGCCAGCATTCAATAGAGATATCTTCCAAGGAGTTTCCCCCATAATAAAAAAAAGAAGTGTTTACCAGACAAAGTAACTTGTGAATAAATGAGAAAGATGTTTAATCCCTAATCCTAATTTTACCCTCTGCAACAAACCCAACTCAGATTAAAGCTCTTTATATTGCTCTACCTATCCACATACATTCTCATCATCACTTTTCTCTCTGTTTTAAGAAATAGAGAAGAGTGGAAGAATGTTTAGTGCAAGTTTAGTAAATAAAAAGATTATGAACGGGAAACTAGAGAATGGGATCAAGAAGACAATCAAAGGTACTGTTGTACTGATGAAAAAGAATGTTCTAGATGTTACCGATGTGTATGCTTCCTTTCTTGATTGGATCTATGAGCTTCTGGGGAATGGTGTCTCCCTTCAACTCATCAGTGTTGCTCAGCCTGACTCAGGTTTCTTTACTTCTCTTCTTCTTCTTTCTGCAACCTGCATTCACAAAATCAAGAAACACATTTCATTTCTTTTGGATTGTTATCTGGTATGACAGTTGCAATTTGATCACCAGAATTGGTATTCCTTATTGTTCTTCAGAAAGGGGCCAAACGATTTGATTCCAAATTTCAAATCTTTAATTTCTTTTGGCATTCCTAATATGATTCAGTAGCCTTTTCAATTTATGAATTTCAGATGATGGGTTACAAGAAAAAGTGGGGAAGGCAGCATATTTGGAGAAATGGGTAACAAAAGTTACACCATTCACAGCTGGGGATACTGAATTCAGTGTCACATTTGAATGGGATTACAACATGGGATTTCCAGGGGCATTCATAATCAAGAACCATCACCACAGCCAATTCTACCTAAGGGCTGTTACATTGGAAGACGTTCCCGGATACGGGAGGGTTGATTTTGTGTGCAATTCTTGGGTGTATCCAGCACATAGGTACAAATACAACCGCGTCTTCTTTGCAAACAAGGTAATTTACCTAAATTTTCAGATGAGGATGCTTTGCTATATTAGCTATTCCATGATCAGTTGATAGTTCTGATAGAACAAAAACATACCATTGTACAAGTACAACCGTGTCTTCTTTTTTTTAGAACATGAGACAACCGCGTCTTCTTTGCAAACAAGGTATTTTACCTAAATTTTCAGATAAGGATGCCTTGCTATATTAACTGCTCCATGATCAGCTGATGATTTTGATAAAACAAAAACATATCATTACTTACTAATGCTTTCCTGGGCCCATTCGTCTTTTGAGGCATATTTCATGGTCTTAAAAGTGGCAGATTGCATATCAGTAGTTTTCCTAATCAAAATGCATACTTGCAAGTCAGATTACTTTTCCATGACAATTTTGTCATTTCTGGAAGATAGGGGCAATCAATAAAGATGGAGATTAAAGTCTGAACAGACATTGGCTGTTGCATGAGATAATCTTCCAGAGTGGCCATATGCATCTTTTTAGCTTTTCTTTCTAAAGATTTAAGAATATATTATGGAATCATGAGAAACACGAGTGTGAAGTAGTTAACCTATGTTATCTATTTACTGTTTGGTAAACAGCTTTAAAGTCTTCCCATAAAAAACAAGCAAAAAAACTACTTTAGTTTAGAATGAACTAACATACATGATTTCTCTTATCTATTTTAGTCCTAAAAATTCATACCTTGTTTAATTCAGCTTTTAAGCCATCAAAAACAAGCAAAACACTATTTTAGTTTAGAATGAACTAAATCATCAATCAAACAAACCATCTAAATTTTGGATTTTTTTCCACAACAGACCTACCTTCCTCAAGATACACCTGAGCCACTGCGCAAATATAGAGAAGATGAACTCAAGAATCTCAGAGGAAATGGAAAGGGGATGCTAAAAGAATGGGACAGAGTATATGACTATGCATACTACAATGACTTGGGCATGCCAGACAAAGGCTCAGACTATGCACGCCCTGTTATAGGTGGTTCAAAGGAGTACCCTTATCCTAGAAGAGGACGAACTGGACGAAAACATACAAAATCCGGTTAGTAAAACCCGTATAACACTATAACTAGCCAAAATCTTGAGAAATGTTACAACAATTGTTTAAATCGTTGCAACAGATCCCAACACGGAAAGTCGGTTGCCTCTTTTAAGCCTGGACATCTATGTCCCACGCGATGAGAGATTTGGTCACCTGAAGTTCTCAGATTTCGTGGCATATGCTCTAAAAGCCCTAGCTCAGATCTTGGTTCCAGAGCTAAAGTCTCTCTTTGACAAGACTACTAATGAGTTTGACACATTTGAAGACACGCTGGAGCTCTATGAAGGAGGGTTTAAACTATCAAAGAGCACAGTTAATAAGATTCAGGATAGAATTCCATGGCAGATGCTTAAGGAACTAGTTCGCACGGACGGTGAAGGGTTTCTCAGGTTGCCAATGCCAGATGTGATTAAAGGTGTGAATTGTTATTTATAGATCATTCAGTATGAATATAAATCTTTGCAATAAACATGTTAAACACTTTATGTGTACTGATGCAACTACAGAGGACAAGAGTGCTTGGAGAACTGATGAAGAGTTTGGTAGGGAAATGCTAGCTGGTGTCAATCCTGTAATTATTCAGTCTTTGAAGGTATAGAAACCTTATACGGAGTACCTAAGAGTCAGAACCAAATGATTAATTTTATCCGTACTTGAACAAATTTATCCCTTTTACAGGTATTCCCTCCAGTCAGCAAGTTAGACCCATCAATATATGGCAATCAAAATAGCACAATAACCCAAGAGCATGTGGAAAACAACATGGATGGATTATCAGTTGATCAAGTAATGCAGTCTCACTTAAATAATCAATTCTCTGCACTAAAAATGTGTTTTCAACAACCTAATAATATATGCTCTCTGGAAACAGGCAATTAAGTGCAATAGGCTATTCATATTAGATCATCATGATGCATTTATGCCGTACCTGAGTCGAATAAATTCAACAACCACCAAGACATATGCATCCAGGACAATTGTCTTCCTAAAATATGACGGGACACTGAGGCCACTTGCAATTGAGTTAAGCTTACCACACCCACAAGGGTACAAGCACGGTGCTATCAGCCAAGTCTATACTCCTGCAGATCAAGGTGTGGAAGGTTCACTGTGGCAACTTGCCAAAGCCTATGCTGCTGTCAATGATTCTGGTTATCATCAGCTTATAAGCCATTGGTATGTATTTTTTTGCAAATAACTTTTGAAGCTAAAATTGAAAAAGATGTCTCATACCTTATGTGTGCTTCCTCAATTGGCCCTTCAGGTTAAAAACTCATGCAGTTATAGAGCCATTTATCATTGCAACAAACCGACAACTGAGCATCCTTCACCCAATTCACAAGCTCTTGCATCCGCATTTCCTTGACACAATGAACATAAATGCTTTGGCTCGCCAAATACTCATCAATGCAGGCGGCGTCTTGGAGAGAACGGTGTTTCCTGCCAAATATGCAATGGAATTGTCCTCAGTTGTATACAAGAACTGGGTCTTTACTGACCAGGCGCTTCCAGTTGACCTGCTAAATAGGTACTGCTTAGCCCTAAATCTATAAGAACTCTAAAACAGAATTAAAAGAATAGGAAATCTGAAAGCAAGCATCTTAATTTTCAGCCACTTTTGAGGAATCCTCAACTGTACTTTATTTCATCCATCAAGTATGCCCATTCACAAGCATCCTACTTTTAAAACTCCTAAAACTAAATAATCATAAATCATTTCCTCGGAAAGTACCCAAAAGCTAGGAAGCGGGAATATGAGAAATTAAGAAAATTAACTAGAAAATGGAAACATTGAAGGTAAATAAAATTGATAATTTGGGTTTGTATCATAATTTTTTGCCATTTCTGTATCCATAAATTGAAGAAGTACTAAGATTTTGTTTCCCTTTCCCTTCTAATATCAGAGGAATGGCAGTCAAAGATCACAACTACCCACACGGCCTCAAGCTTTTAATAGAGGATTACCCTTTTGCTGTTGATGGGCTCGAAATATGGTCAGCCATAGAAACATGGGTAAATGAGTATTGCTCTTGCTACTATCCTCATGATGACTTAGTCCAAGGAGACTTTGAACTGCAATCTTGGTGGGAAGAGATAAGAAACGAGGGGCATGGTGATAAGAAGGATGAGCCATGGTGGCCTGAGATGAGGACTAGAGATGATTTAATCAGGATATGCACCATTATCATATGGGTTGCCTCTGCTCTTCATGCTGCTGTGAACTTTGGCCAATACCCTTATGCAGGCTACTTACCAAACCGTCCAACCATAAGCCGTCGGTTCATGCCACAGCCTGGGACCCGCGAGTATACTGAGCTAGAGTTGAACCCAGATGCATTCTACTTAAAGACAATAACAGCTCAGTTTCAGTCACTTCTTGGTGTTTCTTTAATAGAAATCTTGTCTCGGCATTCTACTGATGAGGTCTATCTTGGGCAAAGAGACACGCCTTACTGGACTTCAGACGTAGAGCCTTTAATGGCATTAGAGAGATTTAGATCAAAGCTTATTGGAATTGAGAAGAGGATAGTGGAGAGGAACAATGATAGCAGATTGAAGAACAGGACGGGACCGGTTAAATTTCCTTATACATTGCTCTACCCGAGTACGTCGGATTACTCCAAAGTTGGGGGTCTTACTGGAAAGGGAATCCCTAATAGCATCTCAATATAATTTAAACTCATGTGATTAACTCTCCTTTAGAGGCCTAATCATTCATGGCTACCTTTATCAAGACCACTCGAACTATCGAGTTTGTTTGGTGCTTTAAAAAATGAAAATGAAAATTGAGTGCAAATTTGTAATATATGATGCTTGGAAAAAATACACCCAATCTAATTACATACGGATTCGGTTTGAAATGAATAGCTCGACAAAGTGCACAAGGTGTGTTTGACATGCATCTCATACACAAACTAAAAAAGTTCTTAAAGCTGGGTGGATTTTGACAACTACCATTTATGGATACTTATTATATAGAAGCAACTCAAATCATTTTTTTTTTGGTAATTTACATAGTAAAATATGATTTGTTAGTATGGGAAAAACGACCTAATTTATCATAATTAATGTTCCAAAAAGAAGGTATATAAAGGGACTTATAGGGCGGACAACAATATTTCATGTATATGAAATAAGATACATGTGCCCAAACATTATCATATATTCAAGTTCATACTTGGAGACAGAATATTAACACTCGATCGTAAAGATGAGCCTTTTATATATCCCTCCCTACCATTCACAAATTTATCTTACATAAAACACATTGGTCAGGAAATTAAAATTTTTAACTCTCCAAGCTTTTGGCTATGAATATGATGGATAATATTCTTGCATTGCACACAAGAAAAGAATGGGATCGTTCACAGTTTTGATTACATCAAATTATAGTAAACCTGTAAGCAAGCAACATATTGCACTCCCTTTTGGCACTTTACCGATCATTCACGCACAACAATTATAAGGATTAAGGAAAGGAAAAGAGAAGATGAATAATAAAGAATGTGTAAATCTACTTTATCATTAAGAAATATCAGATGGATGAGATATGTAGTAATTAATATAAGATTGATTCAATTTCTGTTGAAGATTAGGGTGTGTTTGGATCGTGCCTGATAATGCAAGATAATGCATTATCTAGTGCAATCCAAACTAGTCCTAACTACTCCATATATGAATGTAGTTTATAAATGACCAAGTTGATTTTTTAACTTGTAATGTATTTGTCATTAAGCGTATTTGACCAGTGAAACCACACAAGTTCTACCTACTCTATTGTCTTATGTAAGTAATACAAGCGCCAAAATATAATCAAATGACCAAGTAAAAACAATTTAATTGGGGTAAGCACCTTAAAAAAAAAAAAACTAAATTTGACATCTTCAATGTAGACAATGTCACAAACCAGCAAATTATGTTAGCCAATTCGACCAATTCTATGGTAAATAGATAAAAAGTTATATAACTACATCTATCTAACTGTCCCCAGATCAAAGTTTCTAACTAAATCTTCAGATCAGTAAGTAAATTCAGTAAGTTCCACTAATTAGTTGATTAATCCATTCTTAATCCTCTCATTTCAACTCACTTTTTCGATCAATTGTGGTCCTCGCTAGCTCTAAACCTTCTAGTGGGTTACGCGTAACAAGTCATAACAATGTGATGTGTATCACTAATCCCTCGAGGAATCATATGCATCAAGAAGAAGGATAGATTCTGAGCCCTCTTGATTAGGAAACCACATTAACTTTGTCCACGTTGGAACTTCAAATGGCCAAACTAACCAAACACAAGTACAGATCACTTAACTTTTCTCTTGCAAGTGCTCCTAAATTGCTTATCTACTGATCACTTAACACATCAAGTTCGAACTCATCTACTCTCCATGATCAAACCTAAAAACCCATCTCCTCATTTATTACTGTTCAATTAAGTTAATTAGCTTGTCCAGCCGCACAAGTTTAGCATCAATTAATGTGATAATTTCCTCTATATGCTTACTTCTGAGAGAGGTTAAGCATAATTATATGGCAATTAGTAAGAAAATGGAGATTAATCTGTTTTAAAGAGGACATTGAACGTGCAAGGCCATGTGGCATGTGGTCATAGACCCAAGAAATCTCTCTGCTATACCTTCTTTTTATTCTCTTTACTTTTTATACTCCATGCTATAGTTTTTTTTATGTTGATTCCTCTATAGTCTCTAAAGTTACAACAGTCAATGCAACCATGACACCAATATCAAGACAAGCAAAAAGACACTAGAAACAATGTTAATTTGGCGATATTTTCAAAAAAAGGTCATTTTTGCTAATTAAATTCTAATTTGACCTAGTTTTTTGCAAATAACATTGATATATCAACTTGCAAATTAGATGATGCTATGGACACACTGAACTTATAGTACGGAGTAATAATTAAGAGACCGGTTAAAATTCAGCCAAAGGCAAAATAAATGAGAATTATTCAACACGGAAGGAACAAGTAATCATTTTTTTTCTATACCAACTATAATCAAACAAAATTAGGATTTCATTCATATATAGACTATATAGTACATGCCACATTAGCTCAAATATTTTAAAATTGTAAGTAAATAAATGAACAAATGTAGACGGAGAAAAAAAAAACAAATTGGGGTCAACCGTCAACGTCAATGTGGAATCAGGTCTCTTAATTTGCCTTTGGTTAAAGAAGCAAAAGGAATATTAATTAATATTCTAATCGAACCTTACTCACTCTTCCCTTCAATATCAAATGTTCATCTCCAGCATTAAATACAGATCTTCTTAGGAGTTTCCCCAAAGATCAAAATTAGTGTTTTTTACCAGTCAAAGTAATTTCCAAGACCCAAATATGTTCACACGCGGAGCCAAAATCCCTATTCATCCTACTTTTGCCCTCTGCAAAAAATCCCACTCAGATTAACTCTTATAGGCCTGCTCTACTTATCCACACCCTGACACCCTTCATCAGCATTTCTCTCTCTGCCTTCAGCAATAAGGAAGCGAGCCTTTTTCTGAGACTAATAAGTTCTATTCAAAGAAGAGTGGAAGAATGTTTTGTGCAAGTGTAGTAAAGAAAAAGATTATGAACGGTAAAGTGGAGAATGGGATCAAGAAGACAATCAAAGGTACTGTTGTACTGATGAAGAAGAATGTTCTAGATGTTACCGATGTTTCTGCTTCCTTTCTTGATCGGATCTATGAGCTTCTGGGGAAAGGCGTCTCCTTTCAACTCATCAGTGTTGTTCAGTCTGACTCAGGTTCTTAAGTTCTTTCCACTTCTCTTCTTCTTTCTCTGCAGCCTGCATTCACAATATCAACACACACGTTCCCTTTCTTTAGAATTCTTATTGATATGGCAGTTGCAATTTGATCAACAGAATTGGTATTTATTCTTATTCTTCAGAAAGGGGCCAAAGGATTTGATTACAAAGTTCAAATCTTTAATCCAGCAGAAGAAATTGAAAGAATTGAATTTTTTTTTCTTCTTTTGATTTTCAATTTATGAATTTCATTTTCAGGTGATGGGTTACAAGAAAAGGTGGGGAAGGTAGCATATTTGGAGAAATGGGTAACAAAAGTTACACCATTAACAGCTGGGGAAACTGAATTCAATGTCACATTTGAATGGGATGACAACATGGGATTTCCAGGGGCATTCATAATCAAAAACAATCACCACAACCAGTTCTACCTCAGGACTGTTACACTGGAAGACGTACCCGGATACGGGAAGGTTGTTTTTGTGTGCAATTCTTGGGTGTATCCAACACATAGGTACAAGTACAACCGCGTCTTCTTCGCAAACAAGGTAATTTACCTAAATTCTCAGATGAGGATGCTTTTCTTTCCCATAAGGATATGACCTTATCTTTTGATGTAGTAAGTATTCCATGATCAATTAATCATTCTGATAAAACAAATCATGTTATTGCTTGCTAATGTTTTCCTGGGCCCATTAATCTTTTGAGGCATATTTCGCTGTCTTAAAAGTGGCAGAGTGCATATCAGTAACTTTCCTAATCAAAATGCATACTTGTTAGTTGGATTACTTTTCCATCTCTATTTTATCATTTCTGCAAACATTATACAACATTCTTGACACTTGAGCCATCAGCTTTTGGAGACATGGGCAATTAATATAAGATAGAGATTGAAGTCTGGGCTAGGCTATTGGCTATTGCAGGAGATAATCTTCTAGAGTGGCCATATGCATCTTTTTTACTTTCCTTTTTGATGATTTATAAATATATTATGCACCCATGAGAAACATGAGGCCAGTGTAAAGTAGTTCATTTCTCTTATCTACTGAGTCCTACAAATTCTCACCTTGTTTGATTAAGCAGGTTTAATGTCTTTCCATCTAAAAACAAGCAAACAACTAATATAGTTTAGAATGGACTGAAATAAGAGATTTCTCTTATCTATTGAGTCCTAGAAATTCACACTTTGTTTAATTAAACATCTTTAAAGTCTTCCCATCAAAAACATCCAAGTTTAGAATGAATACTAAATCATCAATCAAACCAAGAATCTAAGCTCTTTTTTCTTCCCTCAACAGACCTACCTTCCTCAAGACACACCTGAGCCACTGCGCAAATATAGAGAAGATGAACTCAAGAATCTCAGAGGAAATGGAAAGGGGATGCTAAAAGAATGGGACAGAGTATATGACTATGCATACTACAATGACTTGGGCATGCCAGACAAAGGCTCAGACTATGCACGCCCTGTTATAGGTGGTTCAAAGGAGTACCCTTATCCTAGAAGAGGACGAACTGGACGAAAACCTACAAAATCTGGTTAGTAAAAACCATAAATATTATATCACTATAACTAGCCAAAATCTTTAGAAATGCTACAACAAATCATTTAAATGATTGCAACAGATCCCAACACGGAAAGTCGGTTGCCTCTTTTAAGCCTGGACATCTATGTTCCAAGAGATGAAAGGTTTGGTCACCTGAAGTTCTCAGATTTTCTGGCATATGCTCTAAAAGCCCTGGTTCAGATCTTGGTTCCAGAACTAAAATCTGTTTGTGACAAGACTCCTAATGAGTTTGACACGTTTGAAGACACGCTGGAGCTCTATGAAGGTGGATTTAAACTATCAAAGAGCACAATTAATAAGCTTCAGGATCGAATTCCATTGGAGATGCTCAAGGAACTAGTTCGCACGGACGGTGAAGGGTTTCTCAGGTTGCCAATGCCAGATGTGATCAAAGGTGTGGTTTGTTATGTATAGATCTTTTAGTGTGAATATGAATCTTTGAAAATAAACATGTTAACACTTTATGTGTACTGATGCAACTACAGAGGACAAGACTGCTTGGAGGACTGATGAAGAGTTTGGTAGGGAAATGCTAGCTGGTGTCAACCCTGTAATTATTCGGTCTTTGAAGGTATAGAAAACTTATATCTAAGAGTCAGAACAAAATCACTAAGTATTATCCGTAATTTAACAAAATTATCCATTTTTTCAGGAATTCCCTCCAGTCAGCAAGTTAGACCCATCAATATATGGCAATCAGAATAGCACAATAACCCAAGAGCATGTAGAAAACAGCATGGATGGATTATCAGTTCATCAAGTAATGTTTTCTCACTTAAATTCTTAACTCTCTGCTTTAAAAATGTGTATACAACAACCTAATAATAAATTCTTTCTGCAAACAGGCAATTAAGAGCAATAGGCTATTCATATTAGATCATCATGATGCACTTATGCCATACCTCAGTCGAATAAATTCAACAACCACAAAGACATATGCATCCAGGACAATTCTCTTCCTCAAATATGATGGGACACTGAGGCCACTTGCAATTGAGTTAAGCTTACCACACCCACAAGGGTGCAAGCACGGTGCTATTAGCCAAGTTTATAGTCCTGCAGATCAAGGTGTGGAAGGTTCACTGTGGCAACTTGCCAAAGCATATGCTGCTGTCAATGATTCTGGTTATCATCAGCTTATAAGCCATTGGTATGTTTTTTTTTTTTTTTTGCAAATAAATTTTGAAGCTAAAATTGAAAAAAAATGTCCCATACCTTATGTGCTTCCTTAATTGGTCCTTCAGGTTACAAACTCATGCAGTTATAGAGCCATTTATTATTGCTTCAAACCGACAACTGAGCGTCCTTCACCCAATACACAGGCTCTTGCATCCACATTTCCGTGACACAATGAACATAAATGCTTTGGCTCGCCAAATACTCATCAATGCAGGCGGCGTCTTGGAGAGAACGGTGTTTCCTGCCAAATATGCAATAGAATTGTCCTCAATTGTATACAAGAACTGGGTCTTTACTGACCAGGCACTTCCAGTTGACTTGCTAAACAGGTACTTTTTTCAGTGTTTTGCCTTAAATTAGTTAGAACTTAGAACCCTAAAAAATGAATTAAAAGAATAGGAAATCTGAAAGCAAGCATCTTAATTTTCAGCCAATTTTGAGGAATCCTCGACTGTTATTCATTTCATTCATCAGGTCTGTCCATTCACAAGTTGCGCATCCTCCTTTTATAACTCCTACAAAAGAATCATAATTCATTTCATAGGGAACTGCCCATAAACTAGAAAATAGAAAAATGAAGATAATAATTAACACTAACAAAATATTTTGGGTTTGTATCATAATCTTTTTGCCATTTCTGTATCCATGAATTGAAGAAGTACTAAGATTTTGTTTCCCTTGCCCTTCTAATATCAGAGGAATGGCAGTCAAAGATCACAACTACCCACACGGCCTCAAGCTTTTAATAGAGGATTACCCTTTTGCTGTTGATGGACTCGAAATATGGTCAGCCATAGAAACATGGGTAAATGAGTATTGCTCTTGCTACTATCCTCATGACGACTTAGTCCAAGGAGACTTTGAACTGCAATCTTGGTGGGCAGAGATAAGAAACGAGGGGCATGGTGATAAGAAGGATGAGCCATGGTGGCCTGAGATGAGGACTAGAGATGATTTAATCAGGATATGCACCATTATCATATGGGTTGCCTCTGCTCTTCACGCTGCTGTGAACTTTGGCCAATACCCTTATGCAGGGTACTTACCAAACCGTCCAACCATAAGTCGCCGGTTTATGCCACAGCCTGGGACCCGCGAGTATACTGAGCTAGAGTTGAACCCAGATGCATTCTACTTAAAGACAATAACAGCTCAATTTCAGTCACTTCTTGGTGTTTCATTAATAGAAATCTTGTCTCGGCATTCTACTGATGAACTCTATCTTGGGCAAAGAGACACACCTTACTGGACTTCAGATGTAGAGCCTTTAATGGCATTTGAGAGATTTAGGTCAAAGCTTATTGGAATTGAGAAGAGGATAGTGGAGAGGAACAATGATAGCAGATTGAAGAACCGGTTGGGACCGGTTAAGGTGCCTTATACATTGCTCTACCCGAGTACGTCCGATTACTCCAAAGTTGGGGGTCTTACTGGAAAGGGAATTCCTAATAGCATCTCAATATAAAATAAAACTCATGTGATTAACTCTCCTTTAGAGGCCTAAAGTATAAAGATGTAGGAAAGCATGTAGTATGTGTGATTGTGTGATGAGGCCTTCCCTCTTTTGGCTTGTCTTATGTCCTAATATTAGTATTTGTTATGATAAGTGTGATAACATTTGAGGAGAAACTGGTACTGTAAGTTGAAGGTCCTATTCTTTGTATATTAGTCTATATTCATCCATTATCATGTTTCAATTTCAAAGGAACTGATTTCCTTCCCCGTATGGTACACGAACAGAAAACCTAACCATATGCAAATATGCATCAACTATCTGATTGTTAGTGATTATCAAACCGCTACCTGATAACCTAATTCATTCATCCTCAGAAAGCGCTCGATTGCTTACTTATTCACAGATACTACACAATCGAAGCAAATGCGAAGCTGAACTCCAAAAGTCTTATCCAAAATTTCAAATTCCAGAAAATCCAACGAATTAACAAAACGAGAAACCGATCAGTGAAATTTAAAGATGGAAACAGGAGCTCTTACCAGTCCGATGATGGATGGAGGAAGATCGAAGACGATGAGCGATGAAGAGAATCTAGTGCTCATAAATTCGGTGGAAATTCATTGCGGGAGGGATGAGGGAGCGCGAATCGGAGATGGTTAGGCTGGGAAGAAAGCACTTCGCTTTGAAATTTTCGTGGCCGTTGTGTGCACGTACACGTTTAGTGTGGCCCATAGATTTTGAATTGGATTCAACATTTTTTTGGTATTTTTATGTTGCCAAATGAATAACCAATAAATTCAGGTGAGGCACTTTTTTATTATAATTATTTTTTAAGAAAATGATGATAAATCCATTGGCAAATCTCAAGCACTTTATCTAATTGGAATTAACTATAAACAAGGTAGATTGGTTTGTGTCGACCTACTTTATTAGTAAAGTGACAGAAATCGGATTAAATAAAAATGTTCTATCATATTCTCATGCCTTCTATCGCTAGACTATTATGTGGCCATATATAACAAGAAAGGCTTTTTCTAATAATGTCATATTTAGCAAAATTTTCTTTGTTTTTATAGGGAAAAGAAATTATGAGAATTGATCCATTTCAATTTAAAATATAGTTTTAAAATAGTTTTTAATTTAAATTTTTTAGCGTGTATATTTGAACACAAGGTCTATATAATGTACATTCTGGTAGTAAGTGTAGCAAGGCGTAAGATGGCCTGTAAATAAAAATATATTTTTCTATGTATACTAACTACTAAGTCCATTAAAGAATCCACTTTTTCATTAATTATATAAATTATCTTTTCATTTGGAATGCTTGCTTTCTAGCATCTCTATTTGGATGTTTCATTTTCAAATCAAAGAATCTCTTTATATAAAATACTCATTTTTTCTTTATATTTCTTTTATTATTTTATTAATATATTATTTTAGAATCTCAATAAATTTCAATGGATAAATATGCTCAATGCAACACTTTACCCCTATTGTGGGCCAAAATTTTAGGTCCATTTATAAATGTTAGCCCAATTGAGAACGACTTTAGTGGTAAACAAATTCACTTGAGAAACCGTGTACTTATGATAGTGCATTATGTTTCGTTTTTACATCTATTATTATAAAATTTCATGATTACCATATATTTTAAGAGCGTTTGATATAAATTTGGATTTAAATATGATATGAGGTATCAAATTGGATATAGGAGGGTTTGCAATCATATAGAACAAGGTGTGTTAATTTTTGGAAATCTCACCATTATACCCTAATCTCATCATTTTTCTCATTTCCCATTCCAATATTTTTTCACTCTCAAATTTAAAAAAGTATCAGAACCCATACCTAGAGGATATGGGATTTGGATTTGATACCTCAAAAACTATAAAACATACAAAGAATATGGGATTTTGATTTCTAAAGATACTAAACATGTCCTTCATGAGTTTCACACTAATTACCATTGTAACTTGGACTTCAAAATGACCTCATTTTTTATTTTTTGTTTCCATTTTTTTTGTTCTTGGACATTACTTATGAGAGTTGAACAGAGAACACCTTAAAATTCTAATCGCTTGATTAGATGCCTAAGGCGACACTATTTTTTTTGTTTCTAATTTTCGTTTTTTGCCTTTATCCTAAATCGTGCCTAATTTTGCACAACAACACAATCGAGTCGACATTTGACAACGTGCATTGCAAAAATGCAACAACAGGTAGGCATCAACAAAAACTTAGCGCTGCAAGTCCCCCCTTTTTGGACAATTCTTGATCCGTCCTTGATTCCATGGTTCCCGGAAGAAACCGGTACTAGAACCTTCCAAGGGATCGAATTGGTGATTTTGGTTCAGTTTTGAAACCAAAAGCGACGATTTTATTTGGTTCGGTTCTGGTTCCCTAGTTTGAACCAAACAAGGCACCTTTATTTGCAACCACATATCGTAAGACACGTTTGGTTTCCAACCACGAAAACGTAAACGGAAAAGAAACGAATATGGTTCACTTATGTGTCACAATACATTGACAACAATTTTTTTTAACTAGTTTGTGGGTCTTAGAGAAGGGGGGAGGGAAATGGTCAGTTAGAGGAGCATTAAAGATATACTTACCCCGTTTTAAATTAGGGAAAAAGATAGAAGACCGCAAGGGAAGTTGCGGTACATTTTTGTATGAAAAATGAAGTGACTCAAAGCAAGAGAATTCTTTTGTTGATGTATCATGACCACTGTTCTAAAAATCCCTTATAGGTCTCGTCTAGGCGTTGGATGGTCCTATCCCGCCTAGCCGTCCAGACCGCATAGACACCCGTCTAGGACCTCCTAGGCCACCGTTCATGTCGTCTAGGCGCTAGGCGGTCCCTCTCCGCCCAGTGTCTGCCTAGCGTTTTGTAGAACATTGACCATGACACTAATAGAGACTATTCGTTTTCTTTCGGTTTACATTTCGGTTGTGGGAAACCAAACGGACCCTTAGTTGGCACGGCAAACATAAATCCATGGGCCCGATCCGGCCCAAACGGTTCTGAGCCATGGAACTCGCCCTTGCTTCTCCAATCCATGGGCCCGATCCGGCCCATTGGATCTGCTCTATAGTATAGAGATATCACCCCCCTATATACTCTCATCACAATTCAGTAATTCACAGCCCTAGCTCCCAAAATCGAATTCATTCCGGTGAGATGTCTAGACCCTCGAAGAGGCGTGAAACGCCAAAATCGACGACGAAGGTCTCAGTGCAAAGACTGATACTTTCTCGCCCATCGTCGTCGTCGTCAACATCAGCGCCTCGGAAATCGCCGAAGATCCCTATCCAAAAACCGATACTCTCTGGCCCATCGTCGTCGTCAACATCAGCGCCACGGAAATCGCCGAAGATTCCTATCCAAAAACTGATACTCTCTTGCTCGTCGAAAAAAAGGCCGTGGAGCGATCTGACTGTATTAGTTCTGGAACGCATCCGAGATTTACTCGATTCCACCCTGTACGATGTTCGTCTTCGATCGGTGTGTAGCAATTGGCGAAGCTCTCTCGCCCATCCTCGCCAGAGTCGATCCCCTAATTTTCCAATCAAATTGCCGGACCTACCTGAAAAGCGGCCTAACATATTTGGCGGCCCTACAAGTCCTGTGATGCTGAAATACAGCTGTGTCTACCGTGTCTCGTCGGTGGACGACCCTTGCCATGGCTGGTTATTTCGGTCGTTGGATACCACGCCCAACACCTTCCCGCTTCTCCACCTATTCCACATAAAAAGGATGATATGCCCTCCTGACACCATTCCTAAATCTCTCGATCTCCTTCAGGTTCGTATTTCTGAGGTTTGCAAGTCCTATTGGCTCGACGGAGTCCGTTCCTATGAACTCCGTAAGGTACTTTTGCTACCGAATTTTGCAAAGAACATTGCTTTTACTGTTTTGGTGGTTCTATGGAACGGAAACATGTATTACTGCAACGACGGAGATTTGGTTTGGACTGCTATAGGTGATTGTAAATTTCATGATTTGATTCTTTTCAATGGGAGATGCTATGCTGTCAGTGACCAAGGATGCTTGTTTTCTCTTAATTCCGATTTCCATCTCAAAGAGGTTGCTCCTGCTCCTGCTCCCCCATTGGATCTGCTTCAAAGCTACAATAATGTGGCGAATAACAGGCTTGTATCATTCGAGTCTGATTTGTTTCTAGTATCGGTTCTTTCCGAAAGAGACTTCTCAACCAAGACGGAGGTGCAAATTTTCAAATGGATGCTCAATGGTTGGAATCGGATCACAGATTTGAGTGACACTATCTTACTTTGGTGCTCTTCTGGGGTATCCGTTGGGGTTTCTGCAAAGGATTTCAAAGACTGCCAGGGAAATTGTGTCTATTTTACATATTATCTTTCCAGCAGATCTTATAAAGATGAGTTTGGCGACAATGGAGTTACTGTGAGTAGTATGGATTACAGCCTCTACGATTTGGATGTAGGTCAAACATTAAACCATAGGAGGTTATGTCGTCGTCCCAAGATGTTTTGGCCTCCTCCAAAGTGGATGATGCAACCTACCTAGTCAAATTTGTTTCAATTCAGGTTCATGCTAGATCTTCCAATTTTAGGCTTCTTAGTTATATGTCCATCTTGTTTTGTTGAGTGTGGTTATTTCATATAAGTTATTGGTGTAATAATGATGCGATCTTGGGTATTTATCAATTCAATTCTACTTTTTATTAGTCTTTGGCTCTATGTTTGCTGAGTTACAAACCATGTTTATCTGACTTTGCAAAACTAGTTGAAGCAAGCTGGTTGTTCGGTTAAATGGATGGGGGAGTTCCATTCGTCCTAAATGTTAAATAGTTTGTTGTATAAGCACTCTCCACATAATTTCCTTGTTGAACAGTTTTGCTGAAGCAGCACTGTCACGATACAGAGATTATGTGACCCCTCATCTTTGCTTGCTTAGCACTAGTGCTCTTTTTGAATTTAGATGTGCTAAGTCACAATCGGGTTGTGCACCTGGCCGGGTTATTGCCTTGGTATAAGCTTGATGTTCTTTCTCCCTCTTGATGCTTTAATACAATTTTACCAATAGTGAAAAAATGTTAAAAAGTATCGATCCTAGTATTGGTTAAAGCTACAAGTAGTTTTAGTCATTACCACAAGTCCTACCTTTCCTTGGAAAATTCCGGGTAGATCTAGGCTCCGTTCGGTTGTAGCTTGGCGTGGATGATGAGCTTAAATTTCCTCACTAGGGCTTGTTTCACTTCTCCCCAAACCTACTTTCTATCCAAAAACACAAAAAAAAAACAAACCTTTCACCAAAAAACTACTTTCTATCCAAAAATGAAACAAGCTTTAAGGTATGTTCGGTGGAGGAGCTTGGCAACTAGATGAAATGAGCGGAATTTCTTTACCTCCTCCCTCGATGTTTTTGAGCATGAGAAGCTGAAATCAATTTGAGTGATGAATTTTACCCCGATACCCTTGACCCTTAATCTCCTCTGAGCTTCATTGTTGGTCCTTAATCCCTCATGTCTCGGAAACCCTAAAACGGACTTAGAACCCACAACGAGCCATACTCGACACGGTGTTGTTGATTCCTCCGAAGAACACAACACATGAAGAGAGAAGAGACGGCCCAACGAGCTATGTCCTTGACCTCCCAAAAAAATGGAGAAATGTTAGGATTGTCGTCTTTTTTTTTATAACGAAATGAATTAGGTAGGTCATTAACAATAGGATTGTCGTCTATTTTTTTTATAACGAAATGAATTAGGGGGTCATTAACAATAGGATTGTCGTCTGTGAACATGAGTACACGACGAGCGTGATAGTTTGTTGCAATTTCTAAAGAAGCTTTAAGTTGTCGAAACTTTTAATATATGATTCCTACTTATATAAGTCAAAAAAGTATATACATAAATTGAAATGGTTAAATATGGTATTTTCCATAAAATGGTCGAATTTTTTTATTGAAGAACAAAGCGTCAAATATTGTATCTTAGATTCTGTTCGGACACACTAGCTGGAGTTGAATCAAAAGATGGATTTTAAGGTGGAGCTGGAGCTGAATTTGATAAATATTGAGATCCGATCGCCGAATGCTGAAATAAGTAGCTGAATTTGGCGTTCCAGCTATTTCAAGCCTCGACAAGCTCAATCCAAACAGAGCCTTAATATAAAAAAAAAAGGTAACGAAGGGAAAAACGTCAAAATTATACTCCGTATGTGCTTATGTAATGTTCGTACGTGTAATTTTAAATTGAGTTGTTTGTGATCAATCTATACATATGTACGTATGTGTATATTCGTTCAATTCTCTGAAAGCATATCTTATCCGACAAAATTTGAAGCTACAATCTGCTATAGAGTATTTTCATAACTAATTCATAGATTTTTTGATAGAGACTGAAAAGCTAAAATAATGGAGTACGTAAAAAACTATAACGTGGGCCACGTGGTCCATGTAATTAAATTCTTTTTCCCTGCTTATAAATACATTCCTAATACCCCCAATTAAGTATTGACGACAATGAGATTTAAGAAAATACATAACAATACAAGGGCAATTGATGGAGTTTTTTAATTTTATCATTATAGGACTTTCTTAACTTTGTGATATAAATGCATTACAAATAAAAAGTGCATAAGATACACACCGTTTTCTTAATCTTGATTGTACTGATAGATCATGAAAACTAATGAGCTGAGTAAAAAACGTACTATAAGTACAAATTGTAGTATTATACGCGCAAAATTACACATATATGAACCTAATCTTTTGAGTAAATAAATAGTAAGGGTTCATAAGACCTTCATTACTACATAAATATATAATTAAGTTGAAGAAAAGAATACCACGTTTTGTGTAATTGGTTAACTATTCTCTTTGCATAGCTAATCCCTCCTTAAATTGCACATCAAAGTTCGTTACAAAGTTTACAAATACAAAAAGTACAAGCATGTAGTATAATTTGTTTTTCGATTCCTACTATTTTTCAGTTAGGGTCCAAATTTATACACACTAATTTCCTATAATATAATATCTAGGCGGCAGGGTTTATCACAATTTGATGGATCAAGTTTATAAACTTCCTGATGAACGCTTCCACTCGCTGGTTCAACTCGTCTTGACTCAGTGACGGCTTTCTTTTTATCCGTCCACTAGACGGAGAAAGGTTGCTCCGTTGATCTTTGAACGCTTCTGACTTCTTCACCGATTTCAGCGTTGACCGCTCAGATGAAGCCATCTGACGGCCACTATCCTGCCACGTTTCCGAAGTTTCAGGTGACGGCTCGACGTTAACTCTTCCACGTGTTGTGTCCAGCGTCTCGTTGCCAAACGTTGTCAAACTATACAATACAATACTCCATTGGTAAATGGTAATAGGAAAATATCACATGTCTATATATAAAATTAGTGACACTAGTTAATAAAATGTTTATATTATATATAATAGTTATATTTTATGCCTATAAATAGATTTTCATTCATAAACTAAAGTAAATTTTCATAATTCATATAAACAAAAACAAAAAACAAAATCCTTAAATAATACTCCCTCCGTCCCACAATGTTTGTCCAATTTCTTTGTAAATTTACAAAGAAATTGGACAAACATTGTGGGACGGAGGGAGTAATATACAAGAAATCATGTTATCTGGGAAACAAATAATATCAAAATGAAGTCAAAAATGAGTTACGAAACAAATGACTCAGTTATTTGGGAAACAAATCTCATAACAGATTCAAAGATGCATAAAAATATAAAATATTAATTTCAACTGAGAGCTCCATCTAAAGTCGAGAGCTCCAAAAGGCATGAAATGAGTTATCTGGAAAATAAATGGGCTCATTTATCAAAAACCCGAAATGGGTTATATAATTAAGTGACTTCAAATGCTCACACACATTAAAAATAATGGGTTAAAACGGGTTATACGGATGGTTTGGATGAAACGGATGATGAACCGAGTTATATTGGGTGATAAAATCTCACCCTTACCCGACCCATAAACCGTTTTGCCCGTCACTCAAACCGCCCGTCAACTACTTTATTTGGATTTTCACCCATTTCTAGTAGGTTAAACGGATAGATCAGTCACTCGTGAATAGTTGACAACCCTACAACTACTGTACAACAAGACTCGCCTATTTTTATTTTAAGAAAATGAAAAACATACCTAAATTGTGCCTGCATATTTAGCGCAAATGGCCCGTAGTTTTCAATTTTTTTAATTCCCAGTTTCAATCTTGCGCAAAGGCAGGCTTAATCTTTTTTGAACCAAAAATGCTGAGTGTCTAATGTCTTGATTAGAACAACAATCAAACTTCTCTCTCCAGTCTTGAATCATGTTTGTATTATGCTAAAAGAATAGTTAATGATACATTTATTTGGATAGATTTGAATCGTAAAAACATTTTTCGAAATCTGAATTTAAAGACTTAGGGAATACGTAAAATATGAAATGAGATAAGACAAATCTTGTAGTTCTTTTCAAGGCTTTTGGGAAGAACTAAACTAGAGAAAATATATGAATAGATTATGGCTACGATTTTGGTTAGATCTTAAGTGAGATCTGTTGGTGATTTTAGTGTTATCACGTGATTGTTCCCTATTGCAGAAAACAATGCCTTTTAAAGTGGTCGGGGTTCATACGACGCTATGGGATCTCACTTAGTTATATCATAAGTTTTGGGGTGTGGAGTACACGCATGTGTAACTATACTTGAGGTCTAGAGAGATATATAAAGGTTAAGTTACGCTGTTCTTTAAGGAACAATGGAAACTACGTACAGATGTACTGTAGGGAACAACAATCGTGTTATAGGGAACAACAGTTTAGCGGTACGGCTATTTTTTTGCCATGTGTTAATTGGACGATAACCGCCTTGATAACTAATGTTTAAACACCTTATAACTTTCTTTTATTACTTGTTCGTAGTTAAATACGTGTCTCTTTAATGAGAGACATTGATGATAGAGGGAATGGTTGGTAACCGCCATGTAACTTTTGTAAAACAGCCCAAAATCAGTCTCTATCATTTCCCACGACCTATTTAAGGGCAAAGGGGAATAGAGTCGAGGTTGATTGAAGAGATCTCACTTAAGATCTAACCAAATTCGTAGCCATAATCTATTCATATATTTTTCTATACTTTAAGTCTACACAAAAGCCTTGGAGAGAACTAGAAGATTTGTCTTATCTCTCTTCAGATTTTACGAATCCCCTAAGGCTTGTAAGGAGCAAAATTTTGATTTTGGAAAGTGTTCTCATGATTCAAATCTATCCAAGTACAAGTATCATTGATTGTTCCCTCGGTAGACTACAAGCAAGATTAAAGACTGGACAAGGAAGTTCGTTGGTTGTTCCCATCAAGACGCTTAGTTCTTACAACCGAAATCAGAATTTTCAATCAATGACGTCTGCGCGTGAGATGACGACAAAGCTCCAACAGTTGGAGAAGTTTGAGGGAATGGATTTCCTCCGTTGGCGAAAGAAGATGCATTAATTTCCTCTTGACCATGCTCAAGGTGGGTCCTATCCACTCTAATGCCCAAGGTGGCCGATGATGAAGTGATGGTTGAAGCCTTAAGAAAGAGGAGGAAATGAAAGAAATATGACTACATTTGTCGATGTCACGTTTTAAATGGTATATTTGATTCTCTCATTGATGTATACCAAAATGTTGAATCCGTCAAGGAAGTTTGGGATTCATTAGAGTTCAAATACATGATTGAGGATGTTTTAAGTGTGAAGTTCCTCGTGAGTAACTTCAATAGTTACAAGATGTTCGATGCAAGACCGGTGATAGAACAATTCAATGAGATACTTCGTGTCTTGGGGAAATTTACCCAACATTAGTTGAAAATGAACGATTCCATCTCTGTTTTAAGCATAATTGATAAGTTACCACCATCATGGAAAGACTTTAAACATATGTTAAAGCATAAGAAAGAACAAAGGCAAGAAGAGGCCATGTAACAACACAAGCAACAGTTCCAACAAGAAACGCTCCCCAAAAGGAGATGGATGTTGGAATTGTGGTAAGCTTGGACATTTTAGAAGGGATTATTGGGTTGCAAAGGGGAAGAAGGACAATGGCTCTAAGCAGCCTACTCACGGTTCTAAGGAACATGGGCAAAAATCTCATAAACATCAGGAAGAAACAGTGACTGTTCCAGTATAGTTACATCTCCTAGTTTGGATTTTGTTTCTATAACTTATGAGATTTTCTTTATGCAAGATTATGAGATATCATGGTGGGTTAACTCATGTGCTACCTCTCAAATGTGCAGGGACAAGTCTATGCTCCAGTCATTAGATCTTATGGATGATGAACGTGTCCTTCATATGAGAAATGAGTCAACTGCTCTCGTACTAGGCAAAGGCCAAGTGGAGTTAGAGTTCTGATTTGGGAAGACTTTAATTCTTAATAATGTGTTGTATGTACCTAGAATAAGAAAAAACTTAGTCTCATGTAATATCCTTAATAAGTTAGGCTTTCGTTTGGCGTTTCAAGCCGACAAATTCATATTTTCGAAAGGCGGTGTATTTGTTGTTCGTGGTTGCCTATGTAATGGAATGTTTATAAATTCTATTTACATGACTTGTACACATGAATATGTTCCCTCGGGAACAAAGCCTGTTTTCTCGGGAACAATCTCCTCTCTATGGCATGCTCGGGTGGGACATGCATGTACATTACAAATGCATGTTTGATATGTTTAGGACTGGTTTAATTCCACCTTTTGACATGAATATAGATAAATGTAGAACATGCATGCTTACCAAAATAACTAGACAACCGTTTCCTAATGTTCAAAGGAACAATGCCATGCTTGATTTAATACATAATGATTTGTGTGATTTTCATGCTTCCCCATCTTTGGGAAATAAGAAATATGTGGTCACGTACATAGATAATTATTCTCGTCATTGCTATGCATTTTTGTTGCATGCTAAGAATGAGGCCCTAGAAAAATTTAAGCTTTATAAAACTGAAGTGGAACTACAGTTGAGAACAATGATAAAAAAGTTGCGCATCGATAGAGGCGGTGAATATTTCGACCCGGAATACTTCCAATCCATAGGTATCATTCATGAAACTACGACTCCATATACACCACAACAAAATGGTGTTTCGGAGAGGAAGAATCGAGTTCTTAAAGAAATGGTCATCAGTTCCATGCTTTCCTACTCAGGATTAAATGACGGATTTTGGGGAGAAGCCATGTTAACGGCTTGTTACCTATCGAATAGAGTTCCAAACAAAAAGAACAAGACTACCCCATATGAGCTTTGGTTTAAAAGGAAACCCAACTTGAATTACCTTCGAGTTTGGGGTTGTAGGCCGGTTGTAAGACTACCCGATCCCAAGAGCAAAACCTTGGGTGAGAGAGGTGTAGAGTGCATTTTTATTGGATATGCTGAGCATTCCAAGGCATATAGGTTCTATGTGATTGAACCAAACAAATCTTCCCCAAGAAGATCGACGAGCTCTACAGGCCACGGCGGGCGCACGACCTCTTTGGCTCTTTCGACTGCTCAACGGTCACCTTTTTGCCTAGGGTTACTACTTAGATTAGGAATTATGTTGATTTTTTTTAATGAAATGTTAATGAAAAAGTAAAAAAAATGGATGGAAGTATATTTTAGGCTCCTGATAGAATTTTTTTAAAAATACAAGACACCAAAAGGAATACTTTTTTTTTTTGGATACTAAAAAAATGTCAAAAACTGAGCACACTAAAAAATTCTTATTTATAATAAAGGAAGGATATTTTAGGAGTTAATTTATCTTGTTGTTATGATTCTATTTTCTTATGGGTTATATATATATATAAGAGAGAGATTATTTTCTCTCACCAATCTATACTTTGGAGAAGAAACACAATGAAATATTTTTACTTTTTTTTAATTATAAAAAATACCTTTTACATATAATAATTTGAATATTTGATAACAACAACCGTGATCGGTGATCCTAATTTTGAATTTTCGCACTTAGTAATGAAAGCTGGGCCACGTCCGTCAGTTAGCTTCGTTATGACACTTTATAAATAGCTGTCTTCTTGATCGTACGGAAAAATCCCCAAATTCTCCTCTTCTCTTCTCCGGTGTGCGATGGAGATTTCGTGAGTGCCATCCATTTGCGTCTTCCATCGATCCATTCCCTCTCATTTGCTGTTTTCCATTGGAGAGGAGTAAGATAGCATTGCTTCATCAACAATCTCCGTCCTTTCGAGCCTGCTCAACTCGCTAACTGATCTTGCTGCTGAAAAGATCAAGGTGAGGCCATAATTTCGAAATTTTGCGGTGAGTTTTCGCCTCCCGTAATCTCTCTCTTTCTTTCGATCTGGTAACTTATTCCTTTTGTTCATCGATTTTGTTCAGGCAAAGCGGGAGAATTCACAGGCGTGTGGTGTCTTCGTCTGCTTAACGGTTTCTTGCTCTTTGCTCCTCCTCTTGTCTGGTTCTTCAGCCTCGGTAACCACCTGATTTTCTTCTTCTCGTTCTTGCTTCTTTTGCTTCGACTCCGCACATTGCAGCGTTCGATTTCTTTTTTTTTTTTGTTATGGAAGCAACTCGAACTGTAGAAGCCTTCTACTAGAAGGGGATAGAAATTGGAAAAGATTGCAATTATAGGGTTTTAAATTGTTTATTTTACCAATTATTTTTCCATGAAAGAGCGTGTTGTCCTTTGGTATGGTAGGATTATTAATAAGACATCAACCGTTGTTTAACAATCTCATTAAGCAATCCCAAAGTGATATTTCCTCTCCCTATGAATGAATGCCAAAGTGATATTTCCTCTCCCTATTCTTCAAATTAAGCAATCCATGACATCTTCCCTTGATTGTTACCTGTAGTATGGAAAGGTTGTTATTAGTAAGCTGATAGGAGATAGTTGCTTTGTTTATGGTGGTGATTGTAAGTAGACAGGACAGCAATTCCCTCAGTTGGCAGAGTTTGCCTAATAAGACCATTTGGCAGTGCAAGGAAGCAGAATCAGTGGTGATTTTCATTTGCATTCGATAAGTAGAAATCAGGGTATTAATGAAACAATAGATGACCATGGGAGGGGTTACTGATCTACATTGGCCCAACTAAGCAGCTACACAGTTTTTTGAACTCTAGCATAAGAGAGCATCGGATCCTATGGTTGTTTGATATGCACTTAATATAGATTCTTGCACACAGTCTTGCTGAATGCTTCATTAATAACAAAGCTAAACAAAAATGTAACACACCTTTCAAAAATGATAGCCTTCTACAAGAAGGGGATGGAAATTGGAAAAGACTGCAATTATAGGGTTTTAAATTGTCTACTTTACCAATTATTTTTCCATGAAAGAGCGTGTTGTCCTTTGGTATGGTAGGATTATTAACAATCTCATTAATTAATAGCTTGCTTTCCAAGTTTAATTATGTCATTTAGATTTTAACTCAAGACAGAGATACACATTATATCTACTTCTCTGTGACAGTGAATTCAAAAATATGTTGGAGGACGTGGTTCTATACATGGTAAGGGATGAAGACAGGTTATATAAAAAATGTTTGGGAACTGTGGACATATACAGGAATAAGGATGTGACTGGCCATGTTTTAGAGGTAACTCGAGCTAAAACACAAGAGTGTTATCTGAAGCATACAGGTATGTATAGACATAGAAATTGAAATTGAAGTTTAGCCAAGATCATTTCATCTCTAACTATTTTATTGGTTGTCAGTGTTATGGAATATGCAGGTTAACCAGATGGAAGGAAAGGAAAACCATGCTGAATGGAAGGCTACTGATTTGACATGGTGTTTGAAATTCAAGTGTGAAAAGGATTATAACACTTTTGTCAACAATTTTGAAGCTGCTGTTTCATCTGCTTTGAGGGTAGCAAACTTCATGCCAGGAATAAAGCATCGATATGTACAAATATGTGATAAAAAACATAAGGACTGTGCTCTTCTATAACTAGGATATGAAGCAAGCGACCTTGTACACTAATAATAATTATAATAAAATTAAGTAGAATGGATAACCAAAACAAGTATTTAGTATCAATCACCTCCAATGATGCTGGTGCCACCTGATGTTCCATAGGTTGCTCAATCAGCATTCCTAGCAAAATAGACTAGAGATCAAACAACATTGACATGTACTTGAATATGTGATTCTACTTGATAAAAAATAATCCAATACATTATTAAGTAAGAATTATTTCTTGATCAAATCTAAATCTTCATGCATATGAAGTTTCTTCATGTTTTATTCTCATCGAGCTTATCTGATTCCAATCAAACAATACCTAAATTAATGGGCACGATGAATAGCTTGAAAACAATACCTAAATTGAATATATACGAAAATAGTGAAAATATAAGAGCAAATTTGAAATCCCTACCCGAGTTTGGCAACACAAGCACCACCACCAGAGGATGATGAACTACAAGGGTTCGGCAACCGGTAACGCCAAAGATAAAACATATGATTTTTTTGGCAGGAAAGAATCTAAACAGTGCACTAATTAATTGATGTGATATCTTCTTTTTTTTTTCAGAAGGCTCTATTTTTTTTTTTTTTGGCGAAAACACCTTTGCAAATTCGTTTTTCTTCAAAAACACTTGCATGGTACTTTTAATAAAGAAAACGTATAATTGATGTACATATTGTTAATATTAAAAGTCATTTTATAAATATATCCTGATTTATTTGTAGATATTGACTAAAATTATAAAAGTAAACACAAACAATAATTTCGAAACAAATCTTCGTAGAATAATATGTTTTTATTTACTTTTAAATGACATTACTTTGGAGAACATTACAAATGAAGTTGGGTTAATAATATTTAATTTTTTTTCTACTTAATATATTATTAAATAGAAATTAATTTTTGTTGAAAAATTATGCTACATGGCATTGGCATACCTTGAATAAATTAATTTAAAAAAATATATTTTAATAACTTATATTATTTGCTTATAGACCCAATATTTATATCAAATTTTTCCGTATTTACAAACTTTTAAATATATGTCAAATACATTTTATAATATAGATAGAAAATCTATCTTCAATTTAATTTTTTTAGTTTCTGAAATATTAAAGTATATTCTTAATGATGGAATCAAATATTTCCATCGATTTACATTAGCTTATGCTATTTTCAATTACAGTTCGGCTAATGTCTGTGTATGGGCACATAATAAAGTGTTAATTTAGTAAATTATTTCAAAATTATTCACTAAATTAGAATTAATGAACCTTTTTAAAAAATCAAAAACCTGTCATTTTCATAATATGAAAAAAGTGGTGGACGAATTGTATTCCGTTTGATTACTCCCCAGTGAATTTCACGGAGAAACACGAAACACGAAATACGATAGGAGAAATTATTCTCCCAACCATAGCCCGCGGAGTCAATTATCAGGTAAAATTTCTAATCCTCAACTACCCATCTCCTTTCAATGTAATTTTCGTCGGTAGATTCTATCCCAGTTCCAAGTTCCTTGGAAGCGGAAAACCGACGGTTCCGGACCGAAACCGAACCAAAACCATCTGTTCCATCCTTTTAAAAAAAAAATAAAAAAAAATCGACGAAAACGTAAAATCGCGGTTCCAAAAATGTGATCGCGGCTCCAAAACCGCGCTTTTGCATTTTCAAAAAAAATTTATTTTTTAATGGTTTGAAACCGACCCAAAATCGAAAAAACCGGAACTGGAAACCAAACCGAGGAACCGAGTTCCGATCTCGGTTCCATAGTTAAGTTGAACCGGACACACCTCCACTTTGTGGGGACACATTTGTCCAGCCGATTAGAACTGGGCCCCACCCGTTATTTATCGAGTTTGGTTATTTTAAAAAGACTTGAATGCCCCTTTTCGAACGTGATTTTTTAATTCTATGATACAGATTGATTAAAAAAAATATATTCTACCCTACTTATATAATAACCATCTGACAAAATTGTCAAATGAGTGGATTTCACATCGTGGTTTTAGTGGTAACTACTAGTACATCTGATCTGGGCATGGTTTTAGCTTAGGAACCAAGTATATATTTAGGTCGATCTGTTAATATTGATAGGATTTGGTGATGTATATAGTGATAGAAAAAAAATTCGTATTTAATACATTATATAACTAATGAACAAGATGCCAAAGACTTAGATAAATAATTTATCACCATGCATTTAGCCTTTAAATTGATTACTGTGTCACAAAACCAACATTAGAGTGTTTTTTTTAGGGGAAGAGCTAGCCAACATCAAGCTAATGAAAATTGGAGGTGATAGATGCTGACAAAGCAATCCAACGTCTGCAATAATTCGAAGTTATCTCTCTGTCCGGCTTAAAATATTTATGAATTATATCAAAGATAACACATAATTGGTCATCCTATTAAAATACAATTCAATCAATTTCACAATAATCACCTTGATCGATGACTCACTCGATCAACAAGATCAATCTTCTTGGAGTTGGAATGCTCCGAGTACGTGCATTTCCCTTTTGATTAATTCCAGCTTGCATATGAATTTATTGTATATTAATTAAGTGAATTTATAAGCCTTGTACTTCATATTAGTTTTCCTTTAAGATCATGTAAACCTATTATTTAAAATTACAAAACATTATGGAGTAATCAAAACACTTCGGTTATTTTATATATTTGTTATCATTTTAGTATTTTACCACAAGATTTTTCTAGTTAGATTTTAATGTAATTTGATATATGAAGTAATTAATGATATTGTGTTTCCTTGATAGCAAAAATATCACTTCATTATGTTCATCCACTTTAATTCAATGCATTATTGCATTTTAAATCATACGAGTATTGAATTAAAGTGTTTTCTCGTGTCGGTTTGTCCAATTGTCGATTTATTCAGTCTCTCGATCTATCAAGTCTATTTCGTAGATCGAATTCTTTCCCGATAAAAAAAAAATCGACTTACCCATCATGATTATTTCCCTTTCTAAAAAAAATCGTTGGCTGACCTTAGATAGTTGTGCGACTGATTTCTTAATCTAAGTTCAATCATGTCCCCCCACAAATTAAAAATCAACTTAACGTCCACATCAACACCAATTTGCAACAATAAATGCCACTAAAATGTAAAACTTTTCAGATCGACCCGGGCAACAAATTATAATTAACTTCACTTCTCCATTATTGTTTGCTTTTAGCATATAGTAATTTACAACACAGATACAGCCATAGTGATACTCCCATGATCATGACAATTGAAAGCACTAGAGGATATTTTATTTTTATGTGCATCCTCTGATAAGTACTTTCCAATGTTACATTACACGTCAGACATACAACATATCATACACATACAACAATAATAGTGCAAATCTAGCCCAAATTTTCAAATTGACACAAATCTGGACCAGTGTAAGCCCTATTATGGCATTAGCTTGATTACTTAGCTAGTTATTTTTACAATTGACTTCAATCTTTGATTAATTGGATTAAGCCCCGACCGGCGTGGCTGCGAGAGCGGCCTCTAAGTCGCTCCCGGTTCGCATCATCGAGTTGTTTTCGCCCATTGGGTTCGAACCCCAAATTTCCGGAATCACTTGTGGTAAATTGTTGATTGATTCAAGAACATAATCCGCTTCCATAGTCTTTACGGTCTTTCCAACCTACACAATCAACGGAAACTTTTGTTATTGTCAGAATGAGTTGTGACCCATTTTATGTCGAGTAGGTTTCATAAGGATCAAAGTTTCCTCGTAAATTTTTAAGGTGTTTTGTTCACAAGTTTCAAACTTTGAGTGTGTAAGAGGAAATAAAACATAGATATATTTATTTATATTTGGCGCATAGTGTCATTAGATTACAAATATAAGAATAGTGACCCATTTCACCATTTGTTTTTATTAGTTAAAAGTGTCTGTTTATGAAAGGTGATGAGGATAAGGCCAACTGTGCAACTATTTGTGAAACCAATAATGCTAATACACTTGGTTGCATCTAATTTGGACAGATGGATGGCAATTGACAATATTAAAGGTGGGTGGGTATTAATCAGAGCAAACAAATGATTAGTGCAAAATCATGTGATTATCAGTACCAGATGGGACATTTGCATTTTGGACGGTGGTAACGAACCAGAGAGGATTTTGATTAGTCTTAATTCTTCTACTTCTCAAGCTAGATAGTTATATTATTCTAGAATCATAAACAACATACTTTAGTACAATTCTAACATGAGACTCATTTAATTCAACACTTCCATTGGCATACATTTTAAGAACTTTTACCATATCAGAAAATATATGTTCTTTCTAGAACGTACCAGAGCAGTATGGAGTCCCGAGTTCTTCCCAGCAGCAATGTTTCTCACACTGTCATCCAAAAATAGCTGAAAGATAGTACAAAAAAGAGACCAACATTAAAAATCATCAAGAGATTAATTACAACCAAAACTAAAATTATGAAAAAAATCTTACCGTTCGATGGGGGTTGACATTGGCCACCTGGATCGCAATCTTCAGAGCATCGAGCGACGGTTTCAACACAATCGGGATCTCATCGGGACGAGTTGCATTGGGGAGATTCGGATTGAGTGTCTCGAAACAAATAATTTGATCAAAACAATTTTCAAGTCCGAGCCTAGCTAGGGCCTTGGTTGCGTGGATTTGGTCCGAGTTAGTGAAAATCTGGCGCAATGAGTATTCAAATTGATTACTTGTTTTGAAACGTTGTTGAATTAAAGGAGGTGTAGAAACAGAATTTGAAAACATTACATACAATTTTCCTCTGCCTTATTGAGTGCAGCATGTTTCTTAGTTGAGAATCTGGCTTAATCCGGTCATATGGCAATCTGCCGTGCACGTAACTAAACATAGAAACCAGAAAATAAATTAAAAAATTAAATAAAATATGTAGGAAACTAATTTGAAATTTGAAGACAAGTTCAGAAGATTTTGCCTACCTGTGATAGTCATCCGCAGAGATATCATATCCCAATGCCTGTTCAAATTGAGCAAGTGAAATAGTTAAATCATCAATTCAAAACCTAATCGAAAGCGGAAATCGATTCAATTTGAAGAGAATTTACTCGAAGGCCAGCAAGAGTGCTGCCGTATTTCTTGAAAAGCTCGACGCGGAGAGATGAAGCGTCCTTCTCCGGAAATCCACACTTTTCCACCAGAAAATCTGTGATCGGATCGAAAAATCACCAAATTCAGCTCCATGATCGTTCATTCAGACCAGTCAACAATTCAAATTAGGAGAAAAATTAGCGCGATTGTAGTATTGTACCTTCGATGTTCCTCTGAACGGATTTCGCAATTCCGGTGTTGAACGGATACAAAGTGTCATCCAGATCTGCGAATTCAGCACGCGAATCGCCAGATGATCAGAAATTGATCCGATTCAATTCATTCAGCTAAAGCGAAAACGGAGAAACAAATGCTTACCGAAGAGGATGGAGTCGAAGGGAGACGAAGAGTCTCGAGCGAGTTTAGCGCAAGAATCCATGATCGTTAGAGGAGGAAGAAGGAGGAGAGTTTGATCAAAGAGAGATTTGAAATGGATAAAGATGAATTTTGAAATTAACAGAAGAAAACGTGGCAGAGTGAAATCAGAAGAATTGGAGGAGAAGGTATTTATAATGGAAGACGAGAGAGTCTGTTGAGAGAAGGTGAGCAATCGCCTTCGTCTTGCGCCTTTGTGGGGACACGTTTGCCCAGCCGAGTAGACCTGGGCCCCACGCGTTATTTGTCGAGTATGGTTAATTTTAAAAAGACCAGAATGCCCCCCTTTTCCAACGTGATTTGTGTGGATCAAATTATGAATGTATTGGAATTCTATGATACGAATTGATAAAATATATCACCGTCTACTTATATGATAATCGGGCAATATTGTCAAAAGAGAGAATTTCACATCGTGGTAGATATTTTATGATACGAATTAGGGGAAAGTTATTTCCCGTGTTACAAATGATTGTAAACTATACGACTCGATCATTTATGCTATGTTATGTTGTTATAATTATATTGTTTTAGGGATGATCATAACAATTTTAATGATTCCTCACATGAGGTGGCTTAATGATAAGAGATATGGGGTATGTTGGGAGGTCCTATATTTAATCCTTACCTACGTTGTGCCTCTACACTTGGGTAAAAAATCAAGTCTCGTCATTTTTCCTATCACTAGGTCGAGACGGTCGGTGCAAGCCGGTTTACCTTATTCGTGCGCTTTGCAGGCTAGTTGACCAAAGGTGGATCTCTCTCGTTAAAAAGAAATAACAATTTTAATGAACTTATAGAGTGAAAGTAACTAATTAAGCCTAGTAGTTTTTCAAAAAAAAAAAAAAACTTAAGCTAGTAATAATGAAATCACCACCAAATAAATAGTTGTCAGCATGGTCGATACAAGATATGAAAGATGTTAAAAGATCTTAGTTTTGATTCCTTTTTCTTCACTTGGTTGAAAATTTTAGCCTCATCATTCTTTCTTTTAATGATTAGCTAAACAAGTTTTTATAAATGTTACAACCTGATTACATTGTTATGGTCGGTTGAACAAGTTCTAATAAATGTCATTTTTTCGGTTGAAAGTTTTAATAAATGTCATTAGACCAACTTTACTAGATTTCTACCCTGCAACAGCAAACCAAAATAAAAAAAAGATGTACATATAGAGTTATGTTTAGTATGAAAAATGAAAGATAAATATTGAAGAATATATGTGTACGAATATGCACAAGTCTTCTTAGACACTACATTAGAGCGAGATGAAGGAAAGATAATAAAAAGACACGGAAATGTTAAACGAAGATTTGATTGGCTAATTAAAGCCATATAAAGTATATATCTAGCTAGAATATTTTTTTATAACTACCTTTTACTCATGAATAAATCACTCTTTCATTAACAAAAAAGTCAACTCTCACTAATCTAACGATAGGTAACAATAACTGTGATTATTAAATCACGAGTTCGTAAAAAAAAAAAATTTAATCATTTATGACCAATTCAACATTAAGGTGAAAGAATAGAAAAAATAAGAAAAATAAATATTGCACACATTAATTAAGTATATAATCAAGGAATAGTGGAATACTATACATATTGATTAAGTCTATTATAAAATGTTTATTTGTTTTATATATCTACCTATCTACCTATCTACCTATCAAGCAACCAAACCTCTGATTTGAAATCGTTAAAAATATATCATCTATAAATCAATAAAGCAGACTTTTTTTTTTGGTTGAAAATAAAGCAGACTTTTTTTGACAATCAATACTTTAAATTTTTGATAGATTAACCTATGTTATTTATATTCTATAAATCTATAAAGTGGACTTTTTTTGACAATCAATACTCCAAAAATTCAATAGACTTAATGCTCATAAAGTTAATAAAAAAAACTTCAAGCAATCAAATCTATGATTTGAAATTGGAAAAATTTATAAATCAATAAAGTAGACTTTTTTTTGACAATTAATGCTCCAAAAATTTGATAGATTAACCTATTTTTTTTATATTCTATAAATCTATAAAGTAGACTTTTTTTACAATCAATACTCCAAAAATTCAATAGATTAAATGCTCATAAAACCAATAAGAAACTTCAAACAAGAAAAACTATGATTTGAAATTGGCAAAAAACATATCATGTACTAATATATCTTATTGGTCCGGGTTGTGAATCATAAACCATTTTAAAGTCTAATCCTTTTTATTTTCAATAATAATATTTTAATAAAATTTAAAAAAATTATTTCAATTTTTTCCTATTACATACTCACTAAAACTTGTAGTGAGTATGTAATATACTAATATGTGTGAACAAAATTAATTTACAATAAGAATACTTCATTAACAAATTGGGCTTGAGTAGGTGGCCCATTAAACTCTAAAAAGCCTATTCCATAGAAATGGCCAGGGATGGGCCCATTATTCACAAATTTCATGTTGCATTTGCTTTCTTCTTCGGTTCTTACTTCTTAGGGATTTAGGTTTTCTTTCACTTTGATGCTTATAAGTTTGGTTGTATCACAAAAATTGATGCTTATTCTGTTTATTAATCAAAATTCAATCATTTAGAAGTATGCATTTGCAATCCATAAGTTCTAGTTTTTCTATTCGAATGAAGTTGAAGAATGCACTATGATTGGTTTTTTTTAATGTTAGTTTGAAGTTCAATGCTAGATGCTATGTAACCATTAGATTTTGTACTCTCTATTTTTTTTGTGTTAGGAAATAAACAACTAGTAATAATTCCATTAACATCATCACCATATCTCCTTTGATTATATAACTACACAAACATCACATAGAAACAAAGGTGGCAAAACAAGAGCTTAAAAATGAAGAAAAACATAAAAGAGGACAATGTATTAAGATCACTATGTTTCATCTCTCTTCTTTTACTTCATACTTTAGTCATGTAGTCTGTAAGCATTTCCATGGCCATAAATGAACTTCGCGGTTCCTTCTGTGTACACTTCAGTCTCATTTTCCAATCTGTAAGTTGCACAACTAATTTTAGCCATACTCTCAACAAAATACAATCCAAATATTAGCATTAAAAATGAGAAAACATACGTTTTGCGAACCGTTTTGCTTAAGGTGGAGGCTGATAAGAATGTTCTTCCATCAAGAAACTTGCTTTCTCCCTTGATTCTTAGTTTTGCTCTGAGGTCAAATTCTTCATGATTCAGATTCAATGGAGAATCTGATGCCTGCAATACAATTTTCATATAAAAATATGTTTCTTGGATAATGTATTATTTTTTGGGTGCGTCTGGATTACCCAAGATAATGCATTATGTTGCATTATAATACATTAAATTGCATTAAATCCGAGGAAAAGAGTAGTTTACATACCATGACCCATCCCCAAGCATCAGCAAATGAAGGAATATGAGTAGAGTATGGCACAACATCTGCACATGTAAATGTAAAGTCATTATCTTATCTTTCTATCTAATATCAGAATGTGCAATTATCTAAAATTTCAGTTTTACTTACATTTGAACACTTGCTTTAGAGTGTTGTAAATGCAAGAGAAGACATCTTTGTGGCTGAAGATTCCAGCTGGCCCTGCCTAAATATACCAAAAACCAAAAAAAAAACACTTATAAATTTTTCATTTTTGTATGTTTTTGTTATTGTTCAGTCTTTATCACATACCTGTGTAATAAAGACTCCATCTTTACTTAGCCTAGGTTTCACAATGAACTCATAGAAAGATTTGGTGTAGAGTTGATAGCATGGGCCTCCATCTAAAGGATCTGCCAGGTCACCTATGATCACATCATAGCTTTCTTTTCTGCCTTGTAGTTCAATCCTGTTGTGTTTATCCAATTGTACCAAAAAAGGTAAAATATAAGTAATCAATAATGTCAAAAAAAAATCTTTTTGGAGTTTTTGTCGAAGGTAATATGAGATCGTTTAAGGACATAGGTTAAGAGCACTAGATATATAAAATAAATACTTAAAGAAAATTAATAGACCCTATCAAAAAAAGTCAAAATAACCATAAAATTTAATAAAGATTTTTTTAAAGATTTTTAACCTATGCCCAGGTTAGAAAAATCGATATAAGCTTACCTTGCATCATTTATGACAAGTTCCAGTCTTGGGTCATGAAATGCTGCATAGTTTACATCCAAGTATGATTTGCAAAAATCAACTACATCCTGTTTAAAAAAATCAGATATGGTAAACAAGAAAGATTAGATTATTTGCTTATAAAATTGTTGAATTATGTTTAGCAATCCTAATAAGCTGAGTTTTTAATGTAAAAAAGTAAACCCAGGTGTTAAAGCCAGGTATTTCTATCTAAAAATACATGAATTGTTTAGAGTGGTTTAATGAGTCAGAACACAATTTTGGATGAATGGGAAGAACAAATTTAGGTATATAGTTCTTATTTTGTGTTATTTCATTAATTTATAAAAGGTCAATGCGCATGCTAAAAGCCCACTTCACTATTACTTTCTGTTTCCACTATCATTTTCTTCATAAAGAACTTAACTTTATCCAAGGAAATCAAATACTAACTTATTCTCAATATGCAAAACAAGAATCTGATCAAGAAGTTTAAAAAAAAAACCAAAATATGTTCATATTCACCTTATCAATGTCACACATAACAAGCTTCTCAACAGTTTTGTGCCTAAGTATTTCTCTTGCTGTTGATCCTTCACCTCCTCCCATGATAAAGATGCTCTTTGGACTGTCGCATCAATGTAAATTAAATATAGACATTCAAAATGTATGATTTAATGCAACTTAATGCATTAAATGTGTGATCTAAACAGAGGCTTAGTGATATGTTACCTTGGATGATGAAGCAGAGGAGGGTGCACAAGGGATTCATGATACATGAATTCATCCTTCTCTGTGCTTTGTAATTTGCCGTCTATTATCAAACACTACAAAAACATAATAATGTATGGAAAAATTAAATTTCAGTTTACTGACTTATGAAATTTCATGTCTGTTTGGATCGCGCATTATAATGTAAATTTTTGTATTATAAGACAAGATTTTGCATTAAATTTGTATTATAATGTACGATCTAAACATGCTCTTCCTTGGCTAAGTTTGGCATCCAGAGTAAGATACTGTATCTTTTTTGGCTTACCTTCCCAAATGGTTTTGTGTCTAGAAGTTGAATCTCTTGATACTTAGTTGTTCCCTCATGCAACATACTGAAGAAATAGAGATGATTAATGTTATGCAATAGTAAAAGATTGGATATGATCTTGTCTGGTCTTTTGGTGACCAAGAATTTTAAGAAAATAATCAGAAGGCTCTTCTACTTTTTAAGAATTCCAATTAATTGACCATTGGCTTTAGCTTAGAAAGTTTTTGCCTTTTTTTTTTTGTCCAAGTGATCCAAAAGGGCTGCTTCTTTTTAACATTTATGAAACTTCATCTCCTTTCTACATTTTAAACTTTGGGCCATGATCACTGTTCTAAAAATCGCTAAACGGCTTCTAGGTGGAAAGGGTCTCCTAAGTGAGCTAGAAGGCTAGGCGGGCTATGACTTTTCAGCGCCTAAGCGGAGCTAGACGGAGATTTACAGAACAATGACCATGGTTTATCCTCACATAATCAAGAAATAAGAACCATCTAAGTTTGACATTAATGTTTATATCATGTGAAGAATAATGTTTATAATCCCGCTATCGTATGATATGGGGTCATATTCTGTAACAACGGGACTATACTGAAACAATGTTGTTATTGTTGGTGATAATCAACTAACTCCTAATGAAGATTTTGTAAAGAAGAAAACAAGAGTTGATTGTGTTTTGCATTCTTGAAACCACTACTTACAAAGAAACAAAAAACAACATGATAAATGAAACCAAGATTGAAGAAGTATTATTACCTTATAAGGGCAAAGCTCCATTTCAAGTCACAATCAATCTCTTCTTCATACCAACAACTAAACCTTTGGCTTGCCTTCTTCACCAAATCACCATTCTCATGAAACCCATTTCCATTGTTAATCCCAATACTACCCATTTTTCTTACTAGAGAGGTTTACAAGCAAATTAAAGGAAGATGATATATTGATATATGGTAGCTATTTGAGATTTGAAGGGCTTTATATAAGAAAGAAAAAACTAAGGGAGAGGACAGATGTGGGTGGAATTATAATTATATGAGGAAGTGGAGAATTACGTTCAACTTTTATAAATGTGGAGTTTTGGAATTGGTGAAAGGGTAAAAAAAAATGCCTGACAAACAGACTTTACTATATACTACAATGTTGAAAATTCTTAGGCTGATTTGCCCATATCTTCCTATACAATCACTTTAAATGCCAAGTAAAAACAGACTAAACAGTAAGAATTTAATTTTCAAGGTGGACGGCATGTAATCCATGTATAATATTTACCGCTTTAACTGTTTATGGTCATTTTTTTATTAGCTTTTGGCCTTTGGGCAGTAAAGGGTGCATGAAAGTAGAAAAATAATCATTATATTACTAGCATGCTTATAAAAAATAGTTAGATGTGATAGTAAATCCAAGTCATTGTACAGTTTTGCTAGCTGTTTAATCAATTACAGCTGTGATTATTGAATTTAAAAGCCTTTTCTTAACAATTTTAATTGATACTTCCTCCGTATAAGTCTACTTGTCTTTTTATATTTAAAATCTTATTTAAAATAACTTGTCTTTTTATATATTTTGGACCCAATTTTTCCATTTTAACCCTTACATTTAATGATAAAGTGAATTAAATTTACTCCATTTTCATTTTCAATGCATAAAGTAAGCATTTAATTCGGGGTATTTTTGTCTAATGTAAACTTTTCTTAATATATGTGTCCAACTCTAAAAAGACAAGTAGAGTTATACGGAGAGAGTAGTATTATGGTAATTAAACAGAAACAAAATTATGGGTATTGTTTGTTTGTGTGTTCAGAAACTTGTGCAATATTTTTCATGGATTTAAGAGAGCGTGCGATGTTGACCATCATAAATTTTTTTGGCAAAAAATGACATGCACATAACATTTGCCAAGCATGCTCAAATAATGATGATGATCACTTATTCACTTCCATCTTCACAAAAAATAATAATAAACCTTCTCTTATTTACAATCAAAAAAACCCTAAAAGGAAAAAAAATCACAACCAAAATCTCTTATCCATCAAACACTTTAATGACTCCCCCATTCACTTTGATAAATGACTGATTGATCAGCAGTTTGTTCTAATCTTTGAGACCATCACCTTGCGATAAAGACTTCTTGAGGTCATTCGTCGTGACATTTACTTGATCCAGATTGAAGGCGGTAATTTGCAGTTGGTCAAGGCCGTTTTAGGTGACTGACGCTGCTTGTGAGAGATTGAGTTGTTGCGGTCGGACATCCATTGTTTGCTTGCCCGGTTTCGTAAGTACAATTTTGTGATAGACTTTATCGCTGGTTCCTTCCGACGAGTCTCCTCTATCCGCTTTTAATTAATTCAAATTTATATATATACTCTTATCCGTCAATCAAAATATCTTAAGACGACTATTAATTTATTAGTAATCACTCTAATCTCTTTTCTTATAAAAAAAATTCTTACTCCCACAAAGCAACAAAATAATAATCCATCGTTCTAGCAAGCAATATGTAAACTAGCCTCCACGTGTCATCATGTGATGCACATAGTGGTAGGACCCATAAACCATACATGGGTGTGGATGAGGTGGCATCATCATCAGCATGATGTGCTTGTGCTCGATCAACATGATAGGACCAGTGTGGGTAAGGATGGCTTGTGCTTGGTTGGTTGTGTGCTTGGTAAGTGTGTTTAATCGTGCTCTTAATTATGCATGCCAACAATGAGTACCATAAAAAGGCAAAAAGAGAAATTTAAATCTTTTTTTTTTGGTTGTGCATGTGAGAATCATAGTGGATATTACCAAAAATCCTTTTTGCTTTTTCCTCCTGATCTTCTAAATTGGCTTGATTGGATACAAAAACAATCCTTGCTTTGGAAAGTCATTATTTGGCATACATTAGTATCTGAATCGAACCGATAAAAATCGAACTGAAAATTATTTTATGATCGACTTTACATTAGCTGAAATTTGATCCAAATTCACTTGGATTCGGATCTATATTGTTGATTACCAAACAAACTCGACATATATAAATCAGTGAACCAAAAGTAAAAATCGATTTTTTTTAACTGATCGAAAGTTCATCAAAATTTACCAAATTTCGTTTAAAAATAAAATTAAAATTGAGTAATTTGGATTGGTTTTAGATTCACCAAAAGCCAAAAAACAATTTTCAAGTTGGTCTATGTAATGTTGTATAATCTATGCTTGTAACTTGTAACTTGTAACACACTCCTAAAAAAGCATTGCATGTATAGATTTAGGTAGAGGTTAGAATAGGGGTTGGACTTGTTCTTAAAGATGTCATGAAACCACTTGGTTCGGACCATGACTCAACACTTGAGCCGCTTGATGAAGCCACGATCAAGTATGGCTCTTATGTTTGTTGTTTGGTTCAATTGGGTTGGTTCTATGTGCGACTTGGGACATAAGCATGCTTGACATCTTATTAGGCCTATCCGTTTTGGGCATCCTCTACTTCCGAGCTTTGTTGATGTTCTCTTGAGCTAAACGTTGCGTTTGGCTTAATGAGAGTATGAGACATGTATGAGAGGGAACGACGTCGTTTGAGCACGCTTTAGGGTTTGCATAAAAGCGAAATGTGAAACCCTAGCTCGTTGTCTTTGCCATTTTTCTATGCCACTGTGATTGAGTTAGGGTTTTGAGCTCTTGAGAGCTTTCTTTGGCAAACTCACCTTGGTGTTTCGAGATCTAGTGAAGTCCGAAGAAGAAAAAGAAAGGGTAAGAGAGAAAGAGAGAGATGAAGAGTCCGGTGCCTTGGTGGCTTGAGTTTTTCGTGAGCTTGTTTGCTCTACTCTCTGTTCTTCTTGCTTTGTGCTTGCTTTATGTTCTTTGACCTCGTTTCTAGCTTAGCTATTAGTATGTGCTTGTTTTGTAAATGTGTGTGTGTTGGCCTTGATTGCCTAGTGCATTAGATGAGTTTCCCCTCTTGAGCCTCTGTAGAGTATGACTTAATTTCGAACTGTGTCAACAAATAAAAAAATTGAACCGAAAAACACAAGTGGACGCAACCGAAAAACGCTAGGATAAACCAGGTTTACCCTAGCTTCTTCTCGTTTTTCAATCAATTATAATCGAACTGGACCGAAAACTGATTATTTTTAAAATGTGAACCGAAGAACGAACAAAATGAGTCGGGTTGGATTGATTCGGTCTAAATTTATCGGTAGTCAGACCGTGAACACCCCTACATTTCACATAGGCTATGGAGATATCCATGTTGGGCCCCTACAACCACAACTTGTACAACCTTCTACGGACTCATGTCATTACTTCATAAAACTCACTTGTACCAAACCATAAAAAAAACGGACTAGTGGGGTTTCAACTTACATAAATTTGCATGTATTTTAAGTTGATCGTTTAGGCTGATTGGGCCTAATCTTGCACAGAGAGAGATCTTCCACTTTTGCAAATTGCAATCCTTGCCTGCTTTGCTGGCCCCCTACAACTTTTATACCAACGTACTTATGCATGTCATTACTTGAGAATGGTCACTCGATCATAGTCATACCAAACACATCTTTGGGGCTGCCATTAATATTTAATGACCAAATTCCATGCCATGTTTGCACTCCTTGTCTGTACTAGTGGGGTTTCAACTTACATAAATTTGCATGTATTTTAAGTTGAAACGCATTTAATTGCTATGGGTCTTTAAAAGTTTAAGTTTAAGTGTGGGTTACTTATAGGCATATATATCCGGACAAAATATAAGTAATTAATGCTTGCTAGCTAGATGTCAAGTACTTAACGAGTGCAAGTTATGTACACATCATAAAACTGGGTTTACGTTATAACTAGTTATGGGGGTTTAAATTTTAGAATTCTTATACGTTTTAGGGTGTGAGATTATGGTGGAATGTGATTAAGCCATTTAAACGAGATGAAGTATTGGGTTTAAGTGTTTAAACACTTTTTACGTATAAGATTAGGAACTATCTTTTAATCCAAAAAATTAAGCCAATATCTATATAGAACTTCGCTTAGCCTCATATGTTGTTGATTTTTAATTTCTTACACTTTGGTCGATGTGGGCAAAGCTCATACCATTTTCTCTCAACATGCCATTATTCATTAACTACAACTAGCTTGATCTAATTGACAAGAAAAGAGATTTAGTATTTCAATCTCTTTATATTCTATAACTAAATAAAGATATCTCGATCTCTTATAACTAATCCCAAAACCATGAGAAATGGACCCCGAACAAACCTACTATGTTGAATTTGACTATTTTTATATATAATTTTAAAATCCATTTTTCAAACTAAAAACTTAAATTTATAAACATCTTATCTTATATACTCCGTATTTTAGAATTTTTCTTATATTTTTAGTCGACGTGGACAAAGTCCACTTTCTCCCATCATATATTTTTTAAAGAGGAAGTAATTAATGAGGGCTTTAACATGAATAACACAAAGGTTTCTATAATATGCTACGGAGTATTATAATTTAAGTTCATAAATTATATCCTAACTATCATTTTTAAATTAGAATGAATCAACCCAAATAATTTTTTTCAAATTTTAAAAATAATTAATTAAAAAGAGTATATACGGTTTCTTAATATGTGTTCATAGTCATACATACATTAGATAAAAACATGTTTCTTATTAGAAGTTTCGAAGTTCGAATCTCCCTGATGGAAAATTTGAATTGGAAGGATTGTCCCCATTAATGGGCCTCTGCAGTACTGATCCGGACGTGGATTGACTCTAATTAATCGAACATGACGGAAAATCTAAAAAAAAAAAGATGAAAACATGCTCAAATAACCTTTAGATGTGTTCATATTTTGAAGAACACATTCCCTCGTGTATTAAATGTTTCTTTTTCACTTCGGAAAGCTCAAGTGAGGAGATTTTTTAGATTAAAGGCACAATGAACAAAAGAGAAAATGATTATCTCAAAAAAAAAAGAAGAGGAAATGATCTTTTTTTAATTGCCAATTGTGATTCTTACGTTTTACAAGTAGGAGGCAATTAAGAGTAAAGATGTGAAGATTAGGGACCAAAAAAACTGCATTGATTTACAACAATTAACTTTTTTCAAGTGTGTTTGTCTTAGTTCCAACAAAATTCTAATTTGTAATTATTATGTTTGTAATCATCTGCTGTGTAGATTAGAATAGTGGTTGCTTGGCTCTTAAAAGAGAAAACGGAAAGATATTTTTGCTGCTAAACCGAAGCTGTTAATAGAGTTCAGTTCACATACATTTATTTACTAAGTTGGTTTATCTTATCTAATCATGTCTTTAGGATCACTTTTTTTTCTAGAAAGATAAACAAAGTATCAACATTCTCAAAGAGTCACGAATTTTCGTTCTAACTTTACATGAAAATTTAATTTTTTTTTTATCTTGTCTTTGACTCATCTGGTTCAATCGATCAGGCACCGTTCTACGTCCGGACAAAATATTTACCATGTATTAGAGTTATTTCCCGCGAAAAATGTTCTCTTCAGAACATACATTTTTACATCTCAATTAATGTATTAGGTTTTTTCTTGTTAACCCCTTTGCGGGACCTAGACTATTAGTATGATACTCAACTAATCCCACAATAACTAATATGTGATGATTATACTAAGTACTAACTATGCTACATCTTACCAATACTCAGTTGGTCTAGTGGTAAAGTGGTGTTAGACTCCTTAAGTGTTGTCCAGGAGGTTCGAAGTTCGAATCTCACTGGCGGCATGTATGGAGAAACTGATATTGGGAGGATCTTTCCCAAAATGGGGCCACGAAGTACCCGGTCCGGATGTAGAACGGTGTTCGACCGATCAAACCGGGCGAGCCAAAAAACAAAGACCAAAAAAAAAAAACTATGCTACATCTTAATTATACAAGTTTGCTCTTTAACTCCTTTTATACGAAAACTTATGTTCCACTACGTACTAGAGTTAAAATGAATTAATGTAAAATTAACTAATCTATATTAATACATTATAAAGCAGAACCCAACTCTGTTGTAAAATTTGCGCCACGTGGCATTTTTGAATAAATTAATGTAAAATTATATTTTAATAAATTTTGTAACAACTTATAGTATTCTGGCTATATATACTAAATAGATAACATGTTTATATAATAATTTTTATGTTTATAATTTTCTATGTATGAATTATGAATTAGTTTACTACAATAGATAATATATTTATATAATTTTTATATACATAAAGTCCTATGAGATGATATTTTCCATAGTAATTTAATATTTTTATCTCTTAATAGGATTTAGGGTTTTAATATATTTTTTTATCTTTTAACAAGTCTTGAGCTCCAAGTATAAAATTTATATCTATATAATGATAATTTTAAATAATAAATTTTTGTTATGTTGATATATTTTTATTTTGAGAAAAAGATATAATTTTATGTTGATGACTAAAACTATATGTAAATGTTAAAAAAAATTCGAATTTTAGTTTAAATTATAAAATTAGATTTTCTTTATCTTTTTATGCATTTGTCTATTGCATAATTTATTATGATATTATATATTTATATATTAGTATTTCAAATTAATATCGTATAATTGTATAATTTTTAATACAATTATCCCGTGAATATCACGGGACTTCAACTAGTTTAATTTAAAAATAGATCGAGAATATAGTTTGGAAAATAGCTAAGAATCGGCTTTTTTTATTTTGTTTTTGAGATTTATGGTACAAGAGCCTCTAAATAGATTCTCCTAATTAGACCAGTATCTTTGAGATTGGGCCAATATCTGAAGTTAAAAATGACTGGCCCAATAAACAGTATGAGCAAGTCATTTGGTCCGGTTTGAATTAGCCCATTAACAAGGCCCGTTTCATATTGGAATTTCAATAAGCCCATTCAGGATATTTTTTTGACCAATAATTCATGCCTAACACTTGGGTCAAGAATGACATAGAGTACTAATACTATAACTTACCATATAATATCAATACATAAAGTATGTTATACAATAACAGTCATGATACAACATCGGTAGCATATCTAGTAGCAGAAAATCCGAACTATGGGTTTGTTCGGTGCACCCATATTTTTTTATATAAGAGATTATTTTGAATAATGGTTCAATGTTTTGTGAGAGATAGAATATTCTAGAACAAGACAAAAAAGGGATTATAAGAGCTTATTTGAGATAATGTCCTGTAAACGAACACAGCCTATGACTAAGGTGAACAGGATCGTGCCAACGGAAAGTCATCATCATCGCCCCTATAGCCTCGCATAAGAAGATCTAGGGAGTCAACGAGCACTTATATCCTGAAGTTGTGAGGAGGATGCGCCCGATAAACACAAGGAAAACTGAAATTTATCTATGTAACAACAATAACTGAATATAGTTACCAATTCATCAAAATTGGTATAGGAACTATATCCATCTCAAACAACATCAACTCAGTGTTAAGTTGTTAACCCGCCTGACTGCCTGAGGCGGGATTTAAATGGTTATAATACACACATCCTTGCCCCCAATATAAAATCGAGAAAGTGTATGATCGATCGATGACACTGTATAAAATAAACAATGAGCAAAACGATGGATATCATAGCTTGTTTTTTCATTTCTAGACCCTAAAACCATTAAACCAAGCTTAACAATTATGATCAACCGAAGTAAGTTGTGGGTCGATGACACTTTGGATTGAAAACTTAACAAGTAAAGCTTCTTCTTTTTGCACAAGGACAAATATTCTCATGGAGGTCAAATGGTAATGAATACTCTTGTGCATATCATAGCTTGTCACATTTTGATACATAGCTAGGTTTGTGACCAGCTGAGCAAGAAAAGAAGGAATGATTGACTTGAACCATTGGCTTGTTATAGCAACTCCATATATTTATTTATAGCAACCAAAAATCTTTCAGTTTATGATGTTAAAGAAGACTGAACCCAAAAAGTTTTCCATAGTAAATTCAAACTAAGTATTGATGATATAAATCTGGCAGAATATATGTCATCATGCATTCCATTCAAATGTGCAGGGAGTACAAATTAAAACAGTACCTTCTTCACATGAATCATTAAACACAGACCCCTCACAAGCCTAGATTCACTGAGCAATTGGCAAATTTAAATTTTTATTTTTTTGAAATGCATGAGTTTGTAAGAAGAGTTCAGATTCAGGACAGAGTTTGATTGGAAAACATCAAAATAAATAAATAAATAAGTCCTATTTATTGTCCATTTTGTTGTTTTTATTCTTTTTTTAATTTTAATGGATTGATGAAAAGGCCCAAATGTGATCCTGTTGCAAAATTGCAAACGAACAAGTTGAGGGAAACTATTTTACCTTATTTAAAACTGAGTCCTACAAGCAATCTGCATGTCGATCTGCAAGATCATTTGGCTGGTTGGTTGTTTGGTGCATGTAAGATTGTGTGAAGGCCAGGGGAGGGTAAAAATTCTCTCGACAATGGGGCCTTTCTCTGAATTGAACAGTGACAGCCCAACTAAGCTTGAACCGTGGAATTATGTCGGACAAAAATATTTGAATGAACTCAAAGAATTAGACTTTTCGTTAATTGGCCTTTTGTTTGTAACAGCTAGTTTTATTATGTGCTATCTTTCATTTTTCATTTGGACAATTCTAACTATAGTCATATTAGATGTCAAATAAATAAACGGTTTTTCTACATTATATCCTCATGACATATAATAAGATACAGATTTTAAAAACTAAAATTCTTAATGGAAATTTATAAAACCTAATAAAACTAATTAATTAACCACATATAATATATTTTTAAAAATTATTTCCAATTTAATATACTTATTCTATGCCCTAAAGACATAGGACAAATAAAGGTAGTTATGGATATAGTGTATTGTTGATTAATAGAAAAATAGCAAATGATCAAAAAAATTAGTTAAAATGACCTTTTAAATGCATTAAGATGATTAAGAAAATATGTTGGGACAGTGTCGAGAACTCACGTTCTAAAATACTAAAGTAACGATACCGTTTTTCAGTTTTTATAATGACAAACATAATAGGAATCTAATGAGTTATGTTAAAGTATTTCGAGGTAACTACAGGTCAAGCAGGAAAGACATGTGCAAAGGTTCCCATCAAGGGAACTCAAATGTCGCAAGTTCCCTACCCAAGGGAACTCTCAAAACAGTATAGAGACAACTCAACGGGAAATGAGGAGACCTGTTCCAAGCAAATCAGAGGTACAGTTTGTTCCTCAGACTAAGTCGATTGATCCAATGGCCTGATGAGCTCCAAGAGTTGACGAAATTCAAATGGAATCACATGTGAAGAAAGAAAAATGCCTTGCAGAGCAAGACAAGAGCATTTCGGACAAATACTCAAAGAGATATGGATTGGGGCTCCTAAGATGATGATGCCTATGTATACGAATGAATAGTTACTTTACAACTCACTCCTCATAATGCATCAAGCAAATTCTAAAAGAGAGTCTAGTCAGAAAGAAGAAAAATTCAGAGAAGTTCCCAGCGATGATGAGTGTACAAACTTGGAGACAAGAAAAAAAATGAGTTCCCATGGGTAAGGGATTTTAGTAGTGAAGAACGAAGGTGTAAATTTTGAGTTTCTTATTTTAGATGAGTTGTTAACTTAGTGTGTACATATTGTAGAGCATAAGACCATAAGTTAATCCCAAAATTCATGTATACTTAATTCTCTAATACGTACAGTATCAATCATATCAAACGAATGGTAGAAGTTAAACACTCAAAACCATGGACACCTTTATACTTTAAAAACAAAACAAGACAAATAAGAGATGGTTAAAGTTTGTAATTAGAACAAGTGACCAGAATTTTAGTAAGATTACCATTCCCAAGAGGGAAGTCAGCCCAAATCAGAGGGTGCCCATAAGTCCATAACCCACTTTCTTAATTCCATTCCTTAATTTAAACCTTGACCACTTAAGGACATTCGGGTATCAGACAAAAAAATGTGTGCCCCAAAGTTAAATAAACACAAAACAAAGGGTCCCCCGGAAAAATACAAATACATCCATACATTCACATAATATTAAGAACAATATTACAACTATAGCTTTCATGGTAACAAAGAGAAAATTCTTAGTAAGAAAGCTTTGACTTAAAGGACAAACAACACGACACTTATTCCTATTATCCTTACTGTGTTAAAATGCAGGATCTTCGCAACACAACAACCGGAATTTTAGCCCCCATGCACATTGTACTCTAAAAGGAAAATAATAGGTTTTATAGTGCAAGATTTTTAATTAGACTTGTATGTAAATCAACTTTTTAAACTTAGAAAACTTTAACCTCAACTCCTCAAGGGATTGGCGTGAAGCAAGACAAGAGTCAGGTTTGACGGGTCATAAGTTCGAGTTTTTTGAACCTTTGGGTCTTCCTTATCTTTGGATAGGGACGTCGTCTCCTCACCCTAAATTTATATTGTTAAAAAAAACTTCAAAAAACTTTGACAAATATAGTTTTTTCGAAAAGGAAAAAAAAAAGCACTTCTCGCCACCTCCTCTCGTGTACATAGGTGCCTAAGTTTTTTACTTACAGATTGGATTATCTGATTTCAACATATTTTACGGGAGGCGAATCAAGTTGTAAATTACAGATCAACTAGCTGCTCTTGACTACTAAAATGAACTGTTATAGAACGGTGGATATCGGGCAAGCAGCCCAATTAGAGCTATACAAAACACAAAAGTTGTAAATTACTTTGAACCTATAACAAAGGACCTTAGCCACAATGACCCTTGAACTCTTAAAGTAGTGTATAATCCGTTGAGTAGTATGAGAATAGGTGTTAAGCTAGTAGGCAATTGCGTAAATTGTATCAAGGTATGAACAAAGTTACAAATTTTAAGACGAGCGACAGATGGTAAGATAAATGAGACATCTAAGTAAACTTCTACATGCGTACGTTTCTAGCTAGTATTATAAATGAGACATCTAATTGACCCCCTGATTCTGTTGTACGTAGTGGAGCCTCGGTGGATCATGATGGTGAAATAGGATGTTTGTTGCTTGACATAAACTCAACTTGCCCAAAGATTTATAACTATAGTTTCACTCAATTGAGACAATGAGATTAATACATGTTCCTTGTACGATGAAAAGCATTTTCTTGGAATTTCCAAAGACAAAAATGTTCAACGTATAGACCAAGCTATCCTTCTTCCCATACAACATTTGATTTGCCATTGTTGACTTGCACACCATTTCACATCCCACTTTGCACGTCGTCTCTCCCCACTTTGAACTTATACTTTTCATTTTATTACCACCCACCCACCAATCTACAATAACAAATTACAAAACAATACAATAATCAAAATTACCCACATTGCTCTCAAAAGTACAAACACCCACAAACAACAAACTTAACAATATAATTTACTCTAATAGGTAATTAATTATTGATCCTCGACTTTAGGGCCCCACATGCACTCGAAAGGTTAATTGATTAATTGATTAATCAATCAAAATACAATTTAATCAGTAAATAAAAATATATATTTTTATCAAGAAAAACTTGATTCAATTTCTTTCTAGACGGGGTAAGGTAAGGTAAGATATATGTACTACTCTCTCTTCGATCAGTCTTCTCTTCTCCATATGATTACGATAATCAGAACCGTTGAGACACCGACATGTGGCGCCTTCTCAGCTGCTGATGTGGCGCCACGATGGAAATCAAACCGCCAAGCGGCGGCTTCATCTTCGACCTGTACACCATCTCGTCGTACGGGCGGCGGTAGAACCTCACGTACGCGCCAAACGCCTCACGTGACCTCTCCCCCTTGCTCACGTGACTCCCCGCCACGGAAGCCCCGTCGGCGCCGCCCGAGTCCCCACCTCCCCGCCGGAAGAACGCCGCCGGCGACTGGAAGAACGACGGCTTCGGCGTCCTCGGCGCCTTCACGTTCGCCACGTCGGCGTTGTACGACTTCTGCGGCATCGGCGTCGACGGGATGAAGCTCTTCCTCGCCAGCCTGTCGGCGGGGCCCAGCGGCGGCCTGGCGATGAACGTGCCACGTGGCGTCCGGTCAACGGGGGAGGCAAAGGAGAAGGAACGGGCGTTGACTGGGGAGATCAGGGCGGGGCCCAGGCTTGAGCTCGTCGGGCCCACCTTGGAGGAGTCGGACAGGCTGAGGTACCAGGGCTTGAGGGAGTCGAAGTGGTGGGATACGGTGAAGGCGAAGCGGGAGGATGCGGACAGGCCGATCTTGGCCGTTGATGAGCTGCAGATGGATGACGTGTCGAATCGGAGGGACGAGGCTCGCGATGGGTAGGAGGATGGGATGGAGATGTCGTTGAAATCCAACGGGTCGTCGAAGTCCATTGAGGAGACCACCGTAGTTACGCTGGACAAGTCCACAAACGGACGCACCCCCTGCCAATCATAATTAATCATAAAAATGAATATTTTTCAAAAATAGAAGTCACAAGAGTCAATGATGACGTGCTTATATCGTGACCGTTGCTCTACTTTTGAACGATGATGATTATAGCATTATATGTTTTATAACCGAAATTGGAGTTTGAAAACTCTTTTCCCTCCTCCAAACCCAAAATTTCATAACAATGTGGTCCATGTGAACCAAAAGTGAAAATTTTAAAATACTGGACTTTTTTTAATGGAGCACTATTATAATGACATTGTACGGGTATATTTTAAAATAATTTTATTTCTAACTTATTATTTAAATATCTATTCAAAATAAATTTTCACGATTTAATCTTATTTTCTTTAGTAATAAAAATTATAAAATTTTAATTTGTTTAGAAGAAAAGACTGAATAATAGTTTTTGAGATAGTGGGAATTGATTAAGGTAGAAATGGATTAAAAATGAGAAATCAAAAATCAAAAAATATTTCAAATTTATCATGTGGCTCAAATTTTTACAAAGACTTGGTTTTTGCTTTATATTTGTACTAGGGTAGATTAGTCATCATGTAATTAAACTCAATTACCTTCCATAGATAAGAGAAAAGAGACGGTGGATCGATCACAAATGCCTTGTGAAGCCGCCCTGGATAGTACTCAGAAATGATCTTGAGCGTTGCTAGTAGCGTGTTCATGAAAGGTGAAGCTGATCTATAGTAGCCTAATACAATAACAAAAGTAAACCCTCAGTCAAGCATTGAATGCAAGTACAGAGAGAAGTAAACAAACAAAGCACACATGACACAACAATGACAGGCAAAGAGAGGCGGTTTCCACTACTTCTACTTCCACCACCAGAAGGCCACCATCACCACCGCTAGATGGGGACCGATGAGAAGTAAACAGAGGCAGTTTGTCAGAGAAAAATCTGCCTGTGCTCCGACAGGCTTGTGCTTCAATTTCTCTCGAAAGTCCAACAAACTGCCTCTTGTCATTCTCATTCAAGCAAGAAATCAAATTAAAAAGTCATGAATGATCAGAATTGAAGGTTGGAAGTGCTGTTTATGATAAACCACGCCGTGATTTCCTTTTTCGCGGTTTCCAACACATTCGATCCTCTTCTTTTTTCACTTATTTGTGTTTGAATTTTTTCATCTTTTTGGGGGAGAAGTAAATAACTCAATAAACAAATTTACAAGCCAAAGCATGCTCACAGGGAGTCACAGGATAAAAAGTCCACAAAACAAAAATTCAAACACAAAAGTAGCTTATAGCTATAGATTGAGATTCTTCTTCCTTGGGAATTTTCGTCATAAATAAGTAAGAAGAATAACGAATAAGCAAAAGCTGCAGTTTAGACTAGTTATCAATCCTCCACATTCAGCCTTTTCATGGGGAAGTGGGCGTGGTTGTTACAATGTTGACAATATTGCCCTTGTTTTTTCAAATTTTAAGCAAGCGGGAAATACTTTTAGCTTAGGGCAGTTACGGTATTACAAAAATAATAAACAGAAAGATTTGACTTACTAGCATCAAAGAGAAGAACAAACTGCTCCACGTTTCGGGGCATGGTTTGCACTGCAACTTCCAGAGTGAATGCCAGCAAGCGAGTAAACCTTCAAATGAAAAATTAGATCCATTAATTAGCGATTAACGACCTTAATTCATTCCATAAATCGGTAGACTAGAAAAGTAGCAGAGCAATAAATGATCTGTGTGTTTGGTGGAAGGTGAAGAGCTTACAGTTTCTGAGAATGGAACTTCTGGTAATCTTGCTTGATTCGGAAAACCTGCAACACAAGGTCATTATTGGAGTAAATATTGATCCGATTCCTTTCTCTCAATTTGTGCAAAATCAGATTGCAGAAAAGGAAGGAAAAAAGAAATTTATTAGTCATTACCATCACAGGCCTGGAATCGTCGTCATGGCCAGCAACATAAGCCAGACCGTCCGCTAGCTCCCCAGAGAACTCGTCGGCGATCAGATTTTCTTCATTTCCGAAAGATAAAAAAAGGTTAGAAGATCGATCGATTCGTTCTACTCGTTGATTGTTCGAAAAAACAGAGGAAAGAGGAAAGCAAGATTTACCAGTTCCGATGGAGTCTCTCCATGAAAGGCAGGCTCGCAGATGCTTCGCGGCCTTCTTCGCACTCTCTCCTTTCGCCTTCAGAAATCTCTCCACGCAGGCCGTGTTGCAAAACTTCTCCTGTACGCGATCAGATCAAAAATCCCCAAATTAGAGAGAAATTATAAGGAAAAAAATTCAAAAGAACAACGCAAACAGTTTGGTGGATTACTTGTTTGAGAGTGAGAGGTGCTTGCTTTCTGAGAAGAGCGAGTACAGATTCCACTTTCTCTCTCCTCTCTTTGATCATCTTCTGCTGTTGATTTTGCTGTTGCTGCTCTTTCTTCCCCATTAGGACCGATACGAACACAGATCGATCAAAGATGTAATCGAATCTACAATTCCGGCTACCAAAGTTGTTCAGATTTGTTGATTTTCGCTATCCTCCTCCTCTCTGAACTCGACCTCGACTGTGTAATTTCTATTCTCGAACTTTTGTTTCACGGAGCCATTATCGAAGCCGAAGAGAAAGAACGAACAAAAACAACAAAGCAGAGACTAAAACTCGTCACAGAGACAAGAGAGATCAGAGAATTTCTGAAGAAGAAAGCAACACTAGAGACACAGAGCTTGAAAATGAGAGGAGGGAGAGTGAGAGTCGAGACTCGAGAGATATCCTTCCATTTATCTCGAAAAACATGTATTTATAACGAAGCCGTCATTGCCCCTGACGCCGTTAAAGTGTTTTGTGAAGGAAACTTTGAATAGAGGCCGGCGTCTCATTTATGGCCGTTATCACGGCGGGATTGGCCCACATCTTCAAACTCCTTAAAAAAGAACGAAAAAAGCCACACAATACTTGTTTAATCGGGTAAAATTGGTGATTTTCAATATTTATAAACATTTTTTTTACTAAGCTCTACATAAAGGGTAAAAATGTATTGTACCAAAAAAAGGCTTAAATTATAGAAATGCAATAGAAATATTATTTAAAATAAATCTTGGGAGATATTAATTACAAAAATAAGCTAAAATGATGGAAGGGTAGATATCGTGTGGGAGGATGATAGTAATTCTTGTTTTAAAAATTTCGTATAGGTTTCGTCTAGGCGTTAGAAGATTTTAATCTGCCTAACCTTCCCTACTGTTTAGATCGACCAACCACTCATAGGTAACCGTTTTAGGTCACTTAGCGTCTCCGCTTAGCTTTTTTAAACATTGATATTAATAATATGATTTTTAACGTATATCCTTAGGTTAGATTATATTGTATTTTATTTATTTTTTAGGTTTTAGGGTAACAATTTTAACAAATATAAGTCTTAGAAAACAAAAAAATGATTAAAAAAAAGAGTAAATTGTATGCATTTTGGTTGTTCATAGGTTTAGGGTTAGTGACTTAGTGTTGGCTTTGCATAAATAATAAAATGGTAATGCTTATACATTTGGGTATTTGGTGTCAAATCTTCCAATTTTGGGTGCCCTACAATGGCTACTTTGGTGCACCCTTTATGGTTCGGCCTGCTTTTGTCTAGTAAAGATCAAAGTGTAGGGACCATGATCATCCCAATTTCCTCAATCATCTTCCACTGGTTTCTATTCTCACAATTTCAACATTGTGTTCATGACATTTTCCTAACACTATCATGGAAATGCATATTCAAAAAAACAAACGTTGTGAGTATTGTGACAAATGAGTCATCAATTTTAGGGTGCTCAATTGTTTATATAATCATAGTAATTATTTCCATGGGAGGTAAATAAATAAAGTAAAGATATATAAAATTGATGTATTTCTTATTTATTTCTAATAATCATAACAATATTTGGGCGGGGTAATTTTAAAATGATAAACAAATTTCAAGGTTTAAATGGTTGCATTTTTTTCGGGAAAACAGACATAATTATTGTGGCAAATAAAGTATACATTCACTGCACCAGAAATGACCGTTCGAGATTCGGTCTTACCTTTTATCCGCCACACCATTTTCTAGGGATTCTAAAGAAAAAAAACCACAGATTTAGACGTTATGGTGGGCGGTAGCAAAAATTCAAAATTTGAAGGCGGAAAAGAAATTCGCGGATTTAAAAATAAAATTTTCATTTCATTAATAAACACACAAGTATGTATTTACATTTGCATTCCATCAATATACATTGTTATCTTCTAACTTCCTAAGCTAGAATTGGAATCTAATATTAGAACAAAGGGATGAATTGAACCTTGAACTTGAAATCTTAAAAATATCATTCTTCATCATTAAAATTGGAGCTAGTCTATATATTAATATTATTTTTCTTCTTATTGGAAATAAATGTCGTTTTAGTACTTTAAATTTAGATCAACTTTATGTCCATTTGTTAGTTTTTTTAGGCAATTAATTAGAAATGAGTTACGAGAATTATTAAATAAATTTATTTTATTTGCAAAATACTCTGCATTCATTGAATCCAAAAGGTGATGAATACGGCACTTATTTTCAATCATTTCATTTTATGTTTTAACTAATGTCTTTTCTTAAAACTTATTAATTAAGTGCTAATACGACACTTATTTTCAATCAAGAAAATAATAATTAATAAGACTCTTATTCCTATAGTTACTTAATTGATAATTCTACAATGACTCGGCCGGCCAATAACATATTTTTCTCTTCCATATTTACCTGAAATAGTCCTCCTATGTACGTGCCTAATAATTGTTGAATTTATTTAAGAGCATTAAATCTTCTCATTACTATCAATAAAGTAAGAGCCCATAAATTGAAAAGGACATGGAAATTGTATCTCCTGCAATAGTACCAAGGTTGATGGTGATAGACTGACAATGTGCTGGTGGTGGTGCTAGCGGTGGTGGACTTTTAAATAGAGGGCAGAAAATCAATGTCTTTCCTTTGTAAGATTTCTTATCATATGTCATCATTATATATTTATATCGTTGATATCATCCACATTCCACTGAAATTTATAATGCTAGTGATCGAACCTTATGTGCAATAAGACACGTATCGTGATTTAATAAAATAAAAAAAATCTACGTCAGAGATGTTCTACAAGTATAACTTAATTAATAGCATCAAATTTCTACCAAAATAAATCAATTAATAGCATCAAATTACATGCATCACACAAGGCGCGAACATAAAAGGTACATTTTGCGTTACCAATAATGGCATTATAACTTGATAAATAGAATACATTCAAATTCAAATGATTTCTTACAGGAAGTCAAGTAAATTTTCTTATTTAAGAAAAAACTATATTTCCTTATAATTTGGACAAGTCTGATGAAGAAAGACAATGATGCTCCGGGGTAGTTTTTTTTTTCACAATATTTGACATTTTTTTTATATTTCATACTCTATCATTCGTATAAACTCGTCGCTTTAAAGTTTGTCTTAAGAATTAAAAAATTATTTAAATTTGACAAAAATATTCTCAATTGTTAATATCTTTCCTCTTTTATTTTAATATTTGTAAATATTTTTAATTAGTATGGATATTATTAAAAAAATGGACTAAAATATCTCAAATGAAAGATTTTATCGAACAAGAAATTCAAGTTACAATGACAAGTTTTTCTGAACGGAAGAAGTACTTATTGAGACAAATTTAATGGGAAAAAAGAAGAAAATTTTGCTTAATTGAAATTTACTAATAATTTTAATGAATTTTTAAAATTAATTAAATGATGTTCCATTTTGTTTGAAGAGTGCATAAAAGAAAGTATGAATAAATATAGATCTCTTAAAACTATTACAATCTATAAATGAATAAATGTTAGTGTTATTCTAAAATAGAGTCCACTTTTCCGCGCCCACGGTTTGTCTTTTTCGTTCCCTCTTCGCTTCTCCTTTCCGCCTTTGTCTCTTATTCCGCCTAATCTTGAATCAAGCTCCATAAGTCCCAACACAAAGATGGAAAAGGTTTAAAACGAAATGAAAAACACATATTATAATGTAGCACAAAGCAAAAGTAGCAAAAGCAGGAGCATGGATTTCCACAAAGAACACAACGAAGCCTCCAAGAAGCTAGGTTCAGAGACAACCACCATCTCCCCCCCCCCCCCCCCTCTTTTCTCCGATCTTGAATCATACTTGGATATCGGTCTATAATGGAATCGCCAGAGACAGATTCAAGAGAGCTCCAAACCAGTACCACAACTAACAACAATATAAGAATGAGCAAGACGAGTTCTAGGATTTTCCAATTTTGCTTTTATAGCAACCCCATTACTCAACCAACGTTGTTCACACTCAAAGGGACTTCATTAATCAAAACGTTGTGTCTCGAGTAATGTATTCAAATGCTCTAATAAAAGATCATGCCCAATGAGCACTGGACCTCGACCCAAGTCACTTGATCAAGAACAAGCCACTCAATCAAGGCTTGGTCAAGCGGCTTAAGGGATCGATCATGGTTCATGATGGGTTGTTCATTGCATCTTGTAAGCCTTGATCACCGGCCCCCTAGCTTCTACCTAACCATTCTAATATGCTCACAAATATAAAGTTAAGTTGTACATAATTACAACAATGGATTAAAAACACAAAAATTAGTTTTAGACTATTTAAAAGGCCCAATACTATAAACCGAAATTTTATGCTAAAAAGGTCAAACATGGTAAAACAGAGAGAGTATGTATATTCTAAGGGTCTATTCGACAGTAGCGGAATAGGAACGGATTCAACTAGTTGGAGCGGAATTTTGAGCGGATTCAAGAAACTCCTCCTCACAAGCTTATTGCTTTTCCTCTAGCTAGATGGGTAAAACAGCTCCAGCTACAAAATACCGAACGAAGTTTAAAAGTACAAATTAAATTGAAGAGGAGAATTGAAAGCGAAGGCTTAGTCAATAATTATAAAATAAATGTAAGACAAGAATAAGAATTTAGGAACACAAAGCAAAGAGAGTACTAATAAGTCAAAACTTTGGTAATTGTTGCATATCACTTGTTCAATTATTAATCAAAGTCGTATCATATGCTTCCCGACACCGTTCTCTCCACGGCGGACACCTCTGAAACACTACATTGATCTCCTCCATCTCTATATAAAACTTGATTGTAATTAATTAATTAATCATCCTACTTCAAGTCAAAATATTTATTATAAAAATACTTTCATTACGCCTTAATTTTATACAATAGGGTGATTAGATTATAAAAAATCATATTATAAACAAATTAAAAATCTCAGACATTCTCCCGTCTCCACGTGTATGCCTGCATTTCTTCCCAGCTTGTATTATATATACTAGTTGACCCCGTCGTGCCATGCACGACTATAACTCGATATTTTTTAGATATACTATAAAAAACTATTAATAAATAAAAATATAATATAAAATTGAATGTAAGTAATTTGTTGCCTGTAATATGTATACTGTTTTTTAAAATCAAATAAAACAAATTATATTATATTATTGGAGCTTAAAATTGAGAATAAACATAGATTATTAAGATAAAATAATCTACATTGCTCATTTTCCTTGACAATATTCATAAATAGGTTTAATTTTAAAAAAAGAAGATAAAATATGAAGAAAACAAAGCAAAAAAGATATATTTTGAAAATATCGAAAAGATGAGATTTTGAAAAATAATAATTAATTTAATAATAATATATGTAGTTCCGTATATTTATCTTTGAATATAAGAAAGAGAAAGAAACAACTAAAATGTTAAAAAAATTGAACATATATATTTTATTGGCTTATAAGGAAAAAATTCAACTATTAGTTAAATTTATTTAGCTAAGATATTATCTTATACCAAAAATTAAGATATTATCTAAATTTGAGAAGTAAAAATAAATTTTAATTAAGTGGAAATAATTTGCCATGTGGAATATGAAGTGGAAAGAATAATTAATACATAATTTTTGTGGAGTAAGGATTAAATGACATGTGGCAAAATCCTGTGTTGATTAATAATAGAATGTCATGTGTCAAAAGCTGAAGTGGCGTAATGTGGTGGTTCCAAACCTTATTATTTATATATATATATATAGTAGATTTTAGGAATATTCTAATTTATTAAAGATTAAATCTTGATATGAATATGTTGAAGTAATTTTTGGTTGACTGATTTTGGAAAAAGATAAATACTCATGTATTCTTTTTATAAAAGTTAAGAAATATAAGCATTAAATTTTCAAATGATGACAAATTATGTACAATGCTCATAAAACTTTATGGTAAATATTTCAAATTGTGAGTTGCAACTTGCAACCAAAAGAAAGTATTTTGACCAAACTTCTCATAAGGAAATATTTTAATTAAAAAACATAGACTTGTCATTTGTCAACAATGTATAGGCTTATAATCATTGATTTATGTAAAATATTTTGTATAAGAAAAGCATAAAAATTTAAATAAATATTTTGACAAAAATAATTCTCAAATTATGTATAGTAAAATATATTCGAACCCTTTCTAGGAAAATTGGTTGAGTGATTAGGCCTAAATATTTATAATAAAAATAATTTAATACTTTTATTTATGTAATCTATTTATGTAATTTGTTAATTTACTTTGAAAGGTTAACACATTGTAATGAATACATGAATTTTTATAAATATATAAATATTTTTTGGTTGAGTAATTTTGGAAAAAGGTTATTGCTCCAACATATACTCAACTATAGACATAGAAAATAATAATTTTGAATATATTACCTAAAAAATATAAAATTTTCTCTAAATGAGATGTAGTATGTATTTAATCCTAACAAACTATAAAATATTAGTAGATCGTACTTTCTTGAAATGATTTTATGTGGTAATCTAATATAATTGGTTAATATAATTTTAATTAGAATATAGAAATCTTTTCACAAAGGCAGGTTTATATTCATAATATATAGTATGCTAAGATTATAGTTAGGATTGTGGTATTTTAGATTACGATAAGATCAAATTTTTACATTATGGAAAGGTAGAAGTGACTTGAATAATTTCGGTAATAATATATATATATGGCATGAATTCTGATATATATACTATATCAAATATTTTTGGTAAAAATAACTTCAATATCGATAATAATGAAATTTTATATAAGGAGAAAATGCCAATGTTTCAATGTGTAAGATGATGTGTAAAAAACAATTAATTAAGAATTGATGTGTAAAATCTAAGAATGAAGGAGAAATTGTCAATTGTTAAAATCCTACATGGATTAATATTAGGATGACATGTATTAAAAGATGACTTGGCGCAATAAGGTGGCTCCAAACCTTATTGCTTTTATATATATATAGTAGATTTTAATTTGATAAAATAATGGAGATTTTTATTAGTCAATCTTTCAATTTTAAAAATTCAAAACCGATTGACAACTTTCTTTTTTGGGTTAAACCATTGGGAGCTTTTTATTTGCAAGGTAGAAGAATAGTTATTGATAGATTAACATGATATGAGCTTAGTTATTTAAATTTTGAAATTCATTATAGTGGTACTAGAACAATTATTATGAATATTTTTGAAGATTTGCTAGCTCGATCGATTGCCTAAAACTTGTAATTATCTTTTACCAGAGGGAATTTTTGAAGAACTAATAGAAAAAAGAGGTTTGGTTAAGAATCTTCCAAAGTTTAACGTTATGATAGCATACATACGCTAGCTGACCGAAATGATTCTTTTAATGAACATAAACTAATTATCTAAAAATGAAAAAGGTACTTAATTAAGCTATGGTTAGAGAGAAGTTGTAAAAGTGCAAAGTAACCTCTGGTTGCTTGATTAATTAATCCAAGAAAAGTATACAAGTATTGGGGTTGAAATTGAATTATACACGTGGATATTCATTGGACTTACGTGCCATTTGGTTTCACTTTGGGCTAATTAAGAATGTATATTTGATGTATTAAGTTTGGTATAAATGAGGTTGCATACTTGCATGCAACTTATTAAATACAAGTGCTTATAAATGTTTGATTAAAATTAGAATGGGTTGCATGACCATACATGTATTTTAGACTATCCAAAAAAAATTGTCATCATTAAAACTCAATACTCACTCTGATTAAAAATAATGATCATTCAAATATTTAAATTTTGATCAATTTTATGTATTGTCTTAGGTTTTTAATCAGTTAATAAAAATTTATGTATAAGAATCGTTATTAGAATTTATTATGTTAGATCAATATTTTTTATTTATTTGGTCAAAAAACAATTAATATTTAAAAGGTGAAAATATGGAGAAAAATTTTAAATATCATTTTAATTAATAATTTTTTTAAAATTTATTTTAAGTGTTAAAATGATACTTATTTTTATTCAAAGAAATTATAAAATCGAAAATTCGATAAGGATGAGGGTTTATTCTCTTTTTTCATGATATTCGTATTTACGCAAGGAAATCCATTAAATTAATTAAACAAAAGTTCCACAACACAAAAAGTCACAACAACGCTTTCTCGTGATGACTAAACTAGAAATTTAGTGGTGTGTATTTAGTGAATTATTTGTTCCGTTTGTCGCCATTCAAACGTGGAAGAGATTCTCCAATGATAAAAAGAGATTACAAAACAAAATCAAATAGATTCCCTAAAGTCAAAATAAACAAATACTACTATGTACTTATGTTTTAAAATATTATATATTTTCATCATGGCTCTTGTATAATATATAGTTTGTAGCCAAGTTTGGTCCTACGTACAGTTCTTCTTTCGGGATCATATTTTTTTGTGTTTATACGGTTCAGTAAAATCTAGCTAGCAATGTAATGCTTGCTTAACTATATCTCAATTTGATAACAAATTATAGATTGATGAACATAATTGGTACGCCATTTCTATTCGGAAAAAAAATCATCATTTTAATTTTTAAATCTAGTTACAAGTCATTTAAAAAATTTAAATCTTGTTTTTAAAATAATTTAATTGGTTATTGAAAATTACATATATTGTCTATACTTATATAGTTATATATGTTATTTGTTGGTCATGAATAAGATAAGTAGTTAATAAATTATAATGTTGAAAAACTTTTATAGTACGTGCATTAGTTTAATTAGTTTTTTAATAATTGTATTACATGTTAAAATGACATTTTTAATTATAAATTTTTTTATTAAAATGTTTTAATAATTACATTAAATGTTAAAATGACAATCTTTAATGAAGGAATGAAGTATATTAATACCCTAAAATGACAATCTTTAATGCTTACCCTAACCAGATATCATAAGGTATGATTATCAATAGTATGAAACCTCTATGCCCCACTTTGACATTATATAAAACCTTAAAAAAATATTGGGTATGGACCAAATTGGACCTCTAAAAAGTTTCGGCTTAGAACTAACACACCCACCTACCAAAATTTGATGATCACTAGTATAGTCTTTAATTTCAAATTTTGAAACCCCATAAGATAAGTCTCTGTTTGGTTGCTTAGAAATATATTAATCATGTAAAATAGACCCCATTTCGATCATAATATATATACCATGCACTGCTACCCACTACCCTTGTAACATCATGCCTGGATATCATCACATTTCCTTAAAATGGACCCATGTAATGCACCCTTGATGGCCTAATAATAATCACCCTAGTCAACCTTTTTTTTCGTTATTAATCATATTAGTCAACTTTGTTTAAATTCAAAAACATACATGTAATAATTAACTACGTGTCTATGCTTTAAAAAAAAAGCTGCAAATTACAACTTTTCCATTTAAAAATATATACAAAGTTGTAAAATTTGCAGGTTGAGAGAGAACTAATTATTAATTATTAGTGATATATATAATGGCTGTTATTAATTAACTTTCTGCTAATGTAAACACCTTAGGTGTTGTTTGTCTCTTTGTAAGTGTAACTCAAAAAAAAAAAATGAAGTTTCCTTGGAGACAAATTTTAGCGGCAACTTAGATAATTCCTATGGTTTGTTGGTTTATACATATTGTTTTCCTTAATTTGTCCTGCATCATTGGAAAGCATATATGACATCACCACCTCATTTCTGATTTGCTAGTAACTTGAGTTGAGCTAAAAACTAGAATGCATGTTTAGCTAGATATTAGCTAGTATTTAGCTAGCTAGGTTTTCAGGAAATTTTCTTATCTTAATCAAACAATCTATTTGCACATCTAGATTGTCCTGAAACGTTCAAAACATTATGAGCTTTTCTTATCCGTGTGTATATCAATAAGTTTGGTCTTGATCATTGGCATTTTATGGGACAGTGATGGTCGGTGGCTTGTTTGATCTTCAAAACATAGATCGAGTTGGAGTGCTTCATGTATTGGTTTATGTCGTTGATCTTATCATCGCAGGGAATAATTTTAGTGTGATTACTCTGTTTAAGACTTATGCGATCAGTAGATGCTTTCATATAAAAGGCTTGGCTCTTCTAAAGTACTTTTTTGGTTTTGAAATTGCTCAAAATTCTAGTGATATTTTTGTCTCTCAGCGAAAGTATGCACTTGAAATTATTATTGAAGCTAGTTTGCTTGGATCCAAGTCGTGCGTCTTTCCCGTGGATTTTCATCACACTCTCTCCACGGTTATAGATTCGGCAATGCCTGAGCTGGGGTGTTATCATCAGTTGATTGGTCATCTTATCTACGTTGTTTTATGCATATCTCATCTTAGTTCTTTCAGAACCCTTAGGAAGCACATTGGCAGGCGGATCACCGTGTAGTTCATTATCTCAAAGGTCATATGGCCAAGGACTTCATCTCTCTCGAGAGATATCTCTTCGTTTGACAACTTATTGTGACTCTAATTGGTTTGCTTGTCCTATAACTCGTTGGTCCATCACAAAATACCCATATCTTGGAAAACAAAGAAACAATTCGTCTTGCATATCTTGGGTGTTCTAGCATCGTGCTCCAATTCGTCTTCTGTGTGATAGCAAGGCAGCTCTTTATATCTCTATAAATTATGTCCTTCATTAAAAAACTAATTATATTGAGGTTGATTGCCACTATGTTCGAAACGTGATTATATTTAGCAAAATATCTCTTCTCATATTTCCATTGCTCATTAGCCTCTTGACATCCTTATGCTTCAACTTGAGCGAAAATATTAGCCTATTAGGATATTTCATATTAGAATATTATCGTATCTTATGTGTACATAATAATGTCTATAGGACCAATTATATATTTTTTTATATTGTTGGGGATCAATTGTGAATCCCACATGGAAAGTTGGGAGTGAAACAAGCTAGTATATAAGGTCATGAGTCACTTCTCCTATTACCAATTGGTTTTGGGATGGAACCCTATGAGCTTGTATACTAGGCTTGACAATTGGGCTCGTCTCTCCAGTAACATATATATTCTTTCCTTGTAAATCTCTTTATAAACCCTATTGTGAATAATGGAAATTTATCAATTTTCCCAATTCTTTTTGCTCGTTATAGGTTTATGCATGCGTGACTAGCTTATGATAGGATTACAAGAAGGCTTGTTTGATCTCATTGTCTACCACAAAAGAAGAAGAAAAAAAGTATTTAGTATAGTGTGGTTTGATAAACACATACCTAATTACCCATACTAACAACCCACCCCTAATCAATGATTTTGCTATCCCTAAAAAGATGTCTTCTCATCATGTTGATGTATAGCTGGAAAAATGAAGCTAGCAAACAAGCAAAAACAGATCGCCAAATATAAAAAAATGTAAAGCTATCCACTAGCTAATTGAAGGGGTGTGTGTGTGTAAAAGATCTCGTCAGAATGGACTCCTTTAGTGACACAACTACACCTTTTTTGCATACTTACACAGTTTCTTATCCTCATGCGTTACACATCATTCTTTCTTTTGGTCATTAGTGGACAACCCTATTCACGAAAACAGCAATAAAATGACACCAACTTCTTTCTTGTTTCCTAATTCGACAGGATTTCTTCTTTTGTGATCCATGTTTTAATTCTCAGCTTTGCTTGGCCACTTAATTGACAATTGACCGTCTATCCCTTAGCATTGACTAGCAACTTTCAGTACGTACGTTATTGGTACATCATTTCCTAAACTTGGGTTATATTCTTATAGTGCACAGAATCGAATTTTATGATAATATGATGAACGTATCAACTTAGGGGTCGTTTGGCACAGAGAACTATTATTGTTGTAACTTAGCCCCAAATGAAACCCTAATTAGAGTATTTTTATCGGGTAAATATTAGCATAGTGTAGGGATGAGAGATCTCAACAGATTTAGCACGGTGTATGGACAACTTGAGAGAGAAGATCAAGGCGGCGAACAGTTAGTCATTGAGGGAAAAGATCAAGGAGCCTTTTTTCCGTGGTTGTTGCGTTGTCGTTTCCTCTTGAGTCTTTCGGGCGCACTCTCCCCTGGCATATTAGGCTAGGAGTGCCCGTATCTTGATCCCACAGATTCCGCTGCTGCGGAATTCTATTGGTTGGGTCAATGTTCTTGTTCAGAGGAAGAAGATCATTAACTGCTTAGTCTATGTCTCGAGAGCGCTTGATGAGCTTGAACTTGATCTTCATCATGTATAGGTAAAAATTAAGAAGCGCGACCCAACTTAAGTTGGATCTTCATTTTATAACGTTCTTTTGGATGAGAATATGAAGTTCGTGGTTAGAATCAATTTAGTTAATTAATTAGGATGTGATTGGAAGCCCAAAATAATAATTTCTCATTATTTTATGCGACCCTCCCAATTCAATTTCTCTATACATATTGTCAGGTAATTCAAACTTCAAATATCATAGATAAAAAATACTTAAACAACCTAATATTCCATCCCACTATAGCAATTGATTATTGGTATAATAATGATATTTTTAATGTATAAGCTAGTAACACATAGTATAGATATTTGGATTGACTTTCCGTATAACACGATGCAAAAATTATCTGCCAAGGAGAAAATCACCGCAATAATGACTAATCCTTTTTTTTGGTTGGAAATAATGACTAATCCTTAATACACTTTTTCTAAGATATTAGGTGAGTATCAAATAGTTCAAAAGCCCAAACGTAACTCTCATTCACCACTTTCTTACAAGGTTGGTTCAACTACATAAATTAACCACTTAACTAACCTACTAACCTAATTATTCTCCTTCAATTCAAATCATTTCAAATTGAACCATTATTAGTTTCAAAAGCCTCAAGCCCGTTATATAACATATATGTATGATGCTTAAGTATGCGAAAATGAACATATTAGCGTGACAACATCAACACCATCGCCTCGTATAGTCTCGCACAAGCAGCATCCGAATGATCAAGATAGGGGCACCCATACCATGATCAGTAGGATGTGCCTGATAAACCCAGCACAAACTGAAATTCAGCTATATTGGCGTTATGAAACAGTAGAGATCTACAATTTAACTCAAATTTGAAACCTTTTTTAAAAGAAATGTGGATCCTAAACCTAATGAAATTAGGCTAACTTTATAGAAATCTAATTGTATTGCTTTGAGGGCCTTTAACGCCATGGATTGAGAGAAAAAGAACCCATTTTTGTAAGCTTTGAATCTACCCGTTGCAGTGTAGAAAGCTCCGTATGAGCTAAAAGAAAAAGTAAGAATCAAGTATAAAAGAGAACTCAAAACAACATGAATCCAAATCCAACGGTTAGAGAATATATTTTTTGACAACTTTCCTTTAGGATCTAAGTATTTATGTTCTTTCATTTGTTAGGGATTTGAAATTGAACCCTGAAAACAAGAAAAAGGGGCTTCTGGATTACAAGCTTAGCTTTGATCTTTCTTTTTGTATCTCAAAAGGTGGGTCGAAATAGGAGCTTTTTTCTACTTTTGGTCCAAAGTAAATGAGCCTAGCCTTTATGGGCCCAATAGTTATATGGGCCGGGCCCAATTAGTTCTTGATGAAACTCCATCTTCCCCACCTACCTACCAATAACTTGGCATTGTGATGTTCTACCATTTTTACACTACCATTTTAAGCTAAGCAACACTATAGTATTTTTTTTCGTGTAGAAAGAGAGGCCGTTCCTTTCATTAATTTTTTTTTACCTTCCTCACCTATTTATCAATCCAATATTTGACCAAAATAGTCTCTTTATCCAAACAACTAAGGCCCCGTTTGGTACCAAGGTATTAGGAATCGGGTTAGGAATCATGCAACCCAATTTCCATGTTTGGTTAGATTTTCTTTTCGAAGTCAGCAGAAATGACCCATTCCACCATTTTACACAATTTCATACTTTCCTCTAAATCAAGGCAGGAGTTATACTTAAATTCATCAAACCCCTTCTTTATCCCAACCCCATACCTTATTTCAACACGATTCCAAATTTATACCAAAGATGCCCTACATATTTAATAAGTCTACAAGGGATCATAATACTTAAAAGTTCAGATTTTGGAAAAATAGTTGATATCAAAATCAATAAAAAAAACTTTTGTAATAAACAACAATTCTTTGAGAAGACTCCTTGTAAATGTGCACTTGATTCACTTCCAAAACAAGTGGCATCATGGACCCAACAACAACAAAAAGTCCCCTCCTATTCAAGAGATAAAAGAGATCTCTATAGAGCCATATTTCTTATCAATTTGGCTTCAAACACAAGGGAAAAATGCACAAACAAGGCCAAATTTAGCCAAGTGTTTTTCACCCCACCTTTCCTTTTTCAGCTAGAGCCTTGTGAAAGTGCCAAGCACATAATAACCAATAGACTTAACTTCTTGTTACACAAGGTAAAAAAGCCATAGGAAAAGTTTGAAAGAGACTTTCCACCAATACTAAAAATCAATTTATGTTACTAGTTTTTGTATGATTATTATGCAAGGGATCACTTGAAAAATGTACCTTTTTCTACTTCACTCTTGTCTAAGCAAACTCTCCACACCTTAGTTTTTAAATCTCCTCTATTTCTTCTCATAACATGAGCTACACTCTCATTTGTTCTTTCACACACAAATGGGGTGGCTTCAATCCTTCTTCTCTCCATTGAAGAAGCTCTGGCTCCGCTCACACTCGACTCATAACAATAGTATGTCTCTTATACATTCCTAATGCTTCAAGTTTTTTCTATTTAGGTCTGTTTGATATCCAAACTCGACTCATAACAAGAGTATGTCTCTTATACATTCCTAATGCTTTAAGTTTTTCCATTTAGGTCCGTTTGATATCCAAAAACTGCTCAGTACTAATCATTTTTTGGTGCATTTCATGGAAAACATAGGAAGAGGGATTTACATTTTGTACGAGGATGTGAAGTCGTGCCAGTACGAGGATGTTCATGTTCTATGGTCGATACTCGTGGAGGCGAACACGACAGCCTTGTCTATGAATTGAGAGAAGCATTCCAAACACATGTACATAAAGCATAATCTTATAAGGTTTTTGTTACATATATGTATGTTAATCTCACCGCCATTTGAGCTGTTTTTTCTTGCTTATGTTTTTTTTTTCATGGTGTGTTGAGTTGTTGTTTTGATTTGCATCTTGTGGTTAGAATAAAGAGCTTTCGTTGTTTTTTGTAGAAGAAGATAGCTAGCTCGATCTCTTTGTAAATGTTCAATTTGAACACTTTTTTGAAGATGGTAATATAGCCCTATCATTAGATGAGTTAGATTATGACTTGTGCTCGTTTTGGTACCTTATAAATCCACCATTCAACGATGGAAGAGTAATTTATTTATTTTTTTCTGTATAATTTATAGTGGGTATGATTCAAAAGTCTAAAAAATGATAAGGAATAAGGTCTAAGAATAGATCGAACAACTTGCAAAGGTATTTTTGTTATCTACCATTTTTATTAGGGAGTTCAATATTGCAATGAATTTCAATCATAAATGAGAATAATGATCTTGAATTTGATGCTCCATCCTTGATTTGTTTAAGCATGGCTCGATTTGTAAAACCTACTAAACTCAAACTTAAAACATGTATCTATCTATAGAGTGATCATGCACAAAAAAGAAGCAATTTGAACATACTAGCTCCAAAAAACATCAATGTCAATTGTAAGGCCCAAATTTAGATGGGCCCAACAATTGATGTATGGGCTTCATCTATCTTATTGGACTTCTTGATTAGCGCATAATTTGAACTCGTTAAAACTACAATGTTCTATTTTGATTAACGCACATAATTGCTTGTATGGTTGAAACCTGAGTCCATTTAAATCGAAATTTTAAGCCAAACCAACTAAATCGAACCGAAATCGATTTTATTCAAATTTCGGTTTGGTTCGATTCGAATTTTTCAAAGAATAACCTTCTATTTATTCAAAACCGTTAAAAACCGAATCGAATTAATTTATTTTGATTTTCGGTTGACCTTAAATGAAATTTCGTTTTTCGATTTAGTTCGATTTTTATCAATTCGGTTCGACTTTAAACCGACCCTAATTACATGATTTAATTTCAAAATTAAAATATCATTTCTAGAAACGACTGTCTTCAACAAATGCCAGGGGTGACACGTGATGACGATGACAAAATAACTAAAGAGCCAATTTTACAATCATAATTAAATGTTGTAGATATATGATTCCAATATCTCAACTTGCTGAATAGTGTGTTAAGTACTACTTATTTGTACATCATATGTACTTGGATATATAAGCAACTTTATTCTATTTCTAAACTACATTGACATTAGATCGTTTAAGTACTATACTTTGCTTGTCTTTTTTACTTGATTAAAAAATTGTTTTTCTTTGATGCGTTGTTAATTTAAACTCAATTTGTTGTTAAACTATCTCAAACAAAATCAAAAAGCATTATAAATATAGATGTTTGATTTTTGTAGTGCATATGCATGTGTTGCTCCATGTTTATAAATCACGCGTACTAAGCAAATTAATTATGCAAATTACAAATGATATTAATTGCACGATAATTAATTTAATAGGAAACCAATTTATGGTATGCACATGTAATGTTAGTGTAGTGGGACATACTCTATTGTCAATATATGAAAGTTAGGGGTGGTTCGATACGTACTTATCGACAATTGTAGCACATAATTGATATAACACAAGTTAAAGCCCCTTCTTTATGCATGTTTGATGTTGGGTGTATTTTTTTTAAAAATTTATTACCAAAAGATTAAAGCATAAAATATTGAAGTTGTCACATTATATCAAATATATTGTGTACGTAAATTTAGTATTTTTTTGTCTTGTCTTTTGGCTTATTCGGTTCGATCGGTCGGACAACGTTCTACATACAGACCGGATATTACGTAATCGATCTGTTGAATAGACACTTGACAATACATAAGCGGAATTTCATTTACAAATACATCATAAAGTTCAGTGGGGTGATAATTTGGGGATCGTGTGGTAACGAATTTAGCATACAAGTCTAATGAATTCAAGTGCAAACTATCTGGGTCAGTTGACACTTGAAAATAATCCCTTAAGGTTTAGCAAACCGTCACATTTGGATCAGCCACTCCTTTATTGAGTTGGCTGCTTGAATATGCTCATAAGGCCGAGAAGTCCGAAGAGTGCAGAGTATGAACCCACAATTAAACTTACTTTGATACCATGATAAAGTCCGATAAATCGATAATCTAATAGTCGTGCGGTAACAAGCTTAACATACAAATCCAATGAGATTTCAATCCAAAATCATATGACAATATAAATTTTACAAATGAAGGAGAGATCACATATATGACATATAGTACAAGTATTTGTTAATCATGTAGTTTTTAAATTAATTACTCTAACTAATGTTAATGAAATGTCAATAATTAGCTAGTAGAATTCGACCCGTATGATTGAATTTACATGCTGTCAAGATTATATCGGTTAGTTCATGGTGATGTATTTTCAACAGCAAATCATCATCAAATTATTCATTCATACACCATCATACCGATAGAATTAAATAATACTACTACTTAGTATTATTTTACTAGTAACATTTTGTTTTATATTTTCATGTTATTGATATAATAAAACCCCAAAAACCTGCATGTCCAGATAATGTATAGCTATACAATTAAATCCTTAATTAATTAATAAGAGGCCCACTTTAAAATAGATATAATCAAAGATGAATCTAATATCAAATATTTATAGGAAAAATATGAATATTTGAATAAACAGGCAAATGGGGGTCGTAGAATTTAATAATTGTAAGATCGATATATAACGCGTATAAAATGTACAGTACGGAAAATATTTAAGTCAGTTTGCAATAAAATTACTGTTAAATTATTTTAAGCCAACTACAAAACAAGACATTATTATCTTAATTTAATATCTAATCTGGGGGCGAAATATTTTTTTTAATCTTTGTTGACAGCATCTTTTTTAGAAAACAAGGTAAAATTGTGGTCCAGTGAATGGCTATAAATTGGAAAATTGTATGGGAAAATATTGCACATGTGAAATTAATTTAAAGAGAAATTAGTTTAGTATATAATTTTAGGTTAATTTTTTTTATTGTTAATTGATTTTAGATGAAATCTCAAGAATTTATGTGAGGTCTATCTGCGTATGTGTGCTCGATTCTAACACATCCATAATATTTCTGTATGGTCGGTATCAAAATCTGGTTGTCGACCACCGTACCCTTTCTCGTTGCCGTATCAATCAAATATCTAAGTTTCGACTGCCTTTTGCGCCGCCGTATCAATCGTCCTTGTTCCTGTATATCTGCTTTGTCACCCCTGGTTCTAGGCTCATTATCGATCTTTTCTTACCTGTATCCAAGTGTCAACTGGCTAATCCATATGCACTTACTTAACTAGTTAGTACTAGAGGGGGCATGTTGAGAATATCCCACATCTAAATTAAAGAAAAATATCCTAGTTTATTAAGTTACTTTTTCTATTGTCAATTTATTTTAGGATAAAACACTATATACACTTATATACTAGACTCATTTATGTTTATGCGTTCGAACCCAACACGTCATGATATTTCCACATTGTATTGTTTTCTCCATTTCTTGTTAAACATTATAAATTGAGTGGTTAAATTATAAGTGAAAATTAACTAAAATATCAAGATAAAAAAAAAAAAATCCAAATACTGTGAAACCACTTGTTTAAAAGGATTGTGTTATAAAACAGCTTTGCTGGTGAGCAAGATCAAACTCACAGATCTACAGTACCATTTTGCTGTCTTGTTATCTGATGAATCCAAATTCCAAAGTTTTTAATTAACTGATATACTAAAATAAATCAAGTCCATACACGTAATGTGTGGTTGTAGTAATATTTTAAGAAACAAATTGCATTATTTATTAAGGAAAATGATGTATTATGTGGTTGGTGGCGATCAGAAAACTTATGAGCTTTGGCTCTTAGCTTTGCGTTAGGATCGTGATAGCAGATATTTTTGTAGAACAAGAAATTCAAAGTTATCTCATTAGGGTTTTTGCCTAATAAAGTGGCACCAATAATATTTATTTTTAATTTTTTATTAGTATAAGTTATTGCTAACATGTTTTAATTTTCTTCTTCTTAAGATACACTTAGGTTAATCACAACATATATAGGTGAGTGATTCGAACTCTCAACTTAATAATTACAGATATTATACTTATTAGTTGAACTGGTGAGACTTAAATTTAATGTGGTTGATAAGTGATAACAAAGAAGTCTGTTTGTTTAGTCTATGATTTTCTCTATCCGAAAATATAGTTAGCATCGTGTTAGTAAACCACGTAAAGTTTGTTTTGTATTTCTCCGATTGTTGTCTTTTATAAGGAAAGAATTCGAAGTATAAGGTATGTCTAATAGAACGAGAGACCGATCAAGACGATACTCTGTAGTCAGACAAACCGACATAAAAAGACAACCTAAAAGAAAAACAAACCTAGAAACTAGACAAGTAAAAAGGTAACAAACACCGAGGAAAGAAGTTCATAAAGATTAAGACTAGGTGGGAGAAAGATAATTTTCCGGGTTAAGAGAGACCTAGCACAGATGTAAAATATCGCCAAGAGTAAAACGATAAAAAGCCGACTTAAAAAAGTATGACGAATCGCCCAGAAAAACCCAACTCGAACTATCATCTGGAACACGAACCGAAGCCCGAACTTCAACCGAAACATAAACTAAAAAGAAACTAGTACAAAACTTGCAAAGAAAAACTTGTTTCAAACTTGAAATACGTTTCTTTGAAATAATAATGGAACAAAATGTGAATTCAGGATTGATACAAGAGTTGTACGTTAGTTATATAATTAACTTATAACCCCATAACACCACTAGGGTATTATTATTTTTATTTTTACACGATCATGTGGTAGGTGGTTTGAATCTCAAGTTCTCAACTGATTAACTAAGCTTATTAAGTATACAACAACTAATTAAGATTAAATTAACATGTTCAAATATAATTCTAATTAAGTTATAGCACTTAGGCTCCACCAGCTTCCTCCTCATGGGGTCTTGCATGTGGAGAAGAAGTCTATCCTTTTTGACGGATACTTCTTAATTCTTATATTACCTCTTTCATTATATAAAATTGACCTCCTTTTGGCATTCTTAATTTATTTATTTTTCCGGTTTAAATTCAAGTTAAATATAATAAAAATTTTAAATCACTCTGGAGAACTGAATTGAAAGGATCGCTTCTAATTACAGGCCTCTATAATATTTAATTCGAATGTAAATTGACTTTGACTAATCGAATCGGACGAAAGATAAAAAAAAAACATGATAAATTTCTATAGCTTTTGGTAAGTTTTTTTATCCTTTTGTCAAATAAGGACTAAGATGCGAAAAGAGTTTTAATCCGCCTTTATCACCATTTTTTATGAGTTGTGGTAATATTTTTTACAATTAAATAATTTATTATTATCTCAAAGCTTTGCTTCTATTAAAAATGATATTTCTAGTCTTCTATAATAGTACCAATTTAAGTGCAAGTAAAGTAGATGACATTGACATTACTTACTCTTAACTCTTTTTTGGCATATATTAATCAATCAGTCAAAAAAAGCCATTATAAATATTATAGACAAGTACTAAAATAGAGAGACACTATTTGTGAATTTTTCTAGTTTTTAGACCTCAATAATTCAGAATTTCTCTTTCAGTGTTTAAGTTCTTCTTTTCTCTCACTCATGTTATACAATTCATTATTTCCAGTTTAAGTTAACAATGACATTGATAAAAGAAATTATAACAAAACTCATAATAAGAAAATCAATAACGTGTATATGCATCATTTATTTCGTCTCTGACTTTAAGTAATACAACATTTATTTTGGTCTCTCTATTTTCAGCAACTATTTATATATTTTTTATTCCTCCAAAAAAAAATATTTTTTTTTAATTTTTGGATTGACATTTATTTATTTTATCTTTTATTTATTTTTTCATGTTTTTTTTTTCCTTTGTTTTTGTATAAGGATAATCAATCATCTCCCCACATCCACACCCAAAATAAATCTTCCATTATTCCCTTAATCACAAGCTAGAGCACATTGCATGTGAAAGAGAGAGCAAGCAAGCGTTTATTAGCAAGAAGAATTGAAGAAACAACAAAAAAGGAAAAACAAAAAACACAAAGAGGAAACAACCGTTTTTGTAACAGTGGAAAAATTAAAGGAATGAATGTTGAAGGAGCACAGGAATCATCCGCCGATTTCTCTGGCTATGTCGAAGTTGATCCCACTGGCAGATATGGAAGAGTATGTGCTTTCTGTTTGTCCCCAATTTCATTCTATTTCTGTGTCTGTCTCCAAATTAGGAGAAAAAAGATGAAATGATTTCAATTTGGTCTTCCAGTTTCAATAATTCGCTTTCTTTTGATGTAGTACAATGAAATTCTCGGCAAAGGAGCTTCTAAGATTGTGTAAGCATCTCTTTTCTGATCTGAATTGTTACTAAAATTTGAAAAGTTGTTCAATTTGGCCTTGATTCGTGAGTTTGATTTGTTGAAAAATTTAGATATAGAGGCTTTGACGAGTACGAAGGGATTGAAGTGGCATGGAACCAGGTTAAGCTTAATGACTTCCTCCAAAGATCTGAAGATCTTGAGAGGCTTTATAGCGAAATTCATCTGCTGAGGACGCTGAAACACAGCAATATCATGAAATTCTATGCTTCATGGGTTGATCCTGCTAAACGGAACATCAATTTTATCACTGAGATGTTCACGTCTGGCACACTCAGACAGTAAGCATCGCCATTGCACAGCACCTGTTTGATGATTTGCCTGTGTGGTTTGAAATCCCCAAATGTTTTGTAAATGTCTCTTGTCTTGATTTTGGATTTTGTGGGCTAGCTTGTTTGAGCCCTTCAAGTTTGTTCAATTTTCTTCTACATGTTTTAATGTCGGTTGCATTTTGGTGTTTTTGGAATTTGTCAATGGTAGGTATAGGTTAAAACACAAGAAAGTTAACATTAGAGCAGTCAAGCATTGGTGTAGGCAGATCTTGAAAGGGCTCCTCTATCTTCATAGCCTTGATCCTCCTGTGATTCATAGAGATCTCAAGTGTGACAATATCTTCATTAATGGCAATCAAGGCCAGGTGAAGATTGGTGATCTTGGTCTCGCCGCCATCCTGCGCAAATCATATGCTGCTCATTGTGTTGGTAAGATTTTTAAACTATAAAAATTCTAAATGCAGAATTTTTTTTGTTACATTATACAACTTGATTCTTGCCCAAAAAAGCAGTTATAGAAAATCAGGATTTAGTAATATTCTTGGTACAGGTACCCCAGAATTTATGGCCCCAGAGGTATATGAAGAGGAATATAATGAATTAGTTGATATCTATGCATTTGGGATGTGTGTTTTGGAAATGGTCACTTTTGAATATCCATACAGTGAGTGCACCCACCCGGTGCAAATATACAAGAAAGTGATGGCTGTAAGGATCATTCCTTTCTTGTTTACTCATCGGCTATGAAAGTTCCACTATGGGAACTCATAAAGAGCTGAAACAATGATTGTTTTGCAGGGTAAAAAACCAGATGCTCTTTACAAAGTGAAGGATGCTGAGGTGAGAGAATTTATTGACAAATGCTTGGCAACCGTCTCTTGTAGATTAGCTGCAAGTGAGCTTCTCAAGGACCCGTTTCTTAAAACCGATGGAAAAGAATATGATCTGAGACCAATTGATTACCAAAAAGACTATGATGAAGTCAATTCACTTCTGAGATTGTCTTTTAATGATACCCATCCCCATTATGGCTCCTTAACTAATAGTGGCTCTGATAACGTTGGTTGTGAACTAGATTATGATCACGACTATGAAGCGGAGGAATTTGGAACGAGTGAAATTGAATTGTTTATGTCACCAGATCATGATGACCAATTGGCAAATCTTGACATTGCCATCAAGGGAAAGAAAAGAGGAGATGGTCATATCTTCTTAAGAATCAGAATTTCCGACAAAGAAGGTTTGTAAGTGTATAGTTTTCTAATTTCTTCAAATAGAGCTATTGGTACTTGACTACTTATGAGTTTTATGATTCATATTTATTTATTTATTTCAGGTCGCATAAGGAATATATACTTTCCTTTCGACGTTGAAAATGACACAGCCATGAGTGTAGCCACGGAAATGGTAGCAGAGCTGGATATCAATGATCAAGATGTGACCAGAATTGCTGAAATGATTGACGGAGAAATTTCCCTCTTGGTACCAGAATGGAAGAAGGGCGTATCCATAGAAGAAGAAGAAGAAGAAGATAAAAAACTTGATCAAAACAAGCATTCCAGTTCTAGAAGATTCCTTATGGATTATATTACACCAGAAAACCCTATTCCCCAAAACATCCAAGTTATTCACAGTTCAGGACATGCCTCTGGACGGCGCCGGTTTGAGGAGATCACCTATCAAGTGCCAGAAGCCTCATCAAGCCAATCTGATGAGACTCACTATACCGACATTTGGGCGCAACATGGTGAGCTTTCTGGGTCTTTGAAACAGTTAAGCTTAAATATGGATGATGAGGACGACGACAGAGAAGATGCGTATCCTCGTACCCCATATAATTCTCCTCTTAGTATCAAACAAGCAGATGATCATGAAAACCAGATCAGAAAGGAGCTGAGGTGGGTCAAAGCCAAATATCAAATGCAGTTGAGAGAGCTTCGGTATAAACAGTTGGGAGCTTTCCCTAGTGAGTTTGAAAAGACAGCTAAACCAAGAATAGAGAAGCCTTTTATACCAAATCCTGGTTCAAGGAAGACACTTTCTTCATATCTTACTCCGGGTCTAAATGAGAACGAGTCACAGGATTCTAATGCTCAAAAGTTCAGAAACTGTTCTGCATCAAGAGAGGGCTTACTTCCACATTCTCTTCACAGGGCAAATTCCCTTCCTGTTGATGCTGTGGATTGTTGAAAACCCGGGTACAACTCATTTCTTTCCCATATTTTGCAATAGATATGGAATTCTGCATCTGTGAATATTATCAGATATTTATTTCTCAATTTATTTACGCGGCTTGTCCAATGTAGAACTTCACAAGTGATAATTTGAGTTGATGTTAAATTGTTAATAGTGACTGAGAATTTGTTGTAAAGATGACATTACAGTTGATGAATATACAAGTAATTTGAGTTCCAACTTGTGGGTCTAGTTCAAGATTTCATTTGGCATGACACTCTGTCATATACTTCTATCCTATGAAGTCTGATTCTTTGGAGTTTACAGTCTTCAGCAGCTTTAGAAAATTCTTTTAGGGCCCGTTTGGTTCTATACCCAGGGTATAATGTCATTACAGTTGATAAATATACAAGTAATTTGAGTTCCAGCTTGTGGGTCTAGTTCAAGATTCCATTTGGCATGGCACTTTGTCATATACTTATATCCTATGAAGTCTGATTCTTTAGAGTTTACAGGCTTCAGCAGCTTTAGAAAATTCTTTTAGGACCCGTTTGGTTCTATATCTAGGGTATATGGAATCGGGTTAGGTATCATCTATCCCGTTTTTGGTGTTTGGTATAAAACAAGGTTTAGTTATGGCTCATTCCATTCTCTCAAAATACATACACATGAGCTTACACTTTATCTTTAAGGTATGAATGAAACCTATTCCAACCTGATTCCTGATTCGTGGTACGGAAACAAACAGGCCTTACTAAGTTGAGTTCTCCTTGAAGGATGATTTGATTTGTGTCTGAGTAAATATCTGGGTCTGAAGAAAGAAGAAAAAAATATAGTATAATTCAGATAGGGATGAGCATCTGGGTCTGAAGTCTGAGCCCTAATATTTTGAGCATATTTTAATTGGGTGTTCTAATCTTGGCTGGTGAAACTTGAATTTGATGTGTTGGTATGAACACGAGGATAAGGTGGTCCAACCATATAGTATATATCTTAGTTGTGCATGTACTTAGAAACTGTGAGGAGACAGTAGACCAGAATTGTAACGGCTACCCATGTGAGGGTATTTGAAGAAGGAGCTGAAGACAGTCCCACTTGCATGTATATTTTGAAGGCAGATATGACTACATGTAACATGGCCACTGGTTTTATAAACCATTTTTCTCGTTTGGCTGCTGCTATGAATTAAGAGTTTGTCAGTGTCAGTAAGTGTGGCTTCTAGCAGTTTCTGACTTGTTCAAATTTGGCAATTTGCCATGGAATTTTGTGCTTTCAGCTTCAAATCTGTGTTATAGCATCTTTTTTCTTCCACCAATAATTGCATACTTTTGTGGCTCATGGATTGTCATTATCCAACAACTTCCTTTTCTTCGTTTTTTAAGTGAATCAATAATGCTCAAGTGCATGGATTGTCATTATAATTTCCGCATTTAACCAAACAAGCGCTAAAAATAAAGATAAAAATGCCATTTTTTTCTCGATTTTTATGCGTATAAATAAGAATCTTTCTAATTTTGTGCATGAGATTTGGACATGGGTCATTAAGTATGGACATTTTCATATGAAGTAAAACAAAATATATTCCGTATTTGACAAGACTTTTTCGATCGGTTAAAACAAAAAAACTCTTGACATGAATTTGTATTTATAAACCAACGTATAAGATGAGTGATTTACCAACACTTTGCTCCTCGTTAGAACTTAGAAGCTATATTTGATTCAAGATAATGAGATATAAGAATTTATTTAATTTATTTTCCAAAGCATAACTTCTAACTTATATATTTGTACTTACTATTTTTTTGCGTCTTTTTAAATGATGGTTTTTATAATTTTTCATATTAATACAAAATATATTAACTCAAATGATATTTTTTTATTTTTAAAATGGGGGTAAGATTAAAAAAAATCAAAACTCATACAATTTTGCAACTCAAGTACCGAGACAAAACTAAAAAATTATATCCCCTTGATATAAATTTTCAAACTTTATGACATCTTATGTGAGTAAGCCAACAAATTTTATGATGTGTTATTATTATAATAGAAAGAATTAGCCAAATAAAAGACTTCTAGAACTTGCTAAATTTAGCATGTACACTTACAAGTGACGGGTAATATTCCACTAGCTAGCAATGATTCTACATAATTTATCCATTTAAATATCCTTCAATGACAAAGGTGTTATGACTTATGAGTACACCTTGATGCATTTTATTGGCCGACATTAAAGTACAATTTTATGTCTTTTTAAAAGAGAGTTTGAGAATAAGAGGGTTTAAGATTTCATGAGAACTTGGTTTGTGTAGATACTTGAAATAGCTGTATGAAACTTTGTTAGTTCAATGAGTTGAGCATAGTGAATTACCAATTGAGTAGTTATCAAGAAGCATACTGACCAGAATCTTACTATTTAAGCAATAATATATTTCCTACCGTTTGATCAAAAAAAAAAAGAAGCAAAGTTATTTTAAAATAAGCTTGGTCTGATAATGAGGTAAGATAAGTTCTTTCATAGTACAATGTAAGTTCATTTTCTTAAAGCAAATTAATATTAACTCATATTCAGTTATTCTTTTTAGATGAAATAATTATATATATATATATTTAATTAATACACGCATCTCAACTTTTTTTTCAATATTAAATTGGAGCATTATGTTTTTTTTTAATGAGGTAAAAATTTGATGACTAAATAGAATTGGTGAATCAAGAGGCCGTCGGAGATGAAAATTGAGACTGGCAAAATAAGACACAAAATTAATACATGTAAGCGAAACGTGAAAGTAAAAGTACGAACAACCAAACAAAAAGATTGATACAAGAAAGCAAAACGAGAAAGCAAAAGTACAACTGTACAAACAACCAAATATAAAGACAGACAACGAGCTACGACTCGGGGATGATATTAAGGCCGTGTTTGCTATGCACAACTTATTTGGGAACTACACATTGAATTGGAGCATCATAATTATTCTAAAATCTTTTGGACAAACATTCATCCCAAAAAAACTATCTGACTTCGATCAAAAAAAAAATAAAAAAACTATCTGACAAACGAAATCACATGTTAAATGGGCCTTCCACAACCCTAAAACTTTCATTAAAGCTTGACTCATCAAGTGCTGAAATTATTTTGGGCCGGTTAGAATTGGGCCGGCCCATAAATTGCCTTTTTAGGTGTTAACCCCTCTCATGGCTTCAATCCTTTCCCTCCCTCACATTTCAGACTTCTAAAACCCTAGAAGGATTCCCCGCCGTTGCAGAGCAACAATCAATCCTCTGCAACTACCAGAAAGGAGGTATCGATCTTCTCTTCTCTTGTTTTCGTCTGTCCGAGCTTCGATTTGATCGTTCTCCATTGGTTTAACTCTCTCGTTTTCTTATAGCTGAAAATGGCGGACAAAGGAGCAGTGACGATTAGGACCAGAAAGTTCATGACCAACAGGCTTCTCTCCAGGAAGCAGTTCGTCATTGATGTTCTTCACCCTGGAAGGGCTAATGTTTCAAAGGTTTGATCTTTGGCTATTGGAAAAGCGATCTTTCTTAGTTGATTTGTTATAGTTGTGCTTATATGTGTTTGTTTTGATTGTTTGTTAAGGCCGAGCTTAAGGATAAGTTGCAGACAATGTACGAGGTCAAGGACCCGAATTCAATCTTCGTGTTCAAATTCAGGACCCATTTTGGAGGTGGGAAGTCTACTGGGTTCGGTCTGATTTACGATTCAGTTGAGAATGCAAAGAAATTTGAGCCTAAGTACAGGCTTATCAGGGTAATTTTAACCAATCTTCCACCATTTTAATACTCTAGTTTTGATTGCTTAGCTGTGCATTCTGTTGATTGTTTGTTGCTAACTGTGTTTGCATTTTAATGTTCACTATTGCTTACTTTATCTCCTTGTCAAATTTCAAGCTGATGGTTGAAAGTGCAGCATTGAATACTGATCCTACACATGAATGCAACTTAGAATGTAATTTAGAATGGTTGAAAGTTCAGTATGAATGTAACTTAGAATTCAGTTGATTAGGAAGGGATACTGATGTAGTGAGGCAGATGAAAGCAAACCAATAGATTTGTGCATTTTTCTTTTTTCTTTTTTGGCCGTAACTGAAGGATTTTAGCTTGAGGTTAGGCCTCTCATTTCAGTTGTTGTGGGTAGTATGGAAGGATCAACTGATCAAGTGTTTAGCTTTGAGGAATTTAAGTTCATTAAATCTCAATTTGCAGCTGACTTGGGCTGGAAATTTTTTTAATATCGTCTTGCAAGAGATGCTTGGTTCGAGTTTAGGTCAATGTTCAAGGATGCTAAGTTTTTTTTTGACACTCTTTACTTCGTTAACGTCTCCTACTAACATGTACTTCTATTTTGTTAGTCAAATGAGTATAATATTGTGGTGAGTCAAGGATACTACGGTTTTCTAAATAAATACAAGAATAGTTAAAAATAGGAGACTCCTTGAATTTTTGATATGAAGTCTTTTTTTTCTCTGAATCTCTGACACTTTAGAAGCAGCATAATTTGTGCACTGATGACTTGTGAATTATGTAATCTATGTAATGTGCAATGAATGCAGATATGTTTGCTTGTTATGCAAGCGGGTTTAATTCTGTTGGATGTTAACTTGATACAAAAAAATTGTGCATACTAACTTCTTGTGAATTATGTATCTATATAATGTACAATGAATGCATTTGCATTTGATCGTTATGGTAGCCAGGTTTACTTCTGTTGGATGAGAACTTCATAAGAAAATTCTGTATTCATTATGCTCAATTCAGTACTCTGAGTGATTAATTGTCTTGCCATCATTTTAGTTGTGTTGCTGCTGCTGTCGACCTAGATTTTTTGTTTCTCTTGGAAGAGATCCTTGCAACTCAATAGCATTTGATAATACATTCCATACATGTAGCTTTTCTCTAAACATGTTTGTTTTCTTCTTTTGGTAAACAGAACGGCCTAGACACCAAGATTGAGAAGTCAAGGAAGCAGTTGAAGGAAAGGAAGAACAGGGCCAAGAAAGTCCGCGGTGTCAAGAAGGTAGATAATTTTCTGCATGTTTTGAAACTTCTCTTCAACTTAACACTTAAAAATTTTACTGAAAAACTTTCTTGCTTGCTTCTTGTAGACCAAGGCTGGAGATGCTGCCAAGAAGAAGTGAGAGCTCCCATAGATTGTTAGGGAATGGAAACATAGTGAAGCTTATTTGTATTTCTCAAGGCCAGTTTAGGTCTTTCTTTTACAATTGTCATCCTTCTGCAAATTTGACCATTGTTTATGGACGTTTTTGGTGAGAATGCTGAACCAAGATTGAACCGTTTTTGCAAATCATAGATTACTTGTTCCATGTTCCCAGTTTGCATGCTTGTTTTTATTTGGTCAAGTCATTAATGCACAAGATCACCAACATTGCCGTTAAGAAATGTCTTCAAGATCTCAAAGTTGTTGCTATCAATATTGAGGATGATGAGATTGATCTCGTCTTTACCAAACATGCTTTGAATTTGAAGGCCAAAGCGAATGGAACAACATTGCATAAGAGATTTCCCGGATCGATAAAGGATCGAGTACTGAATGCACTTGGTCAGAGGTTGATCACAACAGGAAATAATTCGACTTGCAAGAAGTCAAGAACAACCCACACTTTACAGCGTACTCTCGTAGGGTATACATAGTGCGCTTTCAAACCAATTCGTTCATCCTCAGGGAGCCTACATGTTCAGATGTGTGCGGAGTTATAAAGCTTAATTATTTCATGGTTTGTTCATGGCAATGGATCTAAGGGTTACTTGTTTGCTGGTGGATAATGCACTCGTTACTGGCTTGCAAGTTACTTAGCTCGAGAGACACCAGTATACCCTCCAATCTCTACCTGATTTGATAAGAGGTGTTGGAATCCGATCGATCGTCTCCAAGAGATTCCCCATATACATTGGTATTTGTATTTTTTTTTTTGAAATTTTATGGTTCAACAGATTCTCTATCCCGTTCTCCAAAATAGAGAATTCTCCGAAAGATTGAAGTGTTTTTCCTATATTTATAAAATTCTAAAAATTTATTTGGACAATGCATTAATTAAAAGTATATACATGAAAACTTGTGATTGACCATATGAAATTTTATAAAAAAAAATTATATATGAATAAAAGTAATAAATGTAAAATTTTCTAAAATGAAGAAGTTGTTGGAATTAAAGTAAATTTTATTTCGAGAATATAACTTTTGGCTCTTCATTTTAGAGAAAATTATAGAGAAATTGTTGGAGATGCCCTAAGGAGGTTAATCTAAATAATACATTATAAAGCAGAAACCATATTTGTTGAAAATATTGCGCCATGTGACATTTTTGAATAAAATAATGTTACATTTTAAATAATAAAAATTATAATTAATTGTATCATTTTTCTATATATCAAATTTTTTATAAGATAATAATTTGAACTATATGTTGATATTTTTTATGCATATATTTTTTTTTATCTTGTAACAAGATTTGGGATCCAAGTATATATATTTTTTATCTATATAGATAAAATATGGAGTAAAATCCTATTTTTTTTTTATAAATTACATAAATTTATTATGATATTATATACAAGTATTTTAAATTTTATATTTTTTGTCAAAATTTTTAAATTTTATATTAATATTATAATATTATATTATTTATATAATAATATTGTATAACCTTTAGTTACTCACGGGATCGAGGCGAGGATTCAACTAGTTAACGTGTAAGGTGATGATAATCATAGGTTTTCTTATTACTCAAGAAAATAATTGCAAGGCTATAATTTCGGTGGTGGCAAATTTAGTTTCTTTTGAGAAGCATTGGTTTTCTTATTATTCAATCAAACAATGGAGACGAAGATGGAGATGGAGAGGAGATTCACGAGCGTAATTCCCCCAGCCGATGTGACTCACGATGTGGTTTGGAACGAATCAAAGTTTGGATTTTTGATCGGAAGTGCGTTAGGGTTGCACTACCATCTCTTCTCCAAGAAATCCAGGCCCGCCGGATCTCCACTCGTACCTCGCCTGAGACACGCTCTAACCAGGGCGCCGCTCGCCGGCTTAAACATTGGCTCGATGTTTTGTCTTCGTGTTTTTCTCGAGCACTCGCTGATCGCTATCCGCCACAAGGACGACCCTCTCAACGCCTTTGCCTCCGGCGCCGTCAGTGCTGGATTACTCTTGCGCCGTTGTCGTCCCGTCACCGCCTCCGTCGCTTCCTTGCTCGCGGGCTCCTGCTTTGCGGTTTATGACGCTGTCTGCGAGCGTAGCTACGATCGCCGGGAACGGACAATAAGATACTATCAGGAGAGAAATTAGGGTTTTGGATTTAGGGATTTTACTGCTTTAGATGATACTCTGCCAATTTTAGACGGTTCTCTCGTATTGAATTTGAATTTCTTGTTGCTCTTCAACTTGTCGTTGTTATTTAATTTGACATGGGCTAAATCATAACGTGGAAGCCAATATTTATGGTGATTAGTTAAATTCATGGAAAATTCTTTGCTTTTAGAATCTAGAGAACGTGCAGAGCATGATTTCTTTCTTGGATGGTTTCAACATAAAAATCTGTTCTTTTTCTCCAATCTTCGTCGTCTCTTGGAGTTGGAAATTCTGATCAACCACAAGTTATCGTAGTTTGCCTCCATTGATGGACAGCTACACCGGGATCATCCCTTTTATCCATGAAGCTATTCTGCATATGAAAGGACGACGTAACAGATATCGAAGGCTTCAAGCTAGCGAGGAGCAAGAGATCGATTTTGGCTATGGAGATGTGGTGGAGGACCGTAGAAGTAGACGGCGTAGTTTTGGGCTCTTCAATTGGAGGTTTCGAATTGCAGAGCTCGTTGTTTGCTTTTCCGGGAAGCAATCAACTGAATTGATCTGAAATTTGAATGTGTTCTTTGAATCTATTGTAGACATTGTAGAGATGGATGATTGATGTATCTGTATGTTTCTCTATCAATCACTAGCTGATGAATGTGAATCTCCCGTTGATTTCCCCAAATTTCTGTTTAATTCAAAATTAGCAAAATAAGATCTTTACGTTAAAACGTCGTCGTATTGCGTGTCCCTATCTTCCAAAACCCTCCTACTCATCAGTTTCTGTGTCTGTCGCCGCCGTCGTCTCCTCCGTCGCATGGAGCTTTCAGTTCCCGGCCATTTACGGCTTCTCAAAGCTAGTGCTTCTATTTCTCCGGCCGCGCTTCTCTGTAATCGGAGCTCTAGGCTTTCGTTCTCGCTTTCCTCGTCCCCCACGCACCAACGCAAGCTTAATCTGGAAATGTTTTCTCCGCGAGCTGCTTCGATCGATAACAACGGTTCGCGGGCGACTTCTTCCATCCTTGAAAATGGTATAATTCTCATGAAATTGCTGAATAGATGATTCCGATTTGAATTTCCCCTAAATTGATGATCTGTAGCAAAATGAAATGTTTACCTCTAGGTGCGCTATTGGTGCGCTATTGGATACAGTCTTTTCGTTTGGGAAGTAAGAGTTTCGATGATTTGTTACTGTGCTAGGTCGAATTGGAGAGGTGAAGCGGGTGACGAAGGAGACGAATGTGTTTGTGAAGCTGAATTTGGATGGTACAGGAGTGGCTGATAGCAGCACTTCAATTCCTTTTCTTGATCATATGTTGGATGTGAGTAGTTGATCAGAGTTTGCTTTCTCATTTCTTATTGTAATTCACATTGTACTATCCATGTGATATTTAACATGGGAAATTTGTCCTTTTTTCATTTGCAGCAACTTTCTTCCCATGGTTTATTCGATGTACATGTTAGAGCTACTGGAGATACTCATATCGATGATCATCACACCAATGAAGATGTTGCACTTGCCATTGGATCAGTATGTTTGCTCTCTTGCAGTTTATTTTGATCTCTACTCCTTTTTTTGATAAGAGGGGAAAAGGCTATGAAAATGGATCACGTTTAGCATTTCATCACTATATGTTGCATGATTATTAAGGACTAATTCAATTGTTTAAATTGAGGGTTCTAGTTTATTGTTCTTTGGATTTGATGTATGGATGATTATGAGTGTGGATTGCTTTGTTATAGTTTTAGCAATGATGCGGTTGATGCCAAGCATTACTATTGTCAATTTGTCATGCTGCAGGCTTTGCTACAGGCCCTGGGTGACAGGAAAGGGATTAATAGATTTGGCAATTTCACTGCTCCTCTGGATGAAGCTCTAATTCATGTTTCACTGGTATCCTTCTTCACCTTCAGATGTTTTATCCTTGTTTATAGTTTTCTTGCAACCTCAGCTTCTGAAAATAGTTGAATCACTACTAGCTGTAGGTTGGAGTTCCTGATCTATATATGCTCTGGAAACTTGTATCTTTTAACTTGCTGAATGCAATGCAACCATCAAGTTTACCTTAGGCCGTGTTTTACTAACTGCTGTATTTTTAGATGTTAATTATTAAAATGATGTTGGATTGACTTGATTGATGCCATGTATGATTCTGTGTGTTTATACTAATAACAACTCTGGTGCTATATATGGTTTTGCATTTAGGATTTATCAGGGAGACCTTATCTTGGTTATGATTTACATATACCCACAGAGAGAGTTGGTAATTATGACACTCAGGTAAATCCTTCTTCTACTTTTAGTTGAATTCAGTGTCCTGTGTTTTTTCTTAATTGTACTTACTTCATGCCAGTCAATTCTTTGTACAATAGATGTAAATGATATATACCTCTTAAGTGAAATTGTTATATTAACAATTTAGGCTATTTGTTTCCATTTCATGTGGCTTTTCTGCATCTCATGACTACCTTTGGTGGACAGTCTGTTTGAGAACTGCCATTTGATTTGAAAAAGTTTTATGACATTTTAATTATTTCCATATTTGAACAGTCATGTTTATAGCAATGCTTATGACATGAAATTCATGTTATGCACTTGAATTTCTTATAAGAATTAATCTGGATCATGCAGTTAGTGGAGCATTTCTTTCAGTCTTTGGTGAATACTTCTGGTATGACACTTCACATCAGACAGGTAAGATATCTATCCTCCCACTGTAACCCATATCACCCTCTTATTTCAGCGCAACCGTTTCATACCAACATTTGTGCTTAAAATGCAGCTTGCTGGAAAAAATTCTCACCATATAATTGAGGCCACCTTCAAAGCTTTTGCTAGAGCTCTCAGACAAGCTACTGAATATGATCCTCGTCGTGCTGGGACTATACCAAGGTTTGTGTTTCGTACGTGCATCTTGACACAGAAAAGCTACTTCAAGTTCTCTTACTGAATAAGTTAATCCATCCCTACTGAATATGAGAGCATGAAATGGGCCTTTTCTTACTACTCAAATCACCTATTCTACCACAGGACTTAACTGACAAAGAAACATGCCTAGTCTCCCCACATTGCATCTATGTCACTGTCTAACTTATTGCCTGTCACTATTATATCTTGAACAACTAGTTATGGGTTATTGGTAATCTTCATTGTCATGGCGTGCATAATTTAAGTAATAAAGATCATTGTAAGAAAACTCTTCAAGGGATCCAAGTCAAATTTTGTGACTGAAACATATTCATTCCATATTTTCCATGTTCTGCACTGCATGGGTTATGGGCAATGGAAATATCATTTGTACTGCTGATTTAGTGATTTCTGTTATATTGAGTTCAGTCAAATAGTCAATTATCAATTGCATTGAGTTCTCTTCTTGTTTGGTAGTTACTTCATGCTGTGTTTACTTGGTAGATATATATGAATGTAAGACTGTTGCTTGATATGTGCAGTTCAAAAGGAGTTCTATCACGTTCTTGACTCAAGTCATCATGGTCATTTTGATGTCCATTCTTGGAGATGTATTGTTTATCTGTTATCAGGGAGAGTGACATGCATGGTGGTTGTATTACCCATTTCAAGAAGAGTACTGAGACTTGTAATAAATTAGAAGTTGTATAGCCAACCTCTGTCTAGCTTATCTAGTTTATTTGTCATTGGCTTTTTATTGTTGTACCCAAATTTAGTTGAGTTTGAGTAGGCTCATGTAAAACCAAAGTCAATTGAAACAATAGAAGAAAACTAGGATGTGAATTTAAATGTCCAACTCATAATAAGGAAGAACAGTTCTATGAATTTGCTGCAAAATCAGATGAAGAGAAAACAAAACCTAACAGCAATGTATGAAGATTAGAATGGATCAATTTTTAGTATATATTCTTTAGATTTGAGGAACACACAACAGCAACAAACTTTATATAGGCAGCTCTATGATCTACATTCTACACTTGCCAGAAAAAAAGAAAAAGAAACCAAAGAATCATGCAAAAAGTATGAATAGTACAACAGATCAACTTTCTATATTCTTGATAGACAAGCTGAGATCTCACTACAAGAATTCATCAGCAGCATTCAAATCATGTATGATCTCAGACTTAACCTCTTCAGGTAGAGCTGCCGACGGCCCTGCCTTCGAGTAAAATCTGGCTAGTGACCTAATTACTTTCTCAAGCTCCATATAAGATTCCTACAAAACATATGCATCAAAGAAAACATCTGATAAGCATCCTGTTCTTAGAAACTATACTATAGAAGCTAGAATGTAAGATTTACCTCCTTTGCAACACTCTGTTGACCTCTCCAATTACTCAAGAAGTCTCTAATGGATTCCTTTGCAGAATCAGCAGTACGCCTAAACTTAGCAGCGTCTGTAGCGTCTTCCTTAAGCGACTCACGAAGGGTTTTAACCACCTCTCTTGCTGACTTCAAGTAACCCTTTGGCAACACTTTTCCTGACTTGGTTTTCTCATTAGGATCAAAGAATGACTTAAATGCCCCCACTACGCCTTCTTCCTCCTCCTCCGATTTGTCGTCTGCCCATGAAGGCGGAGGTGACATTAAAATCGCTACCAATGAGCTTCCACAACATACCAATGACTCTCTCCGACTAATTGGGGCTTTTGCTAAAGGTTCAAGTATTTCATTCTTGAGTTGCTGATTCTCTGTTACAATACAAGAATTCATTAAATAAAGAACATTGTATAGAAAAATTTTCATCTGAAAATAAATAGTTCACTCACTAGTAGGAATGGATTGTTTCTGTGTAGACTTGCACATTGCTGTACATATTCGCCCTGGAAGGAAAACAGCCATCCTCACGATTCAAAGCTAAATTCAATTTCATGTCAATTGATTCAAACCTCTATAATATGGCAATAGAATCCAACTCACTACTAGACATGACATAAATACTAAGTTTAGTGCAGCTTTAACCAATTCAATTCATTTTCTTTCTATGCTCATCTCTTCCTTTCCTGAATCCCCAAATTGGTTTGAAGGAAAAAGAAAGGAAACATGGCAATAGTAATTACTGAATCAATCGCATTCTAAAGATGAAGATGCATCTGGAAGGAAAAAGAAATTAAAGATCTTGTTTTTTTTTTCCCTTACCTCTTTGTTCCTTGTTGTATGCTTCGCATGGTGTTTCTGCAAGCTGGTGGACTGTTAATTTGTTATCCGAATGTCCAGAAACAGACCCAAAATGCATAAAGGGTATTTTTGGCATTTCGTAATTACGGATAAGGGAAATGAAAATAAAAAGAGCGCCAGACGACGCCGTTTTCGACTAGGGTTTTGGCTTTAGTATTTATCCATCGCTAAAACCAGACTGAGATCCGTTCTGCATTCTTCGCATTTGGAGCCCCCAAACGAGAGAGAGAGCTATCGCCGAGTGCAGAGGAGGAAGACGAGCCTTTCAAAATGGTAATCTTTGGTCTTCTTACTAATGATTGATTAGATCTTTGAATTTGTGGTTTTTGTGTTTTCTGATTTCGGGATTCTTCTGTTTTCTGTGTAATTTCTTGTCAGTCGCTTGTGGCGAACGAAGACTTTCAGCATATTCTTCGTGTGTTGAACACTAACGTCGATGGGAAGCAGAAGATTATGTATGCTCTCACTTCGATCAAGGGTATCGGTCGCCGATTCTCCAACATCGTCTGCAAGAAGGCCGATGTCGACATGAACAAAAGGTATCGATCCGAAATCGTTCCACTGTTATACTGTCATTACTGTGTTTGTTGATGTGTTCCTTGTTAGATTCTTCCTATAGAATTTGTTTTCCGGTCTGGTAAATGTCTCTCAGTTGGTAGCTAAGTTTTGCACTTGAAATTTACTTTTGAATTGTCTAGAGATGGGAATGAGAGTTTCATCTGCTGATCGGGGTTCGAGATATTGTATTCAAACATAGTCTATCCTATTGAATTCTCAATGCATATTATCTATTTATCTTTTGGTTGAAGCTCATCCAGAATTAGGTTTGGTTTGAATGTTGCCTAGTTTATCCTTTATAGAAGAATTGCTTGTTCTGTTGTTTTTGATTGAGTGGTTGACTAGTAAGTTATTTCATCCACAAATTGGTTGATGTCTACTCTAATTCGTGGAAGTGCATGGCTGATCTTTCCTTTTCTCGTTGAGATGATGTTTCTAGGAAGCAAAATGTTACAATAATGTAGCAATGTTTAGTGAAACACAATTTGTTTGAAATTATTTTGGCTTACTGGCCTTGTTTCTGTTTGCTTTTCTTGTACTGTGTTTTTTCAGTGTTGAATATCTTTGCTCACTGGAAAAGTTGTGTTGTTTTCTTAATCACTTTCATTTTATGATGAGCTTGGTCTGAACTTGTGGAGTATTTGGGTGCAGGGCTGGTGAGCTCTCATCTGCAGAGATTGACAATCTGATGACCATTGTTGCTAACCCAAGGCAGTTCAAGATCCCAGATTGGTTTTTGAACAGGAAGAAGGATTACAAGGATGGCCGATACTCTCAAGTTGTTTCCAATGCTCTTGACATGAAACTGAGAGATGATCTGGAGCGTCTCAAGAAGATTAGGTATATTACAAACCTGTTGTGCTTTTAAGAATATGAATGACTGATCGAGTATATGTTAAACAAATATTAAGGATGAAGGCTTGTCTTATAGTGAAAGATAATGCTTTTAATTATCTAAGTTTCCATTTTTAAACATGCTTAAGATTAATTATTGTCATTTTCATCATAGCATTAACCTTACCAGTTTAGTAGTAATAAGCTATGAGTAGTTCTGCTTACATTACAAAACTTTTGGTCATGGACAGGAACCACCGTGGTCTTCGTCACTACTGGGGCCTTAGAGTCCGTGGACAGCACACCAAGACAACTGGACGTAGGGGAAAGACCGTTGGTGTGTCGAAGAAGCGTTGAAGGATGGTTGTGTTCTACTCTTTCATTTCTATTCTACTGCAAATTTTGTTCACCCAGTTGTGGCTTGTCACTCAGGATTTTTAAAATTCTGCTGCACTATCACTATGATAGAAGTGTTTTTGTTTTGCTTTATTAATGCACTCAATAGTATTTCTGTAGATCATAGATTCCATAAGTTTGGTCCTAGTTGAGATGAGATGTTTGCTGTTTCCAACAATGCTAAATCTACTGTCATTTTCAACATTGCTGGTGTCTTATTTTTTCTAGATGAGTCTCTCTCTTCTGTTGGCTTGGATGCCATTACTTTCATGCATCTTTTGAAGGCCATTAGCTTTGAATTATGCTGCAAAGAAACAAAGATGCTCTTTTTCCTCTGCTTCAATATATAACAAGATCTGCTGAGGGATCTTCAATCACATTATATGCATGTATTCATATGGGTACATATGAATATCTCTCAATATTTTCCACGGATCATAGTTATTATAATGAAAGTAGCTCTAACATGAAAATTTTCATGGAGGCAGTCATTCTGTATACAATTTTGTGTGAGTTATCCTAGGCATAAAGGTAAGATGAAAGGTAAGATAGATGCCTAGGCAATAAGGTAATAAGGTCAAGGCATTTGTAAGATAGAAGGTAAAGATATCTTGTGTCTCAATTAAATATATACCAAGCCTCTAATATCTTCTTGTGTGTTAATTTTTGTGTACAAAAAACAGATGACTAGGAGAAGGAAATAAGGTAAGATAGAAGGTTAAGATAGAGTATAATTGAATCCGTGAAAGTACATGATCAACATATCATTATTTCTTAGCTAATACATACATTGTCCATACATATATGGCAAGTCCTTTTTCCTAGAATTTTATACACATCCCAACCCTTATAATAGAGGACAGGTGCACAAGACAGAGTTGAACCAACACACATCCCGGCCCTAATACCTTGAAATACATGTACAACAAACAACGTGCATGCCCTACATGGCAGGCAGCCGCCAACTAGGGTTGGCCAATAGGTGGCCAGCTCGGCGGCATCACAATACTACTATAACCACCACAAGGATACTGGAGGCAATCGACAGGGCGTTGCAAGAAAGCCTCACACGCTTTCTTGCTCCTCTGCATCGGCTTGTCGGGCAAGCAGTTGCCACGATCATCATACGCGACACCTCTAGAGGTCAAATTTCCGCAAATCCCTTCCTCCTCGCAGAAGTAGTTGTAAGAAAACGTGAAGTTCGAGAGGCTAGGCAGCACGCAGATCCCTAGCAAGACGTCGCCAGTCATCATGTTATGAGCCAGATTGAGCTGCTCCAAGTGTGCCAGCCCTGCTATGCTGTAAGGTATGGGGCCCACGAGCTGGTTCGAGCTCACGTCCAGCAGCCTCAGCTTGTACAAGAACCCGACCTCCTCGGGCAAGCACCCGGAGATGTTGGTGTTTATGATCACCAGCTCCTCCAAGCTGTTTGCGAAGTTGGAGATCGATGGTGGCAGGCAGCCTCCGAGGTTGTTGTTGGCAAACACCACGGCGGATGCAGAGGAGGCCCCGATGTTGGACGGGATCACGTTCGTTAAGCGATTGTTGTTGATGAAGATCGCGTCCAAGGATGCCCTGTTGAAGAGCTCCGCGGGGAGGGATCCTTCAAACTCGTTGTAACGAAGGTCGAGGTACTTTAAGGCTGGCAGGGCAAGAACGACCGATGGGAAGGGCCCCACGAACCGGTTGTTGCTAAGATCGAGCTCGTAGAGGAGCGTGAGGTTGGATAGTGTTGGAGGCAGGATGCCACAGAATCGGTTGCTGTTGAGGTGGAGGAGGGTGAGGTCGGTTAAGAGGCCGAGTTCGTTGGGGAGGAACCCGGCTATGTCTTGGTGGTTGAGGTCGATTCCGGCTAGGACTTGGGTGTGTGGGTCATCTAGTGCGGGTGCACAATAAACCCCTGTGTAGCTGCAGACAGACGATCCCACCCAATCCGTGGTGAAGTTGTTTGGGTCAGAGTAGATCACGGCCTTCCATGCTTGGAGTGCAATGTAAGCTTGGTGCAGCCTCGGATTAGCATGAGCATGAACATGAACATGCTTGTGCTCATGTCTTGCTCCGTGTTTGGCGCCTGTCAAAGAATTAAACAAGGCAGAGAAGGAAAGTACAAGATATAAGATGCAAGTTAAACTGTATGAACCCATGTGTGTGTGTGTGTGTATTGGCTAATCTTGTATGGTTTATAGATCCAAGGATGTTATAAATTTGTATCTAAGATACAAATTTATAAGCGCGCTAGGGAGTGGAATTTCTTCGACTCAATCATGGGAGGACTATGAGACCTAACAGGTCATAGGGACAGTTAACCGTTACAAATGCTGAATCTGATACTGTGTGAGATTGATGCTTCCTTCCATGATGATGACTGCTCATCTTACCGAGCCAGAACAACAACAGCCTCCGTCGATTGTAGTGCTTTGGAGGCTGTGGTAGTTGGTGAATAATCAGCTTATTGACATAAGCATTACGTTGAGATTTCAAGCAGGATAAGAAGGCGGCAACAGGAGAGAGTGGAAGTAGTATTAAGAGCATGAAAGTGAAATGCCTCCTACCGGATTTCACTTCTGTAATTGAAAGGAGATATGAAAAACAAAACAGGTTTTCTTTGAAGTGAAGGGATGTATGATGAGAATGTCAAAAGGATTCCATTTCGCGCGCAGAGTCGAATCTGGATTGCTTCAATGACTAACTGGCCATCAAGAAGCACTTAAGAAACTGTGACGAAAACGCTATGGATTACTTAAGATAGCATCAAACCTTTTTTAGCATGGGCATTTGGGAAGTTGAAGACAAGATTGTCAACTTTGGTAGCCAAAGACATTATTAGTTATTACCTATGTTCAAAGACATTAGTACTTAGCATCAAGCCATTGCTTTCATGTTTCTTTTGAAGTTCACTAGCTTTGAATTCTGCTGTAAAGCAACCAAGCTGTTCTTGTGGGCTATGTTTATTTCTCTCATACTTGATCATAACAATATGGGCTAGGCTTGGGCCTGTTGTATGGGCTAGTCCGTTTGGCCTAGTATATAGGGCCTTTTTTCTATACAACCAAACGAAATTAAATCTTGATGTGCAATGATTGGAAATCAACCAAGTTTTGCTGTATCTTGGCATCATATGCAAACTTTTGTTCGTTCAAATATAAAATTGTCCAAGATAAGGCATTTTTCATTTAAATATGATAGCTTTGTAATCTTTTCATTTCTTTACAAGCAATGGCAATTGGCAAGTGCATGATTTCAATAGCAATATATAAGATAGGGGACAACCGGACAAGGAATGATCCATTACTATTATATAGCTCTTTGTGGCTATCTAGTGCTATTATATGATCCATTACTATTATGTATCTTTATCTAGCTCTTTGTTCTTGCCTTTTGCCACCCAATTCGATCGGGGACTGTATGCTGTTAGATGGAATTTAACTCGAATCTCCTGGATAACACTTGAAGCGTCTAACACAAGCTACACAACATTATCACTAGTCTAACTAAGTATTGCTATATATATCACTACATTTATTGTACGTCGTATGCTTAAATATTGTACTAATTTGTTGTAGGAAAATTAGCATATTTAATTAACACAATCTAGTTTTTTCTCTCTTTTGGTTAGGATCATGTGGGGGCATAAGAGTTAGCTTGATTTTCCTCAAATGATGAGTAAAGGTGCTAAATGACACCAACGTCATCATAAGCAAATCTGCAAATGACATTATTGTTTCCCATATTTTTAAAAAATTAGGGCAATAGTGAATTGTGAATAAACAAAGGCTTTAGGCCTCTTTAATATATATACATATATCTATATAGTATAGGTGATATAATGAATCGCACTTAGCTTGGAAAAGTCATAAACAAGAGCACTTTGAATGGCAGAAAAGGGCTAGTAGGGGCATAATCTGTCACCAATCTCTTCCTTTTCACATGATATGTCCCATAAACTCACTGTACTTTTCTTATCCTACTCTTTTTTTAGGTTGAATATTATTGTCCTACTCTAAAATAACCCAACCTTACCCAATTCTTATGCTATAAGTTTACCCTCGTGATTAGTAACCCACTTTCTTTTTTTTGACGAGGAACCCATATTTGGTAGTAAAGCTCGGGTTTGTGAACTAGCTGACAAAACGCACGGACCAGATTAACCGGTTTGCACTGACCAGTTCGACCGAGTGAAAGAAAGAACTATGAAACTTGGCAACATTCCTCACGTTTTGTACCACTAGATCACTCCATGTAAGACCGTTACTTTTTTCTCGAAGACCCTCATAAGAGTAGGACATATTTTAGAAACTTAACCTTTTGCAATCCAATTTCTCACGATCAGTCAAATAAATATATAAAAACAACAAATCTCTCTAAAATATGATGTTTATCCTTTACCTTTAAAGACATACAAATCCAAAAAAGTAATCAAAAACTTAATCCTATAAAAAAAGTCTCACCTAACGTAATTAAGGTAAGTTTACTTCATGCATGTAGTTTATCAGAATTAGCTATTTACTGCTGTTATTTTTTCTTTGGCATTTGATACGGGTAAGTTTTTGGTTCTTAGTGATATGTATGATTGTATGCCAATGACACTCAAGACATTAGCTATATAATGTTTTCGTGTATGAATGATGCTCTTTTTCAGATTTCTGCTACGCATGCCATCACCTCGGAATCTGACATTTCGTGCCTTTTTTAAGTTTTTTTTTTGTATATTTGCATTTGCTAACGTAAAAATGCATTTATTGCATTGTGCGTACGTAGAGAGTGTATTTTTTCTTGTTCTTCAAAACTATATAGTTACATGAAAAAGGAGGATTTTTCACAACGTACATCTCATATTAAAAGGTATTGTATAAACATCTTATAAACCTAAGTGCGACAAATTATCAAGTGAACAAAAGTGAATTGATCAAGTACCTAAACCTCAATAATGTAAGTGAAGAAGAATCAACATCATATCCTAGCCTTTTCAAAAATAATAAATAAAACATAAATGGAGCATTTATTAATTTGTCAACGCATTCATACATTATTGCCTTCTTCTGCTCATGCATGTGAATATGTGATCGTATCTAGTGACGCATTGACACTAATCATATATACTCCCTAAACCAATGACAAATTTCCACGTCAATATGGTTGAAATTTCCACTTCATATCTAAATTACTAAAAAAAATGAGCTTTATTGCACATGTTCGTCAATACTAGAATTATAAAAACTTATCTAACTTATCATAATTGTATCGAGTTCGAAAACTAATTAGCACCCTAGCCTAACGGACTTATCAAATTAACTTTTTGTTTATTTTTTAGGGTTTAGAATGTTTTTTTTTTTTTTATCTTTGTATTATTAGTATTACATGTCCTTTTTTTTCTCTAGAAAACAAACATCCCTAAAGAATATCTACTGAGTACCTTATAACTTATCTGAAAAATAAGTATCTAATTTTATCATCAACGCCATTCATACTATAAATTTTAATCGATAATCGATAAGTACCTTATTGATGAGCAAAACCTAAAATTTAAATATAGTTAATAAATAAACACTAGTGTTAGTGCAAACACTATACGTATCCATCATTGGTCATAAAGGTTATAAAAAACGATGTCATTGTTCATGCCAGGAAGTCGGGTCAATGTTCTTCAACTCAGTTGATAGTCACTACATCTTCTACTTTAAAAAACTTGGATTATTTATTTCAAATACCCTACGATTTGTATTAATTACACAAAACTTCCATTTTTTTTCTAAAATAAAAAGAAAAGGTTCTGACTAGGTGCATGTGGTGGGAATGGGATGCAATGAGTTGGGCCACGCCTTCTCTCCCCAACCTTTACAGCCTTTTTTCAGACTCTTCTTTTCTTATTTCAGTATTTCACCCCTTCATTCTTCACTTTTTCTTTTTTAATCCGACTTCGGTTTTCGCAAAAGCCCCCGTACTTGCTCCCTAATTTCTTCTCCTTGCACTATTTTGCTTTACGCTACAATTTCTCCCCATTTTCTTTTTGCGTTCGAAGCGGAAAGCGATTTATTTATTTATTTTGCTTTAAAATTCTGGTTTCCTACACTGATATCTGCTAAGAAAATAATGGATCTATGTATTTATTATGTGTTTAAGATTTTTGGATAGTGTTTATGAGAAAACGACTTTTATGCTGCCGACGTGCGGACTTATTATGGCCTTGCTGGACCTTGAAATACTTTGATGAAACTCCGAATAATACATGGGCGTAGTTTCGTAAATAAGTGAAAATTAAGTTAAAAAGAACAAGAATACAAGAGTTGTAGAATGTGATTGAAATTAAGGAATGCGATTAAAGCTTGATTGCTCAATATTGGTCTCCCGCATGGCCACATTGACTCATGTAGGGGTGGAACTAGTAAAGATTGTGGTTTGAAGAGTTTGAGGGAGGTCATTACATAAGATTAGGTTTCTTTAAATTTTATAGAAGACATGACTTAAGATAGGATCTTGTGCAATAATAGTGTTTGGATCGGGAGAAGTAGGCATGAAAGCGGGTTAGAGGGTGGGTTGGGCGCTTCTCTTAGGGTATAGGGAATTTGTTGTTGGATGGTTTTGCAGTTATGCTTTTTCTATTCGTATATTTGTAAATTTTTGTTCGATCCCTTAGTTCTATCGTGTATTTGTGCGTGTTGCCTTGTTTCTTTGTGGATATTTGTTTGGTTTCTTTTCTCAATCGTGTTTACGTTGTTTCGTACTTATATTTGCTCTCTTTCATCGTTGGATCTATTGAAAACACTCCTCAAATTGTTTAGAGGTGGTGCGTATCTAGACCCTTTCACACCTCACAACAACAAGATATACTGAGTATTGTTGTTGCATGATCCTCTTATAAGAACTTTAATTCAATTTAGGGAAATTCTTTTTGGCACCCTTAAGTTTTTGCCTATTTCTTTTGGTGCCCAAGAAAATAATTTATTCCTTTTGGTACCCCTGAGATTTTGCCTTTTTCCTTTGACGCCCCTCTCTGATTCAAATTAGCCAATTTTGAGCTTACCATAATGTTCATCACCCTTAAATTAGTAGGATTTGACTATTAAAACATCAAAATTTATAACCAAACTACATCAATTTGAATTTTTGAACAATTTTGCAAACAACCCAAATTGTTTAAAAATTCAAATTGATGTAGTTTGATAATGGATTTAAGTGGTTTAAGAGTTGAATCCTACTAATTTAAGGGTGATGAACATAATGATAAGCTTGAAAGCTAATTTGAACCAGAGAGGGGCATCAGCGAAAAAAGTTAAAACCTGAAGGGTACCAAGAAAAATAAGTTTTTTTCTTGAACATCAAAAGAAAAAAGTAAAAACTTAAGGACATCAAAAGAAATTTCCCTTCAATCTATTATAAATTCTAAATTGATACTCCAACAAAGAGTTTGAGCATTTAAAAATTGGACACACATAACCGAAATTTACATGAAAATGATAGGTGTGCTTAATAAATCATAATCATATAAAATTGAAATGAAAAATAATTTGTCTTGTCCGAGTAATTTCGGATATCAAAATTCAAGTCAAATTTCAAGTGTTCTCTCGTCCCACGGGCGCATTCTAACACAAGTCACTTGATACCACCCAAAAATTAGCTCGCGCATACGGCGCAGCATAGCACCGACCTCTCAAAGTTACAACTTGCAAAATTAAACCTTGGCGGGCCCCGCTTTACCACCCTCGCTTTTTTTGAATCACTGGCTACTCCACGTGTCTTATTCTGATATTGCCACGTAAGCATTCGTCTTGTTCTGTTATGTCGATTTTACCCCTATCTCTTTTTATCACCAACCCTCTCCCTCCTATTTCCCTCTTTTTTCCGCCAATTCCCTCCCTTTTTCCATTTCTAGGGTTTCATCTCACTACAGAAGAGAGAGAGTTTCGACCAGAGAGAGAGAGAGAGAGTGAGTGAGAGAGAGAGATGGGCTCCATACCCGATCCAGGCGAGTTGGTTGAGTCACCGGCGCCGGTTCCGGCTCCGAGCTTTGAGGAGTTCCAGAGGCAGACGTCACTGATGACGTCATGCACTCTTCTATGGAAGGAGCTATCAGATCACTTCACCAGCCTCGAGCAGGACCTTCGCCGGAAATCGGAGGCTCTCAAGCGCAAAATCCAGACACTCGATAACCAGACCAAGGATTCTCTGAAGGTTCTCGAGAGGAGGGAGGTGACAATCGACGGCTCCGTGGAGGTCGCGATCGGAAAGGCCGAGAACTCGAAGCGCACTGCAATGGTCCTCCTCGACGGGGAGAGCGAGGCCTCCGGCGGCGACGGGGATGTGGACGACGGCGAGGGTTTGCTTCTCAGGCTGCGGGAATTTTGCATCCGGATGGATCATGTAGGGTTTTGGAGGTTCGTGACGGTGAGGAAGAAGGAATTGGAGGTGCTGAGGGCGAAGATACCGGTCGCTCTTGGAGATTGTGTCGATCCGCCGAAGTTTGTGTTGGAGGCCATATCGGAAGTGTTTCCGGTGGACAGGAGGCCGGAGAAGAGCGAGAAGGTGAATGATTTGGGCTGGGCTTGTGTGATGCTGTTGGAGTCGCTGATTCCGGTGGTGATAGATCCGATGATAGGCAAGGAGAGGCTTCTGGTGACGCCGAGGGTGAAGAAGCATGCGAAGGATATTGCCGAGACGTGGAAGGCGAGCTTGGACGAAAGGGGCGGGATTGAGAACGTTAAGACGCCGGATGTCCACACTTTTCTTCAGCATTTGGTCACTTTTGGGATTGTCAAGAATGAGGATGTTGATTTGTACCGGAAGCTTATTATTGGCTCCGCTTGGAGGAAGCAGATGCCTAAGCTTGCTGTCTCGCTCGGATTGGCTGAAGAAATGCCTGGTAAGTTTGAATTTTACGTCAAGTTTCAGATTTTCTTAATGTCTGGATCTCGGTTTGAGGACCGAGTAGTCCTTGAATCACCTCGTGAAATGTCTTGACCATACTAGTTATTTTTTAAACAAAAAATTGATACCTCAATAGAGCTAGTTGGATTGTTATGTGAAAATAGTCCATTTATTTGAAGTAGTCATTATTATTGAATCTCTTGGATGATCCACATGTGAATGTTATGAAGAAATTTAAGGGCTTGGATCCAGGATAATTTGACAAAAATGTGTTTTGAACCAGCTTGGATCCAGGATATATGTTGATGGGTTTTATGGTGTGGATAGTATTTATATTTTTCCCCAGAGTGCTCAAACAGGCTGTCAAAATGTGATTCCACAACTCTTAATTCGCCTAAGCTGTAGTCTGGCATAGTTGGCAAGAACCATTTCTGCTTAAGAAAGTCCAGGAACCTTTGGCTCAGATTGTTGGTCTTAAACACAAAGCTTAAGAGTTGCAGATGTGAATTCTTGGATTGACTGCTACTTATGGCTTAATGTTCATAGTATATTGTATTACTTCATCCTTATATTGTGTTTTTTCTCTTCGAGTATTGGGTATGGTGATGCCATTATTTATTAGTAGTATTATTCTTTTTGTTGCTACGGTTTAGTTTTCATTCGAATCTTTTTGTCTTGTCTACACATAAATAGTGTAGTTAGCAAAGTTATCTCTTGATTCCTTCTCAGTTGTTTTATTAAAAGCTTATGCCATTATACTGTTGGAGGGATGGAGGGATGGAGGGGAGAGAGAGAATGTTGAGTTCAAGGAAAGAAATAATGGAGGACAAAAAAGAATCTACCAGATTCAGAACGGGCAGATTAAGAACTATGTTGACTGTTTGTGGATTAATTAACTGAGTGGGGATATTTCCTCCTTACCCGTTATCCTCTCCACTATGCTTGTCACTATTCTCTTTGTTATTTCTTGTTTTGGTAATATATGTTTTGGCTTCTTCCTCACTAGAGACCGTTCATAGTTCCTGTGAATTGACTAAAAAGTGAATATGCATATGGACTAGTAAGCTTGAAGTATTGTTTATGTACTCATATGCATGTAATGATTACGTATTCACATTTTCATTTCTTTGAGTGAAAAAAAATGGACCACAGAAACTAGAAATTGGACCAATTTATGATGAAGAAATTACTGCAGCAGTTACTTACAATTTTACTGCTTAAAAAAAGTATAACTTGTAAGGAGGTGGGTTCCTTTTCCCTTTTGGTGAACTTTCCTGGCTCTTAATTCATGTCTTGTTCAACAACTAATGTGCTGAATTAATTACATTTATAGCTATGTCGGTAAAATCGTATCTGCATGCATGATTTGTTTACCATAGTGTGGTCTCATTTTCCCACCTCATCCATGGTCTGATATACTATGCATGATATATGTTTTGTCATAGTTCCCCACCTCATCACTATGCATGATATATGTTTTGTCATAGTTTCCATTCAATTGTGCCATGCTATATGTTTGTGTGTTTGTGTGAATTTAGAGTAACTTAATTTCACTGCAATGTGGATAATACACGAGTGGTCATTGGTTGTACACTGGAGATTAGTTACAATCACGAAATAGTTATTTGCTTTTTGGGACTCTGGATATTCATCCTTTTATTGCAATGTGCCAATGCCTAATTTCTGTCAGGTTCCTTCCCTCTGAAAATAATCTCCAGAATGTAGTGAACCTAGTGTATTAGTCACTCTCTATCCTTCCTTGATGATGTATGTTAATTTTCAGTATGCCTACATTGTTTTTGGCAATGGTTCTTCCATATCATGCTCAAGTGTTTGTAGTTAACTAGATGATCAATTTATTCCACTTTGTTTTTTTATGGGCCACATGGTAGCCATATTATAAATCAAGGACTTACTCTTCACCTCTTCAGGTATGATTGAGGAGCTGATTAGTAGGGGGCAGCAGGTTGATGCAGTGCATTTCACTCATGAGGTTGGCCTTGTAGATAAGTACCCACCTGTACCACTGCTAAAGGCCTTTCTCAAGGATGCAAAGAAGGCTGCTGCTTCACTTATGGAGGATCCTAACAATACTGGACGAGCTGCGGTATGCTTCTATTAACCCTTGTTGGTCTTCCTCTTAGCAATTTTATTTTCTTCCTCATATTCTTTAAAATTTGTGGGATGAGGCCAAGTACCATTCATGATAAATGTTGCTGAAATTTGTATTACCCTTGAAACACCAAAATTTTCGTTTCATGTGTCTTCTTTTTATGTTTGGTAGTTTACATTTTGTGCAAAGTCCATTGGAACTTGGCTTATTTGAAGATGTTTTTGTTTTTCTTATGGTTGTGTTTGGTAGAAGTTGGGTATTGGATCAGGATAAGGAATCGGGTTTCGGAGATGTGTTTGGGAACGATACATGGATTTTTGTGTTTGGTTTATAACCGGGTATGGGAGTAGGGCATCATTTTTGTGCAAATTAGGGTATTAATTATCATATGGGGTATGGGAAGGTACGAGGAACCAGTTTCATACTCGTACAGTATAAACCAAACACTGGGTATCGGGTTTTGTAATGAATTATGCTGATTACTATTTTTTACTCTCTTGTAGTATCTCGCTAACCGTAAGGAGCAGTCTGCACTTCGTGCCGTCCTCAAGTGCATTGAGGAATACAAGCTGGAATCCGACTTCCCCTCAGAAAGCCTCAAGAAGCGTCTTGAACAGCTGGAGAAAACCAAGACAGAGAAGAAGAGATCACCCGACGTCCCTGCCAACAAACGTACAAGAGCATGCAACAACGGCCCCATGCCTCCAGCCAAGGCGGGTCGTTTGCAAAACGCCTACGTGTCATCTTTCCCCGTCACAGCTCCCGCCTTTGTCAGATCACCTTCCCACGCTCAGTACCCAGCCCGAGTCTCGCCCTATCACTCTCCACCCATGTACGGCTCACAGAGTCCAGTCAGTCCACCATACCATTACTCTCCAGAAGCCGCCTCTCCACCGTACCAACCTGGAGCTCCCATGGGTTACCCAGTGTATGGAGGCTATCATAACGGTATGGCTCCCCCCCAATCTTACCAATTTCAGCCTTACTACTGATTTTGTGACAGGAACAACGATGACAAGAAACTGACGGTGACCTGGGAAAATCCAAATGCTCCTGACGCTGATGGCTATTTTCTGTAATCAGTAATCACTAACCTTCTTAATGGGTAGCGATATCTGTATGTTTTTTTTGTTTGTGTGTTTCTTTTTAAGGTTAAAAAAAAAGGAAAAAAAATGGTTGTATCTTTCTAATGTTTAATTAAAAATGGAACCAATAGTTTGTAGGGGCTTGTGACAAAAAGAAGGTAGTTTAGGATGGAAAATTTTAACTACATCCTAAGTTTGATCTTCAAACTTGTGGTAAATTGATCAGTTGCAGAATATCTTTTTCTCTACATTTTTCTTGTACTGTTTGTCTGCATATCTGGCTGGCTTCATTGTTTCTGTGGAGGGCATGTGTATGGCTTTTAAAGCATGTCTTCTTGCATGTGCGTTTGTTGGGAGAATATGCTTTTAGGCTGGACTGTCCTTTTTAACCAGTGGGAGATAAGATTTTTTCACGTGTTCCAGCTCATGCTAGTTTAAAATTACAGATCTTTCTTTCGACCAAAAAGAAAAATTACAGATCTTTCTTCTTTCACTTTGAACATGAGACTCTTTTTTCCTTGGGAAAAAGGAAGAAGATTTGTCATTGCCTGTGGAATATTCATGGGTTCGGTTCTGGTGGAACAAAGGAATCAAAACGGAAAAAACCGGAACCACCAAGACCAGAACCGGTCCCGATCCCAGTTCCATGTTCCCTGTAAAAACCGGAACTAAACCGGAATCGGAAACTGAACTGGGGAACCGGTGGTCAGCCGGTTCTGGGACCGGTCCAGAACCGGTGGTCAGCCGGTTCTGTGTTTCCGTTTTCGAGTTTCCGACACGACATCGAAATAGGAAACACTGCCCTATTGGAGTTTCAGGGTAATATAGGTGGAAGTTAGTTTTCTTGAATGTAATGTGCCTAAAACGTTATGCAGCGTCAACTTTGTTAAGAAGTACGATATGTTGTCGTCAACCTAGTTTAAGAAGTGCACATTGTTGATATTATTTGATCGGTGGGATTCACCCCAAAAACCAGCTCCCTTCAACCCTTTCCTTTTCAAGACGCTTTCTCGATATTTTGAGTTTATTGCTTTGAAATCATTAAGAGGCCCAGAAGGTGCTATATTTTCATAGTTGGAGGCGCTAGAAATTTCAACTACAGATCATTTTGTCAACCGAATCCTTTCTTTATATAAATAGATTTCAGATACTACTTCTGACTTCTGAGTCTGTATTAGGAGACTTTGAAGGAGTCTATTGTGGCGGCTCCATTAATAAATTAATCAGTTGTGTGCACTAATGCACATATCATAAACTGTCATGAATGGTTTTATACTTGAAAAACAAGAACAATAGACATATGAATCACATATTTGCAAAATAAATCAGAAAATGAAGTGTTCGCTTCCCATTCTTCTTATTATGTTAGTCTTAGTGCAAGCTTCATCCTCCATGGGTGCATATGAAATAGCTAAACCCGGTTGCCCAGACGAGTGTGGTGGCGTCAAGATCCCCTTCCCCTTTGGCATCGGAGACGACCCCAACTGTTACTTGAAAAACACCAAGTACTTGACGAACGGCTCATACCGAATCAACTGCGACCACACCACCAACCCATCCGTCCCCTTCATACTCGACCGACTGAACTCATACCGTCAAGTGCTGAGCATCAACGTAGACGATCACAGCCTCCGTGTTTCCTCTAAGGTTGCATTCGAGTGCTACACCGTCGACTATAATGGTGACCCCATCTCGTCCACTACCCGCAACAACACCTATAATCTCCCAAGCATCTGGCCGTTCAACATCTCCTCCACTCTAAACAGGTTCGTAGCCGTCGGATGCGACACCACCGCTCGGGTTTGGGACAATGAAATGTTGGACGGTTCTGTTGATTCAACTGGATGCATCACTTCTTGTAGATCCTTGGGCAGTGTGAGATATGGGGCGTGCTCGGGTCGTGGATGTTGCGAGACTTCGATATTTGATGATATGGGAACGCCTACCATTTACGTTAGCAGTTTGAGCAATCATACCCAAGTTGGAGTGTTTAACCCGTGTAGCTATGCGTTTGTTGGGGAGGTGGGTTCTTATAAGTTCTCTATGACCAACTTGACTCTTTCGGCCAAGGATTTCGATAGAATTCAGGTCCCGGTTGTCTATGATTGGTCTGTTGTATTCTTTGTAAACTGCTCGGAAGCCAAGAAAGCTGGCAACGGGACTTTGATATGTGGTCCGAACACCCGTTGTGTTGATGGAGGCGACGTTGGGTTTGGATACCGTTGCCTATGCTTGAAAGGCTACGCCGGTAATCCATACCTCTCACATGGTTGTCAAGGTAATTGAATATCTTAGCTTACATTTGTGTCGATTCGGTCAACTTTGTGACATATTCTATTGAAAAACATGTAGATATAGATGAATGCGTTGATGAGAGACTGAATCAATGCCAGAAACGAGAGTTTTGTGTGAACAAGAAGGGAGGATTCGAATGCCAATGCCCGGAAGGTTTCCATGGGAATGGTACATCAAACAATCCTTGTATTCGTGCTCCTGGATCGGCTAAACTAGTTTTTGGTAAGTCTATGATTACAATTGCTTTTGGTAGCTAGCTAGCTAGTGAAGCTCTTCTCAAGTTAATAGTCTAATTCTTAATTTGCAGGTCTTAGTATAGGCATGGGCTCAATGATTGGTTTCGTCATGCTATATGGCCTCTACAAGCTACTCAAAAGAAGAATAGAGATCAAAGAAAGGGAACACAACTTCAAGAAAAATGGCGGTTTGCTTTTACAACAACAAGTGTCCACTAATGAAGGTTCTATAGATAGAACCAAGATTTTCAGTCGAAGTGAGTTGGAAAAAGCAACCGACAACTTCAACGATAATAGAGTCCTTGGCCATGGAGGCCAAGGCACTGTCTACAAAGGCATGTTGGTTGATGGAACAATTGTAGCCGTTAAGAAGTCCAAAAAGGTCGATGAGCTCCAATTGTCTCAATTCATCAATGAGGTCGCTATTCTATCCCAGATCAATCACAGGAATGTGGTTAAGCTATTCGGGTGTTGTCTTGAGACCGAAGTTCCCTTGTTGGTTTACGAGTTTGTACCCAATGGTACTCTTTATCAACATATTCATCATCCTAGTGAGGATTTTCCATGACTTGGAAAGTTCGATTTCAAATAGCTGTGGAATGTGCAGGAGCTATTGCGTATCTCCATTCATCTTGCTCTTATCCAATTTACCATAGGGATATCAAGTCATCTAACATACTTTTAGATGAGAAGTACAAAGCAAAGATTGCAGATTTCGGGACTTCCAAGACCGTCTCCATTGATAAAACTCATGTCACAACTTGTGTTCAAGGCACATTTGGCTATCTTGACCCAGAGTTCTTCCAATCAAGTCAATTCAGTGAGAAGAGCGATGTTTATAGCTTTGGCGTAGTTCTTTTGGAGCTAATGACTAGCAAGAAACCTATCTTCACAGACAGTGAAACTAGAGAGCCTAGGGGTTTGGCGACAGAGTTTCTACAAATAATGGAGTCTAGTCCTGATCGGTTGCACGATATTCTGGACAATCAGGTGAAACAAAACTGCTCAGAAGAGGAGATAGAAGCATTGGCCAAGCTCATCGAAAGATGCCTGAGTTTGAACGGGAAGCAAAGGCCTACCATGAGAGAACTCGCGATGACATTGGAGACAATTAAGTCACAACATGATGAACCAGGATCTAGAAGGCAAGAGTTGCATTTGTTGACTAACCATATGAGTTTCACAAATGAAGATCTAGCTTACAACACTTCAACAACTTCGGCTTTCACTGATAGCTCCTACTCCATGGATGTCGAGCCTTTGTTATTTGATTCTATTTGAGGCCAAGTGATAACAAGAATCTATTGAGGATCTTTTATGATCCTATGAATTGTTGATGATAAATCGTCTGATTTATATACTTATTTATGTTTTGTGAAATCATCATTATGATCGATTATAGGCTATCATATCAGACTTTGATTCATGAAGATCTCTACCCTTGAAGTAATATGTGCTAAAACATGCCATATCTGAAAACAGCACAAATTTTGATACAATCCTTGGTATTCTCAAAATCTAACCAGATTTTGCCAGTTTTGAAACCCAAATGAGCACAAAGATCAAACACAGAAAATAACAATCAGCATAGACTCTCAGAGAAACAAGATGAACCCATTCTATGCCAATACAAATTACAAAGCAAAAAGGACATACTTGTCAGGAATTCTCATTTAGACTTCTTTCCTTGCTTTTTCTTTATGACTTCATCAATGTACATGATACCTTTTCCCTTGTAAACCTCAGGAGGTTTGCAGCTTCTAACAGCAGCAGCAAACTGATGAGTCCTTTGCTTGTCAATTCCAGTACAGCAGATTATGTTTGGTTTGAAGCAGAAGACGCGTACAGCAGGTGGAACTGATAGTTCAACTTCATGGCTATAGCCAAGTTTCAAGAACAGCAAGCGGCCTTCTGCTTCCGCTCTGGCTTTAAACCCGACACCCACAATCTTTAAGAAACGAAAGAACTTGGCTTCCATATTTGTTTCCAATTCCCTTAATCAATCAGAATATGTGACACTTGATTCAGCAAAGATATATGCCTGTGAAGCAGATGATCACATGCATCAAAAAGACTACATTGTGTAACAATTTTTAATAGGGAGTTGAAGACTTATCAAAGCCACAATAATCGAATTGAATATGTGATACTTGATTTAACAGAGATATATGGCTGTGTGATGCAGATGATCAGACGCATTGTGAACAATAAAGATGAGATCTTGGTCACTAATCATATACCCACTCACACCATGTCTACAGGCAATTGTATCCCTAGACACTGAGATCATGATTTTCAGTAATTTTTTAGAGGAATTTTATCAAACACCTGATGGGCAAACAAGCATCTTTGAGCTAATTCTCATAGGGCGAGGCGCCAGCGGCCCAAAAAACAAGTGAAAATTTGGATATTCTTGACATAAAAACATAAGTAAACAAAATTCAATTGAGAACGAGAAGTTCAAACGGATCAAATTTGGATGATAAGAATTACAAGGAAAAGCTAGAGATACATACACCAAGTGTAAACCTTTGTAGAGTTTGACGAGGCAGAGAAGAAATGCCGGTGAAGAATTCTGAATTCTTTCTCCTGGGCAAACTCCCTGGTTCAGTTGAATGAACTTGGCCTCGCCTCTCTGCCCGTGATCGGTCCGGCTATGCGCCCTGGTGACCTGGTCACATATGCGTGATTTGCTTCAATATTTGGAAATAAACCCGGCTTAGTAAATTAGCCGATAAAGTGCACGAATTAGGTAAATTGATTTTTATTAATTGGGTCAACTGGTTCGACTCAATGAAAGGAGAAATGACGTAAATTAATCGATAAAGCGCACGAATTAGGTAAATCGATTTTTACTAACCGGGTGAACCGACTCGACTCATGGAAGGAGAAATGGCGAGACTTAATTTTTCACCCAAATAAAGAGGCGGAGATAATGGCTCCTACCACTAGGCCACCTCATGTAGGAAAGTTATCCTTGTTATTATGTGCATAATTTGATTTTTTTTGAGAAATTGTTGAGAATTTTTATTTTCTTGTTCAAATTGATATTTGTGGAGAATTATGGGAATATGTCTTAGAAACTATGGTTATTTGTTGATAGGTTGTTGTGTATACAACTAAAACTAGTTGAGTACTCGCATCAACCATGAGATTAGTTTATAAAATAGGATTTTTATTTTTTGCCAAAAACCACCTTTTAAAATATAACTTTTTTAAAAAATTATTTTTTAAAATTTTATTTAAGTAAAAACACCTTCTATAATACATGTATTCTAATTAAACCACCTTAAGTGATTTTCCGGTAAAATTATACTCTAATTGGAGCGAAATGCCCTTTCAAACATATTTTCATTTCTTTTCTTTTTTAATTATTCATTTATACAAAATAATTGAATTATTTAAAAAAAAGTGTAAGGCGATATTATAAAAAAACTACACCAACTTATATTTTTTAAAAATAATTGAATTGTTTAATTATTTTGTATAAATGAATTATTAAAAGAAAATAAAATAAATTCAAAAGGGCATTTTGGTCCAATTAGGGTAATTTTTCGCCGGAAAATAACTTAAGGTGCTTTAAATTGAGTGTTTGTATTATAAAAGGTGTTTTTACTTAAAGAAAATTTTAAAAGGTTGTTTCTTAAAAAAACCATATTTTAAAAGGTGGTTTTTGGCAAAAAAACTCTATAAAATAATTTGAATGAATGTATTTTAATTATTTTGGAAAAAGAATATTTAAATGTACATATTGTACATTAAAATAATGAAATATGAAAAGTAATAGAAAATCATGATAAAAATATAAAACTTATTAAGCATATTTCATGTTATACAATTATATTTTTCCAAAATCACGCCGCTTTCGATCATCATCTCTCTAGTTTGTGTAAGTTTGCTTTAAGGTTTTTTTAAACACTTTACTAGATTTGTGTAAGATTGGACTTTGAACTTCAACTGAGAGGTAATTGGTAATCCATGACACGATCACGTCATTACAACGGTCCTAAGGAGCCAAATTAGGTGAATTGAGTAGGTTTAGCTTAATTAATCCTATTATGAAACTCCATTTATTCTTGACATACAAAGAACGACACATCGATCTGTAAGTAAAAATATCTTTCTATAAGACAAAAATACACAAACGGATGTAGGCCAATGAAATTGATACGGATTGTTGCATTGTAGATGGATTCACTGTCTTAGAAACAAAACGTCTAGACTGTACGAACGATTATTCCCCAAAGATTAACCACAACTTCTTTCAAATTCGTGTACTTAATTGAATTAGAAGGAATGTGAATGGAAGAACAAAAAGCAGCCCAAGAGAGGACATTTTTTGTCATTCAAATCCAATTTGGTCAGAATTTTGGAAATGGTAATATCCGGTGGGGTTCATCTATGAACAAGTTGTGCATGGAATTCTAAAAAGCTGGAGTAAAGGTCACGGGCTGTTGATTTATTAGTTTAGTTATATTTTCAACAAATGAATATTTGGCAAGTCTTTCCAATGAATATTTGCCAAGTCTTCTTCAAGTCATCATAATCATTAATCGGAAGATTTTCATTTTTTTTTTGAAGTTTTTCTAGAGTTACCAAAATGATTGCATCAAAATACGTCATCTTATGATGTACTCCCGAAATAAAAAAAAATTATATATAAAGCTAAATCTATTTTTAAATTTGGCCAAAGCAAAAAAAAGTAAAAAAATTTAATATTTTGGCTATTTTTCAGAAACATTTTTTAAAAAGGTGTTTTTTAACAAATTATTTTTTTATACTTTTATTTAAAGGAAATTTGATTTGTGTAATCTTCTCTCATAAACAATAACTTGCGGGTTTGAGGAAAGTAATGAAACCGCGGAAAAAATAAACTCAACGATGCTTTTTATACACCGAAGTCGAAATACATTTGTTTTCTTTACTTTAGTCGAAGTATATTTAGTGTAACGTATAGTTTCTTCTAACGGAAATGGTTTCTTAACAATCTTGTTCAAGGTTTTCGTTTGTCTTAAACACCGATTGAAGTTTCTGATTTGTCTCTGGTTCAAAATGATATATGTTCCGGTGTTCTTCGGTGGTGTGTTTCTTGTGCTTTTTCACAAGAATCGTCACACCTTCTCAAGTCGCGACTTCCTCTTGTCTTGCGCTCCGACGACCCTATATATACGCCCATGTTAGTCCTTCTACTGACCCGCAAAAGTGCTTTTCTCACCCGGACTCAAGTCGATCTCTCCAACTTCCTTGTTCGGGGGTTTGCTGTTTATTTACCTTGTTCTTTGTTTGTTTTCTTGATCTATTTTTTATTTTTGTATGATGTCATTTGTCCAACTATCGAATTTTTTCTCGGTATCTCGATCTATAAAACATGTCTAGTACTTCTAATTACTTTCCCAATAAAAAAGGAAATAAGAACTAAAAAGCAAATATTTTTTATTTGGCATATCTTGGTCGGCCGGTATGCATGAATAATTATGTCGGTCCGATGTATATATTTTTTGGACTAATCGGGAAGAGCAAGCTGTACTCCACTTCCCTTTTGGTGGGAAACTTCTCTTTGGTGGAAAACTTTGAATTGAGTAAAATATTGTACCATCATGTGTACACACATACATATATATCACATCACACACAATTAATTAGTTGCATGCAAACAAAGAAAGGGAATAGCTAGTACAAAATGATAGTTTGTTTGGTTAACAAAATTGTGGCACTATCACTAGTACTAATTGCATCGTCGTATTCCTCGGGCGCGACCGGAGATCACAACGACGTCGTCATAGCCAAACCAGGCTGCCAAGATGAGTGCGGCGGTGTCAAGATCCCTTTCCCCTTTGGCATCGGCGATGGCTGCTATTTCGTCAACAAAGTAGATTATGCTCCTTTAGATACTTACAAAATCAACTGCAACAACTCGAAACCACTACTCTCAATCCTAGAAAACATAGAGGTACTAAACATTAGTCTAAAAGATCATAGCATACGCGTCTCCTCGGGAGTCGCGTACAATTGCTCCACACCCTCCTCCACCAAGTCTAAGTCCATACCCTCCGCCGTCCCCATCCTCAGTTACGGCAGACCAAACTATAAATTTCCTTTGCCAGTTATAATGTCAAGCACTAGGAACCGGTTTATTTCCGTCGGATGTGACACCACTTCTTTCCTCATGGGCTTTTGGTTCGACAACACTCTCCCAGCAGCTACATGCACGACTTCTTGCAACGATTTCCCCAACATAGGAGACGGAAAATGCGACCCCTTCCTCGGATGTTGCGAGGCACCTATGATTAGGAATTTCTCTTACCCTTCCGTACACGCGGGCATTTCTTCTCGTCAGCCCATCTACAATCTTACGTGTAGCTACGCGTTTATTGCGGAGGTTGGTTCCTATGACTTCTTTGCAACCAACTTGACCGCCACGGACATAGATTGTTACAACTTCCGGTTTCCTTTGGTGTTTGATTGGTTCATGAACTTGCAAGGAGGATATGGTAACTGCTCAGATGCCAAGAGATCTTGGAAAAGCTTGTGTAGTTCAAATAGCATCTTTGAGTGTGCTCATATTTTTGAGGATTCTAGTGGTGTGCCGGAGGAATTCCTTACTTGCCATTGTTTGGAAGGGTTCAATGGTAATCCATATCTCTCAAACGGTTGTCAAGGTACATATATAGATTTTAAGTTCAAGTAAAATTACTTTTATATATGTAGATTAATCTGTATTTATGATATTAAGTTGTATATGCATGCTTTTGAATGACTGTACAAACTCGGGTTCGGGTCGGATCTGGGTCGGGTTTTGAACAAATATTATGCCCATTTGTTCGAGCGGGTTCGGGTCAAGCGGGTGATTCGGGCCGGCAAGGATGTCCAAGTCCGCCCGGACATCCGGATCCGGGTAGCCCGTAGGGACCCGGACATAAATTCATAAATAATTATTTTTTCATGTCCATTAAAAAAACTAGAAAATCTTAGTATTATAATTACAATGTCTAACATTACTTGAAATTAAGATCGTATTTATGCTAGCTTTTTATGTGACAAGGTGAAGGAACTATAATAACTAACTCTCTTTTGTACTAATTCTACAATCAATGGCCCTAAGACATTCTTTACAAACATATCTTTATTTATAAATATAAATTTTTTATTTTAAATATTTAATATATTCGGGTATTCGAGCAGGTTATCCGGGATATTCGGTCAAAAATATTGTATGTGTCCCGCCCATGAATTCGGACGGGTCGGGCTTATTTACCTTTTCGAGTTAGAAATCTTGTCCGAGTCCGTCCATTTTTTCGGGTGGGCGGTGGGTTAGTCCAACTTTGTTCAGGTGTAGTTGTCATGAAAGTCGAAACGAAGATCTCATGGTCTATCCTGAGATCGACCTTAGCCGCTTGACTAGATGTCGAAGGCTGTTATTGTGAATATATTGATATATATAAAATTAAAATTAGTTTGATTTATTTTCATGAACGCAGATATAAACGAATGTTCTGAGGAGAGGTTGAATGAATGCGAGAGAGCAGAGTATTGTGTGAATAAGCAAGGCGGGTATGAGTGCCGATGCCCTGATGGATTCCATGGGAACGCTACAACAACTATTCCATGTATTCCTGTTCCTGTTGCTCATGGTTCGGGTAAACTCATTCTTGGTAAGTCCATATACAACGAGTACTAGCAATTAACTAGCTTAGTATATAGTATAACCACCGTTAACCTTTATCAAGGTATTCGGGTTTGAATCTATCTGATAATGTGTACTGATTCGAACATAGAGCGACTTTAACTGGTCGAAGTGGACGAGGGATTAAAACAAAAAGCTAGTTCATAATATATACTTTTTAATTACTTTTCCTTTTTAGGCGGCCCAATTTAATTATTTGAATTCCACTCACTATACGCCTAATTTTTCAAAAGAAGAAATAATGACATTTAGTCTAAATTAAACTTTGACTCATTAATTAAGTTGGGTAATTGAATTTTGGACATTTAGTCAAACGGTTAAGCCTCAAGAGTAGTGCCCAGAGGTCACCAGTTCGACTTTTATGGGCAGTGCCTTCAAAAAAAAAAAAAAAAACCATGCGATCTCCTTAAGTTTTAGCTTAGGCTTTTATCTAGGTTATGCATATATAATAAGGTGTATCTTTGATTTGTAGGTGTTAGCATAGGTATGGGCTCAATGGTTGGTTTCATTCTACTAATTTATGGGTCGTATAAGCTCATCAAAAGGAAAAGGGAGATCAATGAAAGGGAACACAACTTCAAGAAAAATGGTGGTTTACTTTTACAACAAGAAATGTCTACTAATGAAGGTGCAATAGACAGAACTAAGATATTCAGTCGAAGTGAGTTGGAAAAAGCAACTGACAACTTCAACGAGAATAGAGTACTTGGTCGTGGAGGCCAAGGAACCGTCTACAAGGGCATGCTGACAGATGGGACAATTGTAGCCGTTAAGAAGTCCAAGAAGGTTGATGAGAATCAATTGGCTCAGTTCATCAATGAGGTTGCTATTTTGTCGCAGATCAATCACAGAAATGTGGTTAAGCTATTTGGATGCTGTCTCGAGACCGATGTTCCATTGCTTGTCTATGAGTTTGTATCCAACGGTACGCTTTATCAACATATCCATCACCCTAGCGAAGATTTCCACATGTCATGGCATGTTCGATTTCAAATAGCTGTTGAATGCGCTGGGGCTATTGCATATCTTCACTCATCCTGCTCGTCTCCAATATATCACAGGGATATTAAGTCCTCCAATATACTTTTAGATGAGAAATACAAAGCAAAAGTTTCCGATTTTGGGACATCGAGGACTATATCTATTGACAAAACTCACGTCACCACTTGTGTTCAAGGAACATTCGGCTATCTTGATCCAGAGTTTTTCAGATCAGGTCAATTCAACGAGAAAAGCGACGTTTATAGCTTTGGTGTAGTTCTTTTGGAGCTTCTCACTAGCAAGAAACCCATTTTCTCAAACACATGTGGAGAGCCTAGGGGCTTGGCCATCGAGTTTGTACAAATAATGGAGACTAGTCCAGATCAATTGCATGAAATTTTGGACACTCAAGTCTTACAACACTGCTCTGGAGAAGAGATTGAAGAGTTGGCCAAGCTCGTCGAACGATGCTTGAGTATGAACGGGAAGGAAAGGCCGACAATGAGAGAAGTGGCCATGGCATTGGAGACGATTAAGTCACAACAAGATAAAGAAGGAAATCATGTGGCAGAGTTGGAAATTAATGGGGAAGGGAGGCATGAGATGAACATGACAAGTGAAAATGCTTCCATCAACTCCATCAACAGTTCTATGATCAGCATACCACGTTAATTAGCTCTTACTCAAAGAATTCTTTTTAATGCCTTTGTCATGTGATTGTAGTCAAGAAAGTGGCATTAATACTTTTGATTGTGAGTTTCATATATAATCCTGTGTCATAACTTGTGAAAATTAGGCTTGTCTACAAATTTAAAATTTCATTATAGTTAATTGAATATATCTGAACCATTACTTTCTGGGATTGGTGAACATATTTTAAATGCTAATGACATATATAATGCGGTTCGAATTCGGTAGAGTTTGTTAGAAACTCTATGGGTGAGTTATAAAATCATATTGCAGTTTGGCGAACCCTAGTAAGTTGGGAGAAAATACAATACACCAAAAATAAGAGAGCACACTGAACATAAATCTAGTTTCTTTTTTGGAAAATCCAACCCACGAGCATGGAGTTGACTCTATACCAGTCGTAAAGCTCATCAGATGCGGGATCAGACATCAAGATCGAACCATCAACGAAACCCATTTTCTGTTTCACGCTAAACGAATAGCGAAGAGCACTAGTCAGTAATTATTACCCGTCAATACAACCTGGCAAATATAAAGCCTGGATGATCCGAGGGGTGTAAGTAGTAAAGAGAGGTATGGTTAAGGGATGGACAAGAAGCGCTAGAACTGTTAGCGGAATCCTTGTCCTTGGCCATTAGGCCCATTACTGCAGCGAAAGCACACACAAATTCGACGACGAGAGGGAGCGACAATGATGTAGAACGGCGGCACAACCCTAGTATTACGGTATCGAAAAAAATTGTGATCATTTATGTCTAGCTCTGGTACCATGTAAAATCAGAAACATGATATTTTACGGAATAACTTTCTTGTTTTCTCATTGACAAAAGTTATAATATATAGTAGGGTTACAAAGCCTTGAGGTAAAAAAAACCCTAAAATATACAAATATAATATTCACATATCTTAAACACTATTTTATTGGCATTTATATTGATAATATATTTTTATGTATGATTGATTCTTTATATTGATATTGTGATGACATTTTCATAGTTGTGCATAAAAATATCATCATGTATACTAGGTGTCATTTGTAACCACATTGATATTAGTGTTAGCAATGCATAGTATATATACGACTATACGGGACCACACTTATTTATATAGGCAATGACAAAGACACATATTTTTTTGGGTAAAAGACTAGAAGACAAAGACACATATATTTAAATAATGACATTATCCCATGAGTCATGTACAAGTATTTATTTTTATTTTTTTAGTCGGAATGAGTCATGTATTTATAAAAGGATCATCCCTACACAAATCTGAGGTGTTGTTAGTCAAAGGTGTACATGATGAAATTTTTATCCTTTTTTTTTGAATAGATAAAAATTCGAAGTATTGAACAAGCTCGAGAAACCGAGACGAAACTTGATAGTTGGACAAACCGGAATGAAAAGCGAACAATCATCCTAAGCAAAGCAGAAGCCAGCGAAAACACCAAGCAAGCAACATGAACCAACGGATAAACTTGAAACGGGAGAGTATGACACTTTCGCGAGTTCGAAACCAAGGCGTATAGTGCCACCGGATAGCAAGATGGGGTCCGCACGACCAAACTCTAACCAACGGATAGGCAACATGTTATGACGTGTATGTATGTGATGCTATTTTCTTTCACAAGTATCATCTATTAAAAGCGTCACCCATTATTCATATAAAGTGTTATATATAAAAGATATCTTCAAAAAAAATTTAAAAAAAATTGACCGATTAGTAATTAAGTGAAGGGAGTGGGTTATTGTTAATGTCATCAATAGAGTTATCACCGATTTTCCACCAAAAAAATAGAGTTATCACCGATTTCGAAAACCCGACCAGACCGATTCGTATTTAAACTCGATCCAATTCTAATCCGAACCCAGCCTGATCTGAAAATATATGACCCAAATCCGATTGATTTGTAAATGTGAGTTTTTATTAAAATATTAGATGAATTTTAATTTTAAATTTAAATTTTTGATTTGTCTTTACATATTTTATTTTTATTTAGTTATTTTAAAATAATTCAATAGTTAAAATAATATTTAAAAAATAAAGCTATTGATCAATTTGTCAACCCGGACCTGTTCAATAATCCGCCATCACCCAACACAATTTGTTCTGTAACCCTGTTGATTCGAACATGGACTTAATCCGATCTCGAAATAACTGAATTCGAACTCGAAATGACCTGATTCAATTGACTGATCTAGTCGACAATAAATTATGAATGTCGTTGCGAAGCTCAAGCAAACTTGATAGTTTTCCAAGTCGAACTTATCTATCAATATTTTATTTTTTTGGTCCAAGCGTCAATTATTATTTTTTTTCCCAAACGAATGAAATGATTGACTTTTCGTCCAAATAATTCCTTTTGGTCTGTAGATCACGACTCTGTATTAGTTAATTAGTACGTTAGAAGACTTTAAAATTAGTCTATTTTGGCAGCTCCAACAATGAAAGAAGCATGTCCATTGAATTCTCAGTAATTAAATATGAATCCTCGTTTGCTTACCGGAATCATTCTGGTTCTCTCCGTCATGGGCGGCGCCAGCTGGGCTTACGAAGAGATCGCCTTGATAGGGTGCCAAGACGAGTGCGGCGGCGTCAAAATCCCCTTCCCCTTCGGCATCGGAGACCGCTGTTTTATGAACAACTACAACCGCCTGTCTCCTATAGACATGTACAGAATCAACTGCGACAATACCACCGACCGGCCGCCTAAACCGCTAATCCCAATCCTCGGAAACAGAGAGGTATTGTTAATTTAAGTCCGATGGGTTAGTATAGCGCTAAGAGTTCATATGTCTGTAAGTGTACATATGCGCGTTAAGTCCAGCACGAGGACTGTTCTAAAAATCTGTCTAGGCGCTAGGCTAGGCGGTGTGGTCTACCATCCGATTTAGCCTTGGGTAGGTGCTTGGGTGGGTGGACGAGCGCCTAGGCGGGTTAGGTGGGCGCCTAGACGGGTTTGGCGGGTCAGGCGACCTTCTAGGCAACTTGGGCAGACTCTAGGTAGCCTCTAGGTAACTTGGACAGACTCTAGGCGGCCTCTAGGCTGGGTTAGGTGGTCTTCTAGGCGACTTAGGCGGAATCTAGACGAACTGTTCTAAAAATCGGTCTAGGCGGCCGCCTAGGCTAGGTGGTGTGGTCCACCATCCGATTTAGCCCTGGGCAGGTGCCACGGTGGCTGGATGAGCGCCTAGGTGGGTTAGACTCTAGGCGGCCTCTAGGCTGGGCTAGGTGGTCTTTTAGGCGGCTTAGGCGGAATTTAGACGGACTCTAGGCTTGAATCTATATGTAGGCATTATGATGAGATTGTTCTTTATTTATATACTAGTTTGTACGAGTTTGGTTCAAATCAAGCAAACTATTATCCTAAAACGTGAGACGTGTGCACTTTTCCTAATTCGTAATACACTTTTAATATTCTCTAGTGCACTTTTCGTATTTTGTAATGCATTTTCGACAAAGTAAAGATTTGATAAGATCAAATATTATATTATCTATTTTTTTAATTTACATATTCTTAAACTTAAAGATTATCAAATCTTTTAATATGTCTATAATGACTAAAAAATATTAAATATTGTATTTTCTATATATTTTTTTTATTTTAAAGCACTTTAAACATTTATCATTAATATTGTATTATAAAAAGAAATCAATATATATTTATAAAGAAAGTTATCAAAAGATATCATACTAAAAGATAAAAGATTATTTTTAGACATTTATCTTTATTTTTTTAATATTTGTATAAGAAATTTGTCAAAATGTAAATATGCTAAATAAGAATTGATTTGATGTTAAAGATAGATTTAAATAGATAAAAAATTTAACATGAAAAAATTAAAATAATAAAAATAAATATTTATTTGCTTAAATACGAGGTGGGACTAGAATTTTTCTAACAACTCAAAATGTACAATTTTTATATATAGTTATAGATACTCACCACTTATAAATAATAACACTATATAATTTAAACATTGCTAATCCTTCTACCGAAAAAAAATAGTACTAATCCACCTAGACATAGCCCCTGCCTAGTCACCTAGATGCTAGGCCTCGTCCAATCACCTAGTCCGCGCCTAAAAATTTTTAGACAATTGTTTATGGATTCCATCCTTGAGAAGTAATCAAGCGCTTATATGTTAGACATTTTATTTTTCGATTTTTGAAGGCGCCGAGCTTCTTTTCTTCCACAGGTATTAGGCATTAGCCTGGAAGATAACACGCTTCGTGTCTCCTCTGGCGTCGCATACGACTGCTACAACGACAACCACTCTGTACCCTCCTCGACCCCCAACGGCAATTACAGCCTGGGCAATGAGTCATGGGTGCCAATTATGTTGTCGAGCACCAGGAATAAGTTCGTGTCCATTGGATGCGACACGAAAGCCCAGCTTTGGGACAATGCATCTACATCTACCTGCGCAAATTCCTGTACAGATTCAAGAGCCGACGGGGATAGGACATGCGATCCTTCCTTTGGATGTTGTGAGGCATCTGTCATTAGCAGCTTGCCTTATAATCCTTCGATACATGTCGGCGGTAGCTCTTCGAGTCATAACCAATCATGTAGCTACGCGTTTGTTGGGGAGATTGGTTCATATAATTTCTCTAAAGCCAACTTGACTGCCACGGCAAGAGATTGTTATAACTTTAGAGTACCTTTGGTCTATGATTGGTACTTGGATTTTTCCAATTTGGATGTGGTGTGTAGTTCAAATAGCCTGTCTGATCATTTCACTTATGATTTTTTTAGTTGCCAATGTTTGGAAGGGTATAGTGGTAATCCTTATCTCCCTTATGGTTGTCAAGGTATTCATATATATGTGCACCTTTTTTTTAGTTTGGTCAGTTGATTTGTTGCCAATTAATTTACATATGAATATTGATTGATTTGCGCGCAGATATAAACGAATGTGCAGAGAAGGGGCTGAATGAATGTCAAAGACAAGAGTATTGTGTGAATAAGGAAGGCGGATATGACTGTCGATGCCCGGATGGATACCTTGGGAATGCTACAACAGCTAGCCCTTGTATTCATATTCCTGTTGATCATCATTTGGATAATGTCATCCTTGGTAAGTCAATACAACATATGTTTCGATTTGGCCAGTTTGTAATTTGGAGTGACTTTATTTGGAGGTAAGCTGATTAACTTTTCTAAATTATATATACCAAGATTAAAAATGACTTCTACAACAAGAAATGGAGGACGAATTCAGCCCTATTAGCCAAACTAGCTAGCTTGATGTGCATCCTTAATTTACAGGTGTCAGCATAGGTATGGGCTTCATGATTAGTTCTATTATACTTTATGGCATGTATAAGCTGATCAAAAGGAGAAACAAGATCAAAGAAAGTGAACGCAACTTCAAGAGAAATGGTGGTTTACTTCTAAAACAAGAAATGTCTGCTAGCGAAGGTGCTATAGATCGAACAAAGATCTTCAGTCGACGTGAGTTGGAAAATGCAACCGACAACTTCAATGATAATAGAGTCCTTGGTCGTGGAGGCCAAGGCACTGTCTACAAAGGTATGTTGGTTGATGGAACAATTGTAGCCGTTAAGAAGTCCAAGAAGGTTGACGAAAACCAATTGGCCCAGTTTATCAATGAGGTTGTTATTCTATCTCATATCAACCATAGGAATGTTGTTAAACTATTTGGATGTTGTCTCGAGACTGAGGTCCCCTTGCTTGTTTATGAGTTTGTACCCAACGGTACGCTCTATCAGCATATCCATCATCCTTTGCCGGATTTCCAAATGACTTGGAAAGTTCGGTTTCAAATAGCAGTGGAATGTGCCGGAGCTGTAGCATATCTTCACTCCTCGTGTTCTTCTCCAATTTACCACAGGGATATCAAGTCCTCTAACATTCTTTTGGACGAGAGATACAGAGCAAAAATTTCAGATTTTGGGACATCAAGGACTATCTCAATGGATAAAACTCACGTCACCACTTGTGTTCAAGGAACATTCGGCTATCTTGATCCAGAGTTTTTTAGATCAAGTCAATTCAACGAGAAAAGCGATGTTTATAGTTTTGGCGTAGTTCTTTTGGAGCTAATCACTAGCAAGAAACCCATTTTCACAAACAACTTTGGAGAGCCTAGGGGTCTGGCCACAGAGTTTATACAAATAATGGAGACTAGTCCAAATCAATTGCATGGTATTCTGGACACTCAAGTCTTACAAAACTGCTCAGAAGAAGTTATCGAAGAATTGACCAAGCTCATTGAACGATGCTTGAGTATGAACGGGAAGCAAAGGCCGACAATGAGAGAAGTGGCCATGACATTGGAGATCATTATCAAGTCACAACAAGATAAAGAGGGAAATCTTGTAGTAGAGCAGGAGATCAGAGGTGAAGAGAGGCATGTGTGGATTGAGGAGGCGAGCACAACAAATGAAGATTCGTCTTTCAACAGTACTATCAACCTACCTCGTTAGCTCGTGCTCAATGTATTGTTAATGACTTCAATTCGTTCCGGTTCCTCTTTTTCCTAGTTGTTCTTATTTACGTATTGTTGTTTGTGTCTGTCTTTTTTTAGTCGTTTTTTCGACTGCCGTTTACTTGGCCTCTCGGTTGTACCCGACCTGTCCGGTAAATCGAATTCTTACCTACTAATTAAAAAAATGGCTCAAGCATATATATATAAACTTTAATTGGTAATGTGGCGCAACTTATAATCACATAAATCCGAATCCAATTTGATTATAATTGTGGAAGTAAATAATTCGTAGGGTTCATGATGATTATGAGCAAGTTGTGTAAGAAATTCAAAGTTGGGCCACATTATTACAATTAAGTTAGAGTAGAGGTTACGGCCGATTGGCAACGTGGCTACGCACGCAAAGTCTCCTTAAGAGTCATGATCGGACCAAATGAATCCAAATGATATTTTTTTATGTTTTATTCCAAAACCCCGTAAAATTGAATTAATTAATGAATTAGAATTTTTTATAGTAAAAGATGGTCCTTTCAAGTTTTAAAAATATCCTAACATAAGCGTGTGGAAAAAAGGAGCGACATGGAATGAAAAATGCTTGCAGTTTACATAAATTTCTGAAGAAAACATTACAAATGAGTAAGAAATTGTATAAAGTTGTGCCACATTATGACAATTAAGTTAGAGTAGAGCAAATTGAAATGCTAATATCAGATACACTTGCGTTACTACAGTCGTTTGAGGTCGTTAATTAAATTCACACGTATACCTCGTGACTGTAATATGGTTGCTAATTTAATTGCGGGACTACGTCATTCTTGTAGTGTAAATCAAATTCAGACACACTTAGGACTCCATGTCCTCATCCAAAAAGATGCGATAAGCTAACTTTGATCGGCCTAATTTTTTCCAACTCTAAAAAAAAAAAAAATTAAGTTAGAGTAGAGGTTACGGTCGGTTGACAATTAAGAATACTCCTTCCTTAATAATAAGTCTCGATGAAGGAGACTCAGTTTTGGCTATGCTCGCCAAGTCTCCTTCGAGTCATAATCGGACCCGCAATACTGCCCCATCAAGGCATTAAATGCCAAACAAATTAATTGACTATTTGTTTGATAGCTAGCTATTTGTTAGATAGCTATTTGCCTATTTGGTCGATCTAATTGTAATTTTCCACGTTCATATATAAAAGATGCTCCGGTTTATTTTTACTAATTATACCCGTCGTACCATGTACGATTACGATTCGATATTTTATAGACATTATAAACAGGATATTAATAAATATAATATAAACTTTAATATAAGTAATTTGTTGCTCATAGAATGTATAATTTTTTAATCAAATATTATATATTTTTTATATTTTATTACTTTTCGTGTACGTAAGTTTATAGATTATCAAACATTTCAATATATTTATTAAATATTTTATTATCTATTTTTATTAATTTTAAAAATTATAAATATTTATCTATAAAAAAATCACTATATATTTATAAGTAAATTCATCAAAAGATATATACTAAAAGATTTATATTTATTTTAAAATATTTCATCTTCAATTTTAAATACTTGTATCAGCAAGTATAAAAAATATCCTAATATTCTCAGTGTGGAGAAAGGAGCGGCATACGTACACTTATCTTGTTTAATACGGAGTATAAGATAAATTTATAAAATGCTTGCAGCTAGTTCACATAAATTTCTGAATAAAACATTATAGATAAAAGTAATATATTGTGCCCGGTAAGATTGTGACTCGACGAATGGAGGAGACTACTATCAAATGAGTTTAATTGGTTATATAAATGCTTGTCACTCTTACACTACATATATGCAACTTCAATTCAAATTAATTCAATTCGATTTGAAGAGAGGGAGTAATAATAGAGTGAGGTCTTGCACGGGTCAATAATTACGATTGTGGGTTGAATTGGGGAGACTACTATCGAAGAGACTTTGAACGGGTCAATAATTGTAGCCACGGACGTACAAGACACTTAGCTAGCTAGCTAGCTAGATCTACGTACGTACCAAATGAGCTAGTTTGGTTATAAGTGCTTGTCACAAGTCACAACTACATGCAACTTCAATTCAATTCAATTTGAATAGAGAGGGAGTAATAATAGAGTGAGATCTTGCAAATTAAAAGTAAAATAAACACACAAAAAAAATGATAGAGCGCTACCTTACCAAACAAGCTGTCCTGGCATCGCTACCACCAATATTAGTAGTTGTAATGCAGGCGTGTTGTTCATGGGACGCAACGGAGGCTTACAACGGAATAGCAAAGCCAGGGTGCCAAGATGAGTGCGGGGGCGTCAAAATCCCCTTCCCCTTTGGCATCGGACCCGGTTGCTATTACATAGGCCGCTCGGGTGATATTCTTATAGACACGTACCGTATCGTGTGCAACAACACCAACGACCCACCAAAACCACTCCTTCCAATCCTAGGAAACAGAGAGGTATTAAGCATTAGCGCCCGAGATCATACCATACGCGTCTCCTCGGGGGTCGCCTATGATTGCTACAACACCGGCGAGTCTGTACCCTCCGCTAACCCCAACCTCACTAATTTTTCAGGCAATTATAACAATTGGGTGCCATTTTTGATGTCAACCACTAGGAATAGGTTTGTATCCATTGGATGCGACACCAGAGCTTTTCTTTCGGATGATTTGTACCCTGATATAGCTAGCTGCACGACTTCCTGTCCAAATATGGATCCGAGGCACGCGGGGGATGGGGTATGTGAGTCCGACCTCGGATGTTGCGAGGTCTTGCTTAGTAGATATATGAGGGAACCTGCGATACAAGTTGGCAGCTCTTCTAATCATACCGATATGGCCATTGATCATAACTTACTATGTGCGTACGCATTTCTTGCGGAGGTTGGTTCGTATAACTTCTCTGTGTCTAACTTGACTGCCACGGCAAAAGATTGTTACGACATTCGGGTCCCTCTGGTCTATGATTGGTTCTTGGATTTTCTGGTTTATGACAACTGCACAGTTACTAACGCAACTGAATATGACGGACTAAAGATAACGTTGTGTAGTTCAAATAGCATGTTTGAGTGCGCTGAAACTAATATGCTATTCCCTTTTTCTGCCATTCTTACTTGCCAATGTCGACAAGGATACAGTGGTATTAATCCATATCTCCCAAATGGCTGTCAAGGTATATATATGCACTCCTTTTTACTTCCATATATATGTCCATTGTATATAGTTATATACTTATATTTATTGTAAGTTTGGTTAATTATAGTCAATTAAAGTATATAAATGACTTTACTCTCTCCCAAAAAGAAGAAATATATTACTACGTACGTACTACTGTATTAATGTGATTTATGTATACGACTCAAGTGGGGTATTAATGCGATTTATTTGCAGATATAAATGAATGCTTGGATGAGAGGATGAATAACTGTCAAAAAACAGAGTATTGTGTGAATACGGAAGGCGGGTATGATTGTCGATGCCCTGCTGGACACCTTGGGAATGGTACAATTGCTAGTCCATGTATTCACGTTCCTAGTGATATCAAACTCATTCTTGGTGAGTTTGCATCAAATTTATATATACTTCATAAGTGATATTTTAATATTTGAGGCGGATTGATATATAGATAGAACATTGTTCTAGTGTGATAGAAAGCCGCCATGTGATCTTCATGTGTTTTAATTTAAAATCTGATAGCAATCTAACTAGTTAATTTGCTAGGCTACGCTTAATTAGTGTTATCTTTGATTTGTAGGTCTTAGCGTAGGCTTGGGCTCAATGATTGGTTTCGTCGTACTATATGGCTTGTATAAGCTAATCAAATGGAGAAAGGAAATCAAAGAAAGGGAACACAACTTCAAGAGAAATGGTGGTTTGCTTTTACAACAAGAAATGTCCACAAATGAAGGTGCTATAAATCGAACCAAGATCTTCAATCGAATTGAGTTGGAAAAGGCAACCGATAACTTCAATGTCAATAGAGTCCTTGGTCACGGAGGCCAAGGGACTGTCTACAAGGGTATGCTGACAGATGGGACAATTGTAGCCGTTAAAAAGTCCAAGAAGGTGGATGAGAATCAGTTGGCTCAGTTTATCAACGAGGTTGTCATTTTGTCACAGATCAATCATAGAAACGTGGTTAAACTGTTTGGTTGTTGCCTCGAGACTGATGTTCCCTTGCTCGTGTACGAGTTTGTACCCAATGGTACACTTTATCGGCATATCCATCACCCTAGTGAAGACTTCCACATGACTTGGAAGGTTCGGTCCCAAATAGCCGTTGAATGCGCTAGGGCCGTTGCATATCTTCACTCATCTTGCTCTTCTCCAATTTACCACAGGGATATCAAGTCGTCTAATATTCTTATAGATGAGAAATACAAAGCAAAAGTTTCCGATTTTGGGACATCAAGGACAATCTCTATCGATAAAACTCATGTCACAACGTGCGTTCAAGGAACATTCGGCTATCTTGATCCAGAGTTTTTCCGATCTAGCCAATTCAGTGAGAAGAGTGATGTCTACAGTTTTGGTGTGGTTCTTTTGGAGCTAATCACTAGCAAGAAACCCATTTTCACAAACACATTCGGAGAGCCTAGGGGCTTGGCCATCGAGTTTGTACAAATAATGGAGACTAGTCCAGATCAATTGCATGAAATTTTGGACACTCAAGTCTTACAACACTGCTCTGGAGAAGAGATTGAAGAGTTGGCCAAGCTCGTCGAACGATGCTTGAGTATGAACGGGAAGGAAAGGCCGACAATGAGAGAAGTGGCCATGGCATTGGAGATGGTTATTAAATCACAACAAGTTAAAGATGAAATTCCTGTAACAGAGGAGATCAGAGGGGAAGAGAGGCATGTGTTGATTGAGGAGGCGAGCACAACAAATGAAGATTCGTCTTTCAACAGTACTATTAACCTACCTCGTTAGCTCATGCTCAATGAATTGTTTATGATTGCATTCATCATGCGAGATAATAGTTGAATAAAGTTGCATTAGTACTTGAAGTTGTGAGTTTCATAATCCTGTGTCTTATGAATATGTTTGAATTGTCCAAGTGTAATTTTTGGAATTTCAATATAATTACTACTCCGTCCGTTTAGTTTTATTTGTCCTTATAGCCTAATGCACATATATCAAGACATGTCCTATTCTTATTAATTTGATTGAATTCATATTGGTAAAAGTTAAATGGTGAATGCATTTAATGTGTGTTGCTTTTGATTGGATAAATACAAAGGGTAATATTGAAAATTTTTGGACAAAATACCTACAGTAGAAGGACAAATAAAACTAAATAAAAAAGTAAGGCTTGAAGGACAAATATAACTAAACGGGTTATGGGTCGGGTTATAGGTTTTACGGGTCGACCCGAAACCCCTAATCTCAAAATTTTTGACCCGTAAATTCCGGGTTGGGTCGGGTCGTATCACGAGTCGCCGGGCCATTTGAACAATCTTAGTTCATACAACCATTCCTAATCGAAGTTTTTTTGGTAAGATGACAAATTCTTCCCCAGTCCGAGCTTCTTATGACCCGCACCATGATGAGGAACAATGTTTATAAAAATCAAAACGAAGACTTTATGCACCAACTTGTAGTCTTGAACTTCAACAAGTCCTTCCGTCTAGTAAAGATTCTTTTTATAAATGAAACAGATATTTGGACTAAGGTTGAACTAAATAGCCGGGCCGACCACAAGCGGTGTCCTTATATTTTCTTTGTTGGTCTAGCGGGCCTGTCTTTTTAAACAGGCCCAACTTCATTCAACTGATAAACAGCCCTAGGAACGAACCAAAACCAGAACCTGGACGGCACGACACACTCGGGAGAAAGAATTCGAATTCTTCACCGCCGGAGTATCTTCTCTGCCTCGTCAAACTCTACAATTTGGTCGGTATGAACTTGCCGTTCTCAATTGAATTTTGTTTCCTAATGTCAACCGTGCTTCTTATTTCTCAATTGAGAAAAACATCCAAATTTTCACTTGTTTTTCGCCGCTGGCGCCCGGCTGAGAACTCCCGGCCACCGGTAGGGGCGGCCGGCGCCACCTGCCTCCGCCACTGACTATCAATTGAGTTCTCAATCGTGTCAGACCGAATTATTACATCTGAAATTCTATCTTTTTTCCTCAGGCGCTCTAACAGCACCAAAAGAGGACTATCAATTTGCAAAACCAGATTAGGGATTAGGTATAGAGTAGTCTTGGACAATTGGAGATTGATTTGATGCATTACAAAAGCAAGCTGGTATGCTGCAAAAGGTTGGGGGAAGAATGGGTTCAGCTCTCACTGTTGAAGTAGGAGGCACTCTATTTACAAAGACACCTTCACCAACATTTGTTGAACATGGAATGCCTCTTGTTCTCAGGAATCATCTCCAGCTTCCCATCCTAGCTCCTAACCCTAGCTCTGCTCGCCAACGACAGTTTTCGTCTCTGTTATGCAGCTATTCGTCCTCTCCTAATCCCAATCCTAGGAATAATGCTTTTGCTTCCCATCATTTACTGTCTAGCATCCTATGTAGCCCGAACAAATCGACAATAACAGAAGAAGGAGAAGATGGGGATGAATATTCAGCAAAAGCAATATCAGCAGTTTCTGAGATTCTACAGGAATCAGGCTTATCCAAAGAGGAAGCTTTTAAAATAGCATCCAATTCTCCTCATTATTGCCAAATGTTGATTGACACTGTTAGGGAACTGGACGGTTTTTCTCTTTGGGATTCATGGTTTAATGATCGACAGCACATTCTTAAACTCCAAGACCAACAGCAATCTGTTTCTGATGTTTCACTCTCTTTTGACCAGAAACTGAAATGTGTGTCCACAGACAAAGGTGATGGTGGGAAGATTCCTTTTCTGGAAAGCATTGGTTTTACTCTATCTTCTGCGATTCATCTTGCTGGCCTTCTCTCTTCCCAATCTCTTCCCTCACTTATTTCAAAGGTCAAGTATGTCAAGGATGCCTTTTTTCCTGCCTGTGATGATCATCAATCACTTATTGTTGGTAAACATGCCCGCCAAATGATGTCGCATCTGTCCATTCCTATCGATGATAATTTACAATGTACCCTCTCTTTTTTTGAAAAGGTTAGCTTCCATAGTCTCCTTTCTATGTACTTTATGCTACTTTCTGTTGCAATATTTTATTTGTATTATTTTCTGCTTTCATTCTGTTGTATAAACACAAAATTTCCTGCAAGCTCCTTTCTTGTTACAGATTGAAGCAAGGCGTGGGGGCTTAGATATGCTGGGCTCTGAAGACACTTCATTCAGGCTTTTGATCCAGTCATTTCCGCGTCTACTTTTGTCTTCTGTTCAACCACATATAGAAGTTATTGCTGAATTTCTGCAAAGTATTGGTATTCCAAAGCAATGTGTGGGGAGAGTGCTACTGTTATACCCTCCTATTATTTTCCTTGATGTTGAGAAAGATATCAAACCCTCAATACAAGCTTTTCAAAAGGTATTTTTTTTCTCATCAATTTCTGTTGAAAATAAATCTAGTCCTTCGTAGTACTCCAATAAACACTTATGCTATAGTATGGATATTATAATAGTTAATCCTGCCATTAATGATCATATTGCTGCTTGCCTTGATATCGCATTGCATTCTGAGCTTGGTTAAATATTTGTACTTGTATAATTTAGCTATGTACTAACTTATGCTATAGTATGAACAATAAAGTCATTACTTTCTACTTTCAAATCCAACCCCCTGATTCATCCCTACTTTTCAGGTTGGCATTACGGACAAACAATTTGGTAGAATGGTTTACAAATATCCTTGGATTGTCTCCAGAAGCATCCAAAAGAACTATAGAGGGACTTTTTTATTTTTCGAAGGGCAGAAGGTACGAATGCATACATGATTTATCTTGCTTCTTCTCTTCTTGTGGGGAAAGTACTTTCTAAAATAACAGGATTTAAAAAAAATAATGTAATCCAATTTACTAGTTACGACTTGCAACACGATCAACCAAATAATTATAATACAATCATCACCATTCACCAACAGCAAAATCATGGTATAACTTCTCTATCACTAATACTTTGCAACCAATTAGTGGAGATCCATTCAACTGTAATATACTATTGAAAAAAAGAAGTCAGTTTGATGATTTAGATGTTGACCACGTTACATGGAGAGGGAATAACAAACTCTCACGATAAGATATGCCTAACCAGAAAACAGAAAGCAAAAACCTTAACCTTTAAAAGAAATTCAGTAATGTCGGAAAATGTAGAGTTTATACTCATTCCCTTGTGTAAATGTATATCCATACAATTAAAGGTTAGTGGGTTATTGGTGTTTCATGAACAGCTGCTAAGACGTGGTTTATATTGACGCCTCTTAATTGTTGACCTGAAATGTAATCAGACAATCAGTTAGGGTTGAGGAAATTGAGTCAGAGTCACTTACCATAAGACCAAATCTCTTTCTTTCTTCTAGATACCTATTGTTGGTAGACCACAAAATTTTGCTATCATGATGCTCTTGATCATGTAATATGTAAAAACTGGACTCAGCAGAAGTCCCCTTAACTCAACGGACTTTTTTTTAATGCTTAACAAAGTAATAAGAGATTCCCTGGTCAAAGATCGACTCCTTTACTCCTCTTTCATTTGTCTTGGCTGTCATATATGGGGTAATTAATGCTTAGAGTCATTGCAACGGAGTTTTCTTTGAAGGATTCCTAGTTCAGTTGACACTAAGAACAATGTTGTATTGCATTTATCTTTTATTTATTTATTTTCTAATGCAAATTTACTTTCCTTTGTTTGAAATGATGTAAGTAGTGCATATATGCCTGAAAAGTGATGACAATTCTTCTACCATCTCTGATATCATGTGATATAAGTAATGTTTTTGATAGGTGCCAAGAGGTAGCATCACTCAAGCAATTCAAACTTTTCCTTTGCTCTTGGGTTGTACAAACAACACGTGCAAGCCAATGATGGAGCATTTCCATGAGATGGGTTTGAAACCCATGGAGTTGGGTAAGATAGTTGGCAGTAGTCCTCAGCTTTTGTTACGGAAACCACAGGAATTTTTAAAGGTATGCATGCTCATTATTTTTCTTAAGTCCATATATTTTGATTAACCTACATTACTGGTCATTGTTTATAGTTTGTTTAGTTTTCTTTAACTAGGCCTCCTCTTTTACTTGGTTCAGCTTCATCTTTGTTTGTTCTTATATAATATTCATTATAGAGCTTGTATACTTAACTTCTTATGTTGGATACTTGATTCTTTCTGCTTTCAGGTTGTTTCATTTTTACAAAATTTTGGATTGGACAAAGAAGCTACACAGAAGATCTTGGTAAGATGCCCTGAAATATTTGGCGCCGACATTGAAAAGACTCTTCTGAAGAAGACCGAGTTTTTATCAAGTATGGGCATTCAGAAACGGAAGATTCCCCGAGTAATCAAACAGTACCCTGAGCTCTTCGTTTCTGACATTAACATGACCTTAGTTTCAAGGTGAGTCCCTTTCTTTCGTTAATGTTTTGGTACGAACTATAGCTTAAACAAGGCTCTTTGAAGTCGAGATGAACTAGTAAAAATGGATGAAGCCAACTTTGACTCCATTTTTAGTTCTGAAACATTTTTATTTTCTTATAGTTATCAAAAAAATTGTTTCAAAGTGTTTCATATAATTCTCAAAATTGGCAATGAAAATCTGAAAACTACGAAAACGAGTTTCCAAAAATCTGTTTTTGATCTTGAAAAAAAATTGAATATTGAAAACTCAAAGCTGAATTAAACAAGCTGTAAATACTCATTGCAATTATTTGTATGTTGCAGAGTAGACTATCTGCTGAGCAAGGGCTTATCAAGGAAGGATATATCAAAGATGATTATCAGATTCTCGCCGATTCTAGGCTATAGTGTTGATAAAGTTTTGAAGCCCAAGTTAGATTATCTGGTTATGGTGATGAACAAACCAGTGAAGGATGTAGTGGAATATCCCAGGTATCTCAGTTACTCCCTAGAGAAGAAAATAAAGCCGAGATACATGATGCTCCAAAGTAGAGGCATAAATTGTAGTCTAAAAGAGATGTTGGGGAAGAACAATGAAGAATTTGCAGCTGACTTTTTTCTTTTGGATACAGGCGCGATGCTTGAATAGTTAGTGAAAGATGGCCACTGGCCACACCAATATAGCACAGGTGAGTTTTTGTTTGTAACATATAATACTGTAGATGAAATTGCAACCATTTTCTAATGAGTTATGGCATTTGTTGTCATTGGAAACAAAATTATGCTGGGTTGCTAGTCTAGTTTATTCCCTATTAGCCAAACAGTAAGAGCACATTAGGTTGTAAAAATTGTTTGAAAAGAGCGGTAAATTCATTTTTGGCAAGATGAGAATGAGACAGAATGTAATCTTGACTTGGCATACAACGGATTTGAGTTCTCAGTAGCATTTGAAGATTGACGTGCTATTTCCAAAATGCAAACAATTCAGCAATTGCTTCTGTATGTAAACAAATTATGTATACACTCCCTTTGTCATCTGCCCTCACTTTGTCAACTGGTTTGAACAAATGCCCAGGAAATTGTCTACTTGGGCATGCTGGAAGATGAGGCAATTGTAGCCGTTAAGAAGTCCCAAAAGACTGATGAAAATCAATTGGATCAATTCATCAATGAGGTTGTTATTCTATCCCAAATCAATCACAGGAACATAGTTAAACTGTTTGGTTTCTCGAGACTAGGGTACCCTTGCTCAAACATGAACATCATCTCTCATTATAGTCCTGCTCAAGCGGGATCCGGAAGGTCAAGATAGAAGCACCCATAACCTGAAAATGTCAAGAGGAGGCGCCCTTACTCTTTTGCGAATTTGTACCCAATGGTATCAACGTATTCATCATTTTAGTGAAGATTTCCAATTGACTTGGAAGGTGCGGTTTCAAATAGCTTTGGAATGTGCGGGAGCTATTGCATATCTTCACTCATCGTGTTCTTCTCCAATTTACCACGGGGATATCACATACTCCAACATCCGTTTGGATGAGAAATACAAAGCATAGATCTCGGATTTTGGGACATCCAAGACTATTTCCATTGACAAAAACTCATTTCACCACTTTTATTCAAGGCACATTCGGCTATGTTGATCCATAGTTTTTTCAGTCAAGTCAATTTACCGAAAAAAGTGATGTTTACAGTTTTGTTGTAGATTTTTGCGTGTTCGATTATGACTCGGAGGAGACTTGCACTAAGCCAAAATTAAAACTCTTTTTGATTAAGACTAGTTAATGTGAAGTCCAATATGTACATCTCTCTATATTACTCATTGGCGTACAACTTAAGTTGCTAAGGTAGTTAACAATATTTACTTTAATTTGTTTCGCATTTGATAACCACTTTTGCGGGTTCAATTATGACTCGGAAGGAGACTTGTACTAAGCCAAAATTAAGTCTCCTTGATTAAGACTAGTCAACGTTTCAACCAAAAAATTAAGACTAGTCAATGTGAAGTCCAATATGTCCATCTCTATATCACTCATTGGCATGGTTCGATTATGACTCGGAGAGGAGACTTGCACTATACCAAAACTAAGTCTTCTTGATTTAAGACTAGTGAATGAGATGTCCATTATGTCCATCTCTATATCACTCATTGGCGTACAACTTAAATATATGTGATGTGTTCAGTGCACAAGTTTATGGAGTGCTTACAAGTAGTCTTGTTATATCTCAGCGTTCAGATGTGAGAATATATATTATCAACACGTTTCGCAAGTATAACTAGTCTATCCCAGTTGACATTAATCGGAAAATGGGCCCAAGACCAGACCCACTTTGGTATCCATATTAGAGTCTGTATGTCGTTAATGTGGGGGTACACACACGACCCTCCGTGTACATATGCGTGTTGAGTCCAGTCAACAAACCCATGATTGATGTTCCATTCTAAAATCAAGTAACAATAAGAATAATAACTCATTAACTTATATAATGATCTTAATATATCCCAACTTTCAGATTTGAGGATAAATATTCTTAACAAAACATTACAAAAATGTGAACGCTAAATTTGTTGCAAAAAATAAAATAAAATGAATGTTCAAATTTGAGTGACGCGTCTTTAGTGGGTTTATGAACGATCAAGGTCGTTCTTAATTCATTTCTCAGCCTTTTGAATGCTATCGATCATCAATCTGAGCAGTCTCTACTTGCAGATTAAATAAAATTACACTATGCAGTATTGACTAAGCACATGGAATAAAAGAATCAATCAACCAGTCGTTGTACCTAATTCGGTGTAAGAAAATTCAACTTGATTTGTCCGACTCTACAATTAAGTCTACAAAACTATCAAATTGCATTAATTTAAATAGAAATGTTGAAATTAAAATCGATAACTGTCACCAAAGTAATGTACAAAACTAATTAAGTACATTCGAGGATTGACAATATAATAATTTGTTTTATATAATTCACCTCTGGTCAATATAGGCAGCTCGGAATCCTCAACAACACAGTGTTAATCCGTCTCAAGTGGGATCTGGGAGGCATGATGTACATACCCTTATTCCAATATAAAATTGAGAGGATGCATAAAGAAAAATTCAGCTATTATGACAATGATAGTTGAATCTAGTTAGAATACACCAAGATTAATATAGGCGTAATATCTATCTCAAAGATATTGTATAAAAGCCAATGAGCATGAGAATTCGTCCCATAAAATCCTCCTCCGTGAGCTATTATAATAAAGGTTGTGCATATGTATGTTGATTGGAGTTGTATGGTATAATTAATTGACAATATAAGTAATTTAACTTATTTAATTTCAAAACATTTTCCATAAATACAACTACTTTTGGTCCATTTGATAGGCACTTGGGAATACATCCAACTTGATTTGTCCAAAAAATAGCAAATTGCAAAACCCAACAACTTGGTCTAATAATAGCAAATTGCAAAGCCCAGAAGGGGTCGACCTGCTGCCTGCGGTGCTATTTTTTTAGCGCTTTACTCACCCCAATCTTAAACTCTTATTAGTTTCTATTTTTCGGAAATTTGTACTTCTTTTAGCTTTTCCTACTTGCTTGATTTTCTTATCCGTTCTCGGCTGCCGTTTTCTAACGGCCTCTCGGTTTACCAAGTCTGTTTGGTATCCGAATTCTTACATTTTTAAAAAAAATAAAAAAAAATAATATGATTATATGAATGCAACTTGATGTAGCGTAAGAAAAAAAAAAACAAAATAACCCAACTTGCTACGTCTACCAAACGACAACATTAGCAAAAAGTTCAAAAAGATCCATCCAAACTCAAAACTATTAGAAAAAAAAAACACATTTTTAGAAGATGAAAAAAGTCATATATATATATATATATTGAAATTTAAAATGTTGAACTTCTGAAAAACTAATTAATACGATCCTGTGGAAAAAAGAATTCCCACATCGAAAATATAAAGAGAAATTAGCTTAAATATATATATTTTTGGGTTACTCCTCTTATCACCAATTGGTTTTAGGATGAAACTTATGAACTTATATGACGGACATGTCGTGCATGTGCGTTGAGACGGTCTCCCCCTCCGTCTGAATTTGACTTGCCGAACTTTGACAGATCCATTTCTAGTGAGCCATTGGCTCGGGGATGTACCTGTAAAACTTCTTTTTTTTTCCTCCTTTTTTTAAAATATCGTCGTGTATTTTTTTTGGATGAAGGGCGTTGTTCATGAAAATTGAAAATATCAACGCATTACGTGTATTAAATTTAACGAGTTCTAATTAAATACTCCCTCCGTTCTATTCTACTTGTCCATGAAGTCTTAAACTTTTTTTCAGTTCTATTTGTCCTTGAAGCTATATTTGTACAAGATTTTCCATTTGTACCCTTGTTTGTAATTAATACACTTCGAAAAAGTCTCTTAAAAAAAGAGAAAGATATAATTAATAAGGGTAATTTGGTAAGATTATACCATGCCTTAATATATGTGTATTAGGTCTTCATGGACAAGTAGAATAGAACGGAGGGAGTAATTAATAAAGGGTTTCCAGTTAAGTCTCTCTTTTTCTATTCTTTGATCAAATCGGATCCTCTATTTATATCGTGGCTATATAGATCGATCAATAAATATCTAAAGGAAACAATACTAAGAAAAATGAAATTGCAGTGTATCCTTACAAAAACTATGCTAGTATTATTAGTAATGGCTTCCTTGGGAGCGGCTAATTACGAAGTATCAAAACCAGGATGTCAAGATGAGTGTGGCGGCGTCAAGATCCCCTACCCGTTTGGCATTGGCCACGGTTGTTATAGCGGCGATGCTGATAATTACGAAGTAAAATGCATCAATAGTACCACAGGCGACGGGAAACTTGTACCGGTAATAGAGTCTAGAAACCGCACGGTGTTGAGCATTAGTCTCGAAGATCATAGCCTACGCGTCTCCTCCGAGGTTGCATACGAGTGCTATCGCGACGGAAAAACCGTCGCATCTATTATGTCCAACCTAGGAGATATGTATGGGTTCAACATCTCGGCTAGTAGGAACATGTTGGTAGGCATTGGATGCGATGCTACCGCTCGTGTTTTGGATAGCGAAGCACTGGAGATCCAAGACACGGTTGGATGCATTACCTCGTGTTCCTCGCCACAACAAGCGAGGAACGGAACGTGCTCTGGTCGAGGATGTTGTGCTACCTCTATCTTTAATAGCATGGAGTACCCCAATGTCCTTGCCGGAAGCACGTGGAATTATACTCGAGTGGGAAATGGTAGCAACGATTGTAGCGTTGCGTTTGTTGCCGAGGCTAGCGACGGTTTGTATGAATTTTCCGTGGCTAATTTGATGGCCTCTGCCACGGATTATGAGAAGATGCGAGTTCCCGTGGTCTTCGATTGGTGTGTCAATTACTTCGGAAATTGCTCAGAAGCCAAAAAAGCTGGAAATGGCAACTACTTGTGTGGCTCTAATACCAACTGTTTTGATCAGACTTGTAGGGCTTATTCGCCTGGATACCGTTGCCGGTGTAATGAAGGCTATGCTGGTAATCCATACCTCTCGGACGGCTGTCAAGGTGATTTTTTTATATTTTTCTTAGAGTAGAAGGAAAGGCGGCACACTCCAAATAATTCTTTATTTCAATTTGCCATATAATATACTTATAACTAAGTTGATTGGCCTATTATAATGCTTGAAAATACCCGAATACGTACTTATATCGTGACACATATTTTTCCCATGTAGTGTTACATCTTATTTATGATACAACTCGAGTAGGAAGTGGTTTAGAGAAAAGATTAGATTTACATATTTGAAACTTTAGTACTTATTAGCACTTCTAATTAAGTTCAACTGTTTTGATAATTTGTTGCAATACGTGACTAGTGAGAGAGATAGAACGCGTAGGATTTTTGTTGGAATATAACTTTGACATGAGAATAATAAAGACTAGTATATATAAGTTTAATTAATTGTTTTTTATTATTATTTTCAGTTGCTTTTGAGATAAAATCATACTTAAACTTGTACATAATGCGTGCACATACCCGTTTTAAAAATCTCGGAGGCCCCTGTTTTAAAATTAAAATTAGGACCTCATACATTACAAAATTATACAAACTTTACAATATGACCCTTTTTGTTGGGAAAAAAACTTTAAAATTGGACCATATATTTTACCCATCTCCAACAGCTTTGTAATAGACCTCTTTAGACCATCTCCAACAGCTTCTCCAAATGGTTGGAAATTGTGCATTTGGAGAATTTTACCCATTTTTTTACCCCAACAACTTCTCTATCTAATTCTCTATAATGGAGAATTCTCCATAAGATTAAAGTATTTTCCCTATATTTAGAGAATTCTCCAAATTTATTTGGAAAATGCATTAATTAAAAGTATATATATGGAAACTTGTGATTGGCCATATGAATTTTTTTTAAAAAAATTTATATATAAATAAGACTAATAAATATAAGATTCTCTAAAATGAAGAAACTATTGGAGTTTAAGTAAATTTTATTTAAAGAATATGATTTTTGACACTTTATTTTGAAAAAAATTATAGAGAAATTGTTGAAGAAACTGTTAGAGAAAATTACACACTCTTAACCACGGCCGGTCATGTTTTACTCATGTGCATACTACACGTAAGATTTGTTTGTGCGTTAAAATCATTTGGTCATCGTATTCATTGGGAATTAATTCGCAGATATTAATGAATGCTCGAATGGAACACTCAACGTCTGCGAGACCCAAGCATACTGTGTGAATAAAATGGGGGGTTACGATTGCAAATGCCCAAATGGATTTCACGGGAATGCCACAAAGACTAGTCCTTGCATCCCGAATCCAAACACTGCTAAAGCACTGCCCAAATACCGCGACTCCCCTTCTCCTTCAACACTGCTCTTTGATCTCCATGAAATCTGCCAAGCGCTTATGTTAATTTCTCCTCAAATCTGATCTATGTTACAAATCGTGTTCGTCTTTTTGTGGATTCTTCTCAAGTTTCATCTTGATTTGGGGTCCAACTATCAACCCGATCAAGAACACCGAAACCCTAACAAACGAACTTGGAGCCAATTTCCTAATAAATTGGCTTCTCTGAGCACCATTGGTGAGCTCCTAAGCTCGTATTGGAGTTCAATCATGGCGAGATGGTTCCAATTTCTGCCTTGGAGATCCAAATCCGACGAAAGGAAGAAAACCCTAAGGTGGCGTTCAGTTCTGGCCGAGTCGGGGAACGTGAACAATCCTAACTGGTGTTGGCCTTGGCAAGTTAAGGGGTACGTGAATAATCTATGGCAATGCAACCTGTTCAGGGAGGGGAGCATTGATGGCTACGGGGGCTAGAGTGTGTGTTTCCCCTTTCATCAATGGGGATGGAGTGAGAAGGACCGCCCTGATTTACAGGGCTTAGTGACGGTATGGTATCTCTACTGCTTTAAACCTCGATTCCTTAGTACCAAATTTATGAATTGGATTAGGACACTTGATTACTTGCTGATTTGTAGTTTATGTGAACAACTGGTTAGGAGTCTTACCCTTAATCACGTAAAACTGCATATTATTCATAATATGCACTCTGTTTGCTTGATTAATGAACTGTGCAAAAATCCTTTTGCTGATCGGGTGAGCCCCCGGGCAAATTCCTTGTGGAAAACTGCCCAATTTGTCAATTATATGTTTCTCGCTATAAAGAAAATCTTATCTGAAGAACCTGATGTTGTGAAGATCATTGAACAACATGAACCCATGCCTACTATGGTCGAGGAGACCCGAAATAGTAGTGCTCAGAAAAACAAAATTGAAGCTACTCCCTCTGGGAGTTACAAAAACAAGAAACCCTTTGATGAATCCAGACTCACTATGGTTAAAGAGACCAGATATAGTGGAGTCTATTTGAACAAGATAAATGGTAGCTCCTTTGGAACGTACAATGATAAAGAAAAATATGAACATGTGATGAGTACACCTACCATGTTTTGGTGGGTCATGACCTATCTTGCATATAAGTGTGTTGTTAAATGTGAAATTATGAATGATGAGGATTGTAGCCCTGTGAAATGGAGAAATCCATGGATATATGTTATGTATGGAAAACCTCAATTGATGGTAGTTAAACCTAGCAGAAAATTTATGGAAAATGTGTCTTCTAGAAATGCAACAAATATGCTATTGAATGAATCACATTGGGTTTATCCTTACTTCTATTCTCAATTTGGAAATTTGCACTTGGTGCTTATGAATGCAAGTATGAAATCTATGAACAATCTGCCTGCCTTTAGATGGTCTAGTGACCCTTGTTGGAATATATTTAGAGCTAAAAACTTTGAACCTGAATGCAAATGGAAGCAAAATTTGGTAGCAGACTGTTTTGTGCCTAATATTGAAAGGAATACTAAACACCTGCCAAATGAAGAGCATCATATTTTTGAATATGCTGATGGCCATGACTTAAGATTCCTAAATTTGCGCAATTATCTTTGGCATGAGATTGTAAATCAAAGCTGGAATACTAATATTGAGCCCATGAATGATAATAAAAGGAACACTAAAATGCAGACTAGCCATAAAACCTCTTACACTCATTTGAATGGAAAATTACTAAAAACTAAATGCAAAAGTGCTATCTTCAATTTTAAACTCTACTTAGAACAAGTGGAAAATTGCACGACTTCTAACTTTAGCTCTTATAAGACTCATCTGGAGTATTGTTCGAGTAAGTTAATACCCCGTAGAAAGATGGTTATACATAAATTTGATTATGCAAATTGCTGTGAACTTCTGTTTACTATTGAGATATACAGAACTGTGAGCAAGAGCATACTTGTTAATAATGTTGGTACGCAAACTAAAACTGAGACTAAAACCCGAGTCTATGACGATAATTTCAAATGGATCATGAACACAAGAACCTGGCACCACATTTCACATTTTTTCTGGCACTCTGTTTTAAATTGTGTAAGTTATCATACACTGACTAATGGTATCCCCGTTTTACCAAACCTTTACTATACACAGGAACAGAAGGAAAATGTTGATGATTGGCAGCATGGTACAAGTAATGAAATGCTGTCCATTGTGGTTACTGCAGCACACCAGCAAGAACTAGGTATAAATTATGTGAACCCTGCCGATGCACAAGAAAGCTGGCATAGAGGGTGCAAGTTTAGACAGAGATTGTTTGTGAACTGTAACAATGAACTTATATGGACTGGAGTAATAAGAAATATTACATGTGTAAGTTGGATAGATTTGGATGTACAAGATAATGTATGTGCAGTTAAGACATGCACTCTTTTGTTTGGAATGTATCAAACAAGAAATACCAAGCTCAAATGTACAGCTTCTACCCAGAAACGAGGAACATTGAAATTTGGGGTCATAACCTATATAAATAATTATTATGAAAGTCTGTACGTGGAATAGCAGAGGTATGGGCCGGAAATCTTTCTGGCCGGAGTTAGACTCCTTTTGCAAGATCGAAAGAATTCAAATTATGGCAGTTGTGGAGACAAAAACTGAAAATTTACCTTCCGATCAAGTATGGAGATGATCTGGCTTTGACAATATGATTTGGTCTCCCGCCAGAGGCCGGTCAGGGGGAATATGTGTGCTATGGAAGGATCATCAACTGAACAACGAAAGTTTAGAACTATTAATTCAGGAATCGAGATTTATCATACTTAAATATACAAATTTGGCAACTAATTATGTAATTGCCATATGTTTAGTGTATGCTCCACCACAAAAAAACCAAAAAAATGAATTTTGGAACGGTCTAACCCAATGTCTACAAAACCTACACCTTCCCATCATTGTAATGGGTGATCTTAACGAAATACAAGATCCGACTGAAAAGAAAGGAGGATCACACCCTGATAGCTCAAGGTTTGAGCGACTAATAAAATTTAAAAATGAGTGTGAGCTCCAGGACATTCCAACCACTGGGAATAGGTACACTTGGAGGAAAAATAAGATAGAAATTGACAATATTTATGAAAAATTGGACAGAACCTTAGTTAGCGACCAGATTCTCCAATGGTTTCCTGAAATAATAACACAACACTATGCGTTCTCCTCCTCAGACCATTGTAAAATTTCAATTGATCTATCCAACGGACTAACTTTCAAAGCTCAACCATTTAAATTCGAAAAAATGTGGACCCAAAGAAAGGATTTCACAAATGTAGTCAAACAAGCGTGGCGAGTAAACTATAATGGATCTCTTATGTACCAATTAGTCAAAAAGACTCAACTTCTCAAACAACATGCTAAACAATGGAATAAAAGGACCTTTGGTAATACTTTTGAGCAACTACGAACCATTGAAAAAGACCTACAACAACTCCAAAATCAAATCCATATCTCACCAACTTCACAAAAGATTCAAAAACAACTTAGATTGATTGGAAAGAAAGAACGAATATTGAACTTTCACAAAACATATTGGAAACATAGAGCAAAAACAAAGCACATTAAACTAACAGATACAAATACAGGATACTTTCATAAGATTGCAAACGGAAGAAGAAATAGGAAGATAATCAGGGAAATAAAGACCAATGACGGCACACAAATCTATGGAGAAATGAACATCAGAAACGAGATCCGCAACGACTTCAAGAAACGATACACTAAAGAACCAATAAACATGACAATCCTAAACGAATACTTAAGCTTAATATCAAATGAAGTATCAAGCAGTGAGAACATAGAGCTAATAAAGCCAGTATCAAATGAAGAAATTAAGAATGCGATTATGAATATAGGATCAGATAAATCCCCTGGACCGGATGGAATGACTGCGGAATTTTATAAGAAATATTGAGATTTTGTTGGTCCCTCTGTAATCAAAGCCGTTAAAAGTTTTTTCCATTCTGGCAAAATACTAAAACAAATTAACCACACCTTCATCACCCTTCTTCCCAAGAAAGACAACCCAAGTTCCACAAATCACTACAGACCTATTAGTCTATGTTCAACAATCTACAAGACAATTGCAAAAATTATTACTGAACGTTTGAAAAAGGTTATGGGGCATCTCATTCACCCTTTACAAGGAGCCTTTGTTGCCAACAGAGCCATACAAGATAACATATTAGTAGCACACGAAATCTTTCATTCCTTCCAGAATAGGAAAAACAAAGATGGATGGGTGGCAATCAAGTTGGATATGGAGAAGGCATATGATCGGGTAGACTGGGATTTTCTCTTTCTAGTTTTGCGTAAATTTGGGTTTGATAACAAATTTGTAGGATGGATAGAAGAGTGTGTTAAAACGGTTTCATTCTCTGTCTTGGTAAATAATGGGTCGACAGATCCTTTCTTTCCCGAGCGTGGGTTACGCCAGGATGATCCACTCTCTCCTTACCTATTCATCTTAGGTACGGAAATCCTAGCAAGGAAACTTCAACAAGTTAGTACGGAAACAAACAAGACGATAGGCTTTGCGCTTTCTCGTGGTGGGATCAAAATCCCATTCCTATCCTTTGCTGATGACATTATTATTTTCTCAAAAGCAACACAGTCAGCATGCCTATCTGTTAAGAAAATTATTGATGATTATTGTGCCTTGTCTGGTCAAAAAGTCAACTACCGTAAATCGGCCTTCCAAACTTCCCGCATAGTACCAAATCAACAAAAAGAGAGGATTCAAATGGCACTCCATATCACGACTATGACGAACCTAGACAAGTACCTAGGTTGTCCCATTGTTAATGGTAAAGTAAATAAGGACACCTTTAGAGATACAGTCGGGAGAACCAAAGACCAACTAAGCAAATGGAAAGCTAACTCACTATCTCAAGAAGGTCGAACCGTGTTAATCCGCTCAAATCTAGCTGCCAAACCAAACTATATTATGCAAAGCTTTATGTTGCCAACGAGTGTTCATAATGAACTTGACAAAACAAATAGAGGTTTCTTCTGGAACAAACAACAAAATTACAAACCGCTCATTAGTTGGGACAAGATTTGCAAACCAAAAACATATGGTGGTCTCGGGCTTAGAAAAGCGGAACACATTAATAAAGCGTTACAAATGAAATTGTTGTGGAAAATCATTGCGGAACCGCATAACATTTGGGTACGAATAATCAAAGAAAAATATCTCCGAGATAACGACATCTTTTCATATAAGATTAAACCCAACACTTCGTGGCAATGGAGAAACTTAGTGAAGCTAAAACCACTATTTGAAAAAGGCCTTGTCTGGCAGGTAGGAGATGAAAAACCATAAACTTCTGGACGGATAGATGGGTCCTGACAGAACCACTACTAAATTATGCCACAAACATAGACATGAACAATACAAATGCCAAAGTTGCCGATTTTTTTACAACAGGGAAAAAATGGAACAAACCTGCCCTTCAACAACACTTACCGATGGAAATAGTGAACAAAATTACCGAAATAATCACCCCGGAAAATGATATTACTGATCGACTTTACTGGGCACCGAGCAAAAATGGATGGTTCTCCACTGCGTCAGCTATAGATCATGTTACAAATATAAACAACTATAACCCCAACATGAATAGTTGGATTTGGAAACTCGATATTTTCCCTAAAGTTAAAAACTTTCTTTGGAAAATTGATAATGATGGCGTACCAACGAAATCCCGCTTGCAGGCAAACCACATTCCTGTCCAGGGGGGCTGTCTCTTATGCCATTGCACCTTTGAGGATATTGGCCACCTCATTAGTAAATGCCCACATACACAGGAGATTTGTTATAAAATAAACCCCAAACTCAATCAAATTTTAAAACATATAGACATAAGGAACAAATCACCCCGACAAATCATCAACGAGATAAGACAACAGTTAACCGGTAAAGAATTCAATGATCTTGGTGTGTTGGTGGGGAATTTGGCATCAGCGTAATAAACTAGTATTTCAACAGGCTCCTAATGATTTTATACCAGATTTGGCTCAGTACATTAAAATGCAAATCAAAGCATGGGAAACTGCAAAACAATGGTCTGATGATGAACCAAAAACAATGAAAGTACAACGAAGTAGAAGTAAACAAAAGCAAAAAACGTGGAAAAAGCCACCCCCAGGGTTTTGTAAGCTCAACTTTGATGGATCTAAACTGTTAGATGGCTCTACAACATCTGGAACGGTAATTCGAGGACATCACGCCGAGATCATTGATATAGCTACATCAAAGTATGGTGATATCTCGGTAAACAAAGTAGAAGCGCTAGCACTAAGAGAAGGAATCTCAAGGGCTATGAACTTGGGAATTAAATGTTTGGAAATTGAAGGGGACAATCTAATTATCTTGAATGCAATTCGGAAACAAGGGCAATGCCCTTGGGATACTGACATTGTGGTGTCTGATATCTCAGTTTCGCTTGCGTGGTTTGATTCTATTCGTATCAACCATGTTAACCGAAACTGTAATGTTGTGGCCGATAAAATTGCTAAGATGGGCCACAACCTCTCGTTGGTTTCTATCTTGAATCACCAAGAACTTTCAGTTCTCATCCGCAAGGATGCTCTAGGACGACCTCCGTAAGGAGGTTCTCCTAATTCTTACCGTATCAAAAAAAAAAAAAAAACACTGCTAAAGCACTAACTCTTGGTATGTACGTTTTCCTAGCTCGAGTGCTATAAAATACAGGCCAATCTCTTTGATGGATTGTGAGCTGGTGTGAAGAAGTCTATCCCACGTCGGGAAATTAAGTAATGAATTGTCTAAAATATATATATATATATATATATATATATATATATATATATATATATATTATTGGGTAACTTCTCCTATCGTCAATTGGTTTTAGGATGTGCACATGTCTCCAGAGCGGATTTGGTCTTGGGTCCATTATTCACCTTGGGTTGGGCTTAGCGAGTTGCTACCTGTAGGTTTTGGAATAAAAGTATTGGGCCCATCATTTACCTTGGGTTGGACTTAGCGAGTTGCTACCAGTAGGTTTGGGAATAAACCTATCCCACATATGAAATAAGAGTACTATTTGTGTATCATATAAGTACATGAGTTACTCCTATTGCCAATTGGTTTTAGGATGGAACCCCATGAGCTTTTATGTTGGACCTAAGGCGCACAATATGCGCACATACGGACGTGTGTACCCCTACGGTATATATTTTTCCACCGGAATTTGACATGTATCAAAGCGGTTCTATCTTGGGTCCCTGGTTATTTGGGTCGGGCTGGAATGCTCCCCACCCGTTAAATTGGGCTAGCCCGCCATGATGGCGCAATTTACGCTAGTTGTTTGGGCTCGTCGACGATACGTCGGCTCTAAGGTCATGATGTTTTCAGGCTAGTTGCCTTTTGAAGCTAGCATTCGTCGTTGAGTCTAAACCCTAAACCCTAAAACCTTATCTTGAGGGGGCGTGTGAAGAAGTGTATTCCACATCGGGAAATTAAGTAATGAATTGTCTAATATATATACCCTTGTTGGGTTACTCCTTCTATCACCAATTGGTTTTAGGATGGATCCCATGGGCTTATGTAATAGGCCTCTCGCGCATGTGCTCTTGAACGGTCTCCCCTTCCGTCCATATTTGGCCCATCTAAATTTGACAATGAGTTAGGTACTTTTTAACTTCTATATAGCTAGTTAGGCTTTGGTTAATTAGTATTGTTTGCAGGTCTTAGTATAGGCATGGCCTCAATTATAGGTGGCGTCCTACTTTTTGGCCTCTACAAGCTACTCAAAAGAAGAAAGAAGATCCAAGAAAAGGCATACAACTTCAAGGAAAATGGCGGTTTGCTTTTAAAACAAGATATGTCTACTAATGAAGGCGCTATAGAGAGGACCAAGATCTTCAACCAGAGTGAGTTGGAGAAAGCAACTGACAACTTCAACAACAATAGAGTGCTTGGTCGTGGAGGCCAAGGAACAGTCTACAAGGGCATGTTGGAAGATGGGGCAATTGTAGCCGTTAAGAAGTCCCAAAAGGTTGCTGAAAATCAACTGGATCAATTCATCAATGAGGTCGTTATTCTATCCCAAATCAATCACAGGAACATAGTTAAATTGTTTGGTTGTTGTCTCGAGACTAAGGTGCCCTTTCTCATTTACGAGTTCGTGCCCAATGGTACTCTCTATCAACATATTCATCATCCTAGTGAAGATTTCCAATTGACTTGGAAGGTGCGGCTTCAAATAGCTCTGGAATGCTCGGGAGCTATTGCATATCTTCACTCGTCGTGTTCATCTCCAATTTACCATAGGGATATCAAGTCCTCCAACATACTTTTAGATGAGAAATACAAAGCAAAGATTTCAGATTTCGGAACATCCAAGACTATTTCCATTGACAAAACTCATGTTACCACTTGTTTTCAAGGCACATTCGGCTATCTTGACCCAGAGTTTTTTCAATCAAGTCAATTTACAGAAAAGAGTGATGTTTACAGTTTTGGAGTAGTTATCTTGGAGCTCCTAACAAGCAAGAAGCCGATTTTCACAGACACATTTAATGAGACCCGAGGCTTAGCACCAGAGTTTCTACAATTAATGGAGACTAGTCCGACTGAGTTACATAGTATTTTGGACACACATGTCTTACAACATAGCTCGGAAGAGGAGATTAAAGCATTAGCTAGGCTAATCAAAAGATGCCTTAGTTTGAATGGGAAGCAACGACCGACCATGAAAGAAGTCGCGATGACATTAGAGATGATAAAGTCACGTAATAACGAGGAGGGCGATTCCTCAAATGAGAAGGGAATCCAAACACAAAGTGGGAAAGTATGGACTGATCAAATGTTCATGAGTATGACAAGTGAAGGCACTTACAGCATTTCAACCACTTCAACCTTCACTGACACCTCAAACTCCATGGATGACCATCCTTTGTTATTTTGAATGATTCTGAATGCTTTATATCCATATGTCTTAAGTTGTATCCTTTGTTCTTTGTGCTTTATTTGAGCTCTTGTACTCGTAAACTTTTTCTTCCAGTTGTAATTGTTCATTCTTTAGAATGTAGATGATTTATCTGTTCATTCATCATACACACTTGTTCAATTTACACACACATTAATGTTTAATTACAATAGCTAGCTACACAAGTGTGGTAAGTGGTAATGGAAAAAGCACAATTAAGTGGGCCTTCAAAATCAATAATTTCATGGCCCAGGCCCAAGAAATGTGTTTTTTTTTTTATAAAAAAAAGCAGCAAAATCAATCCACAAACAGTTCACATATATTGATAGCTTTTAGCCCTGAAGTCCTGAACAGATAAGTTTACCTGAATTGTTGTGGGATGATTTCCTGGTTTTGTTTCGTGAACTTTTATGGGGCCATCATTCTATCTATTTACTAGGGCGGTAATCGAATAGAATCAAGCCCGAACTTTGAATTGCTCAAGCTCGGTTCAGTAAAAAATAGGTGATCTCAAGTTTGAACGCGAGCTTAATTCGAGTTTAAAATCATATTTGAGCTTGATTCATTTAGACACTTACCGAACTCGAGCTTAGCTCGCAAGCCTCTCTTTTAGTCTATTCACGAGACAGTTTTGCGAATAACTCGCTTACTTGATCATCTATGTTGTTTAAGAGTTAAAAGTTAAACTACGTTGTTTAAGAGAGACCATCAAAACTATATATTTTACTTAAACTATATATTATTTAACTTATTCACGAATGTATAATCTAATTCGTTATAAACGTATAATTAAGTTTACTCGTGAGCATATAATCGAGTTTACTCGTGCATAAACGAGCTGAGATTTCTTGTGCTCAAGCTTAATTCATATATCTTTTGAGCCTCAAAATTGTGCTCAAACTTAATTCATATTTACAAATCAAACCGAACATAAACAAAGCTAAACCGAACTAAATACCGAATTGTTTTTGAACGACTCTATTTATTTACTATATATTTGCGTGAAAAATTGACATTATACAATGTCAACCTACATTTTCTTTTCTTTTCCTCTTACTTTTATATTGAAGGAGTGGGTTGAGATTAAAAACTCCAAAAGGAAATCCAGAAGACGTGTGTCCGATGTAGAGCAAAGAAGGATCTATATATTATGATACTAAAATTGTGACATGAGCAATGAGTGGTCCGCACATTTCCTATCATCTTTTCCTTAGTCTCGTCGTTAGTCAATTTGACTCTTTCATTTAGCGATGATGATCTTTTGTTAAACAAAAATGAGGTTAAAATCCTTGAGTCGACAGATTAAAGTTCGTTGAAATACAATTGCACGATGACCTATCTAAAAACCAATCCAACGTACTTGAAATTCACCCAAATTAGTAGTTATTTTGTTAATTATCTCATCCAAGTAATGCTCTAAAATAAATAAAGATTATAATATGGCAGCTTATATATTTAATTAGAAGACACATAAAGCTTGGTGTAGCCATAGGCGAAACTCTAGTGAGGCCAGAGGTGATCATGGCCGCATAATCCAAATTTTTTTTAGTATATATGTTCCTTTTGTCGATACCTTCGATTTGATATATAATACATTTTAATCTGACATCGGAATAAAAAAAATTAGGAGAATTTGAGAATTGACGGTACACAAAGTATTTTTACAAGTCATTTACTTACATAAAGTGTTTTTTATCATTTACTAGATTGCATAGTTTCATAATGTAATTGAACTCAAGAGCGTCGAAACATTTAGTTATGGTTAGAATGTCTTGAATCACACACTAAATTTATTAGCATATAATTCTTGAGGTTTTGTTCAAATATTTTTTATTATTTTGTATTTTTTTGAAATTACAAAAAATATTAGTAATATTAAAAAGAAATTTGGCTCCTACAATTAAAAGGTACGAGTTCCGCCCCTGAAAGTAGCCAATAAATGTATAATTGTATACCAATAGAAAACGACTCCACCACTATAGCAGTTTTTATAATTAAATTAAGAGAGAGGCCAAGTATAACTATGTGACGTTACCACCCACAAATGTCTTTTTCTTCATTTTATTCATTGAAATAATTTGCAACTCGTAGTAAAATAAATATTGTTGAACACGTACAGTAAACTTACAAGAATGCACGTCTTAAGCCGCTCCAAAAAAACTCATTAAACATGCCCTTCACTAATACCTATAAATTCTCAATAATATTGCTTGTATCTTCCACAACAAATTAAACCAAAATCCCAATCTAATCTAATAATCCTTGAGCTAGCTAAGAGATCTAACAACATGGCAATGCTCAAGGCTACTTCCCCGGCGGCACTAGCCGTTGTGCTCATTCTGATGACCCTTACTGGAGAGTCTCTTGCCGCCTTGAAGGTTGGCTTCTATGGTGGAAAGTGTGGGCCAAATTCTGTTGAAAACATTGCCTTTAACGTAGTCAAGGCAAGATTCATGAAAGACCCTACACTCGCGGCTGCCCTTCTTCGTATGATGTTTCACGATTGCTTTGTTCGGGTGAGTGAAGCAACAATTAGTATGATCAATTAATTAATGTGAATCAAGCTATGTTGTACATTGTTTGTATGTAGGAAAATTTCTTCTTTGTCATGTAGTTTTCATTTCTCAACATTGTGGATATGTAGGGATGCGATGCCTCGCTTTTGTTAGATGGGAGTGGCACTGAGAAGACCGCAGGGCCAAATGGTAGTGTTAGGAGCTACGATGTGATTGATGCCGTCAAGGCTGAGTTGGAAAAGGCTTGCCCTGGAGTTGTGTCGTGTGCTGATATCATTGCGCTAGCCACTAGAGCTGCCGTTGTTATGGTTAGTAAACATTATATTCCAAAACCTAAGTATTACCATCATAGTGACATTTGTTATATGTAACACATGCATTATATTCTAAACTAACACTTTATATAAATGTTGGGATAAAAAACAAAACCAGGCGGGAGGGAGATGGTACAATGTAGAAACCGGGAGAAGAGATGGAACCATTTCTCTAGCTAGTGACGCTAATAATGCGCTCCCCGGACCAACAATCTCTGTTGCCGGGGCTATTCAAGCATTTGCTGCAAAAGGAATCAGCAAGGAAGATTTTGTTCTTCTTCTAGGTAATGAACAAATCATATATCATATGTACGAAGGATAATCATTATGAAATAGATTAGTCGGGCTGATAAAATACTACAAATATTTAATTTTTCATTTTGCTTGATCCAATTGTAACAGGTGGTCACACTGTTGGGATTGTTCATTGTAACTTCTTCCAAGATCGCCTCTACAACTTCAATGGTGTTTCTGGAAAGAGTGACCCTAGCTTGAACCCTACAATTGTGCCATTCTTCAAGAGAACTTGTCCTCGCTTTGGAAGCGGTGGCAACACCGTGTTCCTTGACCAGAGCAGCCCAGGGAGTGCAAACAGGGTTGACAATGGCTTCTACAAGGCAATTGTTGCACGCAAGGGTACTCTCCAAATTGACCAACTCATAGCATTTGATGCATCTACCAGAAGTATTGTGTCCAAATATGCATCCAACAATGGCTTGTTTCAAACCAATTTTGGACAAGCATTGGTCAAACTCGGTAGAATGGGAGTTCTTACTGGCAGCCAAGGCCAAATTAGAAAGAATTGTCGTCGTCGTAACTTCTAATCAAAGAGGTTGACGATATCACGAAATCATCATCGCATGTTGCAGAAAATTCAAATTTCTTGTCGAGGCATTCCCTCTTTTGGTTCTCAAATTAATTTTGATACATATGATGTACTATTTCAATTCATTGGTCGTTACCTTCTTCTGCATGAATTGATTTATTGATCGAATATTGATATAAACTGATTTATTCATTTGTTGTTGTTCTCTCAATTTCACTCCAATTTCAATCAACATGTACTCATATTCCATTTATTCAATTTATCTGTGTTTACCCTCATATAGTCATATTCAATTGAGCTGAAGGTTATTCAAAATCAAGAAAATTTACAAAAAACTTTCCTAACCCTCCTATTATATTCTTTCCTCAACTTGGCCAATACATTTAAATGATGCAAGCATAAACCACAATTAAGTTGTCATTCATGCATCATACACTGTTTCTAAAATTCAATTCACACTAGTAATATGAAGTCATTTAAATTTTGTAGTCGCTAAATCTACTTTCTTTTTATATAGTTGACGAAAAATACAAAGTGCACCTTCTAAATTACACAAACGTGAACGATTCATCATCAGTACACTCCATGTACTTCAAATAAGTCTAGTCTTTCTCGTTTGGGAGTCTATACCTCTCGCTCACCCCTTTTGGTTTTCAAGTAGAGTTGTCAAACGGGTTGGTCAGGCCTCGTTCGGGTCCGGTTATTTCGGGTTCGGGTCGTAATGGGTCATCGGTCAAATCGGGTCAAGTCAAGTCGGATTTTCGGGCGGGTCGGATCAACCCAACAAGTCAAGAAAACCGAATTTTTTACAATTATTAAAATATTATTTTATTTAAAAAATGATATTTAACAATAATCTATTATTTTTATATATTTTAATAATAAAATATATTATAATTTTCAAAATATATTATTTATATTCTAAAAATATAAAAAATATCGGGTCAACCAAACGAGTTTCAGGTCTATCGGATTCGATTTATTTTGGATTTCGAGTTCAAATTTTCGTGTCTTGATTCTAAAATTTTCGGACGGTTCAGATCGATTTTTCAGGTCAGGTCATCTTTTGACAATTCTAGTTTCAAGTCACCACATCTTGACCTAACATTTGAGCAATCAAGGTGAGTTGACATTATTCGAAGTCAACTTACTTTCGCTTTCCTTTTTTTTTGGGTTTATTTTAAATTTCTTGATTTTAATTTTAATTTTTTGGCCGTGTGATGAGACCGAGAAAATAATTGGAAATGTTCATTGTTTATATGGTGGCCATTGTTAGGGATATATTTGTAGGAATTGAATCAAATGAAAATGGGGATTATCATGAAAACTAAGAATAAATCTAGATCATCCGATTGAAACATTAGAAATGAATCTAGGCCATCCGATTAAAAAATAAAAATATTTTTTTTTTATTTTCTTACTTTATTTTTTAAGTCTTTTTACGTATGTAAAATCATGTAAATCGAGTATGAACATAAGACCCTAAAACGTGAACATGCAATACTAATATGTGAACGTATCGGTATTATATGTGAACGTATACTAAATTTTCTGAAGCTAAAATGCGGTTATATGTGAACAGCTCTTGTAAAAATGTGAACATGTGTATAAAATATGTGAACAAAACGTAAAATGTCAACCATCGTGTTTTTGGCAAAAATAAGCGAAAAATTTAAAAATTAAAATTAAAAAAAAAATCTATATTTTTTATTTTTTTGTCAAATTTTTTTAAACCGTTTAACGCCTGTATTATGATTTAATCGAACATGGACACATGACCATAAAACATGAACAAACAGTAATAATATATGAACACACTTATAATATATGTGAACGCGTTATAAAATCTCTGAACTGAAAAATGTGATAATATGTGAACATGTCTTATAATAGTGTGAACATATGCATAAAGTACGTGAATGTAACGTAAAAAATTAAATTTCGTGTTTTTGGCAAAAACAAGCGAAACTAAGAAAATTTAAGAAAAAATATTATTTTTTATTTTTTATTTTTTAATTCTTTTAGTTTTTTTAATTTTTAATTTTTTGTCAAAATTACCATTTTGTCCCTATCTCTTTTAATCTTAGCCATCCATTTCTCAAATCCAAGGGTTCTCATTTGTTCTTAGTTTTCATGATAAGCCTAATTTCCATGTGAATCAACCTCTATATTTGTATAATCGAAATCTAGCATATACGGAGTATATAAGTACTCATGCCTAACAGTTTCCCTAAAATTTTCTCTAAAATAGAGAACCTAATTAAAGTCAAATTCTCTAAATAATATCTACTTCAACTCCAACAGTTTCTTTATTTTGAAGAACCTAGCATTTTTTGTTTTTATTTTATATATAAACTATTTTACAAAATACTATAACCAATTGTAAGTTAACATGTATACATCTACATTTAATTCATTCTCCAAATGTATTTGGAGAATTCCCTAAATTTAGAGAAACCACTTTTTTTGTTCGAAATTTAGAGAAACCACTTCACTTTTCCCCATCCATCTCTATTTTGAAGAATGTGTTAGAGAATCTGTTGGGCAAAAAAAAGGCTATCATTATCCAAAAACACAAATATCAATGTATATAGAGAATCTCTTGGGGTTGCTCTTAGGCCTTGATTTTTTATTAATCTAGTTTTTTTGGGCTAGTTGCTTGACTAGACCTGGGTTCCAGTTCCACGGAACCGTCCGGAACCGGTGAACTGGTGGTTCCGATCCAGATGGAACTGCCGGTTCCACCCACAAAAAAAAATAAAAATAACCAAACTGAGCGGTTTTCGTTCAGAGGTCAAAAACGAAGTTTTTTATTATTATTTCCTATTCGGAACCGGGACTGGAACCGTCTGTTCCGGAACCGGACCCAAGTCTATGTTTGACTATCTCCAATAACTTTCCCATATTAGGAGAAAGTGTGTTTTTAAAGAATTTAATCTAGAAAGTTGTTCCAACAAATTGGGGAAAATGTTAGCCGAAGTAAGGAGATCAACGGATTTAATACATTAAATTATATTGCATATTTAATGTAACTTAATATATTAAATACAGTAATTTAAATAGGTCCATCATGATGTGTCATTTGAATAATTGATTCACGTGTAGGTAATTTTGAATGTTTACCTTGTATTTCACTTCCAAAAGTATTTTATATGGCTTTATATTTCTGTTGTAAATTAAAAGAGTGTATGTTGCATGAATGAACTTCATATATATTTGTGACGGTGAATCGGCGGTGATACTAAAGAGTCAACATTAATTCGACAATTTTGAGAGAGCGCGCATCTACTGGACCTTAGAAAATATATAATGGTGCCGCTTCTATCGAAGCATCGTAGTTTTCACAATCTTTTTCAATCTCCTACCTACACGATAGTTTATTATGAATTGCATCCTTCGGAATTGTTGAGGGGCTCTGAATTAGAGGTGAAATTCGGTATCCGATGAAGAAAAATGATGTTGATATCCCACTTCTTTATGAATCTCATATTTCGGGACCAACACCAACACCAACACTAACACCAACAATTAATTCATGCTTGCGTTAATGGCAAATCATATTATTTCAGCACAATTGGAGTGGATTTGAGAGAGAAACAATAGATGAATAAATTATATTCCATATAGTACTTCGATCAATCAATACAGGCGACATGCTTTGCATGCAGAAGAAGGTTGCCGCAAATGAATTCAAATACTACATCATATAAATGAAAATTAGTTTGAAAAAAAATGCACACAATCGACCAAAAGAGGGAAATGTCTCAACAAGAAATGTGAATCTTCTGCAACGTGCTATGATGAAATGGTGATCATATCGTCAACCTCTTTGATTAGAAGTTACGACGACGACAGTTCTTTCTAATTTGTCCTTGGCTGTCGGTAAGAACTCCCATTCTACCGAGTTTGACCAATGCTTGTCCAAAATTGGTTTGAAACAAGGCATCGTTGGATGCATATTTGGACACAATACTTCTGGTAGATGCATCAAATGCTATCAGTTGGTCAATTTGGAGAGTACCCTTGCGTGCAACAATTGCCTTGTAGAAGCCATTGTCAACCCTGTTTGCACTCCCTGGGCTGCTTTGGTCAAGGAACACGGTGTTACCACCGCTTCCAAAGCGAGGACAAGTTCTCTTGAAGAATGGCACAATTGTAGGGTTCAAGCTAGGGTCACTCTTTCCAGAAACACCATTGAAGTTGTAGAGGCGATCTTGGAAGAAGTTACAATGAACAATCCCAACAGTGTGACCACCTGTTACAATTGGATCAAGCAAAATGAAAAATTAAATATTTGTAGTATTTTATCAGCCCGACTAATCTATTTCATAATGATTATCCTTCGTACATATGATATATGATTTGTTCATTACCTAGAAGAAGAACAAAATCTTCCTTGCTGATTCCTTTTGCAGCAAATGCTTGAATAGCCCCGGCAACAGAGATTGTTGGTCCGGGGAGCGCATTATTAGCGTCACTAGCTAGAGAAATGGTTCCATCTCTTCTCCCGGTTTCTACATTGTACCATCTCCCTCCCGCCTGGTTTTGTTTTTTATCCCAACATTTATATAAAGTGTTAGTTTAGAATATAATGCATGTGTTACATATAACAAATGTCACTATGATGGTAATACTTAGGTTTTGGAATATAATGTTTACTAACCATAACAACGGCAGCTCTAGTGGCTAGCGCAATGATATCAGCACACGACACAACTCCAGGGCAAGCCTTTTCCAACTCAGCCTTGACGGCATCAATCACATCGTAGCTCCTAACACTACCATTTGGCCCTGCGGTCTTCTCAGTGCCACTCCCATCTAACAAAAGCGAGGCATCGCATCCCTACATATCCACAATGTTGAGAAATGAAAACTACATGACAAAGAAGAAATTTTCCTACATACAAACAATGTACAACATAGCTTGATTCACATTAATTAATTGATCATACTAATTGTTGCTTCACTCACCCGAACAAAGCAATCGTGAAACATCATACGAAGAAGGGCAGCCGCGAGTGTAGGGTCTTTCATGAATCTTGCCTTGACTACGTTAAAGGCAATGTTTTCAACAGAATTTGGCCCACACTTTCCACCATAGAAGCCAACCTTCAAGGCGGCAAGAGACTCTCCAGTAAGGGTCATCAGAATGAGCACAACGGCTAGTGCCGCCGGGGAAGTAGCCTTGAGCATTGCCATGTTAAAGATCTCTTAGCTCAGGGAAACTATTAGACTAGATTGGGATTTTGGTTTAGTTTGTTGTGGAAGCTAAAAGCAATTTCATTGATAATTTATAGGCATTAATGAAGGGCATGATATATGAGTTTTAGAGCTATTTAGGCTAAGACGTGCATTCTTGTATTGTATTGAATAAACAATGATTATTATAATCCTTCCAAACTACTTCAATGAACAAAAAAAGATGAATAAATACTAACAACTAAAACAAATTACAGAATGCAAGTATTCTTGACTTTGGGTAGGTTAGATAGTTGTATGAATCTCAAGACTGATTACTTTTTTTTTCTATATCGTAGATAGAATGGGCATCAGAGCAAAATTCTTTAAGAATTTTTAGGCTGATTGACTACGGATCATACACACTGGAAAGTTCATCACATAAAGTAGATTTCATCCAAAACCTAATTGTCATAATCTACCAACCTCTTACATCAAGTATTTTTAAATATATCCCAACTTCCCATGTTGAAAACCGTACGTAATTTAACGCTTTTCCACAAGTGTAGTTGGTCTGGCCGATTTGAGCGAGGTTCCTACAAGTGAAACTGGTTTGGCCGATCGTGGCATCTCAAAGTCTATATAGAGAACTTAGTCCAAACGTCTTCAAATAACAGCAATTGCTAATCCTAACCCCAAACACATTAAAATTCGTGACCCAGTAAGAGACCGTGTACACAAGTAAGTTCAGCACCTGCATAAATCTAATAAAATTTCATCCTAAAATCGGCCTTTTTTTATGTCCTAATTAACTTCCCATGCAGATAGCCATAGTCTAACAAATTCGATAAATATATCATAATTACATTCATTGATCAAAATTAAGGGTAATTATCTTCATTTGAGTCATTTGAGTTTGTTCAAATTTGTTTTCATTTGGTTTAAGCCTTATCGTAGTTACTTCCGAATTCTGATTAGTACACTTAATTGAGATCAATAGAAAAAAATATAATCATTCAACTACTAATTAACTAAAGTATGAATGAGCATGAACACATCTTAAAGTACTTAGATCGATCAATAGAATAGAGGCAAATTGACTTCCCGAGACTTAGGCAAAGATGATAGATAAAAAAATGTACGTGCAGACCACTCGCTTCTTTGTCACGGTCAAAAGTATTTTGATCGAGGTCGTTACGGATCAATCTTTGCCCTGCATTGAGCACACGTCTTTTGCAGTTCTTTATGTATTTTGGTTCTCAACCTACTCCTTCAATGTAGAGGTAATTAATAAATTCTTTTGGTAGAGGAGGTAATTGATACTCCCTCCGTTCATAAAACAACGGTATTTTAGCTTAAACCCTAAAAATTAAGAAAGTACATAATTTGAATCAATTGCCCTTCTTATTAATTTTTTACTTTTGCTTAAATTTAAATTATGAAATATTTTCTTATTTGGTTTAGATTTACTCCTTTTCAATACGCATCCAATTTAACGTTCAACTTACTAAATTAATGTTCCTAAATTGATTTGGTTTGATTTATATGTTTTTTTTCCTTTTTTCAGAAGAATAAAACTGGAAAAATGTGTACATAAATAGTTAAAATATTATATTTTATTGAACAAGAAAAAATCTCTAAAACATTATATTTTCATGACGGAGGAAGTAAATTAGATTAAAAGAAGAAAGAAAATGTAAGTGGACTTTGACTAATGTCAACGATTCACTTATATTAATAGAATGATAGGCCCCATAAAAACACAAAAACAAAATCTAGAGCATGATTCAACTCTTGTTTGCTCTAGAAATTTTGCTCGATTGCTTTAATTTGAGTGCACGATTCTCCCAGTAATTTTCAACTAGTTCTACTAGAAGCAATAATAACGAATTAATCATTCAACTCAACTTTTGTTTATTTATGGTTATCTCTCATCAATTATGTCTGACAACCGAAAACAATTAATGAACATCTATTTTATCTATATATTAAAGAATGGTCCGTCAATTAGGAATATTGTTCAACGGATTGGGTTGTTCGCGACCCGCACTAATCCAACTCGTTTTACGGTTGTGAATCGACCCACGACCCGTACAGGTTAGGTCGTAAGTCGATTTTATTTATTTTGCAGGTTGTGGGTCGGATTGGGTTAAACCCGCGCGGGTCGCAGGTCGATCCACAACCCACAATATTTTAAAAAAATATTTTTTATAATTTTATTAATATATAAATTATGTTTTTATAAAAAAAACATTTGGTTTGCGGATCGACCCATAAATCAGACGGGCTTTTTATAAAAAGACATTTTTTGGGTTTGTGGGTAAAAAAATCAATTTTAACTCAATTGATATAGTCAACCAGGTTAAGCGGGTTGACCCACAACCCAACCCATTAAGCATCCCTACCATCAACCTCACATTCATTTCGCCAACATGTTATTTTCATATTCACTTCACTAGTCACCTAAATGGTGTGCCTCATCGATTATCAACACTAAAAAAACAATTCAATACTAATTTTAATAAAAAAAATATTTATAAGTATTTTGTTTCTTTATATAAGTTTTTAAAAAAAATGATAAGTAAATCTTGGATTCTTACACATTTTCTTGATTAATTATATATTGAAATTCCATAATTTTATGACAAATAAAATATTTTAACTATAATCAATTTTTTTTATTGTATATGTAGAGATTGGTTTAAATAAAACGAACTCTTATCCTGAAACGAATGTACTTTTTCTAGTTTATACTGCACTTTTCATACTATAGAGTGCACTTTTTCGCATTTGCACTTTTCGTACTTGGTAGTGCACTTTTCGTATTTTTTGTAGTGCATTTCTTTATACTGCACTTTTTGTATTTTTCAATGCATATTTGTATGAAAAGTGCACTACTAACTAGGAAATGTGCATTCGTGTCGTGTTTTAGGATAAGAGTTTGTTTCATTTGAACCAAACTCTGTATATGTATAAGAGTTTTAATTTATAAATATACGTACAAATTAAAAATTGCTAAAATAATTCACATTGAATATGTTGCATTAAAATAATCAATAATTTTTGTTCATATTCAGATAAAAAAATTTAAAAATTTATTTATATTTAATCGAAAATGTACACTAAGGCCCTAAACTCAATTAAATTTTATCACACTAAGCCGGCAAATTGGCCCACAAATAATTAAGTCTAGCCTTTCCCGTTTAGGAGTCTCCCCCTCTCTCGCTCACCCCTTTTGGGTTTGAAGTCACATCTTCACCTACCATTTGAACAATCAACGTGAGTTGACATTCTCCCAAGTCAACTTGCATTTTATTTCAATTTTTATTTGATTTCCAATTATTTTAATTTTATTTTATAGCCCTTTGTCTTTATATTTGAAGACGTGTGTTGATACCTAAAAAATAATTGGAAATGTTCATTCTTTATATTTGGGCCATAATTTACCAAGTACAATGACAACTTGTTCGTATAGTCGAAAATGCTCGATCGATGGAAAATAAACTCTTCTTCCCACATAGAGAAGTTGAAATTAAAGCACTAACTATTGGTCCATATATCAACCTATGTATGTTCGCACCAACGGACATTCATTTATTAATATTGGCCCACAATGCTTTAACATATTTCATCTATTTTAATTGATTTTAGGATGAAACTTATGTTTTTAATTTAAATATTACATTAAATATTTCGATCCTAGAGTAGTTAAACTACAAAAAATCATCATTCGATATATGGTCTGAATCAAAATCCTTCTTACTCGAAACCCGATTCACCCAAAATTTAAATAACCCGAAACCCGACTCACCGAAAATCCGACTAAATTCGAAATCTAACTAAACCCGAACCGGACTTATCCGAAATCTAGTTGGACCGAAAACCGAATGACCCGACCGAAATTGACCCAAAACACGGCTTTGCCTGATTAATTGAGCACCCGATCCGTAATGATCCAACCCAATTTGACTCGATTTTCAAAATATCTGAATTTGACCCGAAACTAAATTGACCCGACCCAAACCGGACCCGACCCGTCCGATTGACACCCCTAGTACGTTGTTTTTGGTTGGCGAGACTCAATTGATGAGATATAACTTTAAATCCATAATTCATAAATAAACAAAAGGCGGATGATTAATTCGTTATTGCTGGTAGAAAAATTGTTTCAAAATTAATGGGAAAATCGTGCACTCAATCAAAGCAACAGAGCAAATTTTCTAACACTTGAATCATGTTGTGGTTTTGCTAATTTTGTGTTGTAAACTTTTATATATGATGCCTATCATTTTCAATTTTTTTAATTAAGGTAAAGATTAGGAGATCCTCTACGGGGAATGTCCTAGAGCATCTTTGCGGATTAGAGTTACAAGCTCTGGATGATTGAAAATGGCGCCTAAAGACAAGCTGTGTCCTACCTTAGCAATTTTGTCGGCCACATTGTTATAGTTCCTGCTGAAATGATTGATACGAACAATATCAAAATATTGAAGAGAGAATGAGATATCTGAAACAATGATATCAATATCCTAAGGACATTGATCCTGTTCTATCATTCTATTAATATACTTGTATGGTTGACATTACTCAAAGTCCACTTGCATTTTCTTTGTTTTTAATCGATTTATTAACTACCATTACATTGATGGCGTGTGTTGAGATTAAAAATACATTCAAGGAAATGCAAAAGATCGACGTGTGCTCAATGTAGTGCAAAGAGTGATCAATAACGACCTCGACCAAAATACTTTTGACCGTGACAAAGAAGCGAGTGGTCTGCACACTTTCTATCTATCCTCTTTGCCTTAGTCTCGGGAAGTCAATTTGTTTCTATTCTATGGATCAAAACACTTTAACGTGTGTTCATGTTCATTCATAATCTAATTATAGTAGTTGATTAATTGATTACATTTATTCTATTGATCTAAATTAAGTGTACGACCAAGTGTCATGCATGGAAACAAATTTGAACAAACTCAAATGACTCAAATTAAGTTAATTAGCCTTAAATTTGAAATAAATGTAAATATGATTGATCGAAAATTTTAGAATATGGCTTTTCCATTGGAAAATAAGATATAAATTAAAATTGCCTAATATAGAAGGTTGGTAGACTATTCTTCTTATTGTTAACTGATTTTGGGATGGAACCTCATTAGATTTATGTGTTAAAATTACTTGTGTGCACGATATCTAGTCTATTTGTTTATGGTCGTTGATGTTACCCGCCTGTATTTGGGATGAGTTGGTTATAAAAAACTAAGATGCCACTACTTGTTAATAGATTCCCTAGTTTGAGAGTCGATCTAGCTAGATGCCTAGATCAATTTATTCAAGTGCCAATTGGGCTAGACCGTACATAGTAAAATATGATGGATTTACATGTAAGTGTACACGACCTCTTGTTTATTGGTCCAAAGATTTTTCAAAAATTCCATACCAATACCCATTCTATCTAAGAACGAATTAATGACCTAAATAAAAATTAATCGAACTTGAAATTAATCGAACTATCTAACCTACCCAAACTCAATAATACTTGTATACTTTTAGTTATTAATTAGTATTTGATTAATTCAACCCACTATATATAAATCTGTAAAATAATTAAAATGATAAAATGGAAGAATATAGGTAGAAGATATATAAAGTTAGGTAGCCAATAAAAGTATTCATCTAAAAAACGACTCTAGTATATAGTTTTTATAAAATTTAGTAATATATAGACCAATTCCAATGTTTAACTCCGATCCCGGTCATAACTATCTGATAGTACCAAAACAACCATCTTTATCTTCATTTTTCTTGGTCTAGTCTTTTTCGACAATTTTATCATTGCAATAATTAATTTGCAACTAGTAGTATGATAATCCTTTACTTAATTACAAGAATGCACGTCTTAGCCTAGAAAGCTCAAAAACTCATAAAGCATGCCCTTCATACATGCCTATAAATTCTCAATGAAATTGCTTGTAGCTTCCACAACAAACTAAACCAAATCCACAATCTAATCTAATAGTTTCCTTCATCTAAGAGATTCTTCCTCATGGCTATGCTCAAAGCTACTTCCCCAATGGCACTAGCCGTTGTGCTCATTCTCATGTCCCTTGCCGGATCAGAGTCTCTTGCTGCCTTGAAGGTCGGCTTCTATGGTGGGAAATGTGGACCGCATTCTGTTGAAACAATTGCCTTCAATGTACTTAAGGAGAAATTCATCAAAGACCCTACACTTGTGGCTGCTCTTCTTCGTATGCAGTTTCACGATTGCTTTGTTCGGGTGAGTGAAGCAACAATTAGTATGATCAATTAATTCAAATCTATGTTGTAAAATTGTAGGAAGATATCTTCTCACTGTTTTGGGTTCCTCGTTACTAAAAAAAATATTGTTGAAATATATCTCTAACTTACTTAATACATGTGATTTTTTTATCATATGTTTTTAATTGTCAACATTGTGCATATATATATAGGGATGCGATGCCTCGCTTTTGTTGGATGGGAGTGGCACTGAGAAAACTGCATTGCCAAATGGTAGTGTTAGAGGCTATGAAGTGATTGATGCCATCAAGGCTGAGTTGGAAAAGGCTTGTCCTGGGGTTGTGTCGTGTTCCGATATCATTGTCCTAGCTACTAGAGCTGCCGTTGTCATGGTTAGTAAACCTAAGTGTTATTGAAAACATAATTATTAAATCTATCAAAGTGGCGTATGCTATATGTAGCACATACTATTGAGAACTGACATGAAAAAACACAGGCTGGAGGGAGATGGTACAATGTAGAAACCGGAAGAAGAGATGGAACCGTTTCTATAGCTAGTGACGCCAATGCTCTCCCCGCACCATCAATCACTGTTTCTGGGGCTATTCAAGCATTTGCTGCAAAAGGAATGAACAAGGAAGATTTCGTTATTCTTCTAGGTAATAAACAAATCATATATCATATACAAAAGATAATCATATGTAATATATGATTTGTAAAATATAATATCTAGTCTAGATTAATAAAATACGACTAAAAATCCAATTCTCCTCTTTGCTTGATTCAATTATAACAGGTGGCCACACCGTTGGGATTGTTCATTGTACCTTCTTTCAAGATCGTCTTTACAACTTTAATCGGGTTTCTGGAAGGAGTGACCCGAGCTTGAACCCTACAATTGTTCCATTCCTCAAGAAAACTTGTCCTCGCTTTGGAAATGGTGGCAACTTCGTGTTCCTTGACCAAAGCAGCCCAAGGAGTGCAAACACCGTTGACAATGGCATCTACAAGGCAATTGTTGCGCGCAAGGGTATTCTCCAAATTGACCAATTGATAGCACTTGACGCTTCTACCAAAGATATTGTTTACAAATACGCATCCAACAACGCCTTGTTTCAATACAATTTTGGACAAGTAATGGTCAAACTCGGTAGAATGGGAGTTCTCACTGGCAGCCAAGGTCAAATTAGAAAGAATTGTCGTCGTCGTAACTTCTGATATAAGTGGTTGATTATATCACCAAATCATCACATCATGTTGCAGAGGATTCACATTTCTTGTTGAGAAAGTTTGTCTTTTATTATTCATTTGTTTGTGTGCTTTTATTATTAATTTGTTTATTTTCTCAAATTAATTTTCATATATATGATGTAATATTTCAATTCATTTGTGAATTACCTTCTTCTGCATAAATGTCGTATGTACTGATTGATCGAAATATTATACTTCCTGAAAGATAAAATTGGCGTTCTAGAATTTGTCTTAAAATGGAAGTATTCTATTGAGTTGTATCAATTTAAGTTTAATTAATTTTTAGAATACGGATTATTAATTTCCTTTAGGGTCTTAATTCCTAACAATGGCATGCTTAAGGCATAAGTATGTTAAAAAACCGTTAAAAAATTAATTGATTTGACTTAAATGTCATCAATCTTGTTAAGATCTTTCACACTTTCTATTGTAATATTTTGTATATACTTTTAATTAAAATGGATCATTGGAAAATGGGTTAAAATGTTTCAAATGACAAATTTTCTTGAACAAGAAAATCAAGCTAGAATGACAAGTTTTTTTTTGAATGAAAGGAGTATATAACAAAAATTTAATCATGTATTGTTGATCCGATTTCTGTTCATTAAGGCTCCTTTTGGTACAATAGTTCGAAAATGGTTTTCGGATGAAAATGATATAGGTTTGGCTCATACCCACTTCCATGGTAGTGTATGAGAAGTACGAAAAATCTAGAACATAGAATGGTTAATTCTCAACCCGATTGATCTACTAAACACTAGTTTGAGCGATTTGTAACTTGATTACTTATTCCGAAAGTATGGTACCAAACGAGTCCTAAATTGTGATAATGGCGCAATTGTAGGATTAATTTAAGGTACGTGGCTTGCTATTTGATAATGGAAGTATAGAGACGTATGTAATGGGTCATAGATGATTGGGGATTTTGTATGTATAAAATGTGTCATAGATTGGGAATAGAAGAAGTTAGTAGTCACCAATCTTATATAATAGATTTTGATTAGTCCTTACTTTTTATGGGATACTCTATATTTCAACAATAACATCCCACGTCATGGAGTGATCAAATTAAAAAGTTTTTTATTTTAAGAATTCAATATACGAGATAGGTCTGATCGATATGTATACGTAGATTGAGAGATTGAAGTAAATTGAAAACCGGACCAACTAGTCGACAATAAAAGTGCAAACTAAAAAAAAAAATCTCTAAACAAGCATTATTATTTTTTTCTTAAGCAAACACACAATCATATTTGACATGTTCTATAAAGATAGATCAAGAAGAAGATAATACAAACAAATTAATTGATCAATTAAGTTCAGCTAAAGTGTTCTTGATGCATGGTTTAAGAAGTTAATTAAGAGTAAAAATCAATTACCTATCCATGTTGCCTGGAAATCTAGCTCTGTAGTGGCCTAAGGGTTACAACAACATTGTCATACCTCAACATGTTCATTAAAATGAAACATAAATTAATCAAATGAAGATTATCTTTTTGAAATTAATGTGACTACCTACCACATTTTTCTTGCTTCTCGTAGTGTGTTTGTCATTCATTAAACACAAGAAACACAAAAAAAAAAAGTCAACAAATTATAAAGTCCTATGTATATTTCGTCCAATTGGAGAGAAAAACATAGTAGCTAATCATGATACTTGATTCTGGTATTGTCATCCAAACTATTCAAGAAGTTGCAAGAAGCTTGAGCCCTTTATCATTTCTCATATGATATTTGCTTAGATCAAAGTATAGAGTAATTTAACATTGGTTAGTGGAAGCCAAAAATTACATAAAAGAAAAGAAAAGAAAAAGACGTGTGCTCATTGTATAGGAGACCTCGATCAATATACTTTGACAGAGAAACGAGTGGTCTGCACACTTTCTATCATCTTTGCCTTAGTCTCGGTACGTGGTCAATTTGCTTCATTCAATGATCATTTATAATTTAATATGAAGGTACAATAGAGCATAATGGGAATGTTACCAGACACAAATCATATCTTCCGTTGTTTTATTCGTTGAATTTAACTTGCAACAATTAAGGTATGCACGTCTTAGCCCAATAAAGCTCAAACACTCATAATACATGACTTGCATCTTTGCCTATAAATTCTCAACAATGTTGCTTGTAGCTTACACAACAAATTAAACCAAAACCTTAATCTAATCTTATAGTTCCCCTAAGCTAAGAGATCTCGGAAATGGCCATGATCAAGGCTACATCCCCGGCAGCACTAGCCGTTGTGCTCATTCTAATGACCCTCACCGGAGGAGAGTCTCTTGCCGCCTTAAAGGTCGGCTTCTATGGTGGAAAATGTGGACCACATTCTGTTGAAACAATCGCCTTTAATGTAGTCAAGGCGAAATTCATCAAAGACCCCACACTCGTGGCTGCTCTTCTTCGTATGCAGTTTCACGATTGCTTTGTTCGGGTGAGTGAAGCAAAACTAAATATGATCAATTAATACAAATCTACCTGTGTTGTAAATGTAGAAAAACTAGTTTGTAGGGAGATTTCTTCTTTATCATGAAGTTTTAATTTCTTAAAATTGTGGATGTATAGGGATGTGATGCCTCGCTCTTATTGGATGGGAGTAACACTTAGAAAACCGCAGGGCCAAATGGTAGTGTTAGGAGCTACGATGTGATTGATGCCGTCAAGGCTGAGTTGGAAAAGGCTTGCCCTGGAGTTGTGTCGTGTGCCGATATCATTGTGCTAGCCCCTAGAGCTGCTGTTGTCATGGTTAGTAAATGTAACTATTACTACTGAAGTGACATATGTTTTATGTAATCACTTTTCTAAAAATCTCCGCCTAGGTCCTACCTAGGCGTTGGAAGGTGCTAGCCCGCCTAACCTTCCAGCCCGCCCAGAGGACCGTCTAGTCCGTCTAGGCGCCCGTATAGGCCGCCTAGGGTCTGCCTACCGTTTTTAGAACATTGTATGTAATACATGATATACTAAACTAACACTTTATATGTTCGCATTGGCTAAAAAAATAGGCAGGAGGGAGATGGTACAATGTAGAGACCGGAAGAAGAGATGGAACCATTTCTCTAGCTAGTGATGCTAATAATGCTCTCCCCGGACCAACAATCTCTGTATCCGGGGCTATTCAAACATTTGCTGCAAAAGGAGTCAGCAAAGAAGATTTTGTTCTTCTTCTAGGTAATTAATGAGTAAATCATGTCATATACAAAAGATAATCATTGTGAAATAGATTTAGAGAATAGGAGACATGGATTGATAAGTTACTGTAACACCCCGACTTACCGTCGGGACATTACTAGGTAGTTGATCCTAACGGGACCTACCTGAACTGGTTGACAACTAGAATACCTGGACCTTGCAACTCGGGCACAACAAGAAAATTATTTTAAAACATCCAACTGTCATTCAAACAAACCACATTTTTATAATGTCATGAATGAATCCCAATGTCTAGCCAATTTATATTCAACACCAGAAATCTGCTAAAGTCAACAACATAGTGAAATCTCAAAAACAGCTAACAAGCCTAAACCGAACTCCAAACCCACTCAGTGACCTATGACACGCGTCAACGATCTGCTGCAGCATCCGTCCTAGGCTCCAACACGGGACCTGTGTGAGTACCTGGAACTGAAAAATAAAGTCCCCGAGGGATCAGCTACTACCCTAGGCAAGCTAGATAACACACAACAATAGTAAGACGTTTGAAAAACATCAATTATACAACAACATAACTTTTAACAAGTGAATTGAACATAACAGTATAAGTCAACACACATTTCCACAACCTAGAGAATATGTGAAAGGAAAGGCAATGAGACTTACCATAATCAAACTAACAAGCACAAAAGGAAAGCATTTATAATAATAACCAACACGTCGACATTCAACAAATGAAGGAAGATACAACGAATACACAATTCATTAAACGTGGCAAGAATTCACAAGGTAGGAAAACCAACTAAGTAATCACACACACGCACACACAAAACCACAGTCCTATTGGGAAATGCCATTCTTCCTTCCACCACCGCATTCCCATCTACGGCGCTAACTCCCTGCGCCCGAGTGCAGAGGCGGGCCCTCCCACTTTCCATATACGTCATTCTTCCAACCCCTGGTCAAGCCTCCACTGGAGCACTTTCCAAAAACAAGCAATCAAATTTTTATTTTTAAAGGGGCCCGGCCGACACACGACCATGGCTAGACGCCTCTTCGCCACCGACAATCGTCGCACATGATCGTGCCGGTTACGCTGCCATCACAGAGAAAGCGATAGTATTTCTTTTACGAGAAAACGTTTGAAATGGAAAGCGCATCACATCATGCATGAAGATATTTCACATGGAAGACATACATTCGGGACTAACTTCCAAAACCAATCTCACAATCACGGCATGAAATCTAACAAGACTAGAATAAAGCCGAGCAAGTCGAGAACGACTTACCTGGAAGACGATCCTCGAACGAAAGTAAGAAACATGTCGATCCTAAAAACCTACGAGTCATATTGTGCACGGTTAAACGACTAACCGCGAGGAATAACTATCCATTCTAGGCAAGCACAACTATAGTAGCCTAACCAAGTGTGAACCACCATAAAAACCATGGCATCGCAAGTGTGGTTTGAACTAAAATTACTTGCATTAAACTCAACAATTAACGTGAAAAGATTTTACTCATAGCACGCAAAGCATGCACCAATTTAAGCATACGAGTTTTATAGCATCGGTTCCAAGTTCATAAAACCTATATCAAAAGCTTCCCAAGACAAATGAGGCAAACAAACCGATCGAACACTTCTATGGCATACAAACATACACATTATGTTAATCGAAGTTTATAACGTCGACTTCCAACCTAACATTCAAGACAAAAGCCTCTCAACTAAGAAAGTTAACCACAAAACCGATTGAGTGCTCCCTTACTAAACAAATGAAGTTCCATGTACAATTTATAATTGTAATTCAGCAACGTACAAAACATCATATAAGGTAAAATTAACACACACAAATTCAAGCACCCACATCATATAAAATTAAGGCCATTCACCAATAATATTACAACGACCTTCTCGATCAAGACAAGGCTAAATTAGTATAGCCCATTCATCACGTTGAAATTACAAATCACCCTATACTAACAATTTTAATGAACTAATTAAGCACATTCAATAGTCAAAAGAATACTTGAGTTTTCAAAACATAATCGAACCAAACTGTAGAACATACAACAAGAGATTCTAAATTGTTAATGAAAACATGTACACCAAAACAAGTGTAAGTTCTTAAATGAAAAATCATAAACAAAACGCAGTGCCAAAAGCACACATTCACCTCCAAATAAAAACAATCACACCATTGAATCTGAAACGAATTTGATAGCACATACAAGAACGAGGTTCAACCTTGGGGACGCAATTTCAAGACATGGCTTCAGCTGGGTTCTTGGACAACAAACGCACCCACAAAAGAGGTGGATCTCGGAGCTGGTACACGACCTGATTCCCGCAGCGGGTAATTTTGTGCACTCACTTCGGCTCTATAGTACAACAACGAGCAAGGTTTGTTCAATCGGTGCCGACCTCGACTCTCACGATCAGCAATGCCCGCTCCTAGGGCAACAACAACTCAGTGGCCAAACAAAGAGAAGAACGAGGAAGAGGGTGAAATTGGAGAGGCTAGATAGGACCTTACTTGCAACGAAAGAGATGGAGCAGGGACTCGCGACTGACTTCCTGGCGACGATGGTCGGCGTGGCGTCAACGACGATGACGCGAGCCTAGGCAGGATTCAGAGAGGGCATTCCTTGGCTGAGCTCCCCGGATCCGCGACGAGCAACGGCGTGAGGGGATGACGAGACCGATGCCGACTTGCGAGTCTTCAACTAGAAGAAACCAGACTCTCGGCGGACGAGGAACTTACCGGTGACGTCTTCTAGATCGCGAGGTGCGGACGGGTCCAGACGAGGCGGCCAGCAGGTTCTTGCGTTTTCGTTGACGGCGATGGTGGGTGAAGGCTCGAGCTCCCTCTCTCGGTCTCGTTCCTTCCTTGAGTTGAGCGGCAGTCCAGAGGAAAAGAAAAGGAAGGTTGACGGAATTAGGTTAAAGGGGAAAAGAAATAATGGGTGATGATGGGTTAAATTTTGGGTTTGGGTCTCCATTAAGTGAATGGGCTCAAGGGATATGGATTGGCCCAAGAAAGGAATGGGAAAAAAAAGTGGGAGAGATAAAAAAAACGAGATTTCAAATACAATTTAGTTAACGATTTTATCGAGCGGATAGCTCGGGTCTTACAGTTACAACTAAAAATTTAATTCTCCATTTTGTTGATCCAACTATAATAGGTGGCCACACCATTGGGATTGTTCATTGTAACTTCTTCCAAGACCGTCTTTACAACTTCAAGGGTGTTTCTGGAAGGAGTGACCCTAGCTTGAACCCTACAATTGTGCCATTCCTCAAGAGAACTTGTCCTCGCTTTGGAAGCGGTGGCAACTCCGTGTTCCTTGACCAAAGCAGCCCAGGGAGTGCAAACAGAGTTGACAATGGCTTTTACAAGGCAATTGTTGCACGCAAGGGTACTCTCCAAATTGACCAATTGATAGCATTTGATGACTCTACCAGGGGTATTGTGTCCAAATACGCATCCAACAATGGCTTGTTTCAAACCAATTTTGGACAAGCACTCGTCCGACTAGGAAGAATGGGGGTTCTTACTGGCAACCAAGGCCAAATTAGAAAGAATTGTCGTCGTCGTAACTTCTAATCAAAGAGGATGAAGATATCATGAAATCATCATCGAACGTTGCAGAAGATTCAAGTTTCTTGTTGAGACATTTCCCTCTTTTGGTCTATTGTTTGCGTTCATATTAATTTGTTTCTTTTCTCAAATTAATTTTCATACATATGATGTACTATTTCAATTCATTTATGGCATACATGTCTTCTTCATTGATTAATTAAAATTTATATATTATTATATGAACTATTATTTATTTATGTACAGTAATTTTTCTTCTTCCAATTTCAGTTCACTAAACATGTGCCAATAGTGATGCATACAATTGGTACAAATTTTAGTAATTCAGTTGAATATCATTGGAGTTAAATATGATTAATGAATTGAATACTGAAAAAGGTATTCTTTATATTAAAATTGAATTTGCAAGAAGTTGGGTAAATACTCAAAAAAAAAGTTTGGATTATATATATTTTATATTTTTCGTTGGCCACTAGTTCGCCAAAGTTTCGTCTTGCTACGTTCAACTCGATCCACATCGCACACCCGGCCGCTTATCACCCGATCCATCTCCGCATTTGGTATACTCATTTTAATTATTATTTGTAGGTTTTTTCACCTGGTATATATGTATAGGTTTAAAGTTTTATGATTATGTGTTATCAAGGGTAATTATTATTCAAATTTGACTATTATTATTTTTTTGTGGAAATTTGACTATTATTTATGCATATATAATTGGATGTTAATTGAGTTTGAGTTTTAATCCAAGCAATTATAGAATTTTAATTCTCAAATTTAGGGGTTTTGTAACTTGAGTTCCATGAGGACTCTAGTTGAAGAAGATGAACCACTTGACAACGGAGGTGAGTTCGACCAGAATTCCGCAAACAAAAGTGGGGTCACAATTGACACAGTTCCAAGGGTGACTCAAGTCTTTCGAAGGATGGACGCGATTCATTTGGGATTGGGGAAGGATTTGGTCGGCCTGAGGTATGCCAAAACTTGCTCAATAAAAAATGGTAACAACAATGGTTGAGTCTTGCCCTAGCTTAGCAAGGGTCAAGGGTTGAAGATAATGAATAGTGTACATCAAATGGGGATTGGGAGGAGAAAATAGTGATTGTACTCTAAATTTGGATGTAGAGATGGAAAGATTTTGCATTCAAATCCATTAACCTCTTGTCATATGGAAGGAAAAACTTGATTTTTGGCATAGCCTAAATTCAGCCTTTCTCATTTTCATCAATACTTGTTAAATTCCGATCGACAGATACAATTTTGGGGGTTTACACATCCATCTATGCGTATAAGCGCATTATGAACAAAGCACATAAATCCACGGAGTTTCATCCTAAAACTAATTAATAATAGGAGAAATAATCCAAATGCTTATATATTAGGTATTTATTTTTCAATTTTTCCACTTGGGAAGTTTTTCCGACAATACTCCTCTACCATGCCTACCAAGTACACACTTTTTTTATTGGGTAACAATTCGATTGTCTAGCTAGAAAACTAAGGAGAGACAGACAAATCTACAACCGAAACAAAGAGACATCAATAACGGGCAATAATATATAGAACAACACTTGTGAATCATCACACCTCCCATGTCGATTTCTTGTTGTCCTGCGCTCCGACAGTCTTATATATATGTCTGTGTTAGTTCTTTACTATCTCGCAGAAGTGATTTTCTCCTACTTGGACCCAAGTCTCTTTGGATTTCTTTCTCGTTGTTTGTTGCTTGTTTACCTAGTTTTTTTTTGTTTTGTTGTTGTCTTTCGTTGTTGTTTGTTTGTCCACTATCTAGTTTTATTTCAACCTCTCGATTTATCAGGACTTGTCCGATTCTTCGAAATCATTTCTTTATTAAAAACAATTACTGATATGAAGAAAATAAATCGTCAATTGCTTGATCAAATCGTTGAATTTAAGTTCAACAAGCGTCGAATGAGTTGGGGGTGAAAAAAAAATTCTAATGTGATTATCTTACTCCTATAATTTATACATAGGACAATCCGACCTGGTCTCCCTTGAAATTCTACAAGTTTTAATAAGGTTGTCTATTGTTCTTGACTTTAAATTATATTGTGGATATACTACATCAATTAATTAGTCAATCCACGCATACATATACAACGTATTAATAAAATAGTAAATGATATACATACTTTAAGTCGATGATTATTGACAATGATTAATACAACAAGGTAACAATTAAACAAAACGTACAAAAGGAAAATTACATGTAATAGAAATCATGTAAATTTATTAAGACAAAAAACAAGTACACCAAACAATAATCAATTAATTGAAGTTTGTTCTGGACGAGATATGATTTGATCAAACATCTGGCCATCAGATGACTCTAGACAACACTTCATTAGTTAGCGCGACGGCAAGACTTCCTCACCTTGCCCTGGTTGCCGGTCAAGACTCCGATCCTACCCATCCTAACCATGGCTTGTCCAAATCTAAGTCGGAACAAGACATTGTTGGCAGCATATTTGGACACAATGGACTTGGTTGATCCATCTGTTGCAATCAACTGATCAATCTGAAGAATACCTTTGCGGGCTGCAATTGCCTTGAAGAAACCATTGTCGACAATATTTCCACTCCTTGAACTGCTTTGGTCAAGGAACACGGAGTTACCTCCATTTCCATTGCGAGGACATGATTTCTTTAGGAATGGCACGAGTGAAGGGTTCATGCTTGGGTCGGTTCTCCCTGAAACACCGTTGAAGCTGTAGAGACGGTTTTGGAAGAAGTTACAATGAGCAATCCCGGTGGTATGAGCACCTACATGGTAAGAAATATAGTTAAGATTATGATGAGGCGTCCATATACATATATTGTATATATAGGATTAGGTACTAGTGAACAGGTAAACTATGAGCATTTTGGATACCTAAAAGAAGAACAAAATCTTCTCTGCTTATTCCTTTGGCGGCAAATGTTTGAATAGCCGAGGAAACAGGGATTGTTGGTCCAGGGAGAGCATTATTGGCATCACTAGCTCGAGAAATAATTCCATCTCTTCTTCCTGTTTCTACATTGTACCAGCTTCCTCCTGCCTGTATTTATAAACCATGTATATGAATGTTAGTGATATGTCGTCACAGAGTAGATCATATATTTTTTTGGCGTATTAGATTGTGTACTAACCAAGTTTACAACAACTCTAGTGGCAATTACTATAATATCAGCACATGAAACAAGACGAGGACAAGCCTTCTCTAGGGCAGCTTTGATAGCATCAATAACTTCATAACCTCTAACGCTTCCATTTGGACCCGCGGTTTTCTCAGTGTTACTTCCATCTAACAAAATGGATGCATCACATCCCTATTTGATCATGACGAAACACAAATTAGAGCAACATATATAGCAAAGAGTCGAACTCAAGTTAACATTCATAACTCAAGAGCAAGTTTAGATTACTTGAATTACACATCAAGAAAACGATGAATTAAACTCACGGACCCTGACAAAGCAATCATGGAACTGCATACGAAGGAGAGCAGCCACAAGTGTCGGGTCTTTGGTGAACCTTGCCTTGACCACACTAAACACAATCTTTTCGACGTCATTCTTTCCACACTTCTTGGCATAAAATCCAACCTTTAAGTCGGCAAGACACTGGCTAGCAAGAGTCATTAGGATGAGCAATGTGGCAAGTGCCACATGATAAGTAGCCTTGGACATGGCCATGTAGAGTATTTTGTGAATGGAGGAGGAGGAGGTTATTAGCAATGGAGAAATGAAGTTGTTTTTATTTGATGTGGAATGACATCGATATCTGTGGATTTATATAGGATAAATGAGAGGCCAAGTTGCATGTATGATTGATTAATTAAGTTGAGATGTACGTGTTGACGTGCATTCTTGTAAGATGGCATACAAAAAGAATATTTGTATGATGTATTATGTTTAAGGCGAAATATTATTTAAGTGCTTTGGTAGGTACGTGTTGATTACTTCTTAAAGTATGCCTGTTTAGGTACGTGATAATGAAATTAAAGTAGTATTTCTGCAAGTTATAGAGTTGTTAAAGATTATGATGGGCGAGACATTCAATATGTCAAAGCTTTTAATGATCGATGGGATATGCATTATACATTTAGTTTTTTTTTTGATAAAGGTCCCTCACTGTCTATGAGAGTCGAACCGGAAATTTTTATGTACTACTTTTAAAACTTAACCACTTGATTAGATGTTCAAAAACTACATTATACATTTAGTCAATATGACATGCATTAATTTACTATATCTTAGCCTCATAATTAAACTCGATCGATAGTATTTTTTTTTTGGTAAAAGGAGAGACGATACTCTCCCACCACTCAAGGCGAAATTTTATTAATAATAAAAAAAGAGTTAAGTAGTATGTAAGTAGGAGATAGTCTGGCTCCTTAACATCATACAAAATTAAAGTATTAACATCCTCGGAAGGGTCAAACAATACATGAATTCCTATGCTAAACGAAAAAGCAAGGGAAGCAAGATAGTCACATACACTATTTGCTTCACGATAAATATGACCGAACTGGATTTCCTACTCTTTACAAATAAAGCCTTGGCGCGCACTTGTCTACCAAGCCGGCTAAAGGGTGGCTACAATCTATAGGCCGTCCCAAAAGAAGAATCGGCAGTTGCGAATCTAGTTCCAAAATGACCTTCCTGTAACTCTTATTCCACGCAAACTGTAACTCTTGAGTAATTCCCTAGAATTTTGCCATCGGAACAGTATAAATCTCAATATTATGGACAAAACCTAAAAGTCACTTAATTACCATCATCGTCTCTTGCAACATCTGCAGCTGCTGCAAACCCATCATTTTTCACCGAACCATCAATATAATTCTTGATCCAATCAAATTGAGAGTTTAATTTTTACTCCAACTTTGAATAGGTCTGGAAAGTTTGTTGTTGGCTTAAAGAATTTTATTCAAAGTTCATAAAAATAAGCTAGTTTATTTCTTTTGACAAAATAAATAAATTAAAAATGGGCCAAGAAAGTACCTATACACACAAAAAAAAACGTTGACATCTTTTTAAGAATAATTCAAATTAATCATATAGCATAAAGTCTAACACGGTTTCACTTATCCAAAATAAAACGCAAAATTGCCCAAATATAATACTCAACGAGGGTAACTAACTAATAAAATTGAGAACTTTTGGCGGCATATATATTATGAATTCAAAGGTTTGATCACAAGATTGATTATTCCCTGGAGGACGAAAACGACCTCGTTTCTGATATATAATAGGAGTTGATTCCAAGCAATTAGTACGTAAGTATGAATTAAATCTTTGTTACAAGTTCTAAACTTAGCTGTGGAGTAGCTGGACTCTATCTTGCTTGTCCGCTATCTTAAATTAATTCATAATTTACAGCTTTGAATTTTAAATAAATTGTTGAATTTCTTCAACAAAAAAAAAATTGTTGAATTGTACAGATTCTAAAGTTATTCATAAGGTTGAATATGCACACAAATGTGAAGATGTACGATACGCTGCACCTCCGTAAGATATAAAAGAAAGCTATTCATTATATAGGCTTATGTGTTAGACTTATAAGTCGTTTATATGCACGGATGGACATGTGGATCTTCCATGTCATATATTGACCTACAGATCTTTAACATGATATCAGAGCGGTTCGGTTTTAGATAGGCCTATTATCTACTTATATTTGGGTTGGACTTAGCAGGGCCGGCCCATTCATTTCATAGGCCCTAGGGTGAACAAAATTTTTAGGCCCCAATAAACGACTTTTTTTACAAATTTTGTGTAATTTTAGTATTTTTAAAAAAATTGCTACACAATTTAGATAATAATTTTTTTATACTAAGGAAATTCGAAATTAAAATACAGGAATTAATATAAAAAAAATATTATAGACCATTTTGAAAATTAAAAAAAAAGGAACCCTCGTGTATATGAAATATAAAGATTAGGGAAAAACAAAAATTATTTGATAAAAAAATTTTAGGCATAAAAAATATAAGATTGGAAAGTTGAAATTTTGTGAAATCTAGGTATGAAAGTATACAAATTTATTAAATAAAATTCAATTTTAAGACATAGGCTAAAAATAGAATTTTAAAAAATTCAAATGGGTCATTGGGATTTAAAAGAATTTAAAATTAAATTTTAAGAGGTAGGTTCAACATTTTTAATAGAGAAAGTGGGCCTAAAATATAAAGAGTATGTCAAGACTTTTGGACTCAAAGGTAAATCCTTATATAATGTACTAATGGTTCTTTTTTTTATCTACTTAAAATATATACCGATATAACAAATTTAAAATATGGGCCTTCTAAAAAATGATTTATCCTGTCAAGTTAACGCATGACTTAAATATCACCGGGCCATTGAAATTTACTTATCAAATATTACGTACCATATAACTTATTATATTAAAATTGGGCCCTCTAAAAAGTTGGGGCCCTGGGCCGGCGCCATATCCGAACAACCCAAAAGGCCGGCCCTGGGACTTAGCGAGTTAATGTTAGGGTAGTCAAGTACGTTTCAAATTAATATTGGATCAATGATTTATCTATATGTTTTGATGATAATAAATGTCATTAAAAATTAATGTATTTATTTAAGTATTTTAGGAAAATCTTGATCATTATAGGAACAATAAAGGCAATGAAGAGCAAAGTTGTGGAAACGTTTCATAATAAAGAATGTCTCGCGCGTTAAGGGAAGAAGGGCATAAACATCCGTGAAAGAATCTCGTGCACATGGGCACGAAGGTCATAGGAAATATGTCTTGTGCCCTCAAGTAGAATGGGATAGAAGCGTAATTGTGTACCTTACAAGGACAACTGGACAAGTGTCAAAACCCACTTACTATATGTAGATAGAGATGACCTAGAGTTTTGTGCTGCTTTTGGAGTGAATATTTAAAATAATTGAAAGTAAGCATTTAAAGTTTTCCAAACAAGATCAAGGAAAAAGAAGACATTAGTGGTGAGTGTCCGATCTCGGTAATGATGAAGATGGTTTTCCGGACTAAACGGAATTGTGATCGAATCATGTGATCGAGGTTTGATTTCTTTTAATTTATTGGGTGAGCTTATGAACCAGATAAGATGATTCATAGTGTTGCTAGAATTTAGTGACTTTTGTCTACTAGTAATAGAGAAACTTGAATCTCCATTGTATAATTAAGGAACAAATTAATTAATAACGTCTTCGTATAAAATCTTCCAAGGCTAAAGGTTTCCCTACTTGACTTTTTGGTCAATGTGGAGTGCCTATAATTACATCTTGCATGTTTTAATTTCTGCTACGAAGAAACCATTCCTAGACCAATTCATTAACATTTTATAAACGTGTTATTCAATCTTACATTAAATAATATATACATCGACCTTTTGCTAACAATAAAATCTACAAAATTAGTAAGGAGGCTACGGATCAAAACCAACCCTCTTCCTTTGAAAATACTAGTTGTTTTAGCCTAATTTTTTTTATTCAATAATACTTATTATTGAACATATTTTATCATACTTTTTTCAATATTATTTACATTAATTTAAAAAATTACATAAATATAAAATTATAAGTATTTAAGTCAAATATACAACATGAAATAAGATAGTAAACAATATACATATAATTCGATGATTATATAGTGACAATGATTAATACAACAATGTAACAAATTAAACAAAACGTACAAAAGGATAATTGCATGCAACATAAACCATGCGAAATTTATTTGAAGTTTGTTCTGGACTAGAAATGAATTTGATCAAACAATAATCAATTATTTGAAGTTTGTTCTGGACCAGATATGAATTTGATCAAATATGTGATCATCAGATGAGGCTCAAGAACATTTCATTAGTTAGCGCGACGGCAAGACTTCCTCACTTTGCCCTGGTTGCCAGTCAACACTCCGATCCTACCCATCCTAACCATGGCTTGTCCAAATCTAAGTTTGAACAAGGCATTGTTGGCAGCATATTTGGACACAATGGACTTGGTGGATCCATCTGTTGCAATCAACTGGTCAATCTGAAGAATACCTTTGCGAGCTGCGATTGCCTTGAAGAAACCATTGTCGACAATATTTCCACTCCTTGAACTGCTTTGGTCAAGGAACACGGAGTTACCTCCATTCCCATTGCGAGGGCATGATTTCTTTAGGAATGGAACGAGTGAAGGGTTCATGCTTGGGTCGGTTCTCCCTGAAACACCATTGAAGCTGTAGAGACGGTTTTGGAAGAAGTTACAATGTGCAATTCCAGTGGTATGAGCACCTACATGGTAAGAATTATAGTTAAGATTATGATGAGACGTCCATAAACATATATTGTATATATAGGAATAGGTTCTAGTGAACAGGTAAACTATGAGCATTTTGGATACCTAAAAGAAGAACAAAATCTTCTCTGCTTATTCCTTTGGCGGCAAATGTTTGAATAGCAGAGGAAACCGGGATTGTTGGTCCGGGGAGAGCATTATTGGCCTCACTAGCTCGAGAAATAATTCCATCTCTTCTTCCTGTTTCTACATTGTACCAGCTTCCTCCTGCCTGTATTTATAAATTAACCATGTATATGAATGTTAGTGATATGTCATAGAGTATATCATATATTGATCACTTGTAGACATATGTAATAAGAGTATTTACCAAGTTTACGGCGACTCTGGTTGCAATGACTATAATATCAGCACATGAAACAAGACGAGGGCAAGCCTTCTCCAGAGCAGCTTTCACAGCATCAATAACTTCATAACCTTGTACGCTTCCATTTGGACCCGCGGTTTTCTCAGTATTACTTCCATCTAACAAAATGGAGGCATCACATCCCTATTTGATCATGGTGAAAAACAAATTAGAACATCATAGTAAGGAGTTGCACTGAAGCTAACATGCATAAATCAAGAGCAAGTTTAGATTACTTGAATTACACGTCGAGAAAATGATAAACTAAACTCACCCTGACAAAGCAATCATGGAACTGCATACGAAGGAGAGCGGCCACAAGTGTAGGGTCTCTGGTGAACCTTGCCTTGACCACACTAAACACAATCTTTTCGACATCATTCTTTCCACACTTCTTGGCATAAAATCCAACCCTTAAGTCAGCAAGACCTTGGCTAGCAAGAGTCATTAGGATGAGCAATGTGGCAAGTGCCACATGAGAAGTAGTCTTGGGCATGGCCATGTAAATTATTTTGTGAATGGAGGAGGAGCTAATTAGCAATGGAGAGATGAAGTTGTTTTTGTTTGATGTGGAATGACAAATCAATATTTATGTGGACTTATATAGGATAAATGAGAGGCCAAGTTTCATGTATGATTGATGAATTGAGTTGATATGTACGTGTAGACGTGCATTCTTGTAAAAGGCCATACAAAAAGAATATTTTTGTTGTTATATGGTTGTATTTTTATATTTTATTATGTTTTAGGAGAAATATTATTTAATTAGCTTTGGTAGGTATGTGTTGATTTCTTCTTTTGTTTTGGTGATAATGAAAGTAGTATTTCTACAAGCTAGAGTTGTTAGAGATTATGAATGACGAGACATGCAATATGTCAAAGCTTCAATGATGAGATTTGTATTATACATTTAGTTAATATGGCTTGCATTATTTACTATGTATTAGCCTCATAATTAAACTCACTAGTATATTATTTTTTTCATGTTTTACCAGAACTGATCTTTGAAAAGGATTTTCTATAATATGTCCTAAGGAAATATGTTGAAGATCTTTGATTAGAAAATTTTAATTTGGTATATTTTTTCAAGATTATTTAAGATTTTATTTATCAGATTTATTATTTGTATAAATCCTAAATAAAAGACCGTTAAGAATGAGGTTTTAATTCAATAAATAAACAGGCATGCAGAAGTTTTATTCTTATTATGTGTGTGAAAATAATTCAAGCACACCATAAAAAGATTTCTACAGTTTTGATTATTCGCGTTTAAATTGTACGTGCTCTTTCTCTTAATCTAAAATTTCTAAGCTTTCACAACATTCTTTCTCTTACAAATAACGACTTAGAACTTTTTAGATTCTTTCAATTTCGAATGTTTCAACACGTCGAGTCTCTATTAACAAGGAGTTATCTTGAGCAAGAAATGTTTTTGATCCTTGTAACTTTCATCTTCTTATCTATTTATAGACATTAGTGAGGATCAAATGTTGAGTTTTCTCGAAGTGCGAGAGGCAAGGTGTCAGAATTTGATTGGCTAGAGGTGCGGCTAGGTCGTTTAATTTGTTGTGATTCTCTGATGTGGGACAGGCGAGCAGGCGGGTGAGGCATCGTTTGTTGATTGGTGGAACGTGCAGTTTATGTTGATTGGTGGAGTGTGCGGTTTGATATATTTTGTTCATAGGTCGGTGAGCTAGGCATGCGACGTCATGTTTCCTTGATTTCTTCTCTTGCTTCGATCTTTCCTTTTATCGTTTAGCGTTTGAATTATTTGCGTCCATCATTATTTTTTTTAGGGTTAATTTTAAAATTAGTATTTTTGTAATGTGTTAAACTGATTTGAAAATATCTTATAATATGGAGTTGCCAATTTTGAAAATGAAATTGATAAGAAGGGTGAATATACTTATTTATTTATTCAATCAACAGCAAGTCTGCGCAGATGTATAATCAGTACGTTATTTCGTACGAAGGTTAATTCATGTAAGAAGCCGAAAGCCTCCTGTACGTTTTTCAATAAACAACCAGTGGACAAAATTAGAATCAAGATTCTTGCAACTTCACAACAAAAATTAAAAATAAATAAATAGGAGGTAGTTATGAATTAAAATGCAAGATAATCGAGTTTAAACAGTAATTGTTGTTGAAAGTCAACAAATGTTTTAAATCAGGTCGTGATCGTCATACGAATACGATAAGCTTAACAGCAAGTACATTACATTGTTTAATATTCAATTATCGATACATAAGAAAATCATTTATCCCAAAACAGTAGCTCTATTGTTGGAACAGTGTTAGGGGACTAACACTGAAACAATGGTTTCTCCATTCGAGTAATTGAAGTTTTGATAATGACAAACAAATGGAACTAATTCCCTGTACAAGTGATCTCAGGAAAGATAGCAAGTTTACAGGAAAAGCAAAGGAAAACGTTCCCCATCAAGTCACCTGTGTACGTGGCAAGTGATTAAAAGGACAAGAGAGACTTTTTACTATTGTCTTGGGCGGCAAGCCAAAGCTCCGAATGAATAGAGATGAAGAAGGGTACGCTAGTCTTTTTGAATAGTGTCGTACTCCCCAAGACAATAAGGGCAAAGGCGTCAGAACTAAAAATGGAAACTCCATAAAAGGAATGCGACGCCGCCAGAGGCGGAGGCAGGGGGTTGCGGGCAGGGGCGGCCGCCCCCGGTGACGGCCGCCGGCCGGAGTAGTGGAGCGTCGAAGAAGACCGCCCCTGGGGCGAGGCTGAGGTTGGGGCGGAGAAAAATGAGGGAGGGGCGGCTAGTGTGTTCCCGGAGCCCGGAGAAGTGGAGAACTGAAGAAGCCGCCAACGTTCATCGTCATTTGAAGTTCATCGCATTGCAGGTCTAGATATGTGCGTATTTGGGAAGAAGATTCGGATGACATAATTGAAATTGGGCTGTTTTAATTTTTGGGCTTGTACATAAATTTATCAATTGGGCCTTCCCTTAAAAAAATAAGATCTCTTTAATTTTTAATTTTTATGTTATCAAAAATAAGCTTAGTGTTATTTATTGAGAGAGAGGTGTTTGAACTATTGATAACGAAGTTATTTTGAGTCGTTTTCAAAGTTTAGATACTCGTAGATGTCAATTATCTCGTAGTGGAGATTTAAATGTAGCTTAATCTGTACACTTTTTTTAATGTAAAACTATGTTTAATTTAAATTTTTTGCACTAACTTTCATATGTTAACTGGTTTGATGACGGATCCAAGATTGTCCGCCCCTCCCTTCGGACATTCCTGGCTCCGCCATTGGACGCCGCTAGGTATAGATGAGCTCTCGCACATCTGAAAACCAGATCTACAAAAGGAAAGAAAGAGATCGAGAGCCCGAGTTGATTCATAGAAGATATCCAAACCAGAAGTTCAAGGAAGGAAAGATCAAGTGATGAAGACTGCGTGAAGTTCTTCATCAGCTTGAAGAAGGTGGTTCCTGTGCTAAAGGGAACTACACAGGAACGAGAAGGTTCACTCTCTATATTCATTTGTGTTTAGATCTAGGAACTATTATGTCTTAGTCGTTAGTATTGTTTGTGAGTGGGATTGCAAGCAATAGAGAAGTTCGACTTTGAATTGTAGATCCTGAGATATATCAATAGAATATAGTGCGTGTTCAAAATCCTCCAAGGGAGGTAGAGGTTTACTCTTTATCTAGTTGGCTAAAGAGGTTCCTCTATAAGGAACTGTGTCCAAGCTTTAAATTCCTGTTTTAGTCTTGTTCTATATTACTCCGCTGCGTAAGGGAACTGTCACTGGAAAGTTCCCGACTGTCTTAAACTAACATCGATCCTACATCTATCCTTCAATCATATATGACTAAAATGAAAGTGTTCTTAGAACACATTATAGAAAAATCATTAGTACATTGTTTAATATTCAATTTTTTTTTGGAGCTCAAAAAAAATAGTGTAAATGATATTTAAAAAGATAATGTTACGAAACTGGAGAGAGAGTTTTCTCCAACTTTGAATAGGTCCCCAAAGTTTGTTGTTGTCTTAACGAATTTTATTCAAAGTTCATAAGAAATGAGCTAGTTTATTTCTTTTGACAAAATAAATAAATTAAAAATTGGCCGACAATGTACATATCTACAAAAAAAAAGCGTTGACATCTTTTTAAGAATAATTCAAATTAATCATAATATCATAAAGTCTAATATGGTATCACTTATCCAAATTAATACGCACAATTGCCCAAATAAAATACTCAACGAGGGCTAACTAACTAATCAAATTGAGAAGTTTTGGCGACATATTATGAACTCAAAGGTTTGATTATTCCTTGCGGACGAAAATGATCTTGTATATTTGAAATCTAATCAAGTGATTAAGCCTTTAAAACTAATATTTAGACGTCTTCGGTTTAGTTTTCAAGGACAGTGCCCTTCACAAAAAAAAGACCTTGTTTTTCTATATATAATATGAGCCTTGTGTTTTTTAAATAAAGGAGTTGGTTCCAAACAATAAGTACCTAAGTATAAGTTAAATCCGGACCTCTAAACAACTAATTAAGTGCTAGGAGTACTTTACCTTTTGCTAACAAAAAAAATTCTAGAAAATTAGTAAGGAGAACCCTATACAATAAAGGAAATAGATATATTTAGCCTAATATGATATCCTGTAGATAGATAACACAAAAGATATGACATAATATCTAAATATTCTATCTAATATATCTAATAAAAACACTCAGCACATAAATTTAATGAAATGTCATTTGAAAATTAATATATTTTATCTCTGTATTTTTTAAGGGTTCGTTGGATATTGATATCTATGATATGAGATATTGAATATCGGTATCAGTATGGATATCAAGATATGAGTATTGCTGATAGTTAGATATCGGATATGGATATGGATATGAGTTGATATATTTTCCTTATTTACACTCTGTATCATTGGAGTATATGAAAATCACACTCTTTATCACTCTGATATCGCCTGATATCGATATACTCATATACCAAACAGGTTATATCAATTTGATATCGATATCAGGATATACCAAACACCAGATATGGATCAGTCATATCCATACCCATAGGATATCCTGATATGAATACTAAATGGACACTAAGAGCTTGACGTACACTTTTTGAATAAATAAATAACACAATCATTAGTTCAATCATGAACAAAAATTATTAGCCAAATACATAGAGATATCCAAGTGAGTTTAATCATGAGGCTAAGACATTAATAATTAATGCAAGCCATAATCAGGCAATAATAAATAGCCACTTTTGAAAGATGTTTTGACATTTACATCTCAATTTCGTCAATCATATCGTGAGCTCTAACAACTCTATAAATTAAACAAGTATCCACACAATCATCACCAATTCACCAACATGTATATGCCGATGAAGAATAAATCAACACCTAACAAAAAAACAAATATACAACTCAACTTCCTCAATTATTCATGCAACTTGGCCTCTCATTTTGCCTATATAAGTTCTCACAAATGCACGTTGATATATATCTCATCCCACACCAAACGAACCCAATCTCCATTACTAATTAACTTCCCACATTCAAAAAATACAACCTAGCTCAATGGCCATGGCCAAGGCTTCTTCTCATGTGGCACTTGCCACAATGCTCATCCTAATGACCCTTGCGAGCCAATGTCTTGCCGACTTAAAAGTTGGATTTTATGCGCAAAAATGTGGAAAGAATAACGTCGAAAGCATTGTATTTAATGTGGTCAAGACGAAATTCTCCAAGGACCCAACTCTTGTGGCCGCTCTCCTTCGTATGCACTTCCATGATTGTTTTGTTAGGGTGAGCTTAATTCATTAATTGTCTTCTTTGATCACTTGTCAATCTATTAATCTCATTGAACTTCAAAGAATTTATATATATATATATATACCTTCGATTTTAGCCTCTGCTTGGATCACAAAATTTGGTGCATTAAGTCGAATTAAATTCATAAAATGCATTAAATTGGCGATCCTAACAGAGGCTTAGTTTTAGAATTATTCTACTTAAAATTTGAATTTTATATACAATGATCAATAGGGATGTGATGCCTCGATTTTGTTGGATGGAAGCAACACTGAGAAAACCGCGGGTCCAAATGGAAGTGTTAGAGGCTATGAAGTTATTGATGCTGTGAAAGCCGCTTTAGAGAAGGCTTGCCCTCGTCTTGTTTCATGTGCTGATATCATAGCCATTGCCACTAGAGTTGCCGTTAACTTGGTTAGTACTCAATTTAATATGGAAAGTTAACTTTATTTTTGTTACATAAATCTATTGGAGATATAAGATATACTCGATATACATGGTTTATATATAAACGCAGGCAGGAGGAAGATGGTACAATGTAGAAACCGGAAGAAGAGATGGAATTATTTCTCAAGCTAGTGACGCCAATAATGCTCTTCCTGGACCAACAATCCTTGTTCCCGCGGCTATTAAAACATTTGCAGCCAAAGGAATTAACACGGAAGATTTTGTTCTTCTTCTAAGTATGTAAAAGTCTCGTAGTGTTCCACTAAAATACTGTTTATATATATATATATGTGAATGTTTTGTCATAATCTTTAACTATGTTTATCTCATTATACCTTGTAGGTGCCCATACCACCGGAATCGCTCATTGTAACTTCTTCCAAAACCGTCTCTACAGCTTCAATGGTGTTTCAGGGAAGACCGATCCAAGCATGAACCCTTCACTCGTGCCACTCCTCAAGAAATCATGCCCTAGCAACGGGGATGGAAGCAACTCAGTGTTCCTTGACCAAATCACTGGGAAAATCGTAGACAATGGCTTCTTCAAGTCAATTGTTGCGCGCAAAGGTATTCTTCAGATTGATCAGCTAATAGCAACACATGGATCTACCAAGTCCTTTGTGTCCAAATATGCAGCCAACAATGCCTTGTTCCAAGTTAAGTTTGGACAAGCCATGGTTAAGATGGGTAGGATTGGAGTCTTGACCGGCAACCAGGGCCAAGTTAGGAAATCTTGTCGTCGTACTGGCTAATGAAGCAATCTCAAGACTTGCTTGCCGACGATGATCAAATATCCTGAACAAAGTTCAATAGATTATTGTTTTCATTATACGTATTTGATTTTTATTTTCTCAATTCACATGTAATAATAAATATTCGTTTTGTTGTTTGGTTGTCTTGATGTAAATGTCATCTGAATAAAATATTGATTTAAATATATTTCTAATTCAATGTATATATTATACTTATATGAATAAGTACGTAGTGATTTCAGAATGTGAATCCTCGAACTCCTCTGGAGCGATAATTAATTGGTTTTGGGTTTTGTTGCAATCCATTAGTCAATACTTCCTCCGATTTAAATTAATTGTCGTTTTAGCATTTCAAATTTGATTCATTTTATATGTCGTTTTAGGTTTTCTAGGCAATTAATTAGGAGTGGGTTATGAGAATTGTTATTGTAATTTGTTTTTATTAATTAATGTTATTCATTCATTGGTTGAAAAAAGGTGATGATTGGTAAAATTTATAAAAAATTTACCTTTTTGAGTTTAGTTAATTATTTTCTTAATTTTTGTGTCTAAAACTAAAACGACAATTATTTTGAATCGGAGGGAGTAATATGTAGCCACTTTGATTGAAGTTTTGACATTTACATCTCAAGTTCGTCAATCGTGAGCTCTAACAACTCTATAAATTAAAAAAGTGTCCGCACAGTCATCACCGATTCATCTATATGCCGATGAAGAAGAAATCAACCCCCTAACAAAATAATTCAATAAATATTTCTTTAAGAAAAAAAAAACTAACTACAAAAAAATAACCCTAAGACAAAAATACAAGTCTTAAAATCATGCACGTCTTGCACACTAATTAACAACTCAACTTCATCAATTATTCATGCAACTTGACCTCTTATTTTGCCTATATATATAAGTCTACTCAAATGTACGTTAATATCACATCTCACAACTCAATCCTCCTTACTAGTTACTAATTTACCTTCCCACATTCAAAAAATAAACCCAAGCTACATGGCCAAGGCTACTTCTCATGTGGCACTTGCCACATTGTTCATCCTAATGACTCTTACAAGCCAGTGCCTTGCCGACTTAAAAATTGGCTTTTATGATAATAAATGTGGAAAGAATGATGTCGAAAAGATTGTAGCTCGCGCAGTGAAGGCAAAGTTTGCCAAGGACCCAACGCTTGTGGCTGCTCTCCTTCGTATGCAGTTCCATGATTGCTTTGTTAGGGTGAGCTCAATTCATTAACTGTTAGACTCATATTAATCGATTTTAGTTTTAGTTGTACTCTACTTATAGTTTGAACTTTTTCAATAAAATTATCAATAGGGATGTGATGCCTCGATTTTGTTGGATGGGAGCAACACTGAGAAAACCGCGGGTCCAAATGGAAGCGTTAGAGGTTATGATGTTATTGATGCTGCAAAGACTGCTTTGGAGAAGGCTTGCCCTGGTCTTGTTTCATGTGCTGATATTATAGTCATTGCCACTAGAGTTGTCGTTAACTTGGTTAGTACTCAATCTAATGCGACAAAATAACTTTATGATATACTCTATGCCATATCAATAACATTCATGGTTTATAAATGCAGGCGGGAGGAAGATGGTACAAAGTAGAAACCGGAAGAAGAGATGGAATCGTTTCTCTGGCTAGTGAAGCCAACAATGCTCTCCCCGGACCAACAATCCCTGTTGCTTCGGCTATTCAAACATTTCTCGATAAAGGAATAACCAAAGAAGATTTTGTTCTCCTTCTAAGTATGCAAGAGTCTCACAGTGTTCCATTAAAATCCTATTTCACCAGAACCTAATTCTGTATATATATGGATGCCTCGTCATAATCTAACTATTTCTATCTAAACTATACCATGTAGGTGCACATACCACCGGAATCGCACACTGTAACTTCTTCCAAAACCGTCTCTACAACTTCAAAGGCGTTTCAGGGAAGACTGACCCAAGCATGAACACTACACTCGTGCCGATCCTCAAGAAATCATGCCCTAGCAACGGGGATGGAAGTAACTCCGTGTTCCTCGACCAAAACAGTGGAAAGAACGGAAATATCGTCGACAATGGCTTCTCCAAGGCAATTCTAGCCGGCAAAGGCATTCTTCAGATTGATCAGTTGATAGCAACAGATGGATCCACCAAGTCCATTGTGTCCAAATACGCAGCCAACGAGGCCTTGTTCCAAATGAATTTTGGACAAGCCATGGTTAAGATGGGTCGGATCGGAGTCTTGACCGGCAACCAAGGCCGAGTGAGGACATCTTGCCGTCGTGCTAGCTAACTAATGTATTTGATTTTTATTTTTTTCCAATTCACATGTAATAATATTCGTCTTGTTGGTGGTTGTACGTCTTGATCGATATTGTAGATCGATTCTTAATAAAATACTTATTTAAAGTAATTTTTTTTAATACCAATAAACATATCATAACGTCTATAGATAAGTACATAGGAATATAACAGTAATCATTCAATATAAAATACACGTGCTTACAAATTATATAAAGACAAGAACAATAGATCGAAGACCAATTGAAAGTTTTGTTCTTTCAAGGGAGGGAGGGACCAGACTTTCTGTTAATTAATAATAATGGATTCAATTTCGAGTATTCGTAATGCATGTTTCCCCTTTAATTCCATGTGATCAATTTCAAAATTATTAACCGACCGATACTAGCTGATTAAGTAAACTTATCTCGATAAAGCTCATGATAAAAAATAGACATAATTTTTATAAGAAAATGAATTCGATGTACTAAACAAATCTAATTGATCGGGATTATGTTTTTTTTAAAAAAAGTTGCTCAATCTTAAGGTTTTATTAGACATGAATCGATCAGTAGGAGTGCCCGTTGAGGGTAGCAGCAGTAGCAACGGCTGCTGCCATCGCTTGGGGTTCGCGGCTAGATTCGAGTGATTCCTCTTATAAGAAAAATACTTGCATATAAATAAGATAAAACTCTATCAATTAGCTTATTTTTGGATTGAAAGGTAAATCTTGATATTATATGTAAAAAGTTAGTTAGAAAACTGAAATGTTACCCTGATTGAGTTTAAACGACCATATTAAACTTATGTACTAGACTTATATACATACGGTTCCCTGTTTATAGCCCACATTAGTATTTTCCATTTTAATCATATTTTATTACCTTTCTAATTAAATCTGTAAATATTTCTCTATAATTAAGTTTTCCAATGTGGAAAAAATATCCACTTTTTATCCCAACGCTAGATCTTCGCGTATCCATGAAATATTTTTTTTTGAGTAGGTAAAGATTCGGAGTACCAAACAGATCTGGTCGCCCGAGAGGCTATCAAGAGATAGCAGCCGAAAGCTCGGCAAGCAACAAATAGAGCAAACAACCACAAGTAAGGTAAAATACAACAACCAAAGAAAGAAAAACGAAATGAGATTGGTAGCAGGAGAGAAACGCGCGAGAAGTCAAAGTGTCGTAGGACAGAAGATCAACCCTGAACGATCCAGAGGGATGTGCAAAGGTCTGCTGACGAGTCTCCAACTAAAAAAAGAGCCATTAGAAGTCGCTAAAGCACCACGACCATGCATAACAATCCAAGTCCAAACTCAGTTTCCAATTCCTTTAAAGTACATAAGCCAAACTGGAGGTTAGCAAACCCTACCAAAAAACCAACCAAAAACCCAACAGGCCAACACAAAATAAATTGGAGCTACAACATGTGTTACTGCCCAAAAGGGCTGAAGCCCAAACCCATCAATAAGAGTATAAACATAACCCAAGTATCTAAAAGAGACTAGAAACACGCAAACATCCACGAACGAGGTCGGAGAAGAAACACAAGAGCTAAAGAAAACGCATCCATGATATATGTATATATAGCAATTTAGACGTTGAGCGATATTTACTAATTAAATTAGACAAGTCATAAGATATGAGTAGAATATACTTTGATCCAACTAGTTTTAGTATTAGAGGTGCATTTGGATAATACATTATATTGCAAATTTTGTATTATAATGTCTCATCCAAACACGCTCAAAAAAGGGAAGATTGTTCTAGGACAACCCCCTTAGGGGTTCTCCTAATTTTTACCTTATCAAAAAAAAAAAAAAAAGGGAAGATTGTGTGAATTAAATATATTTATATTTTGATAATTCAAGCAGTTTTTTATGTAAATATAACATACTAGCTATAGCAAGACCCGGTCGTGCCATGCACGATTATGACTTGAATTTTTTTTATGTAAGAATAATATATATATTAAATCAATAATTATTAAAAATTAAATAATTGGTGGTAAATCTCATTTTTTTTAAAATATGAGGTGTACCACCACTAATCTCATTATAAATTGATATTATACATATATAGATTTATACATATACTTTAATATTATAAAAGTGACACCTCACACATGCATAAGGGTCGGGGCGACGAATAATAAAGCCCTATTAAAATTTATGTCCATAAAAATAAAATCATACAGATCTCACCTATTTATAGTTTCACATTTACCATAGAAAAAATTACGGTACATATATCTTATGTACTAATATACTTATATAATATTAAAATTTCTCAAATTTTGTTCATAAAGATAAATAATAGAGATATCGTGTACTAATTTAGTGTGTAAGGAATTAAACATCACCTGCTAATATATTATGTGCAATTATTAATAACATTAATAATATTATTATATTATATATTTTTAAGGATTGTAAATACAAAAAATTATGAAAGGTAAAGGAGTAAATTGAACAAATAAGAAGCTTATGTGGTATAACTAAGAGATTGACAAATAGGATAGAAGGATTTGAGTTTAGCAATACTATAAGGGAGTTTGGATCAAATGAAACGAACTCTTATCCTGAAACGAACACCTATCCTGAAACGAATGCACCTTTTCTAGTTCGTAGTGCACTTTTCCTACTTCGGGGTTGTAATATTCCGGCTCTCGAAAATCCGATATTTAAATCAATTCCCAATTGCAAACTCGATAATTCAATTCTGTTCCAACTCTTATATATTTTTTTTTTACTATTGCCAATCTATCCTTCCTTTTATTTTGGGCCGAGAATGATCCCCAAATTGATCTTATCCTAATCACAAATTCTTAATAAATTATTTTAAGGAAATAGAATTAATTAATTGATTGAAACCTATCGTAGCCTAACTAACTAGATAGAAATCCTTGATTCACCAGTCAATCGTTCAATCGTCTATATCGAAGCCTAAGTTAATGCAGTCAATCGTCTATATCGAAGCCTCGTTCCTTTAGCCGTTCAATCCACCAGTAAATGTTCGCCACCGTCGCCTTCAACCTCGATCTCACTCCCATCTTCTTCAGCGAGCCTGATCGCCTCGTCTTTTCTGACCAGTCGAGCGTTCCGTCTTCTTCGGCAGGTCTGTGGCGAGCGCTCGTTGTCCTTTTTGCTTCGATCGCCGGTAAGTTCGATCCGCTATATCTTCGTTCGATCTCCGTTTTTGTCGGTCCAAATTGGTACCTAGTAGTCGTTCGAGTTCTCGGAAAGAGGTGTGGGCAAGTCCGGGGCGTAGTTGAGAAGGTAATGTGCTATTTTAGCCCATAAGTTTTCGTTGTAATTAGAAAAGGACCGTGTAGTAGATTACTAGATTGTGTGCATTCTCCTATTATGTTCACAAATACCTGGTTTAGAACTATGTTACCCTACTGAATGTTGTTGGATAATCTTCACTCGGTGATTGAGGACATGGGTATTTCTCTTAGAATTAGTCTATTAGGTGAAAGCATTTGGTCAATTTTTGTTTATACTGATGCCTTTAAAGAGACTGTACAGCACAAGATCTACTCAAAATAGCTTAAATCTGAAGGTTGTTTGTATGAACACAGCTGATTGGGAATTATATAAGAAGATAGCAATTTAGGTTCTGCATTTGAACGATCAACGATTGTGGGGTTAGATTAGTTAAGGGTTAGATTAATGGTGTACATAAGATATTGTTTAAATTAGCTTATTTTATACATACATATATATAGTTCCTGGTGGAGTTCAAGTATGTTTTGTGCGTAAGGTTGGGTCTGTCTAGATTAAAAAAAAATAGTTAGTGATGGTTGATTGTATGCTGCGTTAGTGTTGGCATTTAGTTGTACTTGGATATATTAGCGTGTTGGATAATTAGTTAAATTGAGTTAATTGGTACGCACATACAATGGTGTGGTGCTGTTGTTGATGGGTATGGTTAACCATAATTAATTAGTAGGATTTGAATTAGTAGGTGCTTAGTGTCTTTTAGTGGACCTTTGGTTCGGGCTATAACTTAGTGGGTTCGCGTTATTCTATGAGTCGGGCTAGTAAAAAGTGAGAGGTTCGATCGTATTAGCTAGTTTAATCGTATAACGTTATTTTGGTTAAGAGTGTTAATTCACTCGTTTATTTATTTATGCTCGTTTTTATCTTAGGGAATCATCACTACTTGGGTTCCTAGCTTTCTTTGTTGTCAGAAGTCCTTCGATTCAGGTAAGTCGTTTTTCGACTTGCTCGGTTCTTTTCTCCCTTGTTAGATTGCGTATCGATATTGTAGGACGGGTTTTGGGAATTAGTCCCGAATACCTTTTAAATTGTTTTGAACTCCTTGTGTGTTGTGTGCGTTAATGATTTTAAATGTGATTTATCGGAAAATACTTTGGAACGTTTTCTCTGTGTTGGTACCGTTTCCGACATGGCCCATTGTAGCTGGTGTTGAGGAAGAGTTGGCTACTTTGACCCGTGTGACTGGGAAAATCGTACCCCTTCAAACGAAAATTATTATTTGTGTGTTTTTGGCAAGCGCTCCAGTGGAGGCTTAGCCCGGAGTTAGAAGGGAGATTGGGAAGTGGAGTGGGAGGGCCTGCCTCTGCACTCGGCGCGGTGATGAGCGCCTTGGAAGTCGGACCGTGGACAAAGGAAGAAGTGCATTACTGTGTGGTTGTGATTGTGAATGCGTATGTGACTTGTGTGACTGATATAACTAATTTAGGTATTGGCCTTTAGTGTTATGATTGCGGTTGTGGAATTGTTTGCTGACTATAGATAAACGATTTCAAAGCGTTCTACAGTTTCCGTATTCTTTCTAGCTTGGTAGATTAGACGCTGACCCTTCGGGGAACATTTTTCAGTTCCAGGTATGAATCAGGGAACCGTGCAGGAACCGAGGCAAGATGGCGGGCCGGAGCGGTAAAGAGCGCGTGTCATAGTGGGATCGGTTTTTATTAGTTATTTATAATAGTTAGGATGTTGATTTTGATATTTGTTAGACGAAGTTGGTATTGTGTTTTGTTTATTATAACTTTGTTCGAGTAGTTCAGTCAGTATGCGTTGTGACGTATTTGATTATTTATAATTTTCGGGGATTCATGCATGACTATGTTTTCTAAGTTTTATTAAATAAAGGTTGGATGTTTTATTATGTTTTTCTCGTCGTGCCCGAGTTGTAAGGTCCTACAGTGTAGTTGTCAACCTAAATAATAGTACCCGGTAAGGTCTATTCCCCAGTAGCGCCTCGACGGAAGTCGGGGTGTTACAAATTGGTATCAGAGCGAGGTTGACAACAGGGCACAAGGAACTGACCAACAAAGAGTACTCGAGGTCCAACTTAAAACCAAAACCGGCCGGTGTTTTCAAAATGTTTTAATTGGGGTAGGCATATTGCATATAGGGGTTAGGTGACACGTCGCGACTCCGCCACCGTCAGCTGAAGGATCTCCGATAGTTTAGTACTTTTGACCTTCTAATTCTAAGTGTAAGTTTGATATAATCTAATCTCGTTCATAGTGGTAGAGTTATTAAAGAAGTGCTAGGAAGTAGGATTGAAGTATTGCATTATGGTCATCAAAAGTTTCATATTACTGGTAATTGAGTAGTTGAATCTATTGCAAGAGGAAGGCAAGTCGATAGAGAAGAGAATGGAGCAAATCTAACCTAAGCACATAAGTTATTCGATTAGAAGTGGTCGAATTTAAACTAGATACGTTGGTTGAAGGAAGGATGTTGCTCGTTTTTTTTGGAAGAGCCAAACATCTCACTTAAGAAGATTAGCATGGAGTTCAAAATGGAGGACAAAAGAGAATGTAGTTATTCACGATCGATTTCCCCCTTACTTGGAGTAATTATAAGGATGTGAGTTATAGGATTAGGCCAAGGAGATGATGCAGCTGAACCACGCATGGAGGATTTTGGAAGGCATCAAAGTAGAATGAGTTTGAGGCAATGTGTAGGTCAATGTTCACAAAGGAGGTTGTGAGATCGAGTAGAGAAGGAATAAGAGATGAAGAGCTTAGTAGAGGGCGCAATTTATCCATGGGGTCACTTTGTTAAGGCATCAAGGAAAGGATTCGGACATTAGGTCTGGTGAAGTTTGGCTAAGAAACCGTACTATTCACGGAAGATAACACTAAGAACATGAGAAAGCTAAGGGAAGAAAACATAGTGAACTGTGGATGGAAGCGTTTGAGGGACACTTTGGTTGGGATTGTGAAAGATTAAAACCTCACGTATACACTATGGGAGAGTAGTGACCGTAATAACACAATTGTATTATAACAGAGATTTTGAGTGGAAGTGGAAACCCACTCAAGGCCATTGAAAAGAAATTTTGGAATGGAACCTGTTGAGCAAATTCTATAGAGACGTGTACCTGGTTATGGATTCCATGAGAGACAACAGAGAAAGAATATATAGAGATAATTGCGGTGTCTAAAATTTGCTTGAAGGAGATTTAGACTGGTACTAAACCCATCGGGATCTAGGTGTTAAGAAGTAAAGATGTTTTAAACAAGACCTTGACCACAAGGTTTAGAGGTTAATTAGTTGGGTTGAAACTGCATTGGATCGACTTGTTAAATTGGTAGTCGAAAACTTGGTGGTCAAATTTGGTGCTGGAACCCGAGATGTATCGGCTAACGGGGAGGATAACGAGACTAAGGAGAGTTAAGGACATTAGCAGAAATACATTGAGATTTTGCCACAATATCGCAAGTTGTATTGGTCGAACCCGAGATGAGATGGCTAGTTGATACAAGTCTGCCATGAGTCAAGTGGCCTATATGGTCCCTAGTTACCTAAGTGATGCGAGCCTTTAAGTATATCCTATAAGGGATTATTACGATCACCATTGTAACAAGAGGAGTACATTTTGACGGTAACTTGGGGTCGAGGATCTGATCGATCAAGAGGATGTGCCGAGATCAAACTTGGTGTTGGAGTGAGGACTTTAGAGATGGACATATTGGGGAAGAGATAGTCACTTAGTCTACCTTCCGCAAGAATGTTGTTGGATTCGCGAGGGAGAAGGTTGATTCAAAGAGATCGTGGATGGCCTGGAAGAGTCTAAACTCGCCATAAGAACTATGAATCTGCTGTTGCAAATTGAGAACAAGGTGGGTCGACCATACTAAAATGTGGGACTTCTCAAAATTGTATCAAATGTCGAGCTAGCTCGAGTTGAGGGGACGGGAAGAGAAAATTTGAAAGATGGCTACCTAATATGTGAATCGTATGTGAAGTGTAAGGATACCATCAAATTTAACTAATGTCATTAGAATGGGTGAAGTTCAAAATAAAAATCTTATTAAGCTTCTAACCTCAAAATAGAGACTTGTACTGATGATATTTCAACTGCTTTTGAACGGGGGAGAAAGCTTCCCATTTGGAGACCATGTTGGGAGTTCAATGATGCCAGTTTTGTAGAACGCTCATGAATTTGATTAGGTAGTTAAGACCTTTATCGAGAAAGAGTAATCTTGGTCGAGGAAGTAAAGGTTGACCCAAGGAAAACTGAGGTGTTCACTAAATAGGTGGGTTGGTAGAGCTTTAGTGAAAGCGTGAAGCTTTGGAGACTAATAAGATACCATTGATAGGGTGTATAGGAATTTTCTGGCCCGAACCATTATGAAACAGTTTTGAAGAAAACGAGATGATTGCATGAATCAAGAGTTATCCGGAGAATTACAAATAGGGTGACTAGAGTACCAAACCACCTTTGTCGTGAGATCTTGTGGTTTATGCAAGTGCCAAAGATGCTCCAAAATTACACATTATTGAAAGAGACTAGTTAATCATCTCGCATCTGGTGGGATAAAAACACATCACTAGTTAGTGTAAGTTAAAGATGGAGCAACCAAGAGGGCTTAAGCTCGTGGGATCACAAGGGTTGGAAGTTCATTATCTTTTAGTATAGTAACTATTATGGCCAATAGACCGACACAATATAGAGGTAAATTTTGAATTAGTAGAATTCAAGAGAGATTGTGGTGGAGAACGTAGTTAAAATACCAACGTGTTAGGTGGAGAAGAATCTCTATCAATAAGACATTCAAAGGAATTTTCAAAGGATAAAAGAGAGGGTTAAGACGAAAATTTAAGAAGTGCGAGTCAAGGCGATGGAAATTCCATATATACAAGGTTGATTACGGCTAGTAAGACCGGGACCCAAGGATAGATGACTTTTTAAGATACTCAGGCTGTGTAGTAGACTTTCTTACATTAACAAGTAAGAGGCATGCAATATTAGCCGAAATTATTAAATTCAAGTATTAGAAGCCTGGTGCACAGTGAAATAATTCAGGCTAGTTAGGCACTAGATAACTCACCATAGACGAGTGGGGAAGACGAAATTGATTCCAATTTAGAGCAAAAATGGGAAGCATGTCAATGAATGATGACGATTGAGAAAAATGAAGTTAAATGGCTGTCGATACTTGGATACCAATTGAGATGTTCTCCCACCAAATCAGTGGAACATGGTTAATAAACGACTAATGGATCTATACTTCGGAGACAAAAGGGAGGTGACTAGTCGACGTAAGCACCAGAGGAAGTGTTGAAAATATGTGTCATGGATTAGAGAGGAAACGGGTTAAGGTACTTGAATATTAGTAGAGTTTGTGTGTTATAGCAGTTAGTGTTCTGCGCTTCAGATGGCACCTTATGAGGCCTTGTTTGGGCGGAGAGGCGGGACACCTTTACGCTGGGATGATCTATCAAATATGGTGGGAGAGACACCTGAGATGATTTAGGAGACTGTTAGGGAGATAACTTTGCTCCGTGAAGCGCAAGTTAGATGTGCAGAGCTGCCAGAAGTTTTGTACGAATAAGAAACGACGATCTTTAGCATTCGAGATGGGTGCACATGTGTGGTGGACAGTTTCACCGACTTGCGAGGTCAATAGATTTGGAATGAAAGGGAAACTGAGCCCCCGCTATATCGATCCCTTGGAGATTCTAGAGCGAGTGGATGAGGTGGCCTACATGCTAGCATTTCGTTGTGTGTTGGTTTTGGAGGCAAATGGTTAGATCAATTGGAATTAACGAAGTATCTTATAGTAACAATTAGCACGTCTTGTTTTGAAAGCATATGTTAGTTATCGCAGAGTTGTCAAAAGCCCTACGCGGACAAGAAATGGTGGCCATTAGAGTTCGAGATAGTGCACATGTATAGTTGAGATTGTTACCGACACACGGGGTCAAGAGGTTTGGAGTGAAGGGGAAGTTGAGTCCCTAATACGTCGGATTGGTTAAGATTATCTAAGAGTATGCGAGTTAGCCTACCAGCTGGCTTTTTGCACCAGCCCTGAACGAACTTCACCTTGTGTTTCACGTGCCTCGGTTGAGATAGTTGTGCCTAACCCTTGTCACAAGCTCAACCCCGAGGAGTTGAAGGCTAAGCCGGACAACACCTTCAAAGAGAAACCGATAGCGATCTTAGATAGAAGGATGATGGAGCTTCAGAACAATGAGATTCCTCTTATGTTGATTCAGTGATCTTAGTGAGGAGTCAAGGAGGCTACTTAGGAGATTGACACTAGGACTCAAGAGAGAGCTACCCGGAGCTCTACCCGGGTTTAGTAGATGTGTTTGAGGGAGGGTTAGTAGTTAGCGACTTGTTACAGATTCGATGATTGCTTGTGTGATTGTTTTCTTTTTAGTTTGACTGTTTGATTGTTGGTTGTCATGCTATGTGTCTTGGATGTTTAATACTACTTGAGTTCTATTCTATCGCTAAATTTTGGTTCGAGGACGAACCCCTTTTTAGGGTGAGAGGTTTGTGAAGCCTCGAGATATTTTTCCCTTTGTTATAAAAGTTTCGGGACGAAACTTTTTTTTTAAGGGTGGTAGTATGTAATATTCCGGCTCTCGGAAATCCGATATTTAAATCAATTCCCAATTGCAAACTCGATAATTCAATTCCGTTCCAACTCTTATATATTTTTTTTATTATTATTGCCAATCTATCCTTCCTTTTATTTTGGGCCGAGAATGATCCCCAAATTGATCTTATCCTAATCACAAATTCTTAATAAATTATTTTAAGGAAATAGAATTAATTAATTGATTGAAACCTATCGTAGCCTAACTAACTAGATAGAAATCCTTGATTCACCAGTCAATCGTTCAATCGTCTATATCGAAGCCTAAGTTAATGCAGTCAATCGTCTATATCGAAGCCTCGTTCCTTTAGCCGTTCAATCCACCAGTAAATGTTCGCCACCGTCGCCTTCAACCTCGATCTCACTCCCATCTTCTTCAGCGAGCCTGATCGCCTCGTCTTTTCTGACCAGTCGAGCGTTCCGTCTTCTTCGGCAGGTCTGTGGCGAGCGCTCGTTGTCCTTTTTGCTTCGATCGCCGGTAAGTTCGATCCGCTATATCTTCGTTCGATCTCCGTTTTTGTCGGTCCAAATTGGTACCTAGTAGTCGTTCGAGTTCTCGGAAAGAGGTGTGGGCAAGTCCGGGGCGTAGTTGAGAAGGTAATGTGCTATTTTAGCCCATAAGTTTTCGTTGTAATTAGAAAAGGACCGTGTAGTAGATTACTAGATTGTGTGCATTCTCCTATTATGTTCACAAATACCTGGTTTAGAACTATGTTACCCTACTGAATGTTGTTGGATAATCTTCACTCGGTGATTGAGGACATGGGTATTTCTCTTAGAATTAGTCTATTAGGTGAAAGCATTTGGTCAATTTTTGTTTATACTGATGCCTTTAAAGAGACTGTACAGCACAAGATCTACTCAAAATAGCTTAAATCTGAAGGTTGTTTGTATGAACACAGCTGATTGGGAATTATATAAGAAGATAGCAATTTAGGTTCTGCATTTGAACGATCAACGATTGTGGGGTTAGATTAGTTAAGGGTTAGATTAATGGTGTACATAAGATATTGTTTAAATTAGCTTATTTTATACATACATATATATAGTTCCTGGTGGAGTTCAAGTATGTTTTGTGCGTAAGGTTGGGTCTGTCTAGATTAAAAAAAAATAGTTAGTGATGGTTGATTGTATGCTGCGTTAGTGTTGGCATTTAGTTGTACTTGGATATATTAGCGTGTTGGATAATTAGTTAAATTGAGTTAATTGGTACGCACATACAATGGTGTGGTGCTGTTGTTGATGGGTATGGTTAACCATAATTAATTAGTAGGATTTGAATTAGTAGGTGCTTAGTGTCTTTTAGTGGACCTTTGGTTCGGGCTATAACTTAGTGGGTTCGCGTTATTCTATGAGTCGGGCTAGTAAAAAGTGAGAGGTTCGATCGTATTAGCTAGTTTAATCGTATAACGTTATTTTGGTTAAGAGTGTTAATTCACTCGTTTATTTATTTATGCTCGTTTTTATCTTAGGGAATCATCACTACTTGGGTTCCTAGCTTTCTTTGTTGTCAGAAGTCCTTCGATTCAGGTAAGTCGTTTTTCGACTTGCTCGGTTCTTTTCTCCCTTGTTAGATTGCGTATCGATATTGTAGGACGGGTTTTGGGAATTAGTCCCGAATACCTTTTAAATTGTTTTGAACTCCTTGTGTGTTGTGTGCGTTAATGATTTTAAATGTGATTTATCGGAAAATACTTTGGAACGTTTTCTCTGTGTTGGTACCGTTTCCGACATGGCCCATTGTAGCTGGTGTTGAGGAAGAGTTGGCTACTTTGACCCGTGTGACTGGGAAAATCGTACCCCTTCAAACGAAAATTATTATTTGTGTGTTTTTGGCAAGCGCTCCAGTGGAGGCTTAGCCCGGAGTTAGAAGGGAGATTGGGAAGTGGAGTGGGAGGGCCTGCCTCTGCACTCGGCGCGGTGATGAGCGCCTTGGAAGTCGGACCGTGGACAAAGGAAGAAGTGCATTACTGTGTGGTTGTGATTGTGAATGCGTATGTGACTTGTGTGACTGATATAACTAATTTAGGTATTGGCCTTTAGTGTTATGATTGCGGTTGTGGAATTGTTTGCTGACTATAGATAAACGATTTCAAAGCGTTCTACAGTTTCCGTATTCTTTCTAGCTTGGTAGATTAGACGCTGACCCTTCGGGGAACATTTTTCAGTTCCAGGTATGAATCAGGGAACCGTGCAGGAACCGAGGCAAGATGGCGGGCCGGAGCGGTAAAGAGCGCGTGTCATAGTGGGATCGGTTTTTATTAGTTATTTATAATAGTTAGGATGTTGATTTTGATATTTGTTAGACGAAGTTGGTATTGTGTTGTTTATTATAACTTTGTTCGAGTAGTTCAGTCAGTATGCGTTGTGACGTATTTGATTATTTATAATTTTCGGGGATTCATGCATGACTATGTTTTCTAAGTTTTATTAAATAAAGGTTGGATGTTTTATTATGTTTTTCTCGTCGTGCCCGAGTTGTAAGGTCCTACAGTGTAGTTGTCAACCTAAATAATAGTACCCGGTAAGGTCTATTACCCAGTAGCGCCTCGACGGAAGTCGGGATGTTACAGGGGTGCACTTTTTCGCATTTGCACTTTTGGTACTTTGTAGTGCACGCACTTTTGATACTTTTTGTATTGCACTTTTTCGGATTGCACTTTTTGTATTTTTCAATTCACTTTTATATGAAAAGTGCACTACAAACTGGAAAAAGTGCATTCGTTTCACGTTTTAGGATAAGAGTTCGTTTCATTTGAACCAAACTCTACTATATAGATATAGATTGGAATTCAAAGTAGGAATTAATATTCTCCTTGAAATTGCTCGTTAGTCTTCATCAATTATTAGTACTAGTTTTACCCGTCGTACCATGTACGACTACGATTCGATATTTTATAGACATTATAAATAGAATATTAATAAATTAAAATATAATATAATCTTTAATATAAGTAATTTATTACTCGTAGAATGTATACTTTTTAATCAAATATTATATTCTTCATATTTTATTACTTTGCATGTACGTAAATTTAGTGATTATCAAATATTTCAATATATCTATTAAATATTTTATTATCTATTTTTATTAATTTTAAACATTGTAAATACTTATCATTAATTTTTTTTTATAAAATAAAATCATTATATATCTATAAATAAATTCTTCAAAAGATTTATGATAAAAGATTTAAATTTATTTTCAAATATCTTATCTTTAATTTTAAATACTTGTTTAAGGAAGGTTTCAAAAGATATTGTTATATTGAATAGATATTTGTTTGATGTTAGAGATAAATTTAAATAGTTAAAAAAGAATTTAATAGAAAGAAGTTATTATAATAATAATAAAAATAAAATTAATTTCTTAAATTTGAGGTGGGGCCAAAATCGTTCTGGTGGCTCGAAAATAAACAGCTTTAATATATAGTTATAGATTAATTTAATGATATGATTTGGCGGTGCGTTTTTGTCATAGACTCATTGCCTACAACTTGTCTAATTTAATCGGTAAAACTTAATTAATTAATTAAAAAAGTTAATACATGCATGGATTGCATGGCCTCTAAAATTGGACTTTTCAACAAAAAATGATTAATATAATCTTGAATCATTCAGCTGAAAAATAGGATGCTCTGCTCACACTGCACATGTAACAGAACAGCATTGCTACGTGCGTATATAAGACCAACTCGATCAGGATTATTCATAAAGAATGTCAACTTCCCTATGTGCATGTATATATGTATATCGTTTGAGTTGAATTATTCAAAATCAATCAAAACGGAAAAACCATTTGCTACTAAACAATGCCTTGGATGCTGAAGATCTCCTGAGGGTAGTCAACTGTGACACTGCCAAAGAAGCATGGGAAGCCATTGAGCAAATGCACATTGGTAGCGTTGATCTAAAAGAAAGCCATCAGAAGGACGCTAAGAAGGAGTTCTACAACTTCAGGATGATAGATGGAGAAACTATAGCCACATACCAATCTCGGTTTGAAGGCTTGGTCAATCGCATTAATCATCTTGGAATTGGGAAATCTGTCACCCATGCTGAGAAAGTCTCTGCAATTGTAGATGGCTTAGGTCCCACATACGTAGTTACAAGAGGACTTCTCAAGGAGAACCCAATTACAAAGACTTGCAAACTTCATGAGATCTTTGGAAAACTGACTGACTATGAGCGATATGAGAAGAGGAATAGTGGTGCTTCAAGCTCTAGCAAGGGAATTGCTCTTAAAGTGGAAAGGGCCATTGAAAATATCTCTGCAGGAATTGACGGTGAACTAGGAGAAGATTCTGACGTAGCTCTCATAACCAAAGCAATGAGATCCTTCTATAGGAGAGGCAAGAAGCAAGGTGCCATGAAGGAAAGAAACAACTTTGAGAAGAAGGAGCTCAAAGACGTTACTTGTTACAATTGTCAGGAAAAGGGTCACTATGCAAAGAGTTGTCCCAAAGGTAACGACACTGGGAACGAGAAGAAGAAGGCCTACATCGCTGCTTGGGATCTTGACTCAGATGATGAATCTGATTCAAAGATCTGTGCCATGGCTCTGAAGACTGAAGATGTTAATCAAGAGGTAACTCCTGAACAATTTCTTTCTAGTATAGAGAGTGCTAAACAGTCTGATCTTGTTATCCTTGTTAAAAAGTTGTTTGAAGATAATTTAAAGATGCAAGATGAAATAGAAACTTCTGATGAGAAATGTCTAAATCTTGAAGAAAAATTATCAAAAACTACTGTTACTTCAGTTGTTCCTTGTTCAGAATGTGAAGATTATAAGAAAGATATTAAGACTCTAACTGAAACCAATAACGAACTTAGGTCAGATTTACTTGTTCACAAACTCAAAATGTAATATCCGCAATTTTCGTTAAGAAAATAAATTTTATTTCTTAATATTTGATTATTTTATTAAGTAAATAATCTCATAAAAAATTTTTTATTTGAATAAATAAATTTACTAAAGATGGAATTTAATAAATTCATATCCTAACGGAAATTCCGTTTCTCTTAATTTCCCAACCTTTCTTTTCTTAAAAAGAAAAGACATGGGCCTTAGCCCGGCCCATTTAAAAAAAAAGCCCATATAACATCAAAAGGGTTTTTATAAAAAATTAGAGATATGGGTGGGATTTGAACCCTTGACCTCCTACTCACTCTCCCACTCCTCTACCATTAAGCTAGTTTGTTTTTCTGATGTTGAAGAAGTCTTTAAAATAGGCAAAGATGAGGTTGGGGGAATTGAGAGATGGAAGAGAATCAACCTCATAATTGCTCCAAATCTCATCAATGGTGAGGGGGTAATAAGATAAGAAAATAAATATAGAGGAATATTCCTCTCCCTCTATATTTATTTTCTTATCTTATTACCCACTCACCATTGATGAGATTTGGAGCAATTATGAGGTTGATTCTCTTCCTCTCTCAATTCCCCACCTCTTTGCCTATTTAAAGACTTCTTCAACATCAGAAAAATCATCTACTACACCCAAACACTTCCAAACTCTCTCCAAGAACAATTTAAACACAAGCTGAATTTTTTCCAAAAATCATAACAAATTGGGTTTTGATTTTTTTTGGGTGTTCCATCACCTCCGACCACCCAGGCGGCCCCACCTAGCCACGCCGGCCACTCGCCGCCGCCCAGCAGCACCGCCGGAGCCGCCTGCCCTGGTGTTGCGCCCCCAGTCCAGCGTCGTTCTGTCCTGATATTTCTCTGGTTCCTTCCTACGCTATTTGCAAGAGGAGGAAGAAGGTTATAATTACTTTTGGGCTTTTTATTATACTCTTGGGCTATTTTTATGCTTGTGTTTGTGCCTTAAGCCCAATTAACAAGAGCAGTTTTGTTTATTTAAGAAAAAAAATCAGATTATGAGATTTATAAAACTAGTACATATTTCTTATAATTTATAACATGCATGCAAAGGATTTAAGAGAAAATTATTTTTCCCAAGTCATATGGGAAATTCTAATAAATCCTAAACTTATAAAAAATGGTTTTAACTTGGAAAATTCTGATTTTATTTAATTTAAAGAGCCTAGACCTCTTTCTTTGATTATACAAAAATTATTTGATTAATAAGGTTTTGTCTTGATAAATTTTATAAGATAACATTACATGCATGCAATCTTCATGCATGTCCTTTATAAGCATTTAAATTGTTTTTACATGAATTTTTAATATTAATAAGTCTAGTAAACATAAACTTGATCTTTTAAATTAAAAGTGCATTTGCATGTACTTTTAAAAGAGTTTTTATGAATTAAATTCTCTTGCATGTATTGATAAACTTAAGAATAATCTTTTCTATGATTTTTGATCAAATAGAAGTTAATAAGAACAACATATATTATTGAAATTAAAAGTGCCTTGCATGTATTTTTAAAAGAGTTTTTATAGCTTAAAACTCTTTTGCATGTTATTTTTAACTAAAATGAATATTGATAAAATATTTTAAACCATCTAGAGTTTAAAATGAACTTATAAGGTTTTTATCCACTTAAGAAAATTAAAATAGTAGTACATGGATTTTTATAAAAATATTTATGAAAAATCCTTTCTTGCATGTAACTTAGTTTTGTTCACTAGGTGAAAATAAATATGTATCTATATACTACTTTTAATAAAAGGAAAAAATTGTTATAATCATACCCAAGTTAATTAGTATATTATCTCGCATGTAGGAAGTAAAGTATTTTTATAAGTTAATATATGCATGCATGTCAAAATTTACTTTGTCAAATAAACTTTTTGAGAATAAAATAAAGGTTGACTTGTGAATTAATAAAGTACATGAAAATCATATTTTAAGTAGGTTTTAATTATTGCATATGGTTTTAAAAAGGAAATTCATTTATATTTAAATAACATTATACATGTGTCTTAAAAATAAATATTTTTAAAAATCATAAAAAAAAAAGAAAGTATTATCTTGAAAATAATAATAAAGATTATTATTTTCTATCCTATATCTAAATTGTTAACTAAAATAATTTAGATTTAATGTTCTTTCTCTTAGAAGAGAAAAAAATAAGAGAAAAACATATTTAATATTAAAATAAGAATTTTAATACGTTCCGTTCGTCTTTCCTTTCGATCAAATAGGTCGAAGTGCTCGACGTCTCTAGGAGTTTATAGTTCCGAGTTACGAATATTCCGAAAGAAATCCAAGGCAAGTGGACATTCTACTTGAACCTTTCGATAAAGTTGATTCCGTTAACTTGTTCAATGTTGGGAACACTTTGCTTGCTAAATAAAAATAAACCTAGGAAATACCGATTGTTAGAGATAATGACCATTGATAGCATTATTACTATTACTATCGTTAATAGGAATTATTGCTAGACTTGTGGTGTGATTTGCTTGTTTAAAATCTCTTTTCGAGATTCGTTATGAAATTCGTAGTTAGATTAATAAGGGATGCGGGCTCGGCCCGAACATCTCTATATAATATGTCGAGTGGTATGGCACCATGCCCTCTCTTCCCTCGATTGTACGGATCATGATCTATGTTTGCTCCTACCCGAAGGAGGGACGTGTGCACCCTAGCTAGGTGTCGGAACTCAGTTCCCGTAAGTGGTACGTCGGCCCATTCATGGCCCCCACTCTTAAAAATCGTTAAATATGATGAAAGTTTTGATCACGAAAGAAAGTAAGTGCTAAAGCACATTAAAAGAAACCAAAACCGGACCGGTCTCAAATGATCGATCCGGCTCTCGGTCCGAAAGGGCGCGAGAGGTTTTCTAAAAACTTATGTGTAATTAACGTTCCCAACATTCATTCTATTCTAAGACGTTCTACAATCTCGTAGTTCGCTTCTTTTTCGGTTTACGAGTTATCTCATCTCGAGACTTACTCTTTCCGTTCTTAATAACTCCACTTAAACTTAAACACATCTCGAATACCTCGCAGTAAGTTCGATACTTTACCAAACTACCTTAAGATTGTCCGCTCTCGCTTGCTTAGTCTCTTTAGACTAATTCTGTTCTTCCGCAATTCTGCCTGGCATTTTCCGCCTTTCGCGCCAAATGCCAGAATCCAGGAAATCTCCATCAAAGGCGTGAAGGAAGAAGATCAATCAAGAGAAGGAAGGAAATCGGTTTTAAATCAAATATGATATTTTGCTCACTTTCGGGTCATTCTACGCTTAAGCAAAAACAATGTTATTTTAAGTTCCGCTGCTCAACAATACTTAAGGTTTTAGACTTCGCTAAACTAAACCATGGTATGTAATAAGTATTTCTAAAGTCTCGTATATGAGCAACTCTTTTGATTGTAATAATTTTATAATTCCGCATTTCTGTTTAACTTAATACCTTATAAAGCCTTGGGTGACTTTGGATGGTAAAATCCGAGGTCACTGGCGGTAACACCTATCGATGCAAAATTGGGGTGTTTCAATTATGGTATCAGAGCCGAACGTTTTGTTTTCAAAACCGAAAACTTTCGAAAGCGAAAATTTTCAAAATTTAAGACCTTGTTTTCAAACCAAAAATCTTTACTACTTAAGTTTTCTTTCAAAACTTTTAAAACCTAAAAAAAAAAAAAAAAAAAAATAAGTTCTGAACTTTCATAATTTAGTTACTTTGATTGAAAATTTCCTAAGTTTAAACTTATCCTTTGAAAGAAAACGAAAAAAATTAGAAATTCGTTATAGGATTCAAGTTTTAAAGAAGAACTTAGGAATTAGAATTTTCTAAGTAGTCTTAAGAAAAAGGATAACTATCTTAAACTTTTTATTCATGTTTAACTACTTGTTAAAAATCCCTTAAACTTCCTTCGATTATCTTCAACTTAAAGAACTTAAGGATGTTCTACGTCTAACCCTTCCTTTCTTTCCTTTCTTTTCAGCATGGTCGGGACACGTAGGATTCCTCGCTTTAGGGATGACCCTGAGGGAGCTCTCCGAGACCTAGAGGAGACTTTTGCCCTTAATCCGCATTGGCCCTACCAAAATGCAGAGGACGACCCTTTTTACGAGCCCGGAGAGGCTGCCCATGTACAAGAAGAAGAGGACTCCGAAGAGGATCCGGAAGAAGACCCTGAGTTGGGTCCGGAATCAGAACCGGAAGGAGGAGAAGAAGAGGGACCGGCCGAACCCGTTCAAGAGGAAGTGGCCGAACATGCTGATATGCTGGGTACACCGATATATGAGCCCGAGGTGCATGAGTTTGAGCCCGAACCCATGGTTCCAGATTATAGCCCCGAATCCTACTACTCTGAGGATGAGGAAGAAGAAATGTTGTATTACAACCCGGAGGATTACTTTATGGACGAGGACGAGGAGATGGAACCCGAGTTCCAAGAAGAGGAGGAACTCGAGGAAGAGGACAACGACGGGGAAGTCTACAACCCCGATGTACCGCCTCCGGTGGCACCTATCTTTGAAGTTGCTCCACCACCTTTGGTGCCCGAACCGGAAGTACCTCCGCCTCCTGTCAACAATTGGTCTCATGATGACTACCTTCTTATGCAGCAGTTTCAACTTGGCCCGTACCATACCGAGCAAGGACCCCCAGAACCAATCGTCGAGCCTGAGCCTTACCTCATTCCCGAGCCACCATTGCTTGTACCTAAGGTTGAGAGGCCATCCCCTCCAAGGATGTCGGAGTTGCAAGGATACCCCCAGGACTACTACTTTCCCCAGCTCCATCTTCCATGGGTAACCCCGCCTAACCCTGACACCTCCCTTTACACGCAAGCTAGCGCGGCCCTGATTGAGCATCAAATGGAAGGACTTGTCAACATGTTCCCAGGGGAGTCATCTCGGCCTCCGATCGAGTCGCCACACGAGAACCTCCCGTCCACAGCTTGGCCTTTCGGCACAAGGCAACGCCGCCCCAACAAGTTCTTGGTAGCTCAGTACAAGGAGACATGGTTGGAAGAGATCTCGACCGCCCAGAGCTTGCTTCATCAGCACGAGACATGTGTGGCATCCCTTCGAAGTGCCATGGAGGTGGCAGAAAGGAAGATTCGACAGGCTTATGTGTTGTTGTGTCATGAGGGGGAGACCTTGGATGAGAGTTGGTTCGATGACGGTTTCTTAGATTTCTTTTGTAACCCTTAGGTCGTGTCAAGACTTTATTCCTAGTATTATAGTTGTATTCACATAACTTTAGGAGTGTAGTCGATCACTCTGCTTGACTATTAATTTTTCTTCAATAGTCAAGCCGGCAGTAGTTTTATAATTCCGTTCAAGTATTGTAAAGGCTATGCTTGAAAGCCTTGTCTAAATCCTTTCTGAAAAAGTTCTAATGTATATAAGAACCACGTTTTTCTCTAAAATTGTGTCTACGTATTTACCTTATGCAAATGTTAATTAATCAAAGGAACCACTTGTGTCGTTATTCAGATGGTGGATACAAGAGCTACTAGTCACCGTAACCGAACTCAGGTTAGAAATGAGAACGAGGAAAGCCAATCCGAAGTTAGAGGATTGCCACGTGTCAATCATCCTCCTGCACCAAACCCTCCTCTAGTGCTCAATGAAGGCACTATGGAAACCTTTCGGGCCATGTTTCGAGAGATAGTACGAGAGTCGATTCCTCCAGTTGTGCAAGATCCAGTTGTTGTGGAGAATCAAGAGGTAGAACAAGGAGCGGTTGAAGCTCGTGGGAAAGAAGTGGAGACAAGCTTTGCAAGCGGCCTGAAGGTCTTCAACACTATGAAACCTGAATCATACGACGGAAGTGGAGATCCTGCCGGAATTCAGTACTGGTTCTCCCATGTAGAAAGACTGCTGAGGAACGTGCATTGCTCTGAGGCTAACAAGGTGCACATGGCTGCCCTAAGGCTTAAAGGTGAAGCCGGAGAATGGTGGGAGAACTCAAGTTTGGCTACCCAACCCAACCTAACCTGGAATATGTTCAAAGATAAGATGATGAACCGTTTCTTCACCACTGCTATGAAAGATGAGAAACTTGATGAGTTGCTTTCGCCGAAGGTCCACGGGCTCAGTGTGCTAGAAAGAGCAAAGAAGTTTAATCACTTGTTGCAATATGCTGAGGAGGAAATAACCACTGAACGACAAAAGATCCGACGATTCCACAACTGGATGAGCGACACCATCAAACCTTGGATGGTGAACCGTCACTTTGCAACTCTTGAAGAGTATGTGGATGCAGCTTATCGCATGGAGGTTACTCTAGGCGAACCTGAACGCAGAAAGCACGGTGGTGGGAAGCCTCATCACTCAAATCAAAGCGGGTTTAAGAGGCCAGCATCACCACAAGGTTCAAACTGGTCGAAGAAAAACAAGAGTAGGCCTGCATCATCTGGAGCAAGGTCGTATCAAGGATCAGAATCTAAGAAAGGTCCAATTGTTTGCCATAACTGTGGAGAACCAGGTCACATCAATCGGAATTGCCCTAAGGAACGCAGAACTTGCTATAACTGTGGAAAAGTGGGACACCTTCGCCTTTACTGTAAGCAAACTGGAAGTAAGTCAGGTCAAGCACGATCCAACTCAGTTTCCCAATACCCGCAAACCTCAAACAGGACTGCCGGAACTGCTTCAGTTCAGTCAACTGCTCAGAACAAGGGGAAAGGACCGATGAAGTCTCAAAATCAAGGACAACGTCTGTATGAGATGCGTGCCAGTGACAAGCCAGAAGCTCCCATTTGTCAAGGTACCTTATTCGTCCACTCAAAAGCAGTTTTCCTATTGTTTGACTCTGGTGCATCGCATTCCTTTATATCCGAAAGTTGTGTAGAACTTCTAGGGCTAGAATGTCATGAATCTTGCGAACCCTTTGTTGTGAACCTTCCTAATGGAGAAAGAATAATAGGAACAAGACAATTAAGTAACTTTCCGCTCAGCATTCAAGGAGGAAGTTTCAAATCCAACTTGATATGCATTCCGATGGCTCCTTACGATATCATTCTCGGAAGAGATTGGTTATCACTTCATGGAGCCGTAATCGATTTCCACACTCGAACGGTAACTATGAACTCTGGGGGAAAGCACATTTGCAAGTTCAAGGGGAAGCGAGAAGAAGAAAATGGAAAGTTGATCAATGCCATGAAGGCCGGGAAACTACTCCGACAAGGTTGCATTGGATACCTGTGCTATCTAGAACCAACGGAGAAGAAAGTCGTGGATATCCGAAAGATTCCTATAGCCAAAGAATTTCCCGACGTTTTTCCCGAAGAGCTTCCGGGACTACCTCCTCGACGGGAAGTCGAGTTTTCAGTCAGCTTAGAGCCAGGAACTGCACCGATCTCCAAGGCACCATATAGGATGGCTCCAATAGAGATGAAGGAACTTAAAAGTCAGCTTGAGGAGTTGCTAGAGAAGGGCTTCATCAGACCGAGCGCCTCGCCTTGGGGAGCGCCTGTGCTCTTCGTGAAAAAGAAGGATGGGACTTTTCGCTTATGCATCGATTACCGGGAACTGAACAAAGTCACCATCAAGAACAAGTATCCTCTACCAAGGATAGATGACCTCCTAGATCAACTTCGAGGTGCCAAAGTATTCTCCAAGATCGACTTACGATCCGGATATCATCAGCTCAGAATTCGTGACGAGGATATTTCAAAGACAGCATTCCGCACTCGTTATGGCCACTACGAGTTTGTGGTGATGCCATTCGGTTTGACCAACGCACCTGCAGTGTTTATGGATCTCATGCATCGATGTTTCCATGAGTATATCGATAAGTTCGTGATCGTCTTCATCGACGACATTTTGATCTACTCAGGAAGTCAAGCTGTTCACAAGGAGCATCTCAGGATAGTGCTACAGATTTTAAGAGATAATCAGTTGTATGCCAAGTTGTCGAAATGTGACCTATGGCTAAAAGAAGTCGCCTTCTTAGGTCATGTTATCAACCAAGATGGAGTAATGGTGGATCCACAAAAGATTAAAGCGGTTTCAGAATGGAAGCAACCTCAAAATGTGAAAGAAATTCGTAGCTTCCTAGGACTTGCTGGATACTACCGAAGGTTTGTAGAGGGATTCTCCAAAATCGCTTTACCAATGACCAAGCTACTCCGAAAGACCCACAAGAAGTTTGTGTGGGATGAGAAATGTGAAGAAAGCTTTCAAGAGCTGAAGAAACGTCTAACAAGTGCACCCGTGTTAACTCTGCCGGATGGACATGAAGGATACGTGGTGTATAGTGATGCCTCCAAGCAAGGTCTGGGATGTGTACTCATGCAAAATGGAAAAGTGATAGCTTACGCATCTCGTCAACTCAAACCATATGAAGTTAACTACCCGACACATGACCTCGAGCTGGCAGCTGTGGTGTTTGCCTTAAAGATTTGGCGACACTACTTGTATGGGGTGAAGTGTCAGATTTACACCGACCACAAAAGCTTGAAGTATGTGTTCACTCAGAAAGAGTTGAACATGAGGCAAAGAAGATGGTTAGAACTGCTCAAGGACTACGACATTGAATTGCTTTATCATCCGGGCAAAGCTAATGTTGTAGCCGACGTTTTAAGTCGGAAGACACAGCAAGAAGGCATAGTTGCAATGCTAACAGTTCAACCAAAGTTACAACAAGAGTTGATTCGAGAAGACATTGAAGTTTGGTTTGGAAGACAACAAGGTTGTCTAACCACCTTGGAAATCCATTCCGACCTTCTAGATGACATCAGAGAGAAACAAGCCGACGACATCATGTTGATCAAGATCGGTGGAGAAGTGCAGGAAGGCAAGGCACCTGGGTTCATTATCCAAGATGATGGTTCCCTTTGGTTTCAAAACAGGATTTGTGTGCCTGCCATAGATGAGCTTCGTAAGATAATTTTGAAAGAAGCTCACTCTTCTGCATATTCCGTTCATCCCGGAGCAAGTAAGATGTACAAAGACTTGCGAAGGAATTTCTGGTGGCCGAACATGAAGCAAGAAGTGGCAGAATTCATTTCAAGATGTTTGGTTTGCCAGAAGGTAAAAATTGAGCATAAAAGACCAGGAGGAATGCTGCAATCACTTCCAGTGCCAGAATGGAAATGGGAAGATATAGCGATGGACTTCGTTACCGGTTTACCCAAGACTCAAAAGCAGAAAGACGCAATATGGGTTATCGTAGACCGACTTACCAAGAGCGCCCACTTTATTGCAATCAAGAAAAAGTGGGGTTTCCAACAGCTAGCAAAAATTTTCATTAAGGATATCGTCCGTCTCCATGGTACCCCGAAGACAATCATTTCCGATAGAGATGGGCGTTACATGGCAAACTTTTGGCAGGAGTTGCATAAGGCCATGGGTACCGAATTGAAGTTTAGCACAGCTTTTCACCCTCAAACCGATGGTCAATCTGAGCGGACCATTCAGACTCTTGAGGATATGCTTCGAGCCTGCGTTTTGGATCGCACAACAAGTTGGGATGTCAGTTTAAGTTTGATAGAATTCACCTACAACAACAGCTGGCACTCAACCATAAAGATGGCTCCTTTCGAAGCTTTGTATGGCCGGAAATGTCGATCCCCAATTTGTTGGGATGATAATGCCGACAAGATTCTTCTCGGACCAGAATTGGTTGAAAGAACCACCACAGACATTGCTTTAATTCGTCAGAGAATGTTGACTGCTCAAAGTCGACAGAAGTCATATGCGGATCTGAAAAGAAGAGATGTAGAGTTCGAGATAGGAAGTAAAGTTTTCGTCAAGGTATCTCCTTCGAAAGGTGTTTTTCGTTTCGGAAAAAGAGGAAAGCTCAATCCTCGATATGTGGGACCCTTCGAGATTTTGGAAAGAGTAGGCAAGCTGGCCTACCGCATTGCTCTACCGCCATCAGCACACCCAGTTCACAACGTCTTTCACATATCACTCCTGAGGCAGTATGTGCCTGACGAATCCCACATAATCAATTATGATGACGTGGAAATCCAGTCAGATGGTACATATGAAGAGACACCTCTGAAGATAGTAGAACGACGGGTTAAGCAGTTACGCAACAAAGAGGTACCTCTAGTCCGAGTACTCTGGTCAAAGGACGGCAAAGAAGGTACAACCTGGGAAACTTGGGAGACGGAGCAAGACATGCAGAAACGCTTTCCCGAGTTGCTGGCGTCATAATTAAATAAGGAAACGTTTAATTTAAGGGGATACTAGTATTTTTGTTGTTCCCTCACAGTAGGTGAGCTTGTATAACCATTCTCGTACTGTAAAGTTGTACCATCCCATGTTTTCCTAGTTTTGGGGACGAAACTAAATTAAGGGGGTACTATTGTAATATCCGCAATTTTCGTTAAGAAAATAAATTTTATTTCTTAATATTTGATTATTTTATTAAGTAAATAATCTCATAAAAAATTTTTTATTTGAATAAATAAATTTACTAAAGATGGAATTTAATAAATTCATATCCTAACGGAAATTCCGTTTCTCTTAATTTCCCAACCTTTCTTTTCTTAAAAAGAAAAGACATGGGCCTTAGCCCGGCCCATTTAAAAAAAAAGCCCATATAACATCAAAAGGGTTTTTATAAAAAATTAGAGATATGGGTGGGATTTGAACCCTTGACCTCCTACTCACTCTCCCACTCCTCTACCATTAAGCTAGTTTGTTTTTCTGATATTATAACACAATCAGTAGTATATAAACCCATTCTTTACAGTAGAAATTTTACCAAAACCGATTTTCGATCCGGTTGAAGCACAATTTCGGGTATTCAAATGGGAGATTTGGAGAAGATTTGTACTCAGACAATATTCCTCTCCCTCTATATTTATTTTCTTATCTTATTACCCACTCACCATTGATGAGATTTGGAGCAATTATGAGGTTGATTCTCTTCCTCTCTCAATTCCCCACCTCTTTGCCTATTTAAAGACTTCTTCAACATCAGAAAAATCATCTACTACACCCAAACACTTCCAAACTCTCTCCAAGAACAATTTAAACACAAGCTGAATTTTTTCCAAAAATCATAACAAATTGGGTTTTGATTTTTTTTGGGTGTTCCATCACCTCCGACCACCCAGGCGGCCCCACCTAGCCACGCCGGCCACTCGCCGCCGCCCAGCAGCACCGCCGGAGCCGCCTGCCCTGGTGTTGCGCCCCCAGTCCAGCGTCGTTCTGTCCTGATATTTCTCTGGTTCCTTCCTACGCTATTTGCAAGAGGAGGAAGAAGGTTATAATTACTTTTGGGCTTTTTATTATACTCTTGGGCTATTTTTATGCTTGTGTTTGTGCCTTAAGCCCAATTAACAAGAGCAGTTTTGTTTATTTAAGAAAAAAAATCAGATTATGAGATTTATAAAACTAGTACATATTTCTTATAATTTATAACATGCATGCAAAGGATTTAAGAGAAAATTATTTTTCCCAAGTCATATGGGAAATTCTAATAAATCCTAAACTTATAAAAAATGGTTTTAACTTGGAAAATTCTGATTTTATTTAATTTAAAGAGCCTAGACCTCTTTCTTTGATTATACAAAAATTATTTGATTAATAAGGTTTTGTCTTGATAAATTTTATAAGATAACATTACATGCATGCAATCTTCATGCATGTCCTTTATAAGCATTTAAATTGTTTTTACATGAATTTTTAATATTAATAAGTCTAGTAAACATAAACTTGATCTTTTAAATTAAAAGTGCATTTGCATGTACTTTTAAAAGAGTTTTTATGAATTAAATTCTCTTGCATGTATTGATAAACTTAAGAATAATCTTTTCTATGATTTTTGATCAAATAGAAGTTAATAAGAACAACATATATTATTGAAATTAAAAGTGCCTTGCATGTATTTTTAAAAGAGTTTTTATAGCTTAAAACTCTTTTGCATGTTATTTTTAACTAAAATGAATATTGATAAAATATTTTAAACCATCTAGAGTTTAAAATGAACTTATAAGGTTTTTATCCACTTAAGAAAATTAAAATAGTAGTACATGGATTTTTATAAAAATATTTATGAAAAATCCTTTCTTGCATGTAACTTAGTTTTGTTCACTAGGTGAAAATAAATATGTATCTATATACTACTTTTAATAAAAGGAAAAAATTGTTATAATCATACCCAAGTTAATTAGTATATTATCTCGCATGTAGGAAGTAAAGTATTTTTATAAGTTAATATATGCATGCATGTCAAAATTTACTTTGTCAAATAAACTTTTTGAGAATAAAATAAAGGTTGACTTGTGAATTAATAAAGTACATGAAAATCATATTTTAAGTAGGTTTTAATTATTGCATATGGTTTTAAAAAGGAAATTCATTTATATTTAAATAACATTATACATGTGTCTTAAAAATAAATATTTTTAAAAATCATAAAAAAAAAAGAAAGTATTATCTTGAAAATAATAATAAAGATTATTATTTTCTATCCTATATCTAAATTGTTAACTAAAATAATTTAGATTTAATGTTCTTTCTCTTAGAAGAGAAAAAAATAAGAGAAAAACATATTTAATATTAAAATAAGAATTTTAATACGTTCCGTTCGTCTTTCCTTTCGATCAAATAGGTCGAAGTGCTCGACGTCTCTAGGAGTTTATAGTTCCGAGTTACGAATATTCCGAAAGAAATCCAAGGCAAGTGGACATTCTACTTGAACCTTTCGATAAAGTTGATTCCGTTAACTTGTTCAATGTTGGGAACACTTTGCTTGCTAAATAAAAATAAACCTAGGAAATACCGATTGTTAGAGATAATGACCATTGATAGCATTATTACTATTACTATCGTTAATAGGAATTATTGCTAGACTTGTGGTGTGATTTGCTTGTTTAAAATCTCTTTTCGAGATTCGTTATGAAATTCGTAGTTAGATTAATAAGGGATGCGGGCTCGGCCCGAACATCTCTATATAATATGTCGAGTGGTATGGCACCATGCCCTCTCTTCCCTCGATTGTACGGATCATGATCTATGTTTGCTCCTACCCGAAGGAGGGACGTGTGCACCCTAGCTAGGTGTCGGAACTCAGTTCCCGTAAGTGGTACGTCGGCCCATTCATGGCCCCCACTCTTAAAAATCGTTAAATATGATGAAAGTTTTGATCACGAAAGAAAGTAAGTGCTAAAGCACATTAAAAGAAACCAAAACCGGACCGGTCTCAAATGATCGATCCGGCTCTCGGTCCGAAAGGGCGCGAGAGGTTTTCTAAAAACTTATGTGTAATTAACGTTCCCAACATTCATTCTATTCTAAGACGTTCTACAATCTCGTAGTTCGCTTCTTTTTCGGTTTACGAGTTATCTCATCTCGAGACTTACTCTTTCCGTTCTTAATAACTCCACTTAAACTTAAACACATCTCGAATACCTCGCAGTAAGTTCGATACTTTACCAAACTACCTTAAGATTGTCCGCTCTCGCTTGCTTAGTCTCTTTAGACTAATTCTGTTCTTCCGCAATTCTGCCTGGCATTTTCCGCCTTTCGCGCCAAATGCCAGAATCCAGGAAATCTCCATCAAAGGCGTGAAGGAAGAAGATCAATCAAGAGAAGGAAGGAAATCGGTTTTAAATCAAATATGATATTTTGCTCACTTTCGGGTCATTCTACGCTTAAGCAAAAACAATGTTATTTTAAGTTCCGCTGCTCAACAATACTTAAGGTTTTAGACTTCGCTAAACTAAACCATGGTATGTAATAAGTATTTCTAAAGTCTCGTATATGAGCAACTCTTTTGATTGTAATAATTTTATAATTCCGCATTTCTGTTTAACTTAATACCTTATAAAGCCTTGGGTGACTTTGGATGGTAAAATCCGAGGTCACTGGCGGTAACACCTATCGATGCAAAATTGGGGTGTTTCACAAAAATGAAGAATTAGAGCATGAACTAAGTAAACGAACTCAGATTGAGTTCAGTCTTGCTAGGTCTGGTATTGGTTATGGTAAAAACAAATCTGAATATCCTCCAGATGATCTTACTTTTGAAGAGAAAATGGAAAGAAAAGCTAGGGAACTTCAATCCGCTAGAGATAAGGTAGTTCATCTAGAAAGTAGAGTCAAAATTCTTGAAAGTAATCTTAATGACAACTCTGAATGGTATTTTGGAAAAACGACTCATAAAATATACCTAAAACAGTCTCAAGGGAACCAGCATAAAGTTCCTTCCAAGGAACGAGCAAAGGAACGAACCCTCCAAAAACCACATCCTAAACGTTATCTTGGTGAATACTATAGGGTGTGCTATCACTGTGGTGGGGGAGGTCATGTTCAAAAAGACTGTAAGGTTAGACTAGAAATGTCAAACAAAAGGGCTCAAAACCAGAATGCAAGGAACAACAAGAAACAGTGGTTTGGTAAGAAAAATCAAGGGTATGATGAATCTCATCAGAAAAGAAAGAAACAGGCCCCACAACCTCAAAAGAAGCAAGATTCTAAAAATGAAAAAGGGAAAAATCATGTTGATCCCTCCAATATTGCTTCTAGTTCCAAGAGTTCACAGAAAGCTACTTTAGTGCAATCTCAAATTTATCATTCTGTGAGCTATGCTAACCGACCCGGGAAGGCTAAGCAGGCCTGGGTCGTTAAAACGTGATTTCTTTCTTGCAGGTTGAAGTGAGGGGGAACGTCCGCTGGGTCCTTGACAGCGGGTGTTCATGTCACATGACAGGGAACAAGAGTATTCTGTCCTCACTTCAAAACAACGTTGGAGGAAACATTTCCTTTGGCAACAACAATCAAGGAGAAATCATTGGAACAGGTGAAGTCAAGCTAAATGATAAAATCAGCGTTAGAGACGTAAGCTTGGTGAAAGGTCTTAGTTACAACTTGTTGAGTATTGCTCAGCTTTGTGACCAAGGGAAAAACGAGGTAACCTTTACCTCAGATGGCTGTATGATCAAGAATATGAAACAAAATCTTGTGGTCCTGAAAGGAAAGAGGCGAAACAATGTGTATTATGTCGACTCAAGTTTCCTACCACAAGAAGAACTCTGCTTTGTTACAATATCCGACAAGACTGATCTCTGGCATAGGAGGTTTGGTCACGCTAACCACCGAGGAATTCACAAACTCTACTCACAAAATCTGGTGATAGGACTTCCCAAAGTTCTTGCAGAAAAAGAAAGCTTATGTGAAGAGTGTGTAAAAGGAAAACAAAGCAAATCATCTTTTCAGCCTAAGTTGTCAGTGAGCACCTCTCATCCTCTTGACATGGTACACATGGATTTGTGCGGTCCCATGTGGGTGAGAAGTCATGGCGGTAGCAGGTACATTTTTGTTATTGTTGATGATTTTACTAGATATACATGGACTCTCTTTCTAGGTTCCAAAGACGAGACGTTCATGGCATTCAAAAGCTGGATCAAGAAAGTAGAAGCATCAACAGAACAAAAACTGAAAGCTATCAGATCTGACAACGGAACAGAGTTCAAGAATTCCATGTTTCAAAGTTACTGTGATGAACATGGAGTGTCTCAAAACTTCTCTGCGCCGAGGACTCCTCAACAAAACGGTGTTGCAGAAAGGAAGAATGGAACACTACAGAACATGGCTCGTACTATGATGTTGGCAAGTAACTTGCCTCGGTCCTTTTGTGCTGAGGCAGTCGGTACTGCTTGTTACATCATTAATCGAATCACCATACGTTCCAACTTTTCAAAAACTCCATATGAACTAATCAAGGGAAGAAAGCCAAATATATCCCACTTGAAAGTCTTTGGATGCAGGTGCTTCATTCACAACAATGGAAAAGACGAGCTAGGCAAGTTTGATCCAAGGAGTGATGAAGGCATCTTTCTGGGATACGCATCCAACAGTAAGGCTTACAAGGTGTTCAATAAAAGGACTAAGAAGTTTGAAGAAAGCATTCATGTTGTCTTTGACGAGTCCAAAAATGGAGGGAACCTGTCTAGTAACGAGGATGCACTGAAGGTTCTAAACACAGATTCAGATGATGAAGTCAATCCAGATTAAAATGCACAAGCTCCAAATGAAAATATTACGCCTCCTAGTCCTGACTTGGACAGAGATGGCACAAAAAGTGCATTGGTTCCAGAAGATGATACTTCACAAACTGAAAACATTGAGGAAGATCATGGAGAAGGAACATCACATGGAACGACAAGCCAACAGGAACAAGAGGAGTCAAGTACAGATCCCACTCAGATTGAAGTCAGGAACTATCATCAAAAGAGGGATCATCCTGTTGACAACATCATCACTCCATACGACAAAGGTGCGCTTACTCGTTCCTCTATTAAGAATTTTTGTGCTTTCAATGCGTTTATCTCTCTTGCAGAGCCAAAGAATGTAAAGGAAGCATTAAAAGACCCTGACTGGATAGTTGCTATGCAAGAGGAACTACATCAGTTTGAGAGGAATAAGGTATGGAGACTAGTTCCCAAGCCAAAGCACAAGATGGCTATAGGAACAAAGTGGGTTTTCAGGAATAAACTTGATGACACCGGAGCGGTCACAAGGAACAAGGCGAGACTTGTAGCAAAAGGGTACAATCAACAAGAAGGAATTGACTACGATGAAACGTATGCTCCTGTTGCAAGAATAGAAGCCATCCGTCTTCTAATCGCCTATGCTGCTCACAAGGGATTCAAGTTATATCAAATGGACGTGAAGACAGCATTCCTGAATGGTTACCTACAAGAGGAGGTCTATGTTCTACAACCTCCAGGATTTGAAGATGTTGATCACCCTGACCATGTCTATGTGTTGGATAAGGCTCTTTATGGTCTTAAGCAGGCTCCTCGTGCTTGGTATGATAGATTCGCTCAGTTTCTATTAGCCAATGGATACAGACGTGGTGTGATCGACAAAACATTGTTCCTAAGGGAACAAGCCGGTGAGGTTTAGTAGTTCAAGTTTATGTTGATGATATTATATTTGGTTCTACTAACCCCAAACTTGTAGAAAGCTTCAAGAATCTTATGAGCAGTGAGTTTGAAATGAGCATGATCGGAGAGCTCACTTTCTTTCTTGGACTACAAGTGGTGCAAACTGACGAGGGAACAAAGGTACATCAACAAAAGTACATCAAGGAACTATTGAAGAAGTACGGTATGGATTCTACAAAGAGTTTTGATACCCCTATTTCTCCCAATACTCGTCTTGATGCTGATCTAAATGGTGTTGATGTTGATCAAACGATGTACCGAGGAATGATTGGTTCCCTGTTGTACCTAACGGCCAGTCGGCCAGATATTATGTTCAGTGTGTGTCTCTGTGCTAGATTTCAAGCCAATCCTAAAGAAACACATCTGAAAGAAGTGAAGAGAATTCTACGCTACTTGAAAGGGAACGACGCGTTATGTCTTTGGTATCCAAGGCACAACTCGTTCCAACTTGTCGGATTCTCGGATGCAGATTTTGCAGGTCACTTGGTGGATAGGAAGAGCACATCAGGGATGGCTCAATTCCTTGGACCATGCTTGGTGTCTTGGGGATCGAAGAATCAAAATTCAGTTGCTCTTTCAACGGCTAAAGCGGAGTATGTCGCAGCAGCTGCCTGTTGTTCCCAGGTATTGTGGCTAAAACAGCAACTAGTGGATTTTGGTATGTCTCTTGGAACTATTCCTATCTTATGTGATAATACAAGTGTCATCAATATCTCCAAAAATCCTGTGTATCACTCTAGAACCAAACATATAGATATTTGACATCATTTCTTAAGAGATAATGTTGAAAAAGGTTTTATCAAGATGGATCATTGTAGGACTGAAAATCAAGTGGCAGATATTTTCACCAAGGCTTTGGATAGAAAACCCTATGAACATCTGAGGATGTTACTAGGAATGATTTCCTTGGAGTAAACAAGTCCCGGTCCTTTATTCCCTCAATGCCTGACTAAAAAGGTAACATCTCAGGTAACTACATATCATTTGACAAGTTTTCTAATGGCTTATATCGTTCCTCTATGCATTGATGTTGTATATATTAGAAATTGTTAAATGTTGCATGCTAAAAGGAACTGAAACTAAATTGCTTACATCCCAGATTTCTTTTTAGCCCAAAATAACCAACTTGATCTATATTATCCCTCACTTCAAGCCGAAATGATGGTTGGTTATAAGATTGTCCCTTAGCCTGGTCCACACAAACGTTCCTTATGAACCTCTTTCTATCACCTTTAAACGGGGAATAATTGTGTGGATGTCAAAAAATATTCCCAGCCCACAAAAAGTTTGAATGGAACGTCTCAAGTCCCTTGTCTGTTCAAACATAGCCCTTTTATCCACTCATGGTAACGAGGCATGGAACTAGTGGTTGCAAATATTGTTGCATTAAAGGAACATCTTTGATTACTCTTGAAGATTTTTGCAAAAGAACAGACGTCAATCACAGAAGCAATGCAGTAGAGTTATAGCCGTTGTGACTGCTCATTTGAAAAATCCAGCCGTTGCACAGTAATTCTGCAGGGAACGATAGGACGTCTACGCAGACATGACTTAATGGCGGTGAAAATTCATCATTATGGAAATTATTAGCCGTTAGGATTTGGATAGAAGATCTTTGGGAAAGATTATGATCTTTATCAAGAAGGAAATAGGTGAGCTTTATAAACTCTTATCTCTGTCAATTTTTTTTTTACCGCATCCTTAATTCTCTCAAACCCTAAATCTTCTTCCAAGCTTCGATCTTTTCTCTCCTCTGCAACAATGGCTTCCTCCTCAAACACTCCAATCCTAAACTTTGAGGGTCTCGATGCTGCTGAGATCGCCAAAATTCAAGCCCAACTTGAAACCCTCAAACAGGCCAAACTTTCCTCTCCCTCTCCAATCTCCAAACTCGAACCCAAATTCGATGTTGTTTCCGACACTGGTGCGGCCACCGCTGACATGGCCTCATCGGCAAAAGACACTGAGGGTGACAAATCTGAGAAGGATCACTCTGTGGTTCCCTCGGACAACCCCTCTGAGAAGGCTGCTGAAACAGAGGATGCCCAGGAAAGCAAGGATGTAATGGAGAAGGAAGAGGTGAACTCGCCTCCGAAGGACACCACCGCTGAACCTGAAAAGGAGGCGTTTGTGCCGATAAGTGAGCGACCAGGATGGGTGAAGCCGACAAGTCGTGGCAAGCGAAAGGCGAAAAAGAGTGTTCCTCCCCTACCGTCTCAGATTTTTCACATCTCTGACTCGGAAAGAACCCCTTCCCCTGCAACCAAAAAGCCGAAGGTCACTCCTTCTGGATCCAAGTACGCCCTTCGCTCCACCGTTCCAAAGGAACAGGTGGCTCAGGAATCCTCAGAAGAAGAAGAAGATCCAGAGGAAGAGGAAGAAGTGGTTGCCTCGGGCTCTGATGAGGGTGAGGAAGAAGAAGAAGAAAAGCACGACTCTGATGGTGAAGGTGATGAAGAAGAGGCTGAGATAGAAGAAGAGGTTGAAAAGGACCTCAAGTCTGCAAAGGCACAAGGCAAACTGCCAATGGAACCAGCGGCAAGCTCCAAGAAGGATCGCTCAAAGAAGGTTGTCCCTCCTCTGGTGATCGCCGAAGCATTCCTGAAAAGCCATGACTTGGAGGAGTTTTGGGAACTTCTCAAGTTCCAGGGATGGGAGAAAATATGTGACGCTGGAGTCAAGGTAGATGTGTCCCTACTTTCCCAATTCTTTCAATCCTATCAACTAGCCAATCTCTCTACTGGTCCAATGGGTTTTGCTACTGTGGGTGGGATGAAGATTTCTTTCTCTTTGGGATCTGTCGCCACAATTCTGAAGGTGTCTGCTGAAGGATATGGGGATGTTCACACATCAAGTAACTGGCCAAGGAACAAAGCTTAGTTAATCAGGCGGGTCATGGGAAAAGTTCTTGCCTCTGGTCCCTACTTAACCACCGACTTGAGCTACACTGCACGGATTGCACATCAGTTTCTCATCAAGGTTATTGTTCCAAGGCTGGAGAAGAGGACTACGCTCACTATCAATGATATGATTCTGCTGGACAAGTTTTTAAGGAAGGAACGTATCAGTCTTCCGGAGATTATGATGAGGCAAATGGCTAAGTGCACTGGGAAGAAGCATAGCATACCTTATCCTCGCTTTGTGAAGGCTATACTGAAGGAACGAAAGGCTTATCAACCTACAAAAAAGGAGTTCTTTGGATTACCCCTGGAGATGCGCAATATCTCGAGGATGAGCTTTCAGGGTGATTCAAAGGGAACAGCTGCAAAGAAGACTGCCCAGAAGGATGTTGGGAGTTCTTCGCTGAGTGAAGGTGTTTCTGCCAAGTTGTTGATCGAGCTTCAAAAGATTTCCTCTCAGCTGAGTACCATCATTGGGTACCTGGCTAAGAGAGACACTGACACTGCTGCTGCTGATTCCACCTCCTCCGAACCATGATGTGGACCCTCTCTAGTTCCTTAGCCCATCTATCCCCAACTTAAATTTTTTCTTTGTTTCTTGGATGTTAAGACTTTTATGTTTTTATGTTTTCTCTGGTTGTGATTCCTGCGACAATTATCTATAATAATAACTATCTTTTGTTTATGAATGGTTTAAGTTTCAATTAAATTTGTTCATTTGCTCTATGTTTTGCTTGATGATTGTTGACCTTTTGATGATGTCAAAAGGGGGAAGTAAGAAAAAATGCAGAGATGCGTTCTATCCAGGAAATACAGAGGGAACTTTGGCTGAGGGGGAATAAGTTGTTACCTCTGACGAGTAGGAACAACAGTGCATTTGTTAAGGGGGAACCACACAGGAATTTTTTTTCTGATCTATATTTCTATTGGTTTCTAGACATGCATTTTTTTATAGGTTTGTCATCATCAAAAAGGGGAAAATTGTTGGAACAATAGTTGTTCCATGGTTTCTCTTAGTTTTGATGATAACAAACTTAGTAAATATAACTTGCTTCTACATGTAAGTGTTTCAGGAAAACAGGTACATGGTCACGAGTGAAGGAACATCGTGAGGAACGATGGAGGGAACGAGTGAAAGATTTAGGAAGTGCGTCTGAGAAGGAATGCGGCTTTCTATAAATGGCAAGTTACCTTATCTTCTGCGAGCGATCTTCTACGAAGATTCTACAGCTGTAGGCGGTTGCTTAAGGAGATAAAAGAGAGGATAAGATCAATCTTCACACGATCTTATCTTGGGAAATCCGAGATCATTCGGTTTTGGGAAGAATCGACATGGTTGAGGATTCGAAATCACAAACAATATTTTTTCCTTATTGTGTGGGATTTGTTAAGTGGAATATCAGCGTAATTAGGCAAGAATTACGTGTGAGATCAGACTTGACTTATCTTATAAATAGCTAGGGTTAGCTAGGGTTAAAGGTGTGGTTTTCGAGTGGTTGAAGACGAAGAACTTGAGAAGAGAGCTTTTCAAGTGTATGAGTGTGTGGCTTTTTCCGGTGAAGAATCCACAAGTAAGTCAGTAGTTTACTTTCGATTTAGGTTTACGCTTAGGGCTGTAGAAGTCTAGTTGGTTGAACTTCGGTCGGAGCCGTAGTTACCAAGGGAACTTTGGTAGGAGCCTTAGTTACTAGACTTGCCTTGTAATCGTTGAAATTTAATAAAAGTATTCTATTGAAAATCCTCTGAGAAGGAGTCTCAGGGGTAGAGGTTTTTCTTTCTACGACTGGTTGGTCGGACAGAAGGTTTCCTCTATAAATTCTGTGTTCTTACTGTTTATTTCCGCTGCCCAGGAAACCTTACTAGTTCCCTGTATTGTTACTAACGCGTTACGATCCAACATAATACTCGATTACAATTAAAAATATGAAAATGGGAATGGCATTTTTGTTAATGTGGGATTACATGCTAATGCTAGTAATATTGTAATAATATTAATTGAAGTTAAATTTAATATATGAAAAGTAATATACAGAACACGTTTTGGATACATTGTACAGGTTTGTGACCAATTCTAAGTCAATGATATATGTAAATTAATTAAAAGTAACACCAAATTAAATGAGGAATCTTCTCTTTTTTAAAATAAAAGGAAAATTAAGGTATTTTGGTCAAGAAAAAGAAACGTCGGTTAGTATAAAAAAAATTGATTTGACATGTATTACTAACACTCGTAGATTAATGGCAGAATATATAAACGGTCCCCTGTATTAGTGACAATTGGTCATTTGGCCCCATGTACTTTAGCCCTAACCGTTTGACCCCCTATAAGTGCACACTGCGACCTATTGAATACCTCTTCGCTGACAACCTCGTTGAGTGTAAAGCACGCGCGCTGACATATCCTAAGTTTTTGTCCACATGTGTGTCACATAAGATCAAATTTTGCCACATAAGTCTAATTTATGCCACATAAGCCTAAAACTTGCCACATCATTTAAAATTAATTTTTCTTAGAAAAAAAAAGGTGAAATATGTTTTTTATTAAAACAAAAACAAAAAACCCAGATTTGGATTTGGGATTTCTCAAATGGAGATTTAAAGACTAATTATTGTCAAAACAAATGAAATTTAAAGGCTAATTATTGTGCATTATTTGACAAGGTCTCATTTGGTTTTGATTTTTCTTCTTCCTACTTTCTCTTCCCAAATCTACCACTCAACATTCCAACAACCATGGCAACTCTCAAATTGATATCAAAGAACGCATGCCCAAATTCAAGATCTAAAATTACACAATCATACAAATTGTAGGTATAATACCAAACAATCGAAAATTATCACACATGAGAACCAAAAAATCCAGATCTGGAATGAGAAGAAAAACCCAGATCTGTAATGAGGAAGAAGAACCCGGATCTGGAACGAACCAAGATCTGAAGGCTGTCACCCTCGCCGCCAATCGCTCGAACGTCGCCGCTTGTCTCTACGGCGTGCTACGGCCACAACGTCCACTTCTACCCCGTTCCTGCACCTTCGCCATGTGTATTACTCGAATTAGTTGGGATTGGGGAGAATCAGTGGAGTGGATTACTCAGAAGAAGATAATGACAAGGATTAAAAGGAATTTTATTTATTTTTTATTCTAGATGGTTGGAATTTATTTATTTTTTATATACTTTTGATTCTGGATTAAAAAGAGATAATGGCAAGGATGAAAGGGATTTATTTATTTTTTATATTTATTAATGCCATGTCAGAACTAATAATCACTTCACTCGCCCATTTGCGCTTGTATTACACGCACATCGCCACCTCAGTGATCAGGGATTCAATAGGTCCCAATGTGCAACTATAGGGGGTCAAACGGTTAGGGCTAAAGTACAGGGGGTCAAGTGACCAATTGTCACTAGTACAGGGGGCCGTTTATGTATTCTTCCATAGATTAATTATTCGGTCTTTCTAACCTATGCCCTAATGGCATAGGATAAGCTTCCCGGTTTTAGAAATTTAAAACCCTAAAAAAGAAACGAATAAACCCGTCGTAAAAAAATTTTAAATCTCTAAATAAATAAAAATACCAAATCTTTCTAAAACAAGCTGCTTATCCTATGCTCTTAGGGCATAGGTTAGAAAATCCGTTAATTATTATACATTGCATTTAATTACTATTGCATCCCTAAATAGTAAAAATACTAAGAACTTGTATATAGTCATAGATAATCACATTTAGTATATTAAATTATACTCGTATTGACATTAAATTGCAAATGTAAAGTAATTTAAATTAACTTAAAATATTAAATACAGTAATCATCTAAAAGCACCCTAAAAAAAGGCATAAAAAGAAAAACTCACTTAAATACATTATTGAAATTAATATAGACTACCAAGTACTACCAATAATGAGCATTGCTTAATAATCTCCAAAACAAATGCAACGTATACAATAGGGAAAAAAATGTGGTCATTGATCTATCATCACTAGATAAATAAAACAACTCAATTACTTCAATCAATTAAATTATTCATGCAAGCTAGTTGGCTTCCTATTTTTCCTATATAAATACAAAGAAATATTGGCATATAATCCCACATTAACCGTTTAAACCAATCTCAATCTATCATTAATTCCTCCATTCATAAAACATATCTTAAACATGGCCATGCTCAAGGCTACTACTTCTCCGGCAGCACTAGCTGCTTTGCTCATTCTAATGACTCTCGCCGGAGAATGCTTTGCCGACTTAAGGTTCGGCTTCTACGTCGGAAAATGTGGAGTGACTGACGTGGAAGCCGTCGTCCTTCGAGAGGTGAGAAAGGAGTTCAAGAAAGACCCGACGATCGTAGCCGCCCTCCTTCGTATGCAGTTCCATGATTGCTTTGTTAGAGTGAGTCAAACTAAATTCATCGTTTTTTTTTGTTAATGTGCCTTGAATTTGTCATTGATCGGTACTCTCATCAGGGTTCATGAGGCTCCGCTCCCTGACAGAGAGTTCGGAGCGCGATGTCCTTGGCAAAACAATATATATGTTATGTACTTTGTTATTGGGCATGTCGTGATCTCATGAGGCTCCGCTCCCTGGCAGGGAGTTCGGGGCGATCTCCTTGAGCAAACAGTATATATGTTATGTCTATTATTGGGTCTGTCGTGATCTATTTAGGCATATTATTAGATTTCGAGAGCGAAATAAACAGATAACGTGTCGGGAGTTTTTACCATTTCGCATAAAAGCTCGGATTCACCTTCTAACTCAAGCAAGAGAGAAATGGGTAGGAGTTCCACCATCTTTATGCGCTAATGATATTTTCCACATTTGGTCGATGTAGGATCAATACCCTCCAATGCCTACAACCTATAATCTAAATTAGAGTTTCTAGAGTCTAGAGTCTCTCTATATACTTTTAAAATGTCTCATAATTGTATTTGGAAATTTAAATTGTTTGTCTCCTATTAAAATCAGTTCTTCTCCTTATAAATATAGTCAACAAAACGTCAGTGAACCACGTAAATTAATCTACGTTTTTATTGTTATATATTCTTGTTGAATCTTTTCACATCCGTACATCTCCTCCATAAATTTTTGATCCATGCTTATATTTTCTCTAACACAAAGGTTTGATCCATGAAATCTTGTATACATAGGGATGTGATGCCTCAATCTTGTTAGACGGTTCAGACACAGAGAAAACGGCAGGTCCAAATGGTAGCGTTAGGGGTTATGAAGTTATTGACGTCATCAAGACTGCCTTGGAAAAGGATTGCCCCGAACTTGTGTCGTGTGCTGATATCATCGTCATAGCTACTAGAGTGGCTGTTTTCTTGGTGAGTAAATCTAATACTCGAAACTTAATTAAGGACTTGTTTGGTAAACATTCATCTCGAGATAGACTACAGACCTCAATTGATAATAAGAAAAGTAGTCCACCAGTCTTATGCTTTAAACATACTAATCTCAAACTTCAAAAATGGAAATGATACTTAAAACACATTCATATTAACACATTGTAATCCATTCAGTTAATTAATTACCATACCGATATTGTGTAATTAACTTGTAAATATGTTTATCCAACACACCCATATAAATATGTGCAATACCATGCCATGACATTCTTATATGTTAACCTTATATTATGTAGGCAGGAGGAAGATGGTATAGAGTACAAACCGGAAGAAGAGATGGGACTATTTCATTTGCTAGTGAGGCCGATGAAGAGCTTGTGGGACCCTCAACCCCAGTTTCCACAGCTATTAAACTATTTGATAAAAAAGGAATCAAAAAGGAAGATTTTGTGCTTCTTCTAGGTAAACACTCATTAGGTGTCTATAAATTACAAAATCACATTATTTTTTGGTCATTTGTGTAAAACAAACAACAACATTGACCAATGAAGCTCCGCTTGAGTGGAATTTTGGGATTAAGATGGCGGCACCCTTGCTTAACGTAAAGGGGGTGCGTCTGGAACACCTAAGAAAAACTAAAATTCAATTATGCGATAGTGATAATCGAATCTAGTTAGAATGCTTTAAAATTGATGTAAGGGTTATATCCAGTGTTCTAAAAAACGTTAGGTGGGCCCTAAGTAGAGCATGACCGCCTAGCGTCTAGGCGGCCTAAATGGGCGCCTTGACGGATTAGACGATCTCCTAGATGTGCTGAAAGGTTAGGCGAGATAGGACCTTCCAACGCCTAGGCGGGACTTAGACGGATTTAGGCGGGGATTTTTAGAAGAATTGTTATATCTATCTCAAAGGCATTCTATAAAAGCCAATGAGCATGAGTACACCCCATTCAGTATGTGTAAAACATAAAATAATAAACATGTGTACATGATAATTATTTTTTGTTGAATCTCATTGTGTAGGTGCTCATACAACTGGGATTACACATTGTGCATTCGTCGAAAATCGTCTACACAACTTCAATGGTGTTTCTGGACAGACAGATCCGAGCATGAACCCTAATCTCGTTCCATTCCTTAAGAGAACTTGTCCTCGGAATGGAGATGGGAACATCTCCGTGAATCTTGACCAGAGCAAGCCTGGGATCAAGGCAAACATCATAGACAACGGTTTCTTCAAGGCGGTCGTGAATGGAAAAGGTATACTTGAGATTGATCAGGAGCTCGCGTCGGATGCTTCCACGAAAGGAATTGTGTCCAAATACGCGAGGAGTGAACTGCTGTTCCAAATCAAGTTTGGACAGGCCATGCTCAAACTTGGTAAGATTGGTGTTCTTACTGAAAACCAAGGTGAGGTTAGAAAGTCTTGTCGACTCGTTAACTAAGGTGAGGCGGCACTCTCCGGCACCAGGGGCTGTTCATTTAATAAGTTATGTTTGATGATTCACTTCTTTTGTTGGTCTTCTTCAATTCTGGTGCATTAGTTAATGTGTACACGGATCGGAAGCCAATTGAAATTGTATAGGTTCATATATTTTTGTAATTTGTCAAGATTGTAATTTGTATTTTGCAACACAATAAAGATTGCCATTTTTTGTTAAAATGTATACGGATGTCGTAATAATCTATGGACTTATTCTCTAAAATCTTTTATTTAATGCAAAAGTTCAGCCTGCAGCATCAGCCCATAAGCCCAATTATTGGACGATAGGCTTCGGCCCGCACTTAATTATTAGCCCAAAAAAATATTTGACAGGGTAAGTGAAGGCTAGCCCCCAAGAAAATCTTGTCTCAGCCTGTATAATACTAGTATTAAATAGTGAATTTTGCAATATAAAATGACAAGACACACAATCCATATCCATACTTCCATACTACTATAAAAGCAAAGACAACTTTAAAATCCGAGCGTTGATTTTTATAAAATCCCCTTGTTACTATCGTACGGTTGTTATTATTTCATTATTCAATATCTCTCATTAATAATTTTGATATTGTAATGTTCCTTGAAATTCGTGTCGTATTGCTTAGCTCTTAAGTAATCTCGATATATATATTCTTGGAAAAGCGTGATCGACTTAGGTGATATTTGGATGTGAACGGGTAATTTTGACATGTCTCGAAAAACGTGTCGACGTAACTTCGCTTGTAAGCAAGCTCGGATAAGTTTGTTTCTTAGTTGTGAAGAAAGCTCGTATACATAATAAAATAAATTTTAAGACATTGGATAGCGTGAAGTTAGGTAAATTAATACCAAAAAAATCATGTCCCTTTAAATAAATTTACGGAAATGCTATTTTCATATTCCTTTTCCAAAAAAATCATGCCCTTTAAATAAATTTACGAAAATGTCATTTTCATATCTCTACACTAATGAAGTCTCCGTCTTATAATCGTCGCGCAACGCGCGGGCCTAATTGCTAGTATACAAAAAATCATCCAACTTATAACTCAGATTAAGGGTGCGTTTGGCCAACACTCATGTGACTTGTAAGTTATATGCACATCAACATTAGAGTTGGCACAAGTACTACTTGGATCGTCTAGAGGATCCAATAGGATGAGTACTGATTACTAACCAATTCTAGAAAAGAATGACAAACCGTCGTCTATGGGGTTCGAAATTGATCATATTGTCATTTTCCACAACTACTAATTAAGGTTTCATCGTCATGACCATAAAAACCCAAGACCTAAGTTCAATGGTCTACAAAACGCTAGGCAAATGCTAGACGGAGAGAAACCGCCTAGCGCCTAGACGGTTGAACGATGACCTATGCGGTCTTAGACGGTCTGGACGACTAGACGGACTAGGACCTTCTAGTGCTTAAACGAGGACTATAAGAGATTTTTAGAACAGTGTCTACTGTCTAAGTTTTACTTACCACATTTCATTTCGTATCTTCAGGATAAAAAATCTCATGCAAAAAGGTTAGGTAAGTAATTAGAAAAATATTTAAGATTCTATTTTATACAATAAGATTTTAATAAAAACTTATATATTTATTTTAAGAGTTTGTATGTTAACATTATCTTTCTTGATACAAAAACAAATATCTTACATGATTTATATGAAAATATATTTATATATTATCTAATTATTTTGATAAGATTTTTATAGAAATAATTGAGTTTATAAATAAACTATATATTTTTATCTGACCGATGTTACAAACAAATTTATTGTTATAATTTAAATTAAATTTCTCTATATATTCTAAATTATACAATCATCACACTTCATCTATCTATAAACTAATTAGTCATAATATACAGGCCCAAGTTTATTATTTGTCCAGCGGGCCTGTCTGTAAACAGGCCCGAGTTCATTAAACTGATAACCAGACCTAGGAAGGAACCAGAGAGAGAATCGGGACGGAACGACGGACTCGGGAGACAAATCGGAATCCTTCACCGCCGGCATATATTCTCTGCCTCGTCAAACTCTACAAATTCGTCTCCAGAATTGATCGGTTTGAACTTATCCTTCTCAATTGAATCTTGTTTCTAATGTCTATATGTCAACTGTTGTTCTCATTTCTCAATTGAGAAAGATCCAAATTTTTATTGTTTTTGTGCCGCTGGCGCCTGGCTGAGAACTCCCGGCCGCCCCCCGCGCCTCCACCTGCCTCCGATACTGAATCTAGGGTTCTAATTTGGGAAATTTTTAAAATTAGGGTTCCTACTAGTCAAAATTAGGGCTCCTTGTTATGTTTGCGGAACCAGTATTTTAAAAAAATGGATCCTTTCTGGTAGGTGAGGTCATGGCATACACAGAACCTGTTATGACAGAGGTAGAAGAGAACCTTAACAATAGTCCAAATAGAAGGCCTCGAGTCTTGCTGGCTGCTAGTGGAAGTGTTGCTGCAATCAAGTTTGGGAACCTTTGCGTTGGGTTCTCGGAATGGGCTGATGTGAAGGCAGTGGCAAGCCAGGCTGCTTTGCATTTCATTGACAAGGCTTCGATTCCGAAGGAGGTGACACTTTACACTGATGAAGACGAATGGTCTAGCTGGAGAAGAGTTGGAGATGATGTTCTTCACATTGATCTTCGCAGGTGGGCTGATATTATGGTCATTGCTCCATTATCTGCAAATACTCTGGGCAAGGTAATTTTATTTATAGCCATCTTTATCATCAGTTTTGAATGAAATGTGGTTATATTATCTGATTAACTATGCTAACAAGATAAGTATATAAACTTAAATCATGCAATCCCAATTCCAATTCTGTTCTGCTGCTCTTCATTGAAAAGTAGTACTGTTTTATCAAAAGTAAGAAGCATTAAAAGACATGTCATGAACTTGTGTTGGAACTCTATTTTAAGCTGTCCTTCTTATGTCAAACTGATCATCATCATTGACCCAATGAGACTTCGCTACGGCGGAATCCGGGGGGTCAAGATGGGGGTACCCCTGCCCAAGGGAAAGGGGTACGCCCGATAGACCCAAGAAAAACTGAAATTCAGCTATGTGACAATAATAACTGAATTTAGTTAGAATGCATCAAAATTGATATTAGGGACTAAATCCATCTCAAAGGCAGTGTATAAAAGCCAATGAGCATGAGGATGCGCCCCAATCTGAATTTAGTTACAATACACCAAAATTAATATGGGGACTAAATCCATCTCAAAGGCATTGTATAAAAGCCAATGAGCATGAGGATGTGCCCGTTTTGTTCTGTTCTGCTGCTCTTCATTGAAAAGTACTGTTTTATCAAAAGTAACCATTCAAAGACATGTCATGAACTTGTGTTGTGGAACTCTATTTTAAGCTGTCCTGTGTCAAACTACTATCTAAAATCATTGCATTTATATGGATCATTCATTTTTCCCTAGATTGCTGGTGGATTGTGTGACAATCTGTTGACGTGTGTAGTAAGAGCGTGGGACTATGGCAAGCCCATATTCATAGCACCGGCTATGAACACATTCATGTGGACCAATCCTTTCACAGAGAAGCATCTTATGACAGTTGACGAGCTGGGTATAACGCTGATTCCGCCTGTACACAAGTGACTCGCTTGTGGAGATTATGGAAATGGTGCCATGGCTGAGCCTTCTCTCATAAACTCCACAGTACGGCTCTTCTTGGAGTCGCGAATCCTGCCTGGTGGCGTTGACGTGTAGAACCACCGGCTTGTATGTACGATGCTCATGCTTCTTCTAGTCATTTTTCCATGTCTGTATAGAGTTTCCAAGTTTCAAGTGCTTAAGACCGGTCTGTATGAATTATGAAACACCAAAATCTGTGTAGACTTGTGGAATTCAAATGCAAATATGATTCAGCCAGCTCAATTCCTAGAAACCCAAAAAAAAAATTACCTCTCAAATTGTATCACAACAAGCTAACTAATTTAACCCAAATAAAAATTAACGGTGTGCATTCGTCAAAAATCGTCTATACAACTTCAATGGTGTTTCTGGAAAGACGGATCCGAGCATGAACCCTAATCTCGTTCGATTCCTTAAGAGAACTTGTCCTCGGAATGGAGATGGGAACATCTCCGTGAATCTTGACCAAAGCAAGCCAGGGATCAAGGCAAACACCATAGACAATGGTTTCTTCAAGGCGATTGTGGCGCGTAAAGGTATACTTGAGAATTGAGATTGATCAAAAGCTAGCATCGGAAGCTTCAACCAAAAGAATTGTGTTCAATACGCGGTCAGTGAACCGTTGTTCCAAGTTAAGTTTGGACAGGCCATGGTCAAACTTGGTAAGATTGGTGTTCTTATTGAAAACCAAGGTGAGGTTAGAAAGTCTTGCCGACTCGTTAACTAATGTGTATAAAAGTTCTAAAAATCCCGCCTAGACACATGTTTGGGTCCATCTAAGAAATTATTTAGACTTTCTAAGTGTTAGGTGGCCCCTCTCCATCAAGAGTATCGTTTTAGAACATTGTGTGTGTGATCGGATTCTACATTTTGTTTGCTTTCATTTTGTATATTTTTTGTAACTTAGTTTGAGGTAAGCATTTGTTTTGGTGCTCTTCTTCGGTTGCATTAATTAATGTGTACACGGATTGGGAGCCAAACAATTGTAATTTCTATTTTGCAACACAATCAAGATTGCCATTTTTGTTCAAAATATATACGCTTGTCATAATGTTCTATGGACTTTCTCTCTAAAATGTTCTAATTAACTTATAAAGTTATAAGCACATCAACATAGGCATGTATTTGGATAGTTAAGACTTTATGATAATACTTTGAGGTTGCCATTTCGAATTTCATAGACAGTGTACCCTTTGAACCATATTTAGAACCGTGACAAGTTCTCATCTTTTGTAAATGTTCTAGATTAGTCTTCAAATAGCTAGTGCATGAGGCTACTATACACCTTATCCTATAACCTTATCAACCAAATTAAATGGCCCGACCGTCATAACCGGCCTTTGTAGTTTACTTAATTAATAGTACATAGTTTATCTAATTATCTTGTATACTAATTCATCTACAACCCATGTGAAAATGGAGCCCAACTACGTACCCAAATAAAACGGCCGCTGATCCGTATGCATCAATCAATCAATCAATGTTAGTTACGTAATTAATTGCATGATTAGATTATCATTTGCCACAACTATTAATTAAGGTCACGTTGTCATGACCCTAAAAACCCAAGACCTAAGTTTTACTTACTACATTTGATGCCGTGTGTTCAGGATAAAAAATCTCATGCAAATGTATGCTTGGCGTGCCATGATAAGTTCATAAGTCATAACAAAAAGGTTAGGTAAGTAAGCTACATGTTGCTTGTCTTTAAACTAAGGATTCTAACCATATATGACCACAACAATATTTTACATACTTTATCATTTTACAAAAAATTTAGAATAATATATGACCACAACAATATTTCATTTTAACAATTTAATACTACCTTCATTTAAAAATATATTTCATTTTAACATTAATAAAAATACTAAGGAGCTACGTAATTTTATCTAAATGTCTTATAAAAAGTTTGCTTAGTTTTGTTTTTTTTTGGAAAAGAAGAATTATTTTTGCTATATTTTAAAAAAATTGGAAAAAATATGTAAAATGACAAGTATTGTTGAACAAACAAAACATGCTAGAATGACAAGTATTTCTGAGCAGAGGAAATATAAAATTAAGTCGAGACTCATTTTCTAACACAAAAACTTATGTTAATGGTCTAGATGTTTCCACCATCCTTCATTCCATTGGGTCGAGCTTGTCAGCACAAGCTGGTTTATCTGGTTCGTGAGTTTTATCTGTTAGTTCACGATCTCTAGATTTACCACCAAATGTTTTCCTATATAGTAATTATTGTTTAATTAAATTGTAGATGTGGAAGACTACAAGCTAGTTCTACTTGAATTATTACTATTAGGCAATAGTTTGAAGATGACATGTTACTCATTTACACAGGGCATAACACTATTATACATCATTTAACCACCAATTGTTTGGTATAGACTAGTACACGAGGGTACAAATTAAATATACCCTACGAATAATTGATCACATATATATTAATATTTTAAAAAAAATTAAGATTGGTGTTATCCACTCTGGAGATATGGAGGTGTCAAGAATGGGTAAGATGTCACGTATGGAAACGGACGAGACTCAACTTAGCTAGGCATTCTGCGAAACAGCAACAAGGCACGCACGTCACATGCTCACACCAGAACCTCACATGGCGGTAGGCCATTCTTTCAAACCCTGCTTTGCCTCCCCTAAAAGAAAAGCATTGTCTCCAATTATTCCTAGTCATGACTTCAATTTGTATTATTATTATTCTCTTTTTTGTCCTTTTTTTGGTAAATTTTTTAATGTATTTCTTAGATCGGATCCAGTTAGACTAGTCAGATAAAAGTCCAGCAACGGGTGTAGATAGTGATAGTTTAATTAATCTAGTTCTAATATATGTATATTGTTCTTTCTAAACGGAACCTATGTTCTAAGGGCATAACTAGCATACCGATTTTAAAAACTAAAATTTTAAAAGAAAATGCCTAGATCCTTAGCAATAAATAAATAAATTAACTCACTAAATATAAAGAAATACGTTTTTTCTATCATATGCCCTAAGGACATAAGGTTAATCATTCTATTGTTAGAAACTAAAACACTAAAAAGAAATTAATAAACCCTATTGAAAAAATTATTTAAATTAAACGAAATCTAATAAAACGTAACTCAACAAAATACTTCTATTTTAAGGCTCTTGGGCATAGATTAGAAAAATCGATAAAAATAACAAATCTTTCAAAAACAAGATGATTAGGTTAGAAAATCTGTATGTATATATTTGTTACTCCCTCCGTTCTATTTTATTTGTCATTTTAGATTTTTTCACATATATTAAAAAACTCATTGAAAATATAAAAAATATCATTGAAAATCCAAAATTTTCTAAATGCAATCACGAATTAATTACTAACTATCCTTTATAGCCAATAGATAGATAGAGAGAAAAAAGTTAATATGAACACTTTCCAACATATTAAATAAATAAAAATTCTAAATGGACAAGTTTTGTTGAACAAAATTTTGAGGTTAAAAAGACAAGTAGAATAGAACCGATCGAGGGAGTATCAAAATTAGCTTGTTGAGATTATATGCATGAAAAAATTAACATATATTAATTTTCTTGTAACATATTGCACTAATTTAAGTGTCATGGACATGGTGCATACTTCTTTTTAGTGTATGTATAAAAATTATTGAATTACTAATTTAATTAATGTGCTGTTATTTTTTGGTCTTGAAATGTGCTGCTATTTTTAGACTTTAGTGGATGTCATTTTTTTTAGTGATTTTGTCTATTTTATTTTATTAATATTTTCACAATAATTAATAATGATGAAGTAGTACTTCCTTTGTAAGTTTCATGCAAATGAATGAGTATATTGCAATCATATGCCACTCTGTAGTCTGTTCCCAGGTAATTAGTAGTACCATTTTTGCTTAACAAATAAAATACATATTTTGATTCAACCAAAAAAAATATGCATATTTTGAGAGAGAAAAAAAAAGTCATAGTTTTTCAACTATTCCTTTAGTACCTAGGTTAAACAAATTAATCTTATTAAAAAATTAAATAATCCTAAAAAATAATTAACAAAATTATTTTCTTTTAACCTATTTTCTTGAAAATATTGTTAGAAAATGCAATAAATTAAATTATTAATTAATCATAACAGAGGTTAACATGTTTGCATGATAAACAACATGAACCCACACCCTCAATCAAACTATAGCTTCTGCTTAATTATTCTATCTCCTTTGAGAAAGGAGAAAAAAAAAAATTATTGTTCATGTCGTTTTTATAAGTTCCGAGTTGGCCATGTGTGGTCAATAGATGATGAAAAGACGTCCTGTCTAACACAACAAGCTCACCAGTTTCCATATTTAAACACTTCCAATCTTCATTCTTCTATCAACAAAAAAAAAAAAACTACACACATTTCTCTTTACAATCTCTATTTCTATTTTTAGAGGCGCGTGAGTATAAAGGCGCGTGGGAGATCGAGGAAGTAAAATGGGACGCTCAGTGCTAGTCATGGAAACGCAAGGCGCGCACGGATTAAACGGCGTCGTATTGCCTGGTGGTGGCTGTCGCTGGCCGAAACCCTCGGAGGCGGCGGCGGAACAACTCCGGCAGGGGATAGCGGTGCTGATGCGGCGGTGGACGGGGCTCCAGATGGCTCTTCAGAACGAGTGGGGCGGCCGCGACTCCCGCCAAAAATATGATGATCTCATCGTTGATCTCCTCACTTGGCTTTCTCAATCCAAGGGTAATTTCGTCTTTTTAATTTTTATCCTGTTTTTATGAAATTAAATAGGGATAGGCATGGGTCGGTTCAAACCAGGGGCGGAGTTAGCTTATGCCCAGTCCCCACTGAGATTTTCAAAAAAAAAAAATTTAAAATATAGTAAAAAAATTAGGTTATTTCATAAAAATTAATCTATTTGATCACTAAATAGAAGATTAATTTTTTATATATATAATATATATTTAAATGGTTTTTTATACATAAAAATACAAAATTTTATATATAATTTTTTTATATACAAAAAAATACATTTTTTTCTATATTTTATTAAAAAATACAAAAAAAAAAAATTCTGGCTTCGCCAGGAATACTTCTGTAGCCAAAAAAATTATCAACGGAATTTAGCCCCCACTGACCCGAATTTCTGGCTACGCCACTGGTTCAAACCAAAATTTTAGTTGAATTGAACCGAACGAAATTGAAACCGATATAATTTGGTTCGGTTTTCAGTTTAGAAATTTTCCAACTTTTGATTTCGGTTTAAATTTTTCAAAGAATAACCTTCTATTTATCTCAAACGGATAAAATCGAAACCGATATTATTCGGTTTGATTTTCAATTTAGAAATTTCCCAATTTTCGATTTTGATTCAGTTTCGGTTAAATTTCGATTTGGTTCGAATTTTTCAAAGAATAATTTTTTTATTCATCTCAAACTGACAAAACCGAAACCGCATCAAATTGGTTCGGTTCGATTTTCGGTTCACCTTCAATTAAATTCGATTTTCATTTTGATTTAGGTGGGTTCAGTCCATTTTTGACTGGATCGGTACGATTTTAAACCGATGCTCGGCTCGTATTAAATATATTTCTTAGAAGAAAGTAGTTAATTCATCTTTTTGTTACAATTTAAACGAACAGGCCCGATATGTGTGGAGGACTTGGAGAATTTTTTGCACGAGAGCATGTTACTTTCTTTCAACACTGAGATGGAGGATGGTAGCATTGAATTGGTAATTTCTTTAATGATATTACTAAATTAATTTACTAGGCATAAAATATGTTTTTTATAAGGTTAATCAAAGAAAAATTGTGGTTATAATTTCAGGTTGCAGAGCAACTTGTGATGATGCAAGAGGACTACTTATATGCATGCTATGGCGCCTAAAATTACGTAATCCTACTCGACACAAAGGCCTTAAAGAACACGTACATCGTAATTTAAGAGGTATGTAATTGATTATGTCAATAAAGGGAAAGCAAATTGCAAATCCATGATTAATATATAATTAAATATAAATTAAATGATGTTCATAACGTTTTTAATTTCTCTTCCATATTGCAGTTTCGATCGAGACCCTAGCTCGTACATATATGCAGAAGAACAATTTTTTGTCGCAAGAACAATAAGTACATAGTAAATAATGGATGTTTTCAAGTACAAATTACACAATGTAACGGAAAAGAATAAGTTAATTTGTATATATGTGCCTATGTGGTGTATATACAGCTATCTAAGTTTGTATGTATGTGCATGTCCAATCATAAGATTGTTTGCCTTAAGAAAAGAATTAAACTATTGGAGTTTAGTAGTGCTAACAAGAGATAGCTTCTTGTATTTTGCACTTCTTCTTTTTTTCAATTGCTGGATTTTGTACTTGGTGTTCGTGGAAAATAAGCTTTTGTTCTTGTGACGGATTAATAAACATGTTTGTATGTGGAATTTCAAGAAAGTGATTGTAAATTATATGTATGCATCTCCAATGTCTGTGATATGTGAGTTATTTTGTTATGTACACTTAAAGAAAAATTAAATAAAACAAATTATCTTGAGAGAGTAAATCGTTCGTATTAATACATCCATCATAGATATGCAATTTAATTCGTTTACATAGGTTGGTTCAAATTAAAAGTGTCATAGATTTAAAGGAGACAAAATTAACAAGAAAGTCGACAACTTTATTACATTCACGATGGAAATAATGAAAGTGGAGTTGAGAGGTTGTATAATGGACGTACATGACGACAGAAGATAAAGGTGGTTTATTTGCGCACTCTTATAATGTGTGTTTCGCACTTCGCTATGGGCGGATTCCAAACCAGTCCCAAAAAAGAATAAAAATTATGGGCGGATTTCAAATCAGCCCAAAAAAATAGTACAAAATATGTGCGGATTTCAAACCAGCTCAAAAAAATAGTACAAAACATGGACGGGTTTCAAAGCCGTATAAAAAAAATCCATATATTTATGGACGGGTTTAAAATCTGTACATACTGAAGTGCGTATTTGAAAAAACGGAGTGGGCAAACTAAAATCAACTTTCACTTCAATTGGATGAAAATCTCAATCTCATGCCAGCTCGAGGCCACACAAAATACTCCAAAACTTAACTTCAGCAGCTAGAAATGATGGATGAATCCGTCAATCTAACGTTTATTGTTGTCACATAAATTCCTCTATTGCATCCTCCCCCAAATGTTCTTAAACTGGTCCATCGAAGTTAACTTTGATCCGCTTGTCTAGCCCACTTCAACGTTGTTGCATTATGGGATGTTTGTTATTTGAGGAATGAGAAGAAATCTTGGCCTCCTAAAATTCATTTGCTTGATTCAAAATAATATTTTCAAAAGAATTTTCTTAAGGTCGATGGAAAGGTATCAAACGTTATAATAAGGTACGAAAAGTTATATTTTTGGACATCTAATTAAGTGGCTAGGTTCCAAAAAATTACTATGAGGTTTTTATTTCAACTCCTATAAAAAAGTAATGAAAAATTATAAGTTGACGCGTTGAATAAAAATAAGTTTTCCAAAATTTATGATGACATGACATGTAACATGTTTATATATGTTGTGTACACTTTTCCGACCAAAAAAAAAATGTTGTGTACACTTACTTTTAGCCTCTGTTTGAAACACAAATTTAATATATTAAATTATATATTTAATATAATTTTATGTGATGATCCCAATAACTATTTTAATATATATTCATAAATATTTAATTCATATTATTTTGTATTTTGAGTTGCTATTCTCGGGATAATATCGGTCATTTAGTGACACCAAAATTACATGTTTATATTTGACTTTCTTTCTTAAAGTTCTTCAAATAAATATCCTAGTATAAGGTTATTTTATATCAGGCGTACTACCCTAGTAAACCAAGCATCTAATTTTGGACCGACAAAGCCACAGAGAAGAGAGTGGAAATAAAAAGAATATTATTAACTCCATCCTTTCTTTCTGCTCACTCCAGAAGATTCATCATCGCTCTGTTCTCTACTAGCTTCTCACTTCTCACCGCCTTCATCTTCACAACTCACCGCCTCAGGTAACTCTCGCTCTCGCTCTCACTGAAACTTATCTCTTTCACATGCCTTACTATTGCTTTTGCGAATTTTGCTTTATACTGTCTCCATAAATTTCGTGGCCTTCACTTTGGTCATTGAATTGAATAATTATTGAATTGAATTGGGAAATTTTGGAAAGTTGATGTGTTTTGGATGTTGGGTTTGGGGGATTAGGGCTTGAAATTATGGTTTTGGTTTGGTTGAGTGTCGAAGATGGTGTACACTGTAAAGGAATTTCAATTGATCTTTTGTTCACTGTTGGTGCATAATCCAGATTGATCTTCAATTCCTCTTTAAGGAAGAATCAAAATTGAAGTGGGATTTGCTTTAGTGCTAATTAAGGTATCTGGGTTGATTTCAAATGCCTTGGGTATTACCCTGTAAATTAAACTTCTGAATTGATTGACCAAACATGTTATCATAGGAGGTAAAAGAATTATCATTGGAAGTACAAGACAAGTTCATCAAGTCATTTGATAAAACTGGGTAGAATAAGTGTGTTGGTTCACACTTAATTGCAAATGAAGGTATAAGGTGCATTTTTCATTGCATGCATGTATATTTGAATGATTTGTATAGATTTCTGTTGCACATCTTATATGAGATGAGAGTGAGATTTGGTTTTGGTAAGGTATATGGGTTTGAATATCTGAGAAGACAAGGACATAGATGAAAAGTTGGAATCTTGCTGATCATTCTTTTGATTTCATTATGATATAGTTTGTTTCCTTATCATATCATTGGATTAATGAGATATTTAGTTGCATAAACCGAAGCTTTTGGTACAATGTTCTCCACTCATATCTAAAATATCACAGGTTACTAGTTATAAGTTATAAGTTATAACCCATACAAAAGATGGCGGCATCTCCAATGACACTGGACCCGAAATCAACACCAGAGGCGCCACCACCTTCAATTTCAGCAACAGGACCGGATCCAATGAAGTCGTCAGATGCGACATCTGATGACGATGATCTCTACGGAAGATTAAAAGCTCTGGAGAGACAGCTGGAGTTCATTGATATACAAGAAGAGTATGTGAAGGATGAGCAGAAGAACTTGAAGAGAGAGCTTCTGCGAGCCCAGGAAGAAGTGAAGCGCATCCAATCGGTGCCTCTAGTGATTGGTCAGTTCATGGAGATGGTTGATCAGAACAATGGCATTGTGGGCTCCACTACTGGATCCAATTACTATGTCAGGATCCTGAGCACGATAAACCGGGAACTGTTGAAGCCGTCTGCCTCTGTAGCGTTGCACCGCCATTCTAATGCTTTGGTTGATGTTTTGCCTCCTGAAGCTGATTCAAGTATCTCCCTCCTTAGCCAATCTGAGAAGCCTGATGTATCTTATAATGTTAGTTATCTATCACGGTCTGCATTGTATGCTATTTATCTCGTGCTTTTGTATGTAAGTTGACGAGTCCTTTCTTGTGATCTGTTTTTAGGATATTGGAGGGTATGATATGCAAAAGCAGGAAATCCGTGAAGCCGTTGAACTGCCTTTGACACATCACGAGCTCTACAAGCAAATCGGTATTGACCCTCCTCGAGGTGTATTGCTGTATGGTCCTCCAGGAACCGGAAAAACTATGCTTGCAAAAGCCGTTGCTAATCACACAACTGCTGCTTTTATCCGAGTTGTTGGATCAGAGTTTGTTCAGAAGTATTTGGGTGAGGTATGCCTTGTATCATCATCTCCTCTTCTTAGCGAAGTTTCGTCATTGGCTTACTCCATTTGTTTTTATTGACCTAATGTTTTTGGTTCAGGGTCCTCGAATGGTTCGTGATGTGTTTCGCCTTGCAAAGGAAAATGCACCAGCCATTATCTTCATTGACGAAGTGGATGCTATCGCTACTGCCAGGTTTGATGCACAAACTGGTGCCGATAGAGAAGTTCAGCGTATCTTGATGGAACTTCTAAATCAGGTACAACATTTGAGGGAATTATCTTCTTAAAATTGTATGAGACACTTGGGGAATGTTCTATTTAACCTCAACATATATCAAATCCTCTTGTAGATGGATGGTTTTGACCAGACTGTGAATGTAAAAGTGATTATGGCAACCAATAGAGCAGATACTTTGGATCCTGCGCTTTTACGACCGGGCAGGCTTGATCGGAAAATTGAGTTTCCTTTACCTGACAGGCGACAGAAGCGGCTTGTTTTTCAGGTGAACATATGGCTCTTTTACCTTGCTGAGTATCTGTATTCCTCTACTTGTATAGTTTATGTATTTGATCAGCATTCTTGACGTTTCCTACTTTCCCAGGTTTGTACTTCTAAAATGAACTTGAGTGATGAAGTTGATCTAGAGGATTATATTTCAAGGCCAGATAAGATCAGTGCTGCTGATGTGAGTTCTCTTGTCTCAGTTGGCTTATTTGAAATTATGAATATAGCATCATTTGCCAAACACAAACAAAAGGCATCTTAGACAAGGGAATGATTTAATCTTTTGTTCATGCCATCTCTTTTTTTTCCAGATTACTGCAATTTGTCAAGAGGCAGGGATGCATGCTGTCAGGAAGAACCGCTACATCATCCTCCCAAAGGATTTTGAAAAGGGTTACAGAACAAATGTGAAGAAGCCTGACACAGATTTTGAGTTCTACAGGTGATCAACATTTCCGTCTTCAGGAATCTAGTCAAGCAGCTAGGACCTTAAAGCAGTACCTTGAGGTTTTCGTTTAGACTCTCATGGGCAGTGCCCTTGGAAACACCAAAAAAAGTGATCAACATTTCCCAAATCAGATGTTATACATTTGCAAACTTCTAATAATGTAGTAATGGTTGCTTCTGTCATTTCCTTTTCAAACTTTCTTATTGTAAACTTTTGAGTTCCATGACCATTTGGTTATGTAAATATGTTGTTATATCATTTCAAGCCCTGCTCCAAATCTACATCACATTTTACAGAAAATGCTACAAACTAATTTGTTATTAACAAAAGTACCTTGTACATCAGTAGATTTGCCATTTTCCACACAAACCTATCTCTGATTTTCTTCATCATCATCAGGCTGAACAGATTGAGCAAACTCAGCATCCATAATAACACCATCCATAACATGAACCACAATCTCACTTTTCCTCATATCAACTCTCTCTGATTTAACCTTGTTAACAACTAAGCTCCCATCCACATCCTTTGAGAGATATAATCTGAACCCAGAAATTGAATCAAAACTAATCTCCTCTCCAACAGATACTGAATCCGAATACACTTTTCTTGGAACAACTGAGAAACCCAGAACCCGAGTAAGCGTTGCATACACATTATCCGCCTCTTCTTGTGGCATTGCTGTGTTATTTGCTTGTAGCCTTAGATCGCGCTCAAACGCGTTCTTTGAAGGAAGGAATACGGTAAATGAGAGATCATTTGGCAGCATTTCAACAACCATTTCCCCAAATTTGCTCAATTTAGGAGCTTCAAGAGCAGATTCTCTCATAGGTTTGCTTCTGTTGCCTTTTGAGATACCAGGCAATCTCAAGGCTGAGATTAGTAATATGAGTATACAGCAAATTGAGACCACCAGAAACAGAAATGCAATTGGGTTCTTTAGAATTGTTGCACCTTTGCCTTTTCTCCTTCTGCTCTTGATCAAATCCATATAATAAGCAACTGGGTTTGAGTCTGATCTGAAACCCAGTTGGAGAAAATGAATCAAACAAAAATGGAATAAGATTTGGAAGTTTATGCAGCAAAGATATAAGGGAAAATGAAATTTGGCTTTGTGGAATGAAGCACAAAATCACAATTCATAATCAGATCTGCCTTCCCATTTCACCCCTCCCCCCACCCCCCCCCCCCCACCCCCCCACCCCCCCCCCACACACACAGTATTCCTCTCTCAAAAACTGTGCTTATCAAACCCTAAATCCCAATATCCCAGATGTACAGAAAGATGTTCACAAACTAGAAGAACCCAAAGACAAAGCTGTGCTAGATAATCAAACAAATACCAACAGAAAAAAAAAATCAGATTTGGATTATTTGCCCAGACATAATTCAGATTTGGTTTATTTGCCCAGACATATGGGGAAGATTACCTCTTTGAAGCTTTTGAGAAGCCGGTGTGCACAAATGAGAAAGAGATATTAGGGAGCTGGTTAAGTTGGGGGAAAATCGTTGTATCAGTTTTATAGAGATCGCTTTTTCCATTTCAAATCCAGGAGCTGATTCATGTGCTTTAAAATAAGTTTAATTGAGAGAATGTAGCGGAAGTGGAAATCAATGAGCTACCAGTTAGGAAGTGTTGAAAGAATTAAACTAGGCTCAGTGGGATGCGCCAGGCCCGTGCTATAGTGCAACGCATGGGCGACGCTCGAAGGCCCAAGTAGCAAGCTACTCTAATGGGCCTTCCCCCTTAAAAAATAAATTTAATATCGAAGTGGGCCGATGGCCCACATATCAGATATTAAACTGATAAGAACAGATACTACACTTGATCTTAGCCAAAAGGCCGAGAAAGGTATGATTTGCTAAGCATTAGTTTCGGGTATTTGAATGAAACAGGATGGCCTTTAACTCACTTGTGGTCGATGTGGGAACTTTCTTATCTATAAAAAAAATGGAAGCTATTGAAATGCGCGCTTCTTTCCTTCTCTTTGTTTGCATGATTGATTATAGAAATGCAAGCTAAATTTACTTAGAGAGGCACTTCAATAGTTAAATTGTATAAAGAACTTTGGTAAAGCTAATTAAAACTGATAAAACGATTAGTTGTAGCTACCCTGAACAATGAATTAAAACCACAACCCATCATACAAAAATCTGAATAATTTACAATAATGAACTTTTTCAAAGCCATGGTAAGAAAATTTTTCATCTAGCAAAACAAAAGTTATACTTTTGTACACATTAATAAAGGATTAATCACAAAAAGACAATGTACATAGATTGAAGAATAATCAAAGCATTTCATTAAGCATGATAGAAACTGTGGCGACCAATAGTTCTTATTGTCGAGGCCCTTGGTCTCAATAGTGGATATCAATGAAGCTTTGCACCTCTTTACTCTAAGATCAAAATTGAAGGTGACAGCCTCAATCTCCTTGATTGCATTTGTGTTATCCGTAGAAAGTCACATGGTGCATATTCTAGTTTTGCTCCAAATTTTTTCGAAGATCGTTGATTGCGCGTTCTGCGTCTTTCGGAAGATTAACCTTGTGATGAATCATGTCGCAAAGCTGCTCTATTTTTCCCAACCTATACAGTGCTAAATAATCTTAAGATCTCATCTAATTGAATGTTCTAGGGCGGCCAACAGATTTGCTTCTTCTTTATTAGGACACTGAGACTAAGCATTTAACAAAAACTAAAGGCTTAAAATCTACTCCCTCCGTTTCACAATAGTTGTTTATAAAGACTATTTTTCTTGTTTCACAATAGTTGTTCATACATGAATTTTTTCCACTTATACCCCTAATAATTACACCACTTTAGTTATATACCTTTTTTCCAAAGTAACTTTTAAGAGTAATAATACCATTTAATAGGGGTAATTTTGGGAGAATTTTTTTTCCTTAATATGTGTGCAAATTTGTCTATAAACAACTATTTTAAAACGGAGGGAGTATAGTTTATGTTCTAAATCTCGAAGAGCTAGGCATCTTTGGATCTTCCCTATCTCATTGGGAAGCTCAATCTCACCAAACACTTTGATCGATCTTGATTTGATGTCAAACTTTACGGCCAAGTCATCAAGTGTCCTTAATTAGATGTAGTTGGTTTGGTCTACATAATGAAACCTTCCAAATTAATGACTTTCGGCACATACATAATGTAATAACGATACACGTAACGATATGTTCCTTTGAAAAATACTAGTAAATGTATATATACATATGTTGTTGCCTTATTGTGTTAGGCACGTTAATAAATTAATTTTAGATATATATACACATATGTATATGCTCCGTTATCTATCCAATTAAATTTATATCATTGCATGTGCATAGGTTGATCGATCATACACTCCATCATTACACATTTGATTGCTTTTAGCTCGATACAGAGTAACGTGAATGTGGATCTCGTTGCCTGTACTTTTGTCTTCTTCGAATAAAACATTTTAATTAATTATTTTCAAAAATAATATTTCAGGTTAATTCAGTGGCTTGGAATTTCAACTCAACTGAATTTAGACGAGTTACGTTCGATTTATTTTTTTCTAACTAATTTTAGATTTTATTTCAGCCCTAAATTTTTTTGATAATTTAATTAGTTTTTCCGGTCGAAACGAGTTTTTGAGAGTTAATTCATTTTCACATTTTATCACTATATTGTTCTTAATAACTCTGTGAACTAATGATTGATACTTTATTATATCAGTGCCGATGATATTATAAAATAAAATAAGATTGCAACCTTTGGATATATACCTAACTATAGTCTAGATGCTCGTCAATGTATCATTGAAATGTTAAACTCCTGATCACAATTATTGAAACGGGCCACTTCATATAACTTGCTTGATCAGACCATACTAATAATTCCATTATATCTTATCTCTTCACAAATTGAGTTACACCCACTTCAAATCATTTAATTTATTTATTGGGTTTTTTAATATGTGTCCTAGGGACATTGTTAAATAAAATTCAAAAAAAAAATCCTATAAATATTAACATAATTGTAAAAAAGTATAATTTAATTTTAAAAATTATTTTAAAGATTTTAATCTATGTGCTTGATATATTTGTTAGAAGAATTATTAATTTATTAGTAAAAAATAAAAGAGCAATATTTTTCAAGCAACTTGATCAATGTCATTATATAGGTTGAACTGTAGAAGGTATCCAACTTGGAGTTTCAATCATTGAATTGCGGTTGAGTGGAAAGTGGACTTGAGAAATTTTAACTTATTAGATGAAAACCATATTTTAAGATCTTCTCATATATTATAGTTGTCACATAGTACATTTTGTTTGGTCTGCAGGCCCCAAATTCATTTCTGTAACATGGATAGGCTTGACTATGATCAAAAGGAATCATTTTGCGATAAAATACTGAGGTTTGTTAACAATTGTAAACAATTGTTAACAAACCTCAGTTGTTAACAAACCTCAGTTGTAATTTATGTTTAGAATTCAATTGTAAACAATTGAATTCTAAACATAAATTAGTCTAGCTTATATATAAACAATTGTAATTTAGCTACAGCCAAGTAAAGGTAGGAGGGAATCTTAGCTAAGCCGGCCTAGCCAACACTAGGCCATTTGCAGAGATTAATTAAGTCCTTATACTAATCTTTGTATGCTTTGATTATATTAGTTGTTAATATGCCTAGAGATTGTTGCTGACCGCACCGGGAGTTTGGGGGCGGAGCCCCCAACAATACCAAGGGTTTTCTTAACAGGGGGTTTGGTGGTTAGCGTCCCACAACACCGGTCAGCGAGTTGGGGATCGAAGGGACGAGGGGAGAGGGTATGCTATATTTTGTATTAGCGGGCTTATTGTGATTTATTTTGGGCTTAGGACTCATAATTTGATTAGGGTTTCATGAATTATTATATATACTCTTAAAACGCTTTATTATTATAATATATTTTTTATCGTCTCTATAATAAAAATTAAGTTTATTTGCTTGTGCACTAGCTAACATTATGTTAGTCAACCACGTAACATATGTAATATTACGTTCTCGTTACAACATTTACATTACTCTAAAATATGTTAATTTTATTGACCGGATGCCACAAAATTAGTTTAAGCCAATAAGACTAATAATGCTAATTGAGTAGTAATTGATCCCCTTCTCTTCTTTAAATCATAGCCTCGTCAAATAATGATTTTCTCTTTTCTTCACGTTGGGAGGTCGATTTCGCGTATATATTGACGTGTAAATGTGTCATCCTTTGTTTACCATCAATTTTTTATCTCAATTATTATGGCATATACTATTGAATTTATCTTACTGTTTTGTGCGTGGAAGCTAGTTTCTTCTAACTTCAATTCTCAGTTACTTATCTATACTAAATAATGGGTCTTCATCGATCATAAAAGATGTCATGTCGTGGCTTTTATGTCATCCGCTCCTTGAGAGGTATTTAGAATTGTTATTATTATTAGTGGATGATCGATCAAGTTATCCTATGTCATCCACTCATCCTAATTATGATTAGCAAGGTTTGTTATTGTGAAAAATAAACTCTTCCTATATACATAAATTAAGATTAAAATACCCACAATTAATATCATCATTGGACTTACATGACACATTAGCTCAAGGATTGTTTATGTTTCATTTTTCATTAAACCTTTATCTTCTTTGTTATATTCAATTCCTCTCTTTTTTACTTTATATATGTTTCATGACCTACCCTTAAAGTACTTTTTAGGTTACAAGACTTGTAAAGTTGCTAATAAGAACTAAGATATAAGTGCTAAAAAAAAAACTCTTATGATGCCAAATGACATGCCCCTTTTTTCTCACAGCTTTTTATATGATTGCAACAAAAGCAAAACATACCAATCAAAATTGTGTACACAAAACTCAATTTTTAACATAGTAACTCCCTGTACATAGCAACAACAACAACAAATTTAACATCTTTCACCAAGAGACAATCATCTCTTAATTTCTTGATCAATAAAATGAGGAAAATGAAGAATCATCTCCAACTTGTGAAGAGCTAGCAGATCTTCCATATTTCTTAGCAGAAGCAGAAGAAGAAATACTAGTACTACTATTATTATGTGGCAATGCCTTGTCACTTGCTGATCTCCTCCTTAGCATCTGTCTCATCCCATCCGCCACTCGAAACGCAGGATTCGACTTGTTGTACCTCCTGCAAAACGACATGTGAGCCTTGACGGCGTCTTCCAAGCTTCCACCATTGATGAGTTGCTTCTTCTTCCTGGCTGTGAGTTCATCCCTGACGGCTTCTGAGCACAACCCACATAGCCATTTCTCATTGAATTTGGCCTTGACGCCATTAATGTAATCTAATGTGCAATCCTCTTTTAGCCCACAACACTCACACTTTACAAGCTCTACTTCCATGGTATAAAGGTGGCAACTTTATGAGTTTTTGTTAAGTTTGGCTGGTTTTGGGAAGTGGGTTTTGCTTCTTTTTTGATGGGTATGAAGAAAGTGAGGTGCTTTAATGGAGGTTTTTGGTGGGAGGAGAATGGGAGAGAGAATGAAGGGATTTATAGTGGGTGAGAGGGGGAAGGGCCATGATTTGCTCCATGTTATAAGGGGGGACAAGGGACAATGGGAAATTAATCAAATGATAGACAACTGTGGCTTTGGTTTTTAATGCTATGACTCATTTATTTTTTTTAGACATGAGTCAGGTTTCGGTTCCTCCAAGACCTGAAAACGGAATTATAATCGGAGTCAGATCAGTTCCACGGTTCTGATCCTGGCCATAATATATAATAATAAAAAAAATATCCAGCCAAAAACTCGTCATTTTTGGGTGAAATAGCACCAGAATGCAAAAAAAAGGCTTAAAACATATACAACCCCCTGTACTTGTTCGAATTTGTCACTTAGACATCTCACCTTTGGTTTGGACCTATTGAACACTTAAACTTAACAATTTGGACCTATTAAACACCTCTTCGCTGATGTGGCGAAGTGCGATGGTGCCGATTACGAGGTTGAGGACGACGAAGAGAACGGCGGGAGTGAAACAGTTGTTGACGGAGGTCCAAATTGTTATGTGGCATAAATTATGCCTTTGTGGCAAAATACCAAATACGCTTATGTGGCACATATGTGGACAAAAAATAGCTTATGTGGAACACATGTGGACAAAAAATTGGACATGTTAGCGCGAGTGTGTTATACTCCACGAGATTGTCAGCGACCAGCTGTTGACGGAGGTCGTGATTTCACCTCTGACCATTGGAATCGTCGGTTCTAATATAATAGGATCCTAACCACGGTTCCATTCGATTCCGAACTAGTTGTTCTAGGATTCTGGGGTGGTGGAAGTGGGACCATAACCGCCCTTGAAACTAAATTGTCGATTCCGGTTCCGTACAGTCTCGGTTCAGGACCGGCCGGTTTAGTGGAGCCGGGCCCATGGTCCAACTCATTGTCTATATTGCAATTTTGATTTAATTTTGTTCAACTAAATAAAGAAAAAAAAGATTATCCAATTTGAAGCCCCACCGGCCAGGCCATCAATCCGCCAAAAGTGAAATTTGTGGCAATAAATTAGGAAAGTTTTTTAGTTTTTTTTCTAGTATAAGCTGTAAAGGGTTTGGTCGTGTACTAAAGTTTGAGTTCTATATTCGTTACCGTTGGATTTACTCTAGGGTTTTGATAATTTTTCAACAATTAGTGTAGTTGGGTCTTGTTGTACGTCTAGTTATCCTTTTTGCGTTTTAGGCCTTTATGGGGCATGCTATGCGCCTATGCATATGATTTTTTTTTTGCTTTTTAGCTGTTTGCATTGAAACTGTCCGAGCATATAAGTCCATTTTTTCAATGTTTTTGAGTGTAAGCCATGGTGTACATGAGTTAGAAAGACCACATTTTTATGTCTTTTGTTGTAAAAAAATGAATTAAAAAGCCTTACTTTTGAAGCATAATTGGCCGGCTAACCACTTAATGTAAACCTACTTTAATCAGAAAACCATGTCTAATTAATAAAATTAAAAGGGATCATATATATTATCATAGCACGTACGTAGGTTGAATTATAGCTAGGAAAAAAAAATATAGCGGAAAAGTTAAACGCTCCAAGATTAAATTTCTAGAAATTAAAGGGAATAACTTATGTCTTATTAATCTTCTTAAAAAAATATGGACGTACTTGTTCATGGACTATAGAAATTATTATCTCTAACATTTCCTCTTTGATCTCCAAACTCTCACAAATGTCCGGTTTAATCATATCTTTAGATTGAGAATTAAACCGTGTAGCCGATAAACTCACTTTCTTAGAACTTCTAAGTTCAATTCTAATCCACAAGGATACTTTAGGTTAGTCTCCAACTCTCCATCTTATAGATAAGACTAACCTAATTATTTGCTAATAAAATAATAATTAACTTGCTAGAATTTGCACCGTTTAAAGAAAACTAGATTTTTTTTCTTGGTAAAATAAGAGGCGACACTTCGCATCCTCTCAAGGGAGAATTTTATTTACAATAAAACGGTCTAAATAGTACTCAACCTATAACATGTAAAGGTAAAACACCCTCAAGCGGGTCAAGAAACTAGATTTTGACAAAATGTAATATGGTTTTTTGCCTTGAATCTGTCGTTGACCAAAACCTGTCAAGGGTTCTACCCTAGCGGTCCAGGGGGCTTCGCCCCCTGCTGAAACAATATACTATATTATTTGTTATTAGGCCTCTCGTGGTCTATTTGGACCTACGCCCATGAGCTGTAATATGGTTTATTGAGCCGAGAAAACTAGATTTTTGACAATATGTAATATGGTTTTAATTTCTAACCTATGTTTATGAGATAGTAATGGTAATTTAGGGCTCTGAATTTGATCCAAATTTCAGCCCCCATAACAAATTTAATTAGTTTAAGAGCATTTTTGTATGGAAATAGTGCATTATATGCCTCTCCAATATCCACCTTAATGGTCATTATTTTTGTCAAAATGTTATTATCTACAGTGCAAGGTACGTGGAAGAAACAAGCTAAGTCCCACATGCACTCTCAAATTAATTTCTCTATACTTCCGTGGCATACGCATTTTAATGCACCATACATAAAGTAATTGAGTACATGAAATGGCATCGGACTGTATTACAATACGTAACATCAAGGCAATAACTCATGCTTAATTGTTTGTCAGATGTTAGACACGTAGGGTTTCTCTAGATAAAGGTTAGGTACGTAACTCGATCATTTCAAGAAGAGGATTGTGAAATGCGTAAAGACAATTGAAGCCATGCATAAAGCTAGCTAGGAGTATATAACATAATAATATATGTCAATCAAATGAGGCAACTTTCCAAGGCCCCATGTATATGTAATGTAAGTGCAATGTGCATGTGCTATATTATTAATTCAATGTTGTTTGGGGTAATATAATGGAGGTTGAGACACGAGATTCAACGGACAAGCTCATGTGGGGTTGCTCCGATCGGCGCCGGATGCTTCTCGTTAAGTCCTCGTCACGTACCATTTCTAGGTGGGCCCTCTCTTATGGAGAGACTAATTAAGCGTCCGTTTGGCACAAGCGGAATTACTAGTGGAATGGGGGAGATGGAGCTTAATTTCGCTTTTTTTTAGGGATTGTTCGACATTTTTCTAGCTGAAGCTTTTCTATCGATTCAGCTAGGCTCTGTTTGACACCAGTGAAATAGGAGCGGAATTTTAGGATTTTCAAGAAGTTCCAACACCCAAGCTTTTTGAACTCCGCTAGCTGAATTAATAGAAAAGCTTCAGCTAGGAAAATGTCGAACAAACCCTTATACCTTCTTACCATTGTTAGGGATTGCAATGTTGTGGCCGATAAAATCGCTAAGCAGAGCCACAACATCCCTAACAACATCTTGATGGACAATGTAGAACTTCGTGTTCTCATCCGCAAGGATGCTCTAGGAAAGCCTCCTTAGGGACTTCCCTAATTCTTACCTATATCAAAAAAAAATTAAGGGGAGAGCTTTTCCACTAGCTTGTTGAAGCTAGATGGAGACTTTGGCTAGTCAAAGGACATTATTTGGTCCGAATGTAAAAGGACTTTGGCTGCTTGAGAGCCTGGTTGGATTACCTCCTATTTTGCATCATAATGCATCATATAATGCAAAAGTTTACATTATAATGCAAAATAATGCACTATGTGAGGTAATCCAAACAGGCTCTGAATCGGACAAGAAATAATTAAAAATCCGTAAAAGCCAAAGTATAGAAAGTCTAGAATAAGGGAAAGAAGGCGCATAATGTAAAGGAACGCGAACAATCAAAATGTAAAATTTCTTTTTAGCGCGCGTGATATATTTTATGCGCAGAATATATAAGTGAATATTTTATATGCTTGTTTTTATATTACTTAAAATCCTCATTTTAGGAATAATTTATTTTGACTTTCAACAAATATAAATATTAATTAATTTATTGCAAAAAAAAATTAACTTGACTTTTGGGAACGATGCTAAGGCTTTCTTAGTAAAGAGTGGGTTTTTCAGTTTCGACATATATATTGTGAGGCCAATCATGTAGTGGATGGTCATGCTTCCCTTGAGTTTTTTTTTCCGCTAGGTTTTCATTGTTTAGTTGACCCTCCGGATTTGATTTTATCTTTATTATCTGATGATGTAGGGAGTTTGGCCACTCCCCGCTTATTCCTACCCCCAGCGGTTTAAATAAATAGCGGTTCACCCTTTCCGATAAAAAAATTCAATAAAATCATTTTGAGATTAATTATGTGTTAAGTTTGGTGGTTGGGCCGATAAAGATACCTTTCCGTAACAATGTAGCTCTTAATTTTCAACTATATACATAAGGTTGTGGAGGCTTCGTGAAGCCTAGTTTCTCAATGATATATTCGACCGAATAAGACCGATCGATGTGTGTATAACCAAATTAAATGTACATCACGTCTGGTATGGGATTTTTTTTGGGTCATTGTCACCCCAGTTCAGCGGAGAGTTTTGCTCCATCAAACACTTACGTCTAGAGTTCGAGTCTCGCGAAGGCTCCTTTATTTTTGGGTGGGATCTGCTCTCCCAACAAGTTCATTTCTCCTCCATTGAGAATCGAACCCTCGATCTCAGCGAAGGGAAGCGTAACCCTTCCCACTACGCTCCATGCTTGTTGGTTCTGGTATGGGATTTAACTTCGTGATATGATACCCAAAATATGGTAGAATGAAGGTGGGGTAACCCTGTCTAGATTTTCATTTATTTCATTAATTTATGAATTTAACATATATATCCGTCAATATTTCTCTCCTTCACTCATGGATATCCCAACCCTAAGGTCCAAAATATTCATAATTTAAATAATTATATAATTTGAATCTGGTAGCCAAACAATGTAACAGTCTTGTTCGAATGTTAACACTTAACAAGAACATTTTTAGGAAAGGAATTAGGACATGTTTTGATCATATGCTATAATGCATTATCTTGTGTTATAACATGCGATTAAATAGGCCCTAAACTTATAACTTAGAGTCTGGCACCAAAGCTACTAAATGATTGGTATCATTGATCATTTTTTGAAATACCAAAGTAACAAGTATCCTATTAATGAGCAAATTATATATATAGTAACAAATTGTTGTAACGAGAACAATAAAAGCGTAAAGAAAAACACAGAAATTTAACGCAGTTGGTTTACTAACAATGCGTTAGTAATATCCACGGGTAGAGAAACTGAGTTCTTTATTATGGAGGCTGAACAAAACGTATTACAATAATAAGGTGTTTGATGAGCATATAAACCCTAATTAGATTATAAATCATAAGCCCAAAACAGATCATGATACACACGATCTAGCTGGACACATGCTTTAAGTAAGCATTATATAAGTTTTGGACCACAAGGTGAACACACACAACGACATCTAAAAGTTGTGGTCTTGTCGCAAGTACTTGTATTAGCTGTAAATGAATGAAATTTATATGGTTGGGAGGAGCCTGTGAAAGCTGTATTTGTTGGATCCGTCTGGCCAGGACAAATGGGCCCAAATGTGTTGGGCCATGGCCCACGTTGAAGGGTAATTAGAGACTGGATGTGTAATAAGTAAAGCCACGTAGCCGCACACAAGTGGGCTTTTGATTGGGCCCACCATGTGACCCTCTCATGGTCAGAGAGCCACATATGAAATACTACAACTTATTGGCCCCGCTTTGGTTTATCTCTCTTGCTGGGCTTGATGACATAGCTGTGGGGCCCCAGTTTCAATGTTGCTTTCGAAAAGGTTGGTGGTGGTTGAATTGGAGCTAGAACATCCATACAGATGAGAATTTAAAATTATGAATGAGTGACTCTGAATATGTATATTAGAGAGCAAGGTAGTGGCTAAATTGGGCAAGTTTGTCTGTGTTGCATTCCATAATCACATAAGAAATACGAGCAATCTCGAACCGTTGAAGCAACACCAAGATATATGTTCGAGACTAACATTTTAATCTCCCAAGGACATCTGACAATTTCTTTGGTTGCATCTATGACAATAAGGTTGTCACCTTCTATTTCAGTTTTGCGAATTTGCAATTGTCTCGCTTTTCAGATTCCATTTCGTAGGGCTAGAGTTTCAGCTTGCATATACTCTCACTTCGTAATAATAAAGAAGTATTATATTTTCTAAAATGAAAAGTAACTCCAATTTATTTTCCAAAAAAAAAAACATTTATAAAAATCGGTTGTTATTTTTTTTAATGGAAATACATACTTATAACTTATAAGTTATACCTATAGTAATATTAAAAATATATATCCTAAGTCTTTAGGGAATAGAATAAGAGTATAGTTTTCGAAACTAATATTCTAATATAGGAAAGATAAATCCTATAAAAAAAATTGAGAAATTTTGAATAATATTTTTTTAATATGCTATGGATTTAAATGATATAAACTCTTTGATTAATCCAATTTCACGAGAGGCCATTATTAATTACAAAGGGCAAAAAAAAGAAAACATCTTTAATTTCATAAACCTTCAGTTTACTAATGAACTATTATGTATTATCGTACCTTGTACGGATACTTCTTAAATAAAATATTAATAATAAATATTGGGTAGTGTGGTCCAATTTAAAAGTGACATGTGTTATTTAATAATTTTTTTAACCTCTATTTTAGTATGTAGTTATGATACCATGATATATGGATGGGCTTGTTCTTCACTTGTCAAAGTATTAAATATATAATGGTCCAAGATCTTAGGTTATGTACAAACGTCTACGTTATTCCATCCTCCGATAAATGATTCTATCATACCCTCACCATTTTCTTTGAAATATTTCTATTACGTATATACATTCAAATAGATAATTTTTTAAGAGAGAAAAAAAGAGGAAATAATGAACATTGGGCCATTTGAAAAGAACTGGGCTAATTCTTGTTTAATAATAATCATTGGGCCATTTGAAAATAACTGGCCCAATTCTTTTCAAATCTTAAAAATTTCATCAATTTTCTTTAAAATTATTACACAAGAGATCAAACACACACAAAAAAAATGTTCTTACCAAAACTTATAGTGCAAAGCACACTAGTGATCACAGCATTTTATAATCTCCTATCAGAATGTAACCAAACTCAATTATTAGCGTCAGATCAACCAACTGTATAGCCCAAACTATTGGCTGTATAATCAAATAAAATAGATTGTCCAACCAAACACATCTGTTCTAACCAAAGACTACTATTTAATAATGGAAAAAAATTAAACTATGTTCCAATTATTTCCATGAGCACTAACTAGTAAGCAGCCTGAAAAGAAAGTTTCCTAACATTCTGTCTTCTTCTAAAGAGGAGGCTCCACCATATATATTTTAAGTGAGCCTTGAGTGTAAATCAACTTTATTTAGCATTTAAATAAAGAATTTATGGGCTCTATGCTCACCTTATGACCAAAAAGGTTACTAAACTTGAGTATTAACTAAGAGAATCCTTAACCAAGTCTATGACATCTTTTGATGCCAACCCATCTTATAAATTGCCTTGCATACTCAAGACTTGATACTAAAGTATTGTGTGTGATATGTGGTCACATATCAGAATATAAAAAATAAATTGGGAGGGTCACCCTCAGTAATGAACCTTTGCAGAACTCGGTTTTGACGTAGATTGACTCTAACTAATTGAAACGGGCAAAAGATATAAAAAAGAGTGCAAAAATAACATATTTTTTACTTTCTGTTGAACCGATATTTAAAAACAAATAAACTATATATATATTTTGATAAGGAAAGAGATTAGGGGCCGCTAACAGGCTAGCGATCACCCTAAAGCATCCAGGTGGATGAGGTTCCGAAGAACCGGGTTAACTGAAAATGAAACAGATGAAACATGGCGAAACGAGACAGCAATGAAGTCCACCACTGCATTGCACTCCCAGACGACGTGGGCAATGTTCCAGCTCCAAACAAATAAACTATATGCTAAAAATCCATTTAACTTCTCGGTTATTATTCATGATTTCTGATGTTGTTAACTGGGCCAAATCATATCCAAACAAATATTATGACATTTTTATTAAATTGGATGATCCTTCCGCAACCTAAATAGTTGTCAAGAGTATTATTTATGATATTTCCTCATTGTAACATAAGGTTAACTCAATTATAATCTTTTCCAATTAAAATAACTCTACTATTGCTTAAAAGCAAGAATAGTCATGACATTAGGTCATAATGGCACATTGACATGATTAGAAGGAAGAAAAAGTGGCAAAAGGAAAATAATGGCAAAAGCAATCCACTCCACATAGGATGACTTTGACCCTTTGATTGATCATGTCCCATGTATTACATAAGATTAAAAGCATATCCTATAAGTTTAATGGAACACAAGTAGAAAGAGCATATATCATCGTTTATAATGACACAATTTGGGACCCATTTCCCATATTTAAAAAAAAGTTGTACAAAGAAAGTAATTTAGATATCATCAACCACTTACATTAACCACAAAATCAACTTCTCCATGCAGTGCCCTTGCAACAAAACCACAACCTACAAAAGTTTCATTCTTCTTCTTTTTGTTTACCCTTTCACAAAACATACAAAATATAGTGCTTCTTTGTTCTTCCTCTTCATCTGATCAAAGTTTGTAATGCTAAAGTTTCTCAATGAGCAGAGAGAGACTTCTCATTCTACAACAATAAGTTAAAATTACATCAAAAACTAGTCATATTATAAGTGCAAACCAAACACTTGTGCCTTTTGAGACTTTGATCAACTTGAGCTACCATGAACCATAGTCATCCACACCAAGAGCTCCAAACTCCTCCATCAAAATCTCCCTTTCTCGACACTCGTCGCTGCAAAACGCTCTCTCGCCTCTGAAAACATAAGAGTATACACCATATTAAGCTCTCACTTTCAACTAAAAACCCTAAAATTAGTGATAACAAAGTTATATCAAGACTACACACAAACTACAAGCACATTAGCTTTACAAAGTCCTATGTTACATGGACACATAAACGAAAATGGCACGGAAAAGCATATCGTTTCCATAATTTTACACTAGAAAACGAGTTTTTAAGTTTCCGAATTTCTGACACAGAATATGCTATTAGAGTTTTTGGGTAACATAGACAAAATATATAAGCTCTATAATCTACCTGTTAGCACCAAATTCCACTATTATTATTTATACTTGAAATCGGGTTAAATTCAGAACGGCTCAAACCTTAATTTTGATATGGATATGAAATAAAGTGTATTATGTTGGAATGGGAATCACTCATTCTCATAACCAGTTGTCAAAGCAAACATTAGAATCGGTTTTGGTGATTCCAAACCCGATTCCTAATACCGACGGTATACAAACAAACATGCCCTAATAACCAAAAGTGCAACAAATTAATGAACACATTTAGCCATTGAGCACACACTATGTGATCACCAAACAATTTCAAATGAGCCAAATCATGAGATCTTCTATATAACATATAATCAAAGAATGATGCCACTAACCTGTACATAAAGATGTCTTCACCTTGACCAAGACTCTTCCTGCACATCTGGCAAGAACTAAGAAAGTTCTCAAACTGATACCCAACTGAGCCATCAGAACAAACAACAGAAGCTCCATTCTCAAAAGAGGATGAAGAACAGCTATCAACAATGCAATCATCAAAGATCCTGGTCATCTTAGTCACGTGCCCTCCACGTGATATCACACAAGTATAATCCTCAGAGAGCTCCATCTCTGCAGAAGAAATCGAATTCAAGGGCGACCCAGATGAGCATTTGGGGGAAACAACAAGACCCAGTTGGGAATTCCTCGTCTTGATCCCGAATTCCATCGGAGAATTCTGGGAATCCAAGGAAAAAGTGTTCTGTGGAGTTGGAATCTGAATCTTGAGCTGAGAGCCAAAAATGGCGAATTTGCTGTTCTCAGGCTTCTTGACTACAATCAGCTTCTTCTTTAAACCGGGTTCGGCTTCAGCATCATCGTCTGTGAGAGAATCGACGATTCCGAGGCCTACGCCTGAACCGGGTTCAGACCAAACCGGGCTCTTGAGAACAGAAAACGGCTCGCCGTCGAGGATCGACGTCGGACTCATCGCCGGTTCGCCGTCGGAGAAGGCCTTGGAAGCGAAAGCGGTGAATCCGAGGAGGAAGGAAGTTGGGGATTTCTTGGAGGAGGGAGAAGGAAAGGAGTTTGTACGGAAATCCGCCATTGAAGGAGCTTAAGCAAAGAAAAAGATCGAATCTTTAAGAACTTTTTGTGAAGGAGTTTATGAAGAACCGGCCATGGGAGGAAAGGAGATCAAAATTCAGTGGGAAGTAACCTCCATTTGTATCAAGCGAAGAGCGCTTTTTCCCCGATTTTCTCGCTCTCTCTGGTTTTGTTGTTTTGGATCGATTTTGTTCAGAGGGAACCCCAATTTTCTTCCACTATAACTGACATTCATGAAAGTAGAGCTTCACGGGTCGCAATCAAGACCTCAGAGCGCACTATGCATAAAAAAGCTCTGTATTTCGGTAGGATCGGTTTTCTTTTGCAGGTAGAAACAAGATGGGAATTAAAATGCATACATACAAACGAAGAAAAGAATAAATTTAAATAAACCATTTTTCTAATATATGCAGTTAAGGTATAGGTTAAGATTATTAAAATAAAAAAAAATTGTTATTTTTATTTATTTAAGGTTAATTAATTTTTTAAAATGATTTATTAGTTTCTTTTTAGGATTTTAATTTCTTAATTTAAAGCATAGGTTAAAAAAACCATTAAATAAAAATACACCTTCTTCGTTTTCCTAAAACCATCACATTTTTAGGGTTATAATGCTTCATTTAGTTTTAAAATTGTTTTGTTACGTAAAATTAATTCATTAATTGAAAACCATACAACAACTACACCAAAATTCAAAATAAATAAATATTAAATTGAATTAAAAAAAATCGGATGGAAATACCACGATCGATCTTAATAAGATCTCACGCTTCTATTTACTCTATTTCATATCGATGTTTCTTACAACCTTCCACGATAGGGTCTATCGATTGGTTGTAGTATTGAGGTTGTTCTTTACCTGATTGAACTGATTGTAGATGACGAATTGAAAGTTGAAAGACAGAGATTGAATCTAGACAAGGACTACAAGCATTTACAATTTAGGTAATTCACATAAATAGAAAGAGATATAATGGTGAGGAGATGGAAGAGGAATGAAGGAGATCGAAGGTAGTGCCGCCTCAATTAACGTTGGAATCCACTAGACGAGGCAAATAGCCGTGAAGCAACCGCCACTATACACCAGACAATTGCCTAGATATAATAGGGATGAGAGAGAATGAACGAATTTTTCTACATAAATAACTGTCACCATTATTGGTCGTTCACGAGAATGAAAACAGAGAAACAGTGTGCCAGAAACCTTTTTTCCTATTTTATAATTGCTAGTGATTTAAAAAATAAGATTAATATAACTATAATAAAACTATAAAAAATACATTTCTAATTCTAAAATTACTTATCTTTCCTTGAAAAAGCTATCAATTATTTTCCCATTGTTAAAAAATATCTTCCCTCTCTTTTGTAGGTAAAATCTTTCCTATTTAATTTCCCACTTTCGTGGTTTGTAATGATTCCTATCTTCGGTTTGAGTCGTTCTCTTAAATGCTTCCTATGAACTTCCACGCAATGCAAACACAAGAGTGATAGAGTATAGTGAACAGTGATAGGTGGGTGGGAGACATGAAAGTGATTTTGAAAGAAGCCTTTCTTCTTGGCCTTGGAATCAAATCAATGGCTTTTATGGGAAAATACATCCACTCACCCAAATTAGAAAATTATAACCTTTCCACGCATCATAAATTCCGAATTTATTTTTTGACCAAAAATAAAAAAATCAAAGATATATATGTTCATTGATGAACAAAGTATAACGTTTAGGCGGGTATGTACGTACATTAGACTGGACAATCAGGTCGGATCGGGCGGGTTCGGGTTCGGTTTAATCAGGTTTGATTTCGTTATGGATCACGGGTCAATCGGGACGGGTTATAGCAGATTTTCGATCAAATCGGATTGACCAGCGGGTCTAAAATATTCTTTTTTTTATGATTATTAAAACCAAATTTTAATTAAATACTAATATTTAATCATAATATATTATTTTAATATATTTTAATAATAAAAGAAAATAAAATTTATAAATTCTATAATTATACTAAATCGGTAAACTCAACGGGTGTTGAACTTCAACCTAACGGGGTTTCGGGTTTGATTTATTTCGGGTTTTATGTTCGAATTTTCGAATTTTAACTCTAAAATTATCGGACGGTTTGAATCGAGTTTGCAGGTTATGTCAGCTTTTGACAATTCTAATGTACATCGCTCATATACTAACCCAACACTCTTTCTCTTTTTTGTTGTCTATAAAATAATAGTATGTCATTGTTTTAAAACGTACAATATGAGAAAGAATTAGAAAAACAGTAAAAATACAAAAATTTATCATGGTTCATTAATAATGTGTGTAGCTAAATAGCTATTCATGGCATATTAAAAACACATTGTTTTTTTGGTTGAAATTTAAAAAAACAGGCTTTTCTCTTCATTAAGTTTATTTTATGTATCTTATGTTGTTCAAGGCAAGGAATTGTACTATGGGATACTTATATAATAATAATAGTAGATGCATTAAAAATTAAAAACCTACCTCAGTGGTGACAAAAAATGGGTAGGTCGGAGGTGAACGGCTACTTTTGCCATATGCAGTAACCAATTAATTACCAGCAGTGAAGTCAAGTAGTGGAGCTAGCTTTGAGTGGGATCAGTAAAAATCAGTACGACTGTGTTGACTGACTGCTCTCTAGTCCTTTCTAATTCCTGCACAAAAGTAGATCCATATTTTTACAGGGATGTGGAGATTTTTACATCTTTCTAGCTCCACAAATGGTCACCCCACCACCGTCCACATTTCCAATGTACTCTAGTAAATATTTTAGGGTAAAAAAGAACACTTTTTTTTTTTTTTAATTCTCGAGCACGATTTGTACTAATCTGAGACTTGGTTCTGGATCGGGTGTGAATTATTTGTAATTGGTAAAATCACTGGAATATTTATTTGGCAGATGAAGATCCTTCATTGTAATGGAGGCACCGTTAGTAGTCTACTTACTCGTACCTGATTTATCCGTTTTTGACCTGAATGCAAAAAGCGTTGTTGTCTTTAGCCCTTCACTCTCTCCACTACCCTACTTGTTCTAGTTCCCTTTTTTGTGAGTTGTAATTACATTTAGTATGCTTTTTTTTTTCCGTTGTTTTCAGTTTGTTCTTATCGGATTTCTAGCTACTGGTTACACGAACTCTCAATTGTACCAGGCATGTTCGGTTAAGATCGTAAGCACGATCCAAGATGGCATTATATCCTTTTACTACAGTGGCTCTAAAACTTGTAATTATTCAGGGTTCAATTGTAAGGTTTATTGAGTATTTTGTAACCAGTTTACAAGGAAGCCAGTGAATCCCACATTGATAGTTTGAGGAAGGAGCGAGTTCAGAAGAGCGTATAAAATGGGCAAGAGAAAGGCTGAACAAATCATACCTTTCTCGGCCTTTTGGCTAAGATCAAGTGTAGTATCTGTTCTTATCAGTTTAATATCTGATATGTGGGCCATCGGCCCACTTTGATATTAAATTTATTTTTTAAGGGTGAAGGCTCATTAGAGTAGCTTGCTACTTGGGCCTTCGCGCGTCGTCTATGCGTTGCACTATTGCTTGGGCCTGGCGCAACCCTCCAAGCCCAGTTTAATCTTGATCTTGACGTGGCTTATCAATACAACTAAAACATTTCATTTGTTTTCATGATCCGAATTTACATTTCAATTTGTTTCCATAATCCGAATTTGGCTAATAATATGATCCATATCTTGGTTAAGCAAAAATGTATTTTTTTTACTCCTGTCCCCTTTTGTTTTGGGGTTTTTTGATTAGGGCTATGTTTGTAATTGTAAGAAAAATATAGATATAAAAGAAAAGTGGACAAACAAAAGGGACACCTAAAAAAGAAACCGGACAAACAATTAAGGACGGAGGGAGTAATTTGTTTTGAAAAGTTAAAAAAAAAAACGTACTACTAAAATTGCAAACAATTAAAATCACTTTGCGTCATTTGCACTCAAACTACACAATTTCAAATCTCCACAAACAATCAAAACAAAAAAGAACTTATCTGGTCCCGTTGTTATTCGTGGCCCACGAATGCCAACAATTAACGTGCCTCGTCCAACTAAACGCAGCACTCTCATTCGCGGATAGACCCTTTAACCGTTGCCAATCCCAAAGCACCCGGGCCAAGTCCTTGACCTTGGCGTTAATGTAACGACAACAATTGGAGTGCACGGTGACGACTTTACTTGGCTCCTTACTAACCTGGCAAAACCCGCTAAAGCTACGTGTGTCAAGAAACGAAATCGTTACATTAAGCTCTCTTAGGGCGCCTCTCAAGATCATGTTTTGCAGCACATCTTGCTCCTTCATACCGACGGAGTTGTCCTTGGCGTCGTACCATTTTTCGAAGAGGGCAATAGTCTTGGGATTTGATCGTGCCATGTAGAATCCGGTGTTGATGTAGTTTAAGTATGATGTTGGATTTCCATTGAATTTGTCTGTGCTTATTTGGAGGTCGGAGTTTGGGTCGTTGTTTAAGATTGTTAAGGGATTCCTTAACCACATTACGTCTGTGTCCTGTGACGTTTGTGAAAAAGGAATGGTTAGGACAATTTGAATGAAAAAAAATCAGTGTTCTTAATTGATTGTAATTTTTTTTTTGGTTGGCGAACAAATGTAGGAACAAAATGACCATTTTCAATCAAGTATTCAAGTGTAAGCTATTAAAAAACACCCATAAAAAATTACTCCATTTTTGTAGAAAAGAAATTGTATACAACTACTTATATAACTATGCAAATATAACGAAAAAATTAGCATGTCAAAGATTTAAATTATAGGTTTGTAATCGAACATTTTATTCCTTTTTTGTAACTTTCTTAAGATTTCACTCATTTTATATCATAATAATGTACAATATATATACTAGTAATATAACTCTACCAAATCCAAACCCCATTACGTACCACACCTTATAATGTTAGGGCTCAGTAAAACCGAGCGAAATGAAAATTGAAATTTATTTTAAGGTGATCCGAAAACACCAAACCACATTGTTTTGGTCGATTAGAATTTCTCGATTCGAGATGAAAAAAGTTAATTCTTTGAAAATTTGAACCAAACTAAAACCGAATAGAATTTAAAATTTGAAAAGAATTCCTAATCGAAAACCAGAACAAATAGTATCAGTTCCTGTTCGATTCAACTCAAATGTTTTATTTGAACCAACCCATACTCAAGTCTTTAATAAGTGGTTTATCACTTGGACTATTGTATGGTCATGAATCAAACAAGACTCAATCTAGTCACCTTTATAACATAAATTGCATTTTAAAGATCGATTTAGAGATTACTCTACTTGTGTCAAAAAATCTTTTGCTCCGTTCCACGATAAAAAAAAATACTTTTTCTATCTTAAAATGCCTAAAAAATAATGGATTTTTACGTATTTAAAGAAACAAAATACGGAGTATTTTTTAATAGCAAGGTTAAAAAAGATTTACCGTGAAGATGAAATTGTAACCCTTGCGTAAAACAGTGAGAATGAAGTGGGTCCTCCTCCACATCATATTAATAAAACCCTGCGACATGTACACATTCTCCCCCGCCAAATCCGAGCCCTCCGTTCCATTCCCCTGCAGCAAGTAGCATTGTAGCCCCCTGAACACGCACCTCTCGTAGGCCGTTGGATCCGTGGCCACGATCAGCAGGTTGTTGATCAACGGCCGAGTTTCCTCCCCCAGCCAGAAGCTCTCCAGGAACAGATCCAACATGTTCACCGGATTGCCCCCCTCTTCCGTTGCTTCCACGTAGGCCTTGTTCACCACCGTTAGTATCACCGTCTTGTTCTCGTCCGCCGTCTTCTCTAACGCCGTTTCCAAATCCTGAAATTTGATCGAAACGAAATAAGATTATTAATTAAATTAATCTTGGTGGAAGGTTTATTGGTTTACAAAATTATAGTATTTTGATAATGAAAATGCATTTTTTCCCTAAAATGATGTTTCGACTTGTTTAGTGCCTATAAAAATTAAGCACTTAATTTATTTGAGAATTTCTAAGTTTAATACCTTATATGTTCAATAATAATTGTCATTCTAGCCTTTATTTTTTATTATAAATAGTTATCATTTAATTTATTCTAGCTTAATTGTCTTTTATAACTATTACTCCATCTGTTAATAAAACTGATCGTTTTAGCAATTTATAGTCCATTATTAGGAAATCTATCAAAAATACTATTATACTCTTATTTATTACTTTATTTTTTTTAATTATTTTATTAAAAATCACTATTAATATATATTTATAGTTCAAAGGGAAAATATGTAAACTAGAGACCAAAAATAGCTAAAAGAACAGATTTTGTGAAACAAAAAAAATTAAGACTAAAAGAACATGTATAGTGAAAAAAGGGGGCAGTAGATTATCAACGATGGTTTTCAATAAAGCAAAAATATTCCCTCCTTTACTACCAAAAAAACAAAGCAAAAATATGGGGCAATAAATGAACATAAAATGTATATATGTAATTTCCTTAAAAACATAAAAGGAGTAGAATGATAAATTAATAAGTATTATTAAACAGAGGGAGTAAGAACTATGCTACACGAACATGACACGAGACATTAAAAAATGTATAGATCTCAAAAGTTTTCGTTCCAATGTGTCTGATCCAAAACGGAAACAGAAATGCTAACCGATTAGGGGTGTGTTCGGCTACAAGGGTAGCTTTTTTCAGCTACCCAAAACGCTAGGTGAAAAACTCCTTTTTTCTACACCCGAATTTGGAGATTTTAAGCTCCATCTAGCAGAAACAAGCTCCAAAAAAACTAGTATCGAACGCACTCTAGAATCTCGAGTATTGTAGAATAAACAAACAAGAAGTAAGATATGGAGAATCAAGAGGAAGATCGAAGAAGTACATACATTAGTGTTGTCGTTGGACAGAGGAGGAGAGCATTTTAAGCTTTCAAATGACAACATCGATCTAAAATCCGAACGAGATGAGAACAAAGAAGAGACCAAGAACACACTTGCAATGAAGAGAATTAACGTAAAAAATTGCATCTTCGTTAACAAAGACAAGTTCTTAGATGAGGCCTCTTTGTCCATACTAAACGATATATTTTTCTTCTTCTAGCCTATCTCTTGTTTGATGTTCAAATTATTCAACTTATATATATTGAATTCTTAACTACGTAAACATATATGTAACATTGACATGCATGTACATTTATTGTTTTTGTTATATAAATTGATCAACATGAAAAGGAAAGGATTGATTGATGACCATTTAATTAAAGCTCATGAATGAATTGATGATAAGAATTGAGTATTTGGGACCAATTTATCGATCTCTAATTTATTAATTGATGAAAATAATCGGAGGAAATATACTCAACTCCATCCCTTTGTAGAGAAATTAATTATTCTCGTCCAAGTTTTACTTATATTGGAAATATCCCATGAAAAAACTTTATTTATTTTCATACTAAAATAACACTACCAATTCACTTGAGAGATACAATCAATATTACCTTTAGTTAAGACTTAAGACCAAAAAAAAAGTTACATTTAGTTTACAAGTAAGTTAATATCATCTTTTTTAAATAAAGAGTGGTAATTCATTTATGAGGTAAGGGGTGAATTGGTTTGGTCTAATTAATTAGATATGTATTTAAGATTTTTTTATTTTTTTTAGAATTTGGTGTAATTGGTTTGGTTTGAAAGTTTGAAAGATTTTCACAATAACATCACATCATGAAAACAACGATATTAGCCACATTTCATTGTGAACCAGAATCTTCACTAGAGAGATTAGATCGGATTGATAGGAACATATTTTTTAATAAAATTAATTTTATATAAAAATAAATTGGTCCTTTAATGCTTTATTTAATTTTATGAATAATTTTTTTTTGAAAGAAATTTTATGATTAATTATTATCGTAATTAGCCTAAAATATCACTCTCTTTGATTGAGAATAAGATGTTTTTTAATATTTGAAATTGGATCAATTTTATGTATCGTTTTATCCTTTTAGGTTTCATAAGCAATTAATTAGGAGCGATGTATGAGAATAGTTATTGTATTTTTTTTTACCGATACCCTTCATTCATTGGATCAAACGGTAGTGAATTAAAAAGTTATAAATTTGAGAAAAAAAATTTAAGATTTTGAATTTATTTAATAATTTTTAAAAAAATTTGTATCACAATTATTTTACGTTGAAGAGATAAATAATTAAAAAAAAATCGGTTGGTAGGATCAGATTTGCACACACTTAATAAATTCTGATTTGCACATCCGAAAATGGTAAGAAAACAACAATCGAACGATGCTATTTTTTGTGGGGAAATTTAAAGGCCCATTATTGTTTAAGCTTTGAGCCCAATCCTGGCCCTTTTCTGTATGTTAATTACATGGGAGGGAATATGAGATAATGATGGTAAGATTGCGAACATAGTTAGGATCAAAGTCATCAAACTGATCATTCATACCGAGCTAAGAAAGTAAATATTATGGAAGTTGTATCAATATTTGAACTACACTTGCTGTAAGTTGTGTTTTAACGATAACAATAAAATTATAAATTGGTGGTCTTACAAGAGCAATGTCCATAAAAAAAAAATTTACGAAGCTTCTTTTACAATAACATTGAAATTTCTAATTATTATTACAAAAGAATCATGGAATTCACAACAATACTGTTGGTGAGAAATGAGAATTCACAGTGAGTAAAATGTTTGTATTCTCAACATTGAAACTTCTTTTACAATAACATTGAGCTTCACGTGAGAATGATTTTCTTAGGAGAGAAATGAGAATATGAATCTCATCCACTTATTATACATGACTATGTAGATATTTTCACTAAGTGTGTATTGTATTACATGTGAAAAAAAAGCATACATAATGAGGTAAGAGCATGCACAACTGTTTTTAATGAAAATGTAGAATCATGTTAAGTGAAAATACACAATCATTCGTCACATATTGCACACTCATCATACACTCACATGAAAAAGTCATATACGACGAAGTAAGTGCGTGCATGATCGTATTAAGTGAAAATGCTTGTTCATTTTAAATTAAAATAAACAATCATGTTTAGTTAAAATGCACAATCATTTGTCACATATTGCACATTCATATGAAAAAAATCACACACAATGAGATAAGAGCAGGTACAGTCGTGTCAAGTGAAAACGCACAATCATTATAAGTGAAAATGCATAGTCATGTGTAAGTGAAAAGTTACACTCATTTGTCACATATTGCACACTCATTACACACTGACATGAAACAATGAGATAAGAACATGTACAACCGTGTTAATAGAAAAGGCACAATCATGTTAAGCGAAAAAATACAATGATTCTCAAATTTTGCAACCCCGGAGGTAAAACAAATATTTTTACACCAGCGATCTCAGTCATAGATGTAACTCGATCAAACGAATGAGATTTATTCTCATTTCTCTCATTAGTTTTCATTCTCACATGATCTATTCTCTACTTATAATTAAATAATATAATTAGAGACGGAATCAAGGGTGGGTTAGGGTTTGCTGTAGGCTGTAGCACACCCTAAAATTAATACTAGTACTAGTAAATGGGTGAAAGTTATAGTTTTTTTACCTAGCTCAACTGATTAAGCCTATCTCCATATGGTACAAGACTCCGTGTTCAAATCTCTACTCGTGGCGCCGTGCACTCCTCTCTTTCTTTTCCTTCCATACTTCTTTTTTTTTTGCTCTTTTTAATTTGTTTACCCATCTTTTTACTAATTGTAATTTTCACCCCATTTTTTTCTTAATTTTAATTTTTACTTTATAACCTTCCATTAGTTCCATACTTCTTTTTTTTGGCTCTTTTTAAATTTGTTTACCCATCTTTGTACTAATTGTAATTTTTACCCCATCTTTGTCTTAATTTTAATTTTTACTTTATAATCTAGCCCACCCTATTTTTTTTTTCTGGTTCCGTCCCTGAATATAATATAAGCAATATAAAATTAAACTTGTGTCTAACACGGATATTTTTTCTAGTTGAAAATTATTATAAATAAATAAATATAATTTTTAGAATAAGTTTTAAAATATAAAATATTAGACTTGATATAATACAAAACTAATAATCAAAAGTTGAACTAAATAGTCAGTCAATCACAAACGTATTCTTTTCTTCTTCTAAATCTATTTATTTTTGGTCTAGCGGGCCTGTTGGGCCTGTTCTTTAGCAGGCCCAAGTTCATTCAACTGATAACAGCCCTAGGAAAAACCAGAACCAGAGAATCACGACGGAACGGCGGACTCGGGAGAAAGAATTCGAATTCTTCACCGCCGGCATATCTTCTCTGCCTCGTCAAACTCTACAAGTTCGTCTCCATAATTGATCGGTATGAACTTGCCGTTCTCAATTGAATTTTCCCCCCTAATGTCTCTATGTCAACCATGCTTCTTATTTCTCAATTGAGAAAAGATCCAAATTTTCACTTATTTTTTCGCCGATGGCGCCCGGCTGAGAATTTCCGGCCGCCGGTGGGATAATCTATAATCTTGTTGACAGAAACCTACACCAAGAGTGAGATTCAATCTTAATTTCATTTTATACAATCTAATTCATTTGTCATTCACAATCCCTTCAATATGCTCCAGCTAATCTCAAAGGGTAGTTCATTTTATGAATATTGAGTATTTAGTTCAATATCAACATTTGACATTTGAGAACGTATTGTTTTCAGTGCTTGCTCAAGCTATGTCAAAGCATTGAACTTGTAGTTTTGTTTCATGGATTGATCTAGAATGTGAAATTGGAATTGCTTAACCCTAATATTTGGGTGCTACTTTTATGATACAGCAAAATATCAACAAAGAGGTCCAATGACATCCACCTGTAGCAGGTTCTTCAGTAGAACAACAGCATCAGCTCTCAGATCTGCAACCAGATCAGCTTCTAAACCACCCTCACCTCCAAGAGTTTCTGGTTTTCCCCCATCTACTAAGCCTAACTCGCCTCCTCTTAGCCGTTTTGGTCTCTCCAGGTCTCATTCCCTTGTTCTTTAGTTCAATTTTAGGGTTTTAGTTGAGCTTATTGAAATATTGAATGAACTGATATAATTGATGCTGAATATTTGAACAATGGCTGTTGTTGGAAACAGAACTCCGTCGGAACTTGGAGGTGTGCAGTCTATGTTGCCACTCCACAGTGCAGTTTCACTGGCAAGGATGACATCATGCCTTAGCACCTCGTCTCGGAGTTGTCGGTCACTTTCTCAGGGTACACTCTGCCGTACCTCTCCCAGCCTCTAATTATCTGTTTCAAACTATTTGACGTGAGTAGCTGAACTCTTAACTGTTAACATGTGTGTGAAAATTCTATTGAATTTGGAGTGCTGAGTGTTGTCAATTGTCATAGGTGTTCGCCATTATCTTGTATGAGGATATTTATACTAAAACATGTAAAAGAAGAAGATAAGAAATAATGCATAGCATGGTGTTGGATAATCTGACTGGAATATTTGGTTCCTGCAGGCACATAACATTCTTATGCATGAAAACAATCTTTCTGGAACCTGCCCTTATTGATGTCCTGCATAATTCTCAAGTATGACACTACTATGAACATTCTCTTAAGATGGCAAAGAAATATATATTATACGAGGAGTTACTGTTTTCTTTTCATCCCTAGACCTTGAAAACCAGTAGCTGGTGCAGAATGGTTTGATAACATTGCATTGCATTTGCTTTCCCTGAGATGTGCTGATATGATTTATTGCTTGTTTAGTTAATGTACGTATTGCATGTTTATAATCCATCAGTTCTTGGGTTTGTGCTTAATCTGAATGCAACCGTTCTATATATTTCATATTATTGGACTCACTGTGCTCTATGTGTAATGTCCAAACCAACAAACTCCAGTTCAGCAATGTTAAAAACTTTAAAAAAACTAGAGACTGTATGGATCAAAATGTGCATTTTGGTGACATGCCTGCCTTATTTTCCCAGATGATATTGATGGTACGTGAACGGACTGCTGTTTGTCAAAGGTTGGCCAAAGTCACCTGTGATTCTGATGTTCATCAAGTCATGATTGAAATTCTTGCATTTGATACCATTTAGTTGTTTTTGAAATTTAAAAAGTACTTCTCTTGGCATATCTTGTATGTACAGCTTTTAAAAACTCAATTCCTTAGTGAAATTTCATTATTCCTGCAGCAAATTCTCATTTAGGCTTAATTTTTGTTGTACTAGAGCTTGGCCAATCAGTGCCCAGGTGACTACCAATTGGACCTGCAATTACAAGAACCTGCCTTGAAGGTGATGGGCAATCAACAACTTCTGGCGATTCATTACTAGTACTTTGTGTGATTTTGGATAGTCCTAAGTTTTGAAGTTGGATTCTTATTTTGGACAAGAAAATTTTGTTTTAGATTGAGAAAAATAATGAGTAAAAATTGTGATTTGCCACTGTTCTTTCTGTAATGCAAAATTGCAAACCCAGTAGCTGCGGAGCTAGCTCAATATTTAATCATCTCATAGGACTTTTTGTTCATGCTTTTAAAATGTTATGGAAGTTGTGTCAATATTTGAACTACACTTTGCTGTAAGTTGTGTTTTAACGATAAAAATAAAATCACAAAATGATGATCTTACAAGAGCAATGGCCCAGCCTTGAAATTTCTTCTTATTAATACAAAAGAATCATGGAATCCTCAACATTCAACAGATGTAAATATATAGAATGCATCAAGAACTGGAGTATAAATGATGAAATCTCTCTTAGATTGATCAGACAGACACATACGACGCCACAAATAGAAGCGAAACAATCAACGACAATGACAATTTTATGGCGCCACCATCGGATGAACCTTCACTTGTTGTGGGCACTGAGCTACTGCTACTTCCTGTAATCACAAAACATCAAATATCAACATTTCATTCTCTCAAAGGGTCTGTTTGGATCGCTCGATTTAATGCAACAAATCTCCAAAAAGATGCAAGGAATATATAATGATACTCAAATTTCTAACAGATTATTACCTGAAGTACCACTGCTGGGAGTATTTGTTGATCCTTTAGGAGATGAACCTGCAAATTGGGCAAAAATAAAAATAAAGATAGGTCAAGTCAAAGCAACCAACTTGTTATAGTTCAAATGACTAAATGTTTTGCCTTTGAGAGTCACTTCAGTTGTTTTAAGTCGTACTTGAGGTTATCCTAAATCTTACCTGATCCAAAAAATAATGATTGAATGTTTTGTTGCAGATTTTGTTACCTGAGCTACATTTACTGATAGACGGCGTCTGAACTTTACAAGCGCTAGGGAGAGCCATTGCTTGAGTCTGATTAATGCTGATCCCTAATGAAGATCCACCTCCATTAAGAACCTGACAAAGGCATTCGGGTTGTGATTGGACGACGGTTGCAAGTTGCTTGCAACAGCTTGAGGAAGGGCTCGAGGAGTTGCCTGAGATGTAGTCAAGGCAAGGCGATAGGCTTATAAGGACGTTTGTGCAGACGGATGATGATTGAGATTTGGCTATGGCGAATAGGGATGATACGGCGAGAATCAAGATGATGTTGGTTGTCATAAGTCTTTGTTGAGACATTTTTTTTGAGGTTTGATTTGTGTTATGGGTTTGAGAACTAAGGGACTGTTTGGTGGTTTTTATAGTGTGATTGCAAATGTAGCTCACCAACTTTTTTCCTACTTTGTTTTCCCCATTTATTTGGGGTTGCACCGGCTTTGTATCTTTGCTTTTGTGTTTATATATACATTCAAATGTTTGACTTTGTACACCTATGTATCTAGCTTATTTCTGTTGAATGTTGGCAGAAAAATAAACTTGCTTGAAATGTGACAATAGAAGGCTTTAAATATGTTGCAATTGAAAGTGGCTAGATATGAGCTATGTTACATGAAAATGATGTCAAAAAGATACATATATGGAAACACTATCCTATTAGATTTTTCATATAACATAGGATATGAGATGTCCAAATGGTTAATTATAATTCAAGGCTAAGTGTAGCTAGTTTTGCATCTGGATGAGAATCAAAACCTTCCATGTTATTCAATGCTCAGCAGTAACATTGCACCTTCATCCCCATTAAAAATACACTCATATGAACCTTAATCGACCAGTAAATCAAATGAAAAACTAATTTAAATCAGTGATTTAGTTAATCTGTTCATATACCATAGCAAAATGGAGATCTTAATCAAACAGATGTGGGAAATGGGTACGAGCCATTGAGCCAAGCGGAGCTGGGCCAGTTTATGAAGGAAAACGCTATCAAAGAATTCCCACATCGGTTGTTTGTGAGGAGGAAGTAGGAAAGAAGAGTATAAAAACGCGTGTGCTAGTGCTAAATAAAATCACGCAGCCACGCAGTGAGCACAAAGCGAACTATTCTTTCGCCTTTTACTAAAGAATACCGTGTGCTCTCTGCTTATAAGTGGCATACGCTAATTTTTGGAGGGTTGTCTTCTTTGAGAAGGCACTCTACGTTTCAGTTCAAGACTAATAGTTAATAGTTTATCCAGGTAACGAGATCTCATAATTGAAAAAATGTCTAATTGACAGACATTCGAACAAATATAAGAACCAAAAAAATTATACCGAATTGGTAAAAACGATTCCCGATACTGTATTTGAATGGACTAAGCCTATTTAACACGATGCCCGATACTTGATGCTACCCAATTCGAATGCATTTGATAGTCTAACCCGGAATCATCCGAAAATCTAAAATTATCCGACACGAAATTATCCGAAAATTCAAAGCTAAATAGTGATTATTATAAGTATGTTTTTGAACTTAAATTTTACATTAAATATTTGGACACTAAAGTAATTAAATTATAAAAATCATCATTTGATATATGATCTCTATTGAAATTCAGTTCACTCGATAGCCGACTAAATTCGTCACCCGAAATCCAACTAAACCTTAAATTCGACTAAATCCGAAATCCGACTTATTCAAAATCTCTTTGGATTGAAAATTGAATAATCGAACTGATATTTATTTGAAAACCTGACTTTGCTTTATTAATTGAGCATCCGACCCGATCCACCCACTCTATTGACACCACCTAGCACACACATGGCAGTAGTTGGCGCCCAAGACAATATACGCACGGAATGTAAATCTATATTGGCTCACCAAATTTAAACTAAACATCCTTTGACATTATTGTAAGTTGATTACTTTGTTTATCTATTTTTTTTGTATGTTTGCCTCTTCTTGTTTTCTACTCAATAAACATAGCATATAAAAATTCAGCACTCACACACATAAGATATATATTGTGCCTAAGAAAGTTACATCTGTACTGAATTTTAGGATAATATAACATATACAAGTGCTCCTTAAGACAAAGAGTACATGTCATACGAACCCACATGAATTAGATTAGTTTACCCTGAATATATATTATTGTTGTAAATGAAAACAAAAAACTCAGTTGATTAGTTAGTATGAAAGTTGAGTTGAAGGCCAATAATGAAGGTGCCTTGCCAAAGTAACCTATCATTAGTTCATCCACAAATTAGACAAAACCACCTAAGAAGAACCAAAATGTCAAAAAAGAGCCCTATTCCACTCACCTAACTCAAAAAGAACATACCTTTAATTTAACAAATCTAGTTAAAATTAGTTGATCTCCTTAACCCACCTCCAATCTACCAAATTCCCTCCAAAAATCTCCTCTTTTTTCTTCATCTTCTCACAACCCTATAAATCAATCACTCTCCAAACAAACTCATCATCAACACCACAATTTCCTCATTTGTACACTAAAGAAAAAACAAACCCATATCACAAATCTTCTTAAAAATGGTTTTACCAAAGGCAAACCTCCGGTGTCTTTCTGTGGCGGCGGCCTTGGTGGCTCTACTGGCCGTAGCTCCACCGACAAACGGTCAAATACCCATTTCGCCATGCACGGCTTCTATGCTCACAAGCTTCACTCCTTGTATGAACTTTCTTAGCAATAGCACTACTACTAATATGACCACACCAACTCCTGGTTGTTGTAACTCTTTGAAGGCTCTTGCCACCAACGGAACCGGCTGTCTTTGCCAGATCTTGGCCGGAGGAGTTCCCTTTCGCGTTCCCATTAACCGAACTTCGGCTATCTCTCTTCCAAGATCTTGTAACATGGCTGGTGTGCCCTTGCAATGCAATTGTAAGTGTCCAAAATCCTTCTTATCTTTGCAAGTTTTCATTTTCTCATGGTTTCTTTTTATGTAGTATGGATTTTCATTAGTGATATTGTATTTTGACAATTTGAGGTTTACTAGATTACATACTTGCATAGTTACAAAAAAAATATGTTACAAAAGATTAAAGATTGAGACTTTTTTTTCTTCTGTTTTGCAGTAGCGACCGGTGCACCTGCTCCTGCTCCAGGTACGATTTGGATTTTTATTTTATTTTATTTAATCACTAAATACCATTTTAAAAAAATAATAATCTATTAAAAATTTCCATCTCTAAATTATAATAAAAAGTTGTATAGTATGTTATATTTAATAACTTGTTTATTTTCCATTTATTTGCAGGATCAAGTTCAGCTGCTCTGTCACCTGCTTTGTCTCCCACAACTGTTTCCTCTCCTAGCCCATCTAGTAATTTACAATCTAACACTTCTGTTATTAATTAGGGTAAATTATGCTAAACAATAAAAAAAAAACATAAAGACAAGAACTAATTTTGGAACAATTATGATTAAAAGCCCATTAGGATCCCTCTTGAACATTTTCTTAAGTAATCTTGAACATTTTTTAATATCATATACAACTTGTTTGTTTAGCAAAATTGATTGATCCACAAGATTATGATCATACTAATAAATCTGTTGCTTCACTTAATATGCAGCTTCTAGTATTCCCACAACTTCTTCACCATCACCAGCTGAGGCACCAGAATCCGACACCACTCCGACAGCCTCATCTCCAACAGCCACCACGGAAACACCTCCAACATCCTCGGTTACACCAGCAAGAACCTCGAACCCTGCCACATCAGCTGCACAGCCATCTCTCGGGTTTTCGCCTTCTCTTCTGCTTGTTCCGGTGGCCCTTGCTATGATGAAGTACTATTAGAGTTGGTTGATTATTTTTTCTTTTACTGTTGTATACTAGTACTTCAATGATTCTTTTTGTTTGTGTATGTGTTTGGTCTCTCTTTTGAGCTTGTTTAAAGGTATGATTTAGTATATGGGTATGTGATTACTACTCATTGATCATTGTTGTATAAAAAATGTTACATGTGTAATGAAAATTTTATTTGTATAAGTTGCAAGAACTTTTGTTCATGCTTTTAAATCCTGCATAATGCGCCATCCAAACAGGCTCTAAGTTACAAGGCCTTTTGTTCATGCTTTTAAAGTGCCTTTCTTAACCATAACAACCAACAAACCATGCCTTACATGCCTCCCCATTACACTTGCATGATCATTTCCAAAATTTGCTAGCAAAAGAGAGAAAATTTGTTCTTTCCTCCAAGAAAGTTGATTACTTTAGAGTCTTAGACAATCAAAACTTGCTCATAGTGAATATGAAGAAGAGAAACTCAACTACATTGCCTAGTTTTCTCAAACTCATGATTTCAACAACACTTCTTCTAGTGATCACTTCACCTACCCTAGTTAGAACCCAATTAACCGCGTGCACACTTGATGGGACCGAGATAGAAAAATGCTTGACCCAACAAGAAGGCCACATTTCTCTCAAACCTTGTTGCACCGCGTTGAATCAAGCAATCCAAGTCGGGTTCTACTGCCTATGTTCGCTAATTGCCTCGAGTAGTAATGGTCCTCACCTCAATATCCTCCTTTCTGGTTCCTTAGCATCTGGTTGTGAGATCACAATCCCTCCATTAACACTATGCCAAGGTAAATTTTCAATGCAAAAATAAAAAATACTAACCAAACATTTTAAGAGTTATTTGGTTCAACTTTAAGTTTTCAGTTTAGTGCGTTTTAACTAAATTCGGTTATTATTGTCACATAGTTGAATTTCAGTTTTCCTTGGGTCTATCCGGCCCAAAAATGGGTGTCTCCATCTTGACCCCCTAGATCCTGCTTGTGCGGGACTATACTGGGCGATAATGTTGATGTTGAGTTTTTAACTGTTTTTTCTCGCTTGTTTCTCAAAATAATTGTTTCAAAATATGTTATACCCTGATAACCAGTCTTATGTGAGGTTTATGATTATAATCTTTTCTATTTTTTGGTTGATTCAGTTTCAGTTTCAGCTCCAACTCCAGTTTTCCTACCTACAGAACCCGACGATCAGCTACCACAACTCTCGCCTTTTAAGTCATCTCCAACAGACTTTTTTGTTCAAACACCACCTCCACCACCACCACCACCATTTACACAAGAGTTGTATGTTCCATCAAGCCACTCATCAAGCTGTAACTACATGGCTGGTGGAAGGCAACCGCCATGTTTGAGAAATGGGGATATGTCGTCGTTGAACTGGGCTTATTATGTGCCATCTTCTGCAGGAAACAAGGCCAAGACTTTACTAAGTCTTAATTGGCTTATTTTTTCAGTTGTTTGTGGAGAATTGTTGTTAGTCTAAGGGTGTTGTTTTGCATTTGTGTGTTTAGTGATGGTTAGTTTTGGACTGCTTTTCGTAGAACTTGTTTGCAGAATTTAGATGTGGTGTGGTTCTATTTGGCCTCAAACCTGATCAGTTCAAATTATAAGCATCTTCTGTTTCTCCAAAGTAAGAAGTGTGAAAAATTTAAGCATAAAATTGAGCTTTTCAGCCGAGATCATTTTTTTTTTTGAAAAGGTAAGAATTCGATAATCATATAAGTATGGTAAATTCAGAGGTCGCACGAGGTGGCAACCGAGACTGATTAAGATGAGACACAAACTAAAACAAGCTAAGAGAACAAACAACCAGAAATTCAGACGAGATCAATGCAATGATCAATCTGTTATCTCAAGAAATATTCCCAAGAATTCTCAAAAAAATATCAAATTAATCAAATAAAAAATTAAGCAAATATTAGAAACAATTTCTCAAAAAATATCAAACTAATACACATAAAAACAAGAAAGGTATGTTTTTTGAGTGATTTTTTTTTTTGGGGGTTTTCACTGGTTCGTCATAGCTTTGTCTTTGCTGCGTCCAACTCGACTTGGGTGACAACGCATTTGGTTTTGTTGAGTGAATTTCTCAAAAAAAAAAATTATATTTATTGGAGTTGAACCCAGACCTCATAGACGTAAAGCAAACCGCTTATCACCTGAAGACCAAATAATTAGTTGGGCCGGTCTTTAAACAAGCCCAAGTTCATTCAACGCCGGCACCAGAGAGAATCAGGACTCGGGAGAAAGAATTCGAATTCTTCACAGCCGACATATCTTCTCTGCCTCGACAAAGTCTACAAAGGTTCAAACTTGTCGTTCTCAATTGAATTTTAATTCTTAAACATCCAAGTCTGAACGGTTTGAACTTGTAGTTCTCAATTGAATTTTTTTGTCGTTTGAACTTGTCGCGGTTCTTATTTTTCAATTCAGAAATACCCAAATTTTCACTTGTTTTGTGCCGCTGGCGCCTGGCTGAGAACGCCTCCAGCTGCCTCCGCCACTGCCCTAACGTATAAAGTGACAATTTTGCAGGTAAAATGGCGACGGATGGTTTGAGACGAAAAGGAAAGAGAAAGAGAGGGGTGACTTTGGATGAGAATGTAGGATCGGGATGGAAGAGCCCTGTCAAGCTTCTGTCGCCCATTGTTCATACAAAAACGGTCAGAATTGAGTAGTATAGAGCTTTGTGAAAAAATGAAATTTTATTTCTCTGTCAAATTTCCTGTTGTAGAAGCCTGAGATTTCAATAGTTTTTGTCATCCGTCCATAGTTTATCAAGAATTCGAGTTCTCTGATTGTATCAGTTTCAATTGAAATTGAATTTTGGGGATTTAGGCCTTTTTCACTCTTTAGATTGGGGAATTTTTTGCAGATATATTTACATGATTGGTGGCTGATTCGGCCTGAAGAAGGGCAAGGCATAGCGGTTGGGGGGTTCACCATGAGAAAGTAAGATAAATTGACAAGCTTTACTGCCCATTTTGTGAGACATTACAAGATACTAGAAATGTTTGATCTTGTTCTTCATAGTATCCAGTATACTTTAAGTGCTTAGGTAAATATTAGGGATTTCAGGGCTAGCCATTGTTGAAGACCATGATGGATAAGGAAAAAGAGCTTTTACATGAAGTAGTCACAGAATTTGTCAATGTTTGGCTTTCTCCTTTGGGTATTGTGGGATTAAAGATATGATTTTTTTCTCTCTTGAACTGACCCTACTATTCCAATAACAAAAAAATTCCTTAGCTGTGATATTGGTCTGATTTGGTATTAAGAATAGGTGCTCCAGGATATGTGTTTTCTGGTATCTTAATTTGCTATGCCTTTCATGTGGTTCTATCAGTTGCTCTTAATTTTCATGATGATTGTGAATCCAGTGTCATGTTAGTTGTTACAAGTTTTTTTCTTCTTGTCTCGTTTCCTTCCAAATTTTATTAGCTATCCTGCGATGTATACACTTCACTTCAAGAACTAACGGTTCATATCTGCGTCATGTTATAGAGAAGGAGTTGAAACTGTCTTTTGTTCTGATGCCATTAAGGAGAGGCATGATAGTACCACCTTAGAGTCATCAAGTGGCGTTATCATTTTCATCAGTGGCCTCATGAATACATCTGTTACAGAACAGAATGGCTTCCCGACTGAGGTGTGTATTTCCTGTTTACTGCTGATGGCACTACTCATGATGTTTATATTGTTTCTTATGGTTCTTAATCAGACTGATGAGCATAATGAAAATGCATCAACTGTTTCACTTGAAATTAGTTACCAATCATTATGGTTATTTCTGTGCTGGAGTGACATGTGGGAAGAACTCATTCTGATGTTTGGGATTAGAACTCCAGATGGAACACTATTTTGAGCACTTTTGGAGTTGTGCACTGGTGCTTCTTTTGAATCAAAGGAAGCCAGTTTGTTTCATACTTGAAAATATTTCATTGTTTCATTTGCTTTGATATTGAACAGGTTTGTAGCTATTTCCTTGTTGGGTTTCCTATCAACTGGGTTAATTTTGCTTCTCAACACGCTCAAGAAGGATCAACTCGTCCTGGTACTCGTACCATGGCTCCTGATGAAAGCCATACCTTCTCACCAAGTTCTTTTAAGGATATGACGTTTCTTCAGAAGCGGGAATTCTTGCTATCAACCCACGAAGATGAAGACGCTATTAGTGAATATCTTTCAAATGATCTCTTAGAGAAATTGAAATCTGCATTGGCTAGCTCCAAAAATGATACTAATGAGTGTGATCTACCAAGCGCAACCAAGCGAAAAGACTGTCGCGAAAAGGTTAAAGACAAGGCCACTGGCCTCAATCTCAAAGGTAATCGCACCAGAGTTCATCGCTATATTCCTAAAGCCGTGAACGTTAAGCTTAGGAAGTTAGGAAATGTAAAGTAGGGAACGTGAAACATGGGATCTGTTTGGCTTGCGCATTATAATGCCGGATTGAAGCTAGGGTCTTCAATCAAACTCTTTTTTGAGGCCAAGAACTTTCTTTCTTTCTTGGTAATCCCAAGTTCATAACCTTGGTGTAAGAGAGCATGTGTATGTATGTTAATGTAAGTCGGGTTTGAACTAGCCATGCCAAAGGCAATTGTTTAAAATTTCTCTTGCAAATTTTGTGTGTAGGAATGGGCTCTTGTAAAGTTTTGATTTAACTCAGTCTATAGAGCTGTTTGAATTCAATAAAACAAGACATGATAGTTTCTGCTCTTGAATTGAGATTTTAAGATGTTCAGGCACAATGAAACAAGACATGACAACATAAATCAAGAAGCAAAAGCACATCTCTTGATAATCTCAACAAGTACATATGATAAAAATCTCTCATAGTTCTATGACTAAGCACCAGCAACCATTGGAGCATCTTTAATGGTTTCGCGCCAGGCATACTCTCTTGCTCCATCTTTATCAACAATCTTGATCACAAAGTTTGGAGGCGCAACAACAAGCCTTGATCGGATCTCAACAATGCACTTGTCAACCAAATCAATGGCTTCTTCAACTGTCATCCCACTGTGGTAGTGTCTATCCATCATGGCAAGGGAGAAGTACGAGCCATAGCCAAATGCGCCCTTATCGACCTTGTGCAGAGTTGCAATGTAGTCAATGAAGTACAGTGATGGCCCAGTTTCCTTGTCATAGCCAGCCAAAAGGATGTTTACCATGTATGGGTTCTGCAAGATGAGTTAACACAGTAAAGAACAAATCTTTCAACATTACTTGATCTGAAATCCCTAATTCCGAACCCTAAACCCCCAAATTGATCCGAAATCCCTAATTCGGAATCCTAAACCTAAAATTGAAATAGTTGAGCAAAGGAGATCGAGTTACCGCACCTTGCGAAGGGCGACTGCGAGCTCCCCGCGGGTGAAATTGGCGGCGGCGGCGGTGGTCAGGGGGATTCCGTTTCGGAATTGGTAGAGTGAGACGTTCTTCTGAACGTATTCCGTGAACTGAACTCTGAATTCAACAAACAGAAAAGCAAGGAAGCAAAAATAAATTCCAGATCGATCGATGAATGATGAAGAAACGAAAATTGAGAGAGGTAAGAGAGAATATGAATAGAGTTACCGGTCGCCGGCTTCGCCGCTGGCGCCCATGAGCTTGTGAGAATCGAGGATCATGATCTTGTCCTCGTTCGATTTGTGGACTAAAATGCTGTTCACTGCCGACGAATCAGCCGCTATCAGGGCGAATCCGTTCCCCACTAACCCGAATACGCACTCCATTGATCTCTGTGTGTGTGTGATTGTCTTCCACCGAGGTTGATAATGGTGTTAATGTTAAGCGACTTGCATAACAAGTTCTAAGGAAGGGGAAACATCAAACATAAAGGACTTGAAAAGGGGGGATTCCAAAAATTGACCTAGATAAATTTTATTTTGTCAAAAATACCACATATTTTAGTTTTGAAAAACCGCCACTATTTGAGAAACACCCAAAATTAGGTGAAAACTCAAGTCTTACAATTATTATGCCTTTCATTAAATCGAGTTGATCGGTAAAAGTCGACTTATTTAGTTCGTTGGCTTTGTTAGCTATGTGTCTGGAATTTATCACCAAAGGTGGATCTATCGTTAAACAAAAAAAAATCTAAAGGCTTAATCCGTACTATCGTTGTTGAGTTTTAAATTGAAAGAAATTCCATTGTTTTTTTTTTATGAAAAACATAATAAAAAGAGTGGTAATCTTGAAGAGAAGTACCAACAAAAGTAAAAGAAAGGTAAGGGTGAGGAGCCTAGTCCAACGGTTGGCCCTTGGGGAAGAACCTCGAGGTCGCAACGAAGTCATTATATTAATTTCTCTATAACTGTTTACAGTTCTCACCCGTTGCCCTAGGCTAGTCCAAGTAGTATCCAAATTGAGGGTGATAATTTGCAACTGGTTAATGCCATCCTTGGTGACCGGTGCTGCTCATGAGAGATTGAGTTGATCAAGTCCGACATCCTTTGTTTCCTAGCCCGCTTTCAGAGTTGGAGCATCGCGCACACTTCTAGGGAGCGCAACTTTGTGCTGAATCGTTTCATCGTGTTTCTTCTGTCTCACATGTAATTAACTTGGATTTTAAAAACTTCATCCATAAAAATGTTCTAGGAAGGTCGGTCACTCGAGGGTTGTTCCACTTGTGGGTAGAAATGAATTTTTGGGTGAGAAGCGATTTTTAGTGTCTTGAAAAACGTGAAATGTAGAGAGAGTTGTACGTATTTCAAGAGTATTAGATATAGTTTTTTGGTATAAATAACTTTTGGGTAGAAAGTGAAACAAGGCCTCGGTCTCCTGTGTGTTGTAGGAGGCCCTAATATCTTTCCTCGTAAAAAAAATATAAAAATCGATCAAATAAGTGACAAAATTACAACTCTTTTTAAGTCTTAACCAATTACTCTAGTCACTAGTAAGGTAAGAATTGGGCCCATGATTTTTTTTGGGCTCAAGCCCAATTTAAAGCTACAGAAAAGATCTGCAAGGTTGTAAAATAGTATCTCTCTAGTCTCTATCTTAACCAGATTGAAAGCAACCTCATACCAAAAGCCACAACTGAACGCCTAGCTTAAGGAGAAAGCAATGTATATACTACACTTTTGGACACACTAAACAGCCTTTTCAGCAATATATGTTAGAAAAAAGTTACAGTCTTGCAAAGACATGCAACAGAGAAATAGCTACTTTACCAATGAGCAAATTATCTTGAAATGTTGCAACATTCCTAATTTCCTATACTTTTCCAAGTGATGAAATTCTGAGGTTTGAGAATTGAGATAGTGACATTACATAGCAATAAAACAATGATAATTCCAAGCTTTGAACATTCCTATACTTTTCCTATTCTTTGAGGGGATGACCAGAAATGTAGCTGATTCTTTTGAAGTAAAAATCATCAGTAATCACTATCAAGAATTTACAGCCTTCTTTTTCTGTTTCTTCTTTGTAAGCTTTGAACCACTTTGACAAGAATGTCTTATCTCAATCTCACATTACAAAAGGGGAACTCCCAACAAAACTTTTCTATGGATATCACACAGAAATAAATAATCAAATCAACATTTCCCAACCCTAAAACAAAAACTAAAAATCATTCATGAATCCTCCTCTGATCTGCATATCTATCTTTAGAAGGGTTAGCTCATTTAGCAACATCCATACAATCTAATCATCTATATTAAGCGCAGCGGGGTTCCATCCTAAAACCAATTGGCAATTGCTTTCAGATGTGGGACGGACATATTCTAACACGCCCCCGCAAGTGCAACTGGGGGAACTAGCCCGGTTGACATTTGGACAACACGACGGGGCGGGACCAGGATCGAGAGAGGCCGTTAGGCAGATGACTCTGATACCATATTAAGCCCAGCGGGGTTCCATCCTAAAACCAATTGGCAATTGGAGGAGTAATCCGCTGAGTTATATATTAGTCCAGTTAACTCCCAACTTTCAGATGTAGGACGGACATATTCTAACAATCTATATTCACTGAACAAAAATTGTTGAGTTCTTGTATACGCCTTTGTTAAATTAGCTGAGAGAATTGCATAACTTTACACCTGAAAAGTGCAGAGGTTGTTTGATTGTGTTAGTGAAGGAATGAGTGGGGATATAAACATGAAGCAAGCAGAGAAAGAGACATGAGAATACCAACCTTTTAATTTTCAGTTTGCAAGCAATGAAACGTCGATTTTCATGGCTTGTTCTTAGAAGAATCAGAAGAGGGTTCCCTTCAAAGCAATCCTGTAAATGCAAGGGTCCATATCAAGAATGAGCAAGGAAACATGCTGAGGAAATCTACAAGATACTGTCTTAACTAACTTTTTTACAATTACCCTTCGAAAAATTACATTTTTCGAAGTTTCCTATAAAAAAATTGATTCGATGTACCAGATAGACCTTGTACACTTTTCTAAGCTGTATACTTTAAGTTTGAATATTTGGAGTCAAATTATACTATCATTGCCAAGTTGATCAAAAGTGTGAAAAATTTGTTCCAATATGAAAAGAATCAACACAAATCATTCTTGAAGAAGCTCAACTAGAACAGAATCAAGTGTGATCACCATCTTCAAAAGAAGCAAAGCTCAGTAAACCCTTGTGAGTATGGCAGGAGATCTGCAACTTCAACTCTTGAGCTTGAGCAGCTCATGGCTCTCCTCATCCGATCCTCAACCGATTCAACCTCAGCATAAAACATGCTGCAAACTGGTCTGTGATCAGAGAACTTAGATTCTGCACGTACGTAGGACAGTTGATGGAGTCCACTTCCATACCAAAGTATACGGTCACACCTTTACATCAAACAATGAAATTAAATATGAATTCATCATTTCAGGTGCATCTTGGTGAATTTTCAACAAGCTCAACAGAGAATTTGCACTGACCATGCAGGCGTTCTACGGTTCTTGTTCGCTTGCATTTCATCGCCTGCATATCTATCGGAATTGTGTGAATATTTGTAAGTTGGTGGGAAATATATGTTGCCTTCATTCCATCCAGTAAAGACGCGGCCTTTTTTCTGTTGTATACGTAACTGCAAATTTTGAAATAGTTTGTCAATAGAAGCTTATATGAATCCTAGCTTTGACAGTCAAAATAAAAATTGCATAAAAGTATGAGACTTGAGAATGAACATTGCACCTGGTCTCTTTCTAACAATGCCCTCCAATTTTGCATTTCAACTAGTGCCCTGACTGACCGATAAGATAGAGATAGCCGATAGTTCAAATCCCCAAGCCAAATAACACGGCTGCAAAACAACAATTCCAGAACTTTGTAATAGCTTCTTAACTTTGAAGAATTTAATGGTTTGTTTAATGAGAATTTCATCATACATGAACATCAATTTTATAAGGTTCAATGAATAACTTACTCATGTTCACATATTGTCCCAGGAGACTTATCATCAGCCATGTTGGTAACTCGTGGAAACCTCGTCTTCTTCATTATCTCCATGAAATCAGAGTTTCTTCTTAGCTCATCGCCCTCTTTCTGACCCGAGGATAAATGGCTACATACAAAGCAGAAACTTGTCTCTTGCAATAACATACTGACTGATATGGAACCCTGGAAAAAACAAAAAAAAAACGACAACCTATCTTAAATTTCTAGATCCCACTGAAATGGTAGATTCAAACAAAGTAGGTGAACAAAATTACAAAATAAAAGAAGAAAATATACCTTATTTCCAAGATAACCCATCAATCCTCTTCCAACACACGACACTTTCACATTCCGTACATGGTCCCTCAAATCCTTCCTGATCCAAACTGTGAGAAATATTCCAACCATTTGCTTGCTTACAACTAAGCAATATCTTGACTTTCTTGGATGTCTATACACATCATCCATCTGAGTGGACCCACTACATGACATTGGTGAATCATCAGGCCCGAATTCTTCATCAGAGGAACCACATCTTGAAAAATCACTTGGTCTAAAATCACTAGGCCTATAATCACTTGGTCTGTAGTCACTTGGTCTATAATCACTTGGCCTGGAATTACTAAGTCTAAAGTCACTTGGCCTATGACCAAATATAACGCGGTCACAAACACTGTAGCGTCTATCAAGGCGAGGCTGAGGGATTGAAGAGTCATTTTCCATTCTGTAACTACTAGTTGCCTGAAATGAGCGGCGAGGAAGAACAGATGCAGATCTCAGCCTACTTGACCCTTCAAAATCAGCATTCATTTCTACAATTGGATTAAGAATAGGGGACGGTGTGTGGCAAACACTACTCCCTCTTGATCCAGGAGCATTGTTCAGAGTCTTTCTGATTAAAGATAGCCACTTTTTAGCTGGGCCATTATCCTCAGCCCCCAAGATGTTACTGGCATTTAGTGGAACAATTTCTTGAAATCTGAATGCCAAAAATATAAAAACTTCAAAAGCTGCTTCTTTTTTGTTGAATGTATGAATTGTAATTGAGTTATTTTCAATTTTGCAGCTGGAAATAGGCATACCCAAGAACGTATATATCGGCTGGAGGAGCACTATGAAGCCAGTCGTCAAGATTCATGTTGCTTGGAGGGGATTTACCTCCAACATTCCATGTAGCAACAAAGACACTGAATGAAAATTGAACAAAAGCACAAAATTAATTCATCTAAAGCAGAAAGTAGATTAGCAAGAATGAAAAACACTTGCTAGAACCAACATGTACCTATGATTTTGCACATCTATAATCCTAGGCTGTTCAAGATACTCGTTGCTTTGACGAACCCGATTGGTATTCCACATGAAGTCCTCTACAAATATACAGGTTAAGAAAAATTAAGATCATTTCACCAGAAAAGGCAAAGACCCACTTCAAATAATTAACTTGGAATTAAACATTCATTAAGAGAATATGGTATCATGTTGTTGAATTGAAGATCAAATCTAACCAGTTTTGCTCTTCTTAATTGAGCAAGGCTCCCTCTCTGAGAAGCATGTCCCCCAATCAACCTCACCTCCTGAACCAAGTAGCAAATAAACAAGTTCAGTTTTTTTGGTTTATTCTATTATCATGTTGTGTCCAAAGCAATAGGGAATATAGCAAACATCCAAAAGCAAATTAAGCTGATTTGCAAGGAACAAGAAAATCAGGTACTTAACAGTTGTTTATTATGCTCATAAATCCAAATGAAACACTCAATTTGAAAGGGTCCAAAAAATGGTTCATAATATATTATACTCCTGATGTTGAACCGCACCTTGGTGGGAAAGAAACATACCTTGGTGGGAAACCTTATCAGCCTCATAATCTTCAATTTTACTCCTGATGTTGAACCACTTTCTGACCAGTGATTTTGACCAGGAAAGCTTCAAAGAGAAGAAGAAATAAGAACAAGAACAACCAAACAATGGTTTGTGATTTTGTACTCGATCAAATAGAAGAGAATTAGAAACCAACCTTGTTTCTCTTCGAATTTCCATCTCTCATTGTATCAAACCTTCTTCATACAAACACTTGATTGCTGTGTTTCAGCCCAATTAAAGCCACCAAAATAAACAGCACCACTTCAAATGACCCAAAAAAGACCCAACTTTTCTGAGTCGTTAGCTCAATTGAATGCGAGAACTGAAACCCACCTCAAAAATAAGGCCAGATTGGAGAATTTTGGTAGGAATAGAGAAATTAAGGCACAATAACGACCATAGAGAAAGCGAGAGAGGAAGAAGGGGAGTGAAAGGTTTGAACTTTAATGCGGGGGAGTGTGAGATGAGAGTTTCTAAACGTTAAGACAACGTTACACGACAAATCTCTATAGCGTTTTTAGAGGGAGAGAGGGGAAATTGGAGCTCGTTAATAAAAAACAGTGAAAGCATTGTCATTTGAACAGAATAAAATAGAGAGCAGAGATCGTAAGGAAGCGAGAATTGGAAGCTTTTCCTTGCAATTTCGATCCAGATTCCAAGAAGAGAGAACAAGGTGGGAAGAGGAGGATGTCGTTTTGCTTTAAAGGGTTAAAGCAAAACGACGCCTCTGACCAAAGACTGCTTTGTCCTCAATTCCACATTGTCCATTGTTGCCATTTGGTCTCCCAAACAAAGTGAAAAAACAAAGATGAATGAACAATTGAACATTATTGTACTGAAAATTGAAATTTAACCTTTAAATTTTTGATTTTTTTGCTTCTTAATTAGAATTAAGATCTTCTCTTTATAAACTATAAAGGGAATAAAAATTGGGCTTGGCTAGGGGATTGTGTACGGAGAAAGTTATTCTCCCACTAACATATTCATATGGAATCTAACAACAACAAAAATAATAATTAGCCCAATTTAATTAATCTTTTTTTATGAAATTTACACATGGCTTTTATAAAGGGTTTTTTAGATTTTTTTTTTTTTTTTTGTGAATAGGAAAGGATTCGAAATACCGAACAAACTCGGTAAGACGATAGACCGAGACAAAACTCGGTAGCCGGACAAACCGGCATGAAAACAAAAAAAAAACCCAAGCTAACAAAGAGAACTAAAGGGAAGACATTAAACGGGAGAGTATGACACTTCCGCGGGTTAGAAACCAAGGCGTATAGTGCCGCCGGATAGCAAGTTTATGTCCACGCGAATCAAGGCGTATAGTCGACCAAACTCTAGCCGGAACCACAACTCGACCCAAACGCCATCCCTACGAACTCAAGAGCTTGGAAATAACCGTATGACGATCGAGAAGAAAAGTTCAGCAGTCTCGTCTATCATCAAAATCCAGGCAGAAGTAGAAGCCGAAAGGCCCGGGCCTTGAAACCCGCATAATCGGAGCAAACTCCGCAGGAACCGAGGACTCTAAGAGACTAGAAAAATCAAAGTCGACGATGCCGGATAGGAATCAAAATCTCCAAAACACAAGCTTGAGAAATCATTCCAAGGAGCCAAAAACAAAATTCGGGTCGGGAACAACCGGCAGTGGCCATAACCAGAAACATTAAACTTCAATTTAGAACATACGGAAGTAGATCTCGGAGAAAATTCACACCAAAAATTCTCTTAGTCCTCTTTCAAGAACAAATACCAAAATCAATCCGGCTTTCTCAACCATAGATTGATCAAATTAGAATCAATCTCAGCCTCCTCGGCTATAAGAGATTGATAGAAAACAGAAGTAAATAGAAGAAATTGTCATTTTCTTAGTTCATCTAATCATCTTTGTGTTTCTATTTATCTCAAACTTCTCTGGTCTCTCTCTAAAGAGAGAGTTTATCTCTATTAAAGGGTTTTTTAGATGAATTTAGTAATTTTAGTTCATATATGAATTTTAGTGCATTCTAACTATATTTAGTTATTATGGTATAACTGAATTTCAATTTTTTTTGGGTTTATTGGGCGCATCATTTTGACATGTTAAATTTATGGATACAAGACTATAACGGGTGATGATGTTTTTTTCTTTTTAATGACATTTCAAATACTCAATCTACTCGGCTTTTTGACACATCGACCAAAAAGAAACTAGCCTAATTCAATTCAGGAATGAAGATGAGAAGATATCTTAGAGCATCTGCATTAGTGATTTTGGGAGTTTCTTAGATACTTTTTAAAAATAAAATTTTGGAATTTTCTTATATAATTTTTAAAAATAAAAATAAAAAAAATGTCAGATTTTTATGTGAATCAAAAATAATAAATGGAGAGGAGTATCTTGAAGAAGAACTTTAATCTAAAAAAATTTCTGTTCAAAGATTTAAATTTTTAATATTTTATTAAATATAAGATATTGTGAATATCACATACAAAATCAAAGTTGAAAATACTATTAGGTCCAATAATTAAGTATAAAATCTTGTGTTTTTTTTGTCAGAAAAATCTTGTTTTTTTTTTTTTTGAGTAGGGAGGGTTGTATATAAAACGAAAATGTAATCTTTGACCAATCATTAGGAGAATAGGGTTTCTTGTTATGTTGGAAATTGGCATGTTTTTTCAAAATCTTTGAATAATCCATCATCAAAACATAAATTTCGAGAGTTAGGTGGAGCTGTAAAAAGAAAAACATGTCAATTAATTTGAGCCACCTTGAACCATTCGCGACCGTGCAATTTAACGAAAACCACGTGGAACATGAAATAATGCATTTTATTTAACACTTGTATTATTATTTTATGATTATATTTACAATCTTGACTTTCGTAAGTTTATAGTGCCTATGTATTTGGTAAATGGTAAGTAATATAATGGCCATTTTTACTTAATTTATATTATTGTCCACTTACGTTAACTTCAACAATCAAGTCACATTGCCAATAACCTCTAGCACGATGAACAGTTAGATTTTATTAAGCGTTTGTTGAGAAATTTGGATTTGAATCACTAACGGTGCTTATGAAATATTGAATTGTGAGGGTCGTCTTCATTAAGGACCTCTGCAATATATACCCTGAACGTATAATGATTAGGATGGAATCCGGCGAGATATTAAAAAAAAAACAATCAAACCACATTTTGATGTGTGATTTTTTTATCTAACGTCTTCTTTTCTCTTCTCAAATTGTTTCACATAAATTACTTTTCATGCAATTTCATCTTACATTATCTATTGTTCTTTGTTTGTGAGTTGTATTTGTTCATTTTATTTTAATGTGTAATTTTTCTCATCGGCGTCTTTTTTTCTCTAATTGTGATGCATGTGTGGCATAAATTATTTCTTATATGCATGCGATTTCGTTTAAAATTATCTATTGTTCTTTGTTTGTTTTGTTTAGTTTCTCCTACTGGTTTATTCTGGTGTTAATTTTTTAAACTCTAGATCTACCAAACCTATCTAATGCATCGATTTTTTATCTTATACTCCCTCCATTTTACAATATAGGAGCATTTAGGATTTTGCACAAATATTAAGAGAAGTTTAAAATAAAATATAGGTGTATTTATTGATTTTTTACATTTACAAGTAGGTACTCCAATCTAGTAGAATATAAGAGTAACTTCAATCAATATAGAAAAGTGGTCACTCTCTCTAATTAAAACACCCATTTTATTTTATTTTTAATATATAGTTAGGTGTAAATTACACTTCCAATACATACATTAAATATAGTTAGGTGTAAATTACACTTCCAATACATACATTGAAACTACTATAATAGTTTAGTTTAAATAAAGTTAATGATAAATTCTTTTCTTGATTTGGAATGTCTTGCATTAAATAGTGAAAAAATAGACTTATATTTTGAAAACTCATTTAAAGCTTAAACGCCCCTATATTACGAAACGGAGGGAGTAGAAAAAAAAGAAGTCACCTCTTTGTAATTATGAATTTTTTAGACTATAAAGAAATAGTGTACATCGAGCCAAATGATTTGACTATAGTACCTTACTTTTGTTCCTCAACTTTGTGTTTTTGACCCAATTAGGACAAACCATCCCTTGTTTTAAGGGAGATTACTGTATTTTGGGTATATAGTATGATTGCAATCAACTTTATTGTTGTGTTCTGCAGCTTCAAAATGAAACTTGTTAATCAATCATGAATTCATGGTCTTATCACATTAATTTTGACACCTCAATAAAAGCACCACCCTTCTTTAGTCAACTTGATTTGAACCATCATATCCTTGTCTTAAGGGTCCACTTCATTAGGACTCAACTAGCATTACATTACCCAATCGTTCTTTTTTATAAAATTGATTTATATGTCGACTGGATAAACATATATAGGCATTTTTTGATAGAATGTTTTATGATTCCACCAAAATTTAAAGAATGTTCCATTATACATCCAAATAACGTTGTAGTACCTCAAGCCAATATGTTGCAAAAAAATAAATCAAAGAGTTTGCATGAAGTTTCTCATATAGTATTACAAACTCTTACGGAGTTTATATTAGAATCCAATACTTTTAGGTTTTGCTTTCGTTTACAATCAAGAGTACTTTGGGGTAAAAAAGATCTTATTTTAGAAAATTTTGGTATTTTTATTTATTGAAAGATTTAAATTTTTATTTTACGGTAAATTTGTTCGTTTCCTTTTTAAGGTTTAAGTTTCTAAAAACGGAAAGCTGTTAGAAAGACCGATATTCTTTTGCTAACAACATAAGCGAAACATAATTATATTTTACGAAAAATTTGAAAATGTGTGTTTAGTCTATTTGCATCGAACTATATATCCCCCCTTCTATTTTTACTAGTAGATTAAGAGTCCGATATCTTGAGACCCTGGACGTAGGATATATATCAAATCCGAACTCAGTTAACAAATAATGTGTTATCTCATTCTCCTTTGTTTACTATTTAGCTCATTTATTTTCTATTTTATAAAATTTTTCTTTTAGAAGATGGAAAGTATTGTCTCTCCATTGATCAATTTTTCTACACAAATTTAAGAAGTTGAACAAAAAGAAACCTTGAGAATCAGTGGAGATGTGCATATTCACATGCTTCTGAAATGATGTGTAAATGAAACCCTAATCATTAAAGTAAATCCATAAACTGACGATGAAGATCACTCTTTTCCATTGATTCCTTTACTTGGCATGTCAAATTGCATATTTCATACAAAATAAAATGACAATTGTCATTGATCTTTTCATATTAAATTTTAGTTTTGGTTGTTATTTTAACTTGAAAAAGGGTTCATTAATTCTAATTTAGAGAATAATTTTAAAATAATGTTTTAAATTAGCACTTTTATTGTGTCGTCATGAACACACATTAGCCGAATCGAAATTATATATAAATTAAATCCATCTCAAATGCATTGTATAACAATCAATGAGTATGAGGATGCGTTCTACTAAAAGTAATAAAAAATACTGTATAAGGATACCTTTTTAAAGTTTCTAGCTATCGGATTTCTCAGTAAATAATCGAGATCAACGTGTTTTTTTCCCATAATTAAGGATATTAAATTTACAACTCCTATTGACGAGATCCAAGTTCTTACAAGTTACAACAAGGCAGTCAAAATACAAAAGTAGTCCTACACTCCTCTTATTGTACTCAACTTTGGGACCCACTAATTGTATCTTATCTCGATCACTAATCCGTTCCCAAAGCAAACCCAATAAAGCCATCCTCCTTGCACTTTAATATCGACATAAATTAACCCCATAAAGCATTTCACACATCGAATATACTAAGGTTAATACATGTGCACATATATGTAGATTTCATATCAAATTATATTTTACAAGTTTTTTAGCATTTTTTCACCCTTTTCAAGAAGATTATGAGTCAGCTCATGTGATAAGCGACTTGCTCCACATTTAAAATATTTGGAGTTTAAATTCAATAAATGTATAAAAATATCTTTTCAAGACTCACCCGTCAAAACCAGATGCACGATCCGAATCGAGTTAGACGTAGCCAAGACAAAGCTTTAACGAACTAGTGGGCAACCAAAAACAAAAGACAGGCGATGACATCCACTATCCATTAGATCAAGAATTTGAATCCATCTTTTATGTTGTAATGTTCTATTATATGTCACCGTTGGAGCAAATAAATACTAGAATTTATTAAAAACATAACTATACCCTTATTTACTACTCATAATTATATGTCACCGTTGGAGTACTCTAATATCTTATATCTTCAGGCAAAACAATTAAGTTTACAAAGAATTGTTGTTCCAATAGAGTAGATACATGTGTAAGGGCTTATTTGGTTGAGAAAGAAATTCATAAGAAGTTGAAAATCCCATGAAATGAGGTGGGGGATTTATGTTTGGTTGAAGATTTTCTATCAAAAATCATAGATTTTTCATTTCATGTGATTTTCTATTTCCTCCATTTTAAAGCAATTCTAATTACCTAAAGGGGGCTAGGTAAGATAATCTTCCCCCATTTAATTCATGTGAATTAGATTTTAACCAAACATAATTAATCAATTTTCATGAAATATAATTCCCAGGAACTTAATTCACATGATTTAACTTCATGGGAATTTCAATTCCGTGTTCAACCAAACAAGCACTAAGACCTACAATGAAAAGCAACCACAAAAAAGATTGTGGATGAGGCACATTGTGGCCCAATATCATCTGGCCCACTTGAAAAGGCCCAGTCTGGTCACAACCTGCATTTAATGACTCAATTAATTTTGAGAATGACATATTCTCCTTCAATTTTAGCCATTAGTAAATGGGCCCAAGGCCCCAATTAGACATCCCATAACGGCCCAATTCAACGGGCCCAATCTCGTAGGCCCATTTTTAATTCAGAATGTAATTTTAAGTTTACAAGCTCAGCTTTTCTTTTGGGTAAGCTTCAAACAACTCCAAGCTCACAAGCCTTGTAATATTTGATTTGACACCTTATCCAACAAATAATAATACCGATCATTCGTCATTCTGCCAAAAGAAGTTGGAACTTCCAAATATTTACCAAAATCAGATGTTACTGGCATTCCTAAAACATCAGAAACAGCCTGTTGAAAACAGAGCTTTGGAGAAGAAAACAACAGCCTGATTGTGATGGTTTTGACTTTTGACGTTTAACGAACGTCCCTTTCCCCTCTTTGCTTTCTACTTAAATCCCCCATTTGCTCTCAAAACCTTAACCCTATTTTGTTGTTCCAGTGATCACCGGTTTATTCTTCAGATGATTCGAATCCGTCCGTGCTTGATTAGCAAATCCCGATTCATCTGAGGTAAATATCGAAAGCTCTGTTTTCTTAATTTTGAGTACAAGAAGATTCTTGCGTATTGTGTGGGGGTTTTGATTTTAAGAGAATGTCTTTTTCATTCAAAGGTATTTGGTTTGCTAATCTGTCTAGTTATTCAACTCTTGTAGAATTTGATGCTGGATATGGGTTTGGAAGGGCTAAAACATTTTGTTCTGTTTTCATGTTTTGATTTTGTTGAAGCAAATCAAGAAATTTGTACGATAATGCAAAGGAAATGGTTGATTAGTTAGCTGTAAACTAAAGGAAAAGAATGAAGGAGATGTGAAACTACTATTTGAAGACTGAAGTGTGTGTATTTGGAGTTGCTGTAAAGTAAAGCATTTATGTTCAACTAGTTTGCTTTGTTGTTAATGTCCTGGCTGCCTAATCTGAATCTTTAGTTAATTACTGATTTTGTTATAGCTACATTTTGTTTGTAATGCTAGTTCGGGCTAATTGTAAGTTAACCTTTTTCTTGGAATGTTATTGAGGGTCTTTTGTGGTTTTTTACTCTTACTATTTGTTTGTAGGAAAAGTAAAAGGTTTGCCTCTTTGAAACCAAACTGCTAAAAATGGCTGATGGGAGTCCTCCACCGGGTCGTGCTGAGGAAAACCCAGAGTCTATCGGGGATGGTAGTTTGCCAGAAGGACCTATTGAGCAGCCAACACCACTGTCCGAGCTCAAACAAGAGCCTTATAATCTTCCTGCCTCCTACGAGTGGATTACATGTGACATGAACAATGATGAGACTTGCCTTGAAGTTTACAACTTGTTAAAAAACAATTACGTTGAGGGTGTTGAGAACATGTTCATATGCAACTACTCTAACGAGTTTCTCGCGTGGGCTATGCGCCCTCCTGGCTATTATGGTCACTGGCACATAGGTGTTTGAGTCAAAGGTTCAAAGAAACTGGTAGCGTTCATCAGTGGCGTTCATCCTCGCTGGAATGCCACTGATGAACGCTACCAGATTCTTTGAAGCTTTGACTCGAACACCTATGTGCCAGTGACCATAATAGCCAGGAGGGCGCATAGCCCACGCGAGAAACTCGTTAGAGTAGTTGCATCCGAACATGTTCTCAACATCCTCAATGTAATTGTTTTTCAACAAGTTGTAAACTTCACGACAAGTCTCATCATTGTTCATGTCATAGGTAATCCACTCGTAGGAGGCAGGAAGATTATAAGACTCTTGTTTGGCCTCGGACAGTGGTGTTGGTTGCTCAATAGGTCCTTCTGGCAAACTACCATCCCCGATCTCCCTATATTGCCCAACAGGCTGGGTTTCCCAAAACTTATGCTTCTTTACATCTGAAAATGAATCCTGGAACTTTTTAACCAAGCTATCAACAGATTCATCCACATTGGAAACTTGATTCGAGTATGAGATAGACTCTGGGTTTTCCTCAGCAGGACCCGGTGGAGGACTCTTGATACGCTATTATAATTATATTACATAATTAAGTTATATCAGTCTTATTTAGAATATTGTGGTTTTCTTTAATTTAGGTTGAATATCTTTTTAATATCTCAGCTTGTTAGCTAAATGTTAGGATTAGGATTATAATTAGGGTTTTATATCAGGATTATTATAAATATCCTGATAAGTTGTTATTATCAATCAATCAATGAAGGAATCAATGAATAAGAAATCAATTATTCCAAAAACCCTAATCCTCTCTATCTCTCTATTCTCATCTATCGTTATTCTGACTTCTCCATCTATCAAATTTATCTTCTTCTTCTATCATTCTACTGCCTCGCTTAATTCTTCTCCTATAATCTAAATACTACTGTATCAATTGGTGCTTTCATTCCCGAACTCTACCATCACCATGTCTACCGTTACAAGCAATCATTCAGAAATTCAAGATATCCAGGACATTCTTCAAAACCTGTCGTTGAAATTCGACGCTATGGATCAACGATTCGACGCTATGGATCAACGATTCGACGTTATGGATCAACGGCTGGATTCACAACAACGAAGATTGGATCGGCTTTGTCATCTCCTGGGCAGTCCTCACGACGATGCGAGCGAGGTGGAGCGCAACCCTAGCCCCGCGCCCGCCGTCAAGGTCCCAGCACCTGCGACCAGCGTGACTCGCGCCCACGGTTTCGCACCCGCGCCCGCGGCTCCGTGCCCGCGCCCACGGCTTCCCCTGGCCTTCGTCTTCCCTTGTCCGCCGCCTGCAGATTTAATTGCTAACATTTTTGGCGTCAATTTGGCAAGGTAGGAGACTGCAACTTAAATCGAAGTTGTGCCCGACACTTCACTTGATGTGAAACACATCGACGTTATCGAGGTTAACTTTGGGTTGGAGAGTGTCCTTCTCCTCGAGGACTTTACATTGCAGGCTTTCCATTACAAGTTTCGTCTTCAACAAGGAGTGCCACATCTTATGCCGTATGATCGAGGAAAGACATTGATTCCGGCCTCCTCCTGATATCCGCCTCGGGGACGAGTCGACTCTCAACGGGGGAGAATTGATACGCTATAATAATTATATTACATAATTAAGTCATATTAGTCTTATTTAGAATATTGCGGTTTCCTTTAATTTAGGTTGAATAATAGTATGTATTCCCGTACCTTGTACGGGTTTTTCTTAAATAAAATATTTTCAAATATAATTATTATCCGAGAAAAATAATTATGTAAATGCTTAAATATAAATTTTTGTTATGATCTGCGTAAAAAGATAAACAATTATCATATAACTAATCAAGATCTTTTCATATAAGGTAACAAATGATTGAATTATAATAATAACCAAATTGGCAAGGAGATTGCTAGTAATATATGATTAAAAAGATAACTACTCAATTAAGATATCTTAGTTAAAAGCAATTCTATCAAAAAATAAAATAAATATTCTAGAATTTGTATGATATCATAAAAAAATATCTTAATGATCTTCCTATCTATCATATCCAAAAATAAAAGATTGTTTAATAATGTGATTTTTTATCCTATATTCTAAAAAAATAGATAAGAATTTATCATATCCAAAAATAAAAGATTATTTAAAAAATAAAAAGGTGGTGTGGTCCAATCTAAAAGTGACATGTATCATTTAATAATTTTTTTAACCTCCGCTTTAGTATATAGTTATGATCTTTTTAATATCTCAGCTTGTTAACTAAATGTTAGGATTAGGATTATAATTAGGGTTTTATATCAGGATTATTATAAATATCCTGATAAGTTGTTATTATCAATCAATCAATGAAGGAATCAATGAATAAGAAATCAATTATTCCAAAAACCCTAATCCTCTCTATCTCTCTATTCTCATTTATCGTTCTTCTGACTTCTCCATCTATCAAATCTATCTTCTTCTTCTATCATTCTACTGCCTCGCTTAATTCTTCTCGTATAATCTAAATACTACTGTATCAACTCCCATCAACCATTTTTAGCAGTTTGGTTTCAAAGAGGCAAACCTTTTACTTTTCCTACAAATAAATAGTAAGAGTAAAAAATCACAAAAGACCCTCAATAACAGGTTACCCCCAGTTTTAGGAAAATGGAGCTTCGTGATGTTCCAGCTGTTACTCGGTTGCTGAGAAGCTACTTGAGCCAGTGCGTCGTTGCACCGGATTTTGATGAAGATGATGTGGAGCACTGGCTTCTTCCAAAGGAAAACGTCGTGGACAGATTTGTGGTTGAGAGCCCGATTACCCATGAAACTACCGAGTTTTACAGCTTTTACACTCTGCCATCAACTATCCTCGGCAACCAGAACTACTCCACCTTGAAATCTGCTTACTCGTACTATAATGTTGCAACTAGGACTTCTTTACTCCAGCTGATGAACGACGCGCTCATAGGTTCTAAGCAGCTAGATTATGACGTCTTCAACGCGTTAGATGTGATGGAGAATGAATCTTTCCTGAAGGTGTTGAAGTATGGACCTGGTGATGGACAGCTTCACTATTATCTCTACAATTACCGTGTTCGAAATGCTTTAAGGCCATCAGAACTTGGATTGGTTCTTCTGTAGTTTCATGAAAGGTATGAAGCTGTTTAAATTTGGTGCACTGGCTTTTGGTTGCATTGTGCTGAGTTGTTGTATCGATTCACATTCCAATTTGTAGCTTTCTTGGGAGTTTTGCATCATTTTGCTTTTTTGTTTAAACTCTCTACATTGATTTTGCTGGACATCAGTTTTCAATGGAGTTGATTCTGGTGTATGATTTCGGTTCTGTGCAGTGACGGACGCAGGATCTTCTAGAAGCGGGGGCACAACTTATATTATCCGTGAGGGTAGAGTTGTCAACCGTGAATCGGTGATACTATCATGTGTAAGAGCTACATTGAAAAGCAACCACAAAAAAAAAGATCGTGGCCCAATTTCATTTGGCCCACTTGAAAAGGTTCAGTCTGGTCGCAACCTGCATTTAATGACTCAATTAATTTTGAGAATGACATCTTCTCCTTGAATTATTAGCCATTAGTAAATGGGCTCAAGGCCCCAATTAGACATCCCATAACGGCCCAATTCGACGGGCTCAATCTCGTAGACCCATTTTCAATTCAGAATGTTGTACTTTGAGTTCTTTTGGGTGAGCTTCAAACAACTCCAAGCTCACAAGCCTTGTATTGTTAAATTCAACTCAAAGCAAGATGCAAGAGCAAATTGCAATAGTCCTATGCTTACATAACCATTAAAACTATACTCAAACAGCATGATGCCAATATAACCGAAATCGCCGTTACTAATTTGACTGATCAGATTTTCTAGGCAGCCTCTTGGCAATGGACTTGATTGTGTTTGGTGTAGTCCTACAACAGCCGCCTACAAGCGACGCCCCAGCCTCCATCCACTTAGCAACATACGACACGGAATCTTCTTCATCTGAAACCCCGCTTGTTCGCTGCAATAATCATCAAACCATAATCATAATAGTCCTGATTCCTGAATCAATGACATTTGACAATGCTTACCTCCCACTGTTTTTTCACAGCATCATACGTCTCGCCACTATTGGGATAAATCACAATTGGCTTATTAGTCGCCTACACATAAGACAAGTTCAGATTAAGATTGTGACAGATCAATAAGCATAGAACAGATTTTATTTTATGTAATTTAAACCTTCTTGATTGAGAGAATGAGTCCATGAACATATCTAGGAGGAGTACAATTAACTCCAACAGCAGCGACGTTCTTGCAAGACTCTGCAACTAAAGCGCAATCTGAGATGGGTTCGCCACTAACAACATTCTCAGAGTCTTTACAGCTGAAAGTATACCACACTGGTAACTTAATTCCCTCTTCTTCAAGAAGCTCAGAGAATGCCTGCAAACAAATCAATCACCAATAATCATATAAACCCATCAATTGCAAGAATTTAAGCAGGTTAAAGATTGTACCTTTGCTTCAAGCTTATTTGGGATTGTTTCAAATGCAATTAAATCTGGTCCTGACTCAACTAGTACTTGAAGCCTTCTCCTATGAAAATTTTTCAGGGTTTCTAGAGTAACTGATTCGCCATAGTCTCCACTGCATGAATTTAAGCACCAAAAATGGTAATGGAAACTAAAATAAAGCTGCAAAATTTGATGAGTTTATAATGTAATAAGAATAGACCTATATTCAGAACCATTGGACAAATATGCGCCATAGCATCCAATAGAGGCAGCAACTAGGATTGGCCGTGTCCTTGAAATTTCGGCCTGAGCATAGTCATCATAGAAGCCCTTTGTGCATTTCTCGTTGTAAATGTCACGCGCCTCGCGTGCAATTTCCACACTTTTTCTTAGCAAACCTTCGCCTTCCGCTACAGAAAAGCCCTTTGCTTCAAAACCCTGAATTGTTGCCTGATAAAGTATTCAATAGCACAAAAACATATACAATAAAATCAGAAGCTATAGGTTTTAAAATTGAAAAGAAATGACATTGGATTTTTTTTTTAAGAACTCACCTGATAAGAGGCAGATATGATGATACTTGCACCAGCTTCAAGGTAATCTAGGTGTACCTGTCATAGATAGTCAATCTAAATTAGCTTACCATAGGAAAAAAAAAGAAAGAATTTTTATTGAAAAAAACTTCACAAATTTTGTACCAAATCCCATAAGAGTAATAAAAAAACACAGTCGTTTTTGATTTTTGTTGTAGTTGGTGTGTTTTCTGAAATATACACCATGAAAAAGACATTTTGAAAGTCTAGTTGTGGATCACCAACCCAAAAATATGATCTTTTTCAGAATTTCAGTCCATCCAATATATCAAAAATCACTAAAACAGTGATATGAGGTACATGATAAAACTCTATCAAATGCTCTACCAACTATTTCATTTAGATGGTCAACACGCATCATCTGTTCACCAAACTTCTTTGCACGTTAAGAAATGAAGGAAAACAAGGGGATATCATAGCAATAACAGATTTTCTTTTCATTGAAAAGGCTAAAAACTGACAATGAACCAAAATCAAGCACAATTTAACCCTGATAACAATCATACACAAACAGACAACAAGGCCAAAAACTGAAAATTGAGTGAAATTCACCACCATTATCAGTACCATAAGAATTAAAACCCCAAATGTGAGGAAAATGCAAAATCCAGAAAACAAAAATGGGCAAAAAAAAATTTACCCTGCGGATTAGATGAGGGGAGCTGACGAGGCATTTGGCGCTCCAAAGAGGGTCGTTGAGATCGGCGCCGTGGCGCTCCAGCTCCGTCGCCAAGCCGCCGTCGACGGCGGTGTACCCGCCATGGATCTCGAGGAAACGGGTGAGGAAGGATGAAGGGTCGGCGGCCGTCGTTAAAGAACCCATCTTTCTGGTCTCTGAGTTTGTGTTGTGTAGTTTCTGGCTTCAAATGCGAGAGAAATCGGTTCTGAACGCGGCGTAACGTTTCACATCAGTCAAATTTATAGGGCAAAAAGGGGTCGCTAATAATAATAATAAATTCGTTTCTCAAAGTGGAAATGGTTGATGAGCCTTTTTTCGGTTTAGGTCTTTTATCTTAGAACATAAATTTGTTTTTTTTTTAATTTTCTTTTTTAAACCACATTATACAATATTTTTTTATCTTTGGACACTGCATATAAAAGTTGAAACGGAAAATTTACTTTACTACTGTAAGATCCTATTCCTAGATGTTTAACTAGATGTTGGAAGACAATCACATTATACATCTTAGAAGATAATGTAGGATTGTGAAAAATGACGAACAAACACTCCACTCGTCATTTTAGTTATTTTCATTATTAAATTTTTACCACAAAAATTTAAGCTAATAGATATATTATAAAAACTTTCATTCTAAATCCTGTTTGGATTAAGTCTCATAATATATTATATGTTGCATTGCAATGTAAAATTTTGCATTATGGGATGTATCTCCGATTGCACCCGGGATCACTTTATCAACCCCATAATATATTTAGAATCTATTTTATAGTATAAAACATCAGTTTAGATGTTTTAAGTTATTTGGAGTATTCTGCAACCATCTCAATTTTCACGCAATCTCACATTTAAAATAACAAGTATGTTGATCTAGTTCCGATGGAGTTGAGAAAAAATTCCTTAAATAGATAGAGTTGAGAATATCATGATCGCTAAATAAAAATTCAACGTTTAATATCCGATTATTCTCTATCCATATCAACTTATTTATTTTTTATTTTTTTCCGACTGATTTATTAATTTTCTATGGGGTAAGTAGCTTCAACCATAGAATTCTTAACAAATTCTATGGGAACAAGACCAGAAGTATGTACATGACTCGATGATAAAAGGATGAGATTGTTTACCAACAAGCATGGAGCGTAGTGGGAGGGGCTGCGCTTTCCTTCGTTGAGGTCGAGTGTTCGATTCTCAGTGGAGGAGAAAAGAACTTGTTGGGAGTGCAGATCCCACCCAAAAATAAAAGTGCCTTCGCGAAACTCGAACTCCAGACGTAGACGTTTGATGGAGCAAAGCTGTCCGCTAAACTGGGGTGGCAATGACAAAAAAAAAGATGAGATTGTTTGTCAACTAGAACAATAAATGAGATAGGAAATGTATGTAGACATAGACAAGAGTGGAAGATGAATAAGAGTCCTCATACATGGATTCTCATTTATGACAAGAGTGGAAGGTGAATAAGAGTCCTCTTACATGGATTATGATTATGATCCTCTTATCTAGTTTGCTATTCCACTCAGTTGACAATCCCGCTAGACAACCAATACATAACATGGATTATGATTTATGGCAACAAGAATCCCAGTATCCCACAAGATTTTGAAATAAGAGTCCTCGTACATGGATTCTTAAACACCTATCTCAACAAATTAGGATTAAAATAAATAATTATTGTCTCTAGTTTAAAGTACCTAATTGATAAACATCGATAACTACTCTTGCTTGATTATTGTTGCAGGCTTGCAGCTCGAGATAGAAGAAGGGTTGAGCCAAGGGTGCTTCATGCATGATCGATGACTTGTTGGGTGCCTAAGGAGTAAGGAGGGCTCTACTCGACGCGACCACCGATGGGTGTCTGCTAGGGCTCGAGAGAGGGACGAGAGAGGATGAGCACAAGATTGCCAATCATGAAGCATCCTTGAGCCAACCCTTAGCTTCCTCTCTCTCGAGCAATAGCCATAGTCGAGCAAAGAAACTTATCGATGTTTATCAATTTACTACTTTAACCTAGGTATATTTTAATCCAAATTTGAGCAGGATAATGGATGGGTAACGGGATGAGGCGGTTCAAAGAAAAGTCCCAAAATAGGGTTATTTTCTATACTTTGCCCATTAATGTATCTTAGATACTCCAAACACACGGTGTAGCTGTTTCTTTTTCATCTCTAATCCCAAATTAACAATAGTGTAATTGCGCCAACATTATTAATTTATTGTAATTGAAAGAGTTTGTGGAATTTTTTAGTGTTCAATAGACGAATTTTTAGGAACATGAGGGTTTTTTTTGTTCTATTTTTTATATATATCTTAGTGTGTGGAACCGATGGTTCACAATTAATTGATCCTGATATTATTATAATGACACCTTTCTCACGGCACATTGAATAAGAATTTGCGTCCAAGTCCTAACCAATACATACTCATTCCCACATCGACAACTATCAAAAAGCCTCCTTACAACAACTACTATAATCTGTCTTAGTAGCCACCTACTATTTTATTGTGGAGCCATGCAGTGAGCACAAAGTGAACTATTCTTTCGCCTTTTACTAAAGAATACCGTGTGCTCTCTGCTTATAAGTGGCATACCTTAATTTTTGGAGGAAAGTTCATCTCTTATGGTGAGCTTCCATCAACACAAGTTCATAAGCCTTACACATATACATTATATCTTACTTATTTGCACTATGCTATACATTATAGCTATCTATATCTACTTATTTGCACTATGCAATTTAGTACAATTGTTGTTCTTACTAAGTTGGTTTAGCAGATTTTGTAGCAAGTGTTTTGGCAATGGCTCTGATGGTGTTAGGGGTAGTCTTACAACAACCGCCTATAAGGGATGCGCCCGCTTCCAACCACTTGGTAACGTACGAAGCAAATTCTTCATCAGTAATCCCACCATTCGCAGGCTTTCAAGTTGCAAATCATAAGAAACAAGTCAACAATAATGTGGTTTTCATAATCAAATATCTCTAAATAAGATGATTCATGTTAATGACACACTTACCATCCATTGCTTTGTCAATGCATCATACTTCTCGCCATTGTTTAGAGTAAACGGGTACACCACTATCGGCTTGTTCGTTGCCTAGAATATGTGTGTAATCAAAGTCAAGTAAATCCAAGTATGCACTAAAAATGATGGCTCTAAATCACAAACCTTTTTGATCGATAGAATCAATTCGTGAACGTATTTAGGAGGAGTACAATTAACACCAATTGCAGCGACGTTCTTGCAAGAATCCGCAATTGAAGCACAATCCAAGATAGGATCACCATTAACCACATTCTCACTGTCTTTACAGCTGAAACTAAACCACACAGGCAACTTAATTCCTTCTTCCTCCAGAAGCTCAGAATAGGCCTGCAAATTAATCAATCTTAGCACAACTCATCAAATTTTAAACTAACTTTATTATTTGAAGTTCATACCTTGGCTTCAAGCTTATTGGGGATAGTTTCAAATGCAATTAAATCCGGTTCCGTTTCAATGAGTACTTGAAGCCTCCTCCTATGAAAATTCTTCAATGTCTCAAGACTAACCGATCCTCCATAGTCTCCACTTCAAGAAATCAATGGTGAAAACATATTTTAACTTATTTGATTCAAATTTGATAAAGCTTACATCTTTAACAAGAATGCACCTGTATTCAGAGCCATCAGCCAAATAAGCTCCATAGCTTCCAATGGAAGCAGCAATCAAGATTGGCCGTCTTGCTGAACTCTCGAGTTCATAGTAAACAGCACGTGCCTCACGTGCAAGCTCCACACTTTTTCTAAGCAAGTTTTCGCCTTCTTCTCTAGACAAGCCCTTCGCTTCAAAACCTTCAATCGTCGCCTGCAAAAGTATGCAACAGAGCTCAAACACTGAGAGAGTAGAAATCGAGATTGATTGATTGATTTATGATTGAATTTTAACTCTTTTTAACTCGCCTGATAAGAGTTTGATATGATGATACTCGCACCAGCTTCAAGGTAATCCAGGTGCACCTGTTTTAGATAGCCAATTTCAAAAGAGGATTCGTATCAAATTAGAGCGAGATAGACAAGGAATTGTCGAATTGTGTACGAATTATGAACAAATTAAGGAAAAGCAAGTACTAATTTGATGGGAGATCCGAAAGTGTGACCTAAAGGTGAAGACTTTTTGTGCGTAAAGGTGAAACCCTAGAAATTACCTTCCGAATGAGATCGGGGGAGGTAAGAAGGCAAACGGCGCTACAAAGGGGATCGTTGAGATCGGCGCCGTGGAGTTGGAGCTCCGTGGCGAGGCCGCCGTCGACGACGGCATAGCCGCCGGAGGTGTTGAGAAATTGGGAGAGGAAGGTGGAGGGATCGGCGGTTGTGGCTGTGAAAGAACTCATCTTCGTCGGAGGTTTTAGTGCTCTGCTCTGTGTTGCTCTGATTCCACTAACGGTAGTAAAGTAAAAGATGAGATCAGGAGACGTTTCTCAAATGTCGCCACGTGGACACCTCCATTTAATTAATTATTTATAAAAACACTTGTCAGCAAATTATAGTTAAGCAGATTATCAAAGACTGTATAAACCAATGTAGGAACCAAATTCAATCTTTGAAACTGGATTTCTTGAACAAATTCAATGATGGTTTCAATTGCAACTTGAAAAACAATAAAGGAAAAAATTACATTGTGTCAGTGAAAATCTTCAAACCTAATCAGACTCAAATAAAGCTTCAGGAAAGACCAAACAATCAGAAACAACAACTCTATGCCTTGGACACCAAAAAAACTGCTCCAAGACTTGTTATTCCCACTTTGTGAATACATCAACATGACAGGAAAAAACAAAAGAATTATGGGCCTCTGGTTGGAGGAAAGCAGAAACAGCCAGGAGCCTTGTCTTCTGGTATCATCCCACCTCCTTTGCTAGTATCAATTGCTTCTAACAGCCTCACTACTTCATCCAAATCAGGGCGCTTTTCTGGATGCGCGTCCCAACATCGCTTCATAATGTTTGCCAGCGAATTTGGACAACATCTTGGGATTGATGGTCTCAAGTTCTGCCAAACAACAGATATCAGTTTGATATCAATAACGAAATATACTCATATTTGATATCCTGATATGGATACCAAACGGGCCCTTAATGGACCATAAACCTTCTACTATAACAGAATAAGCATAAATCTTGTTCAATGATTTAGTATGTTTTTGACTGACCTGCCGAACAACAGCTGATGAAGCTTCAGCAAAGCTCAGATCAGCATATGGCATATCACAACAGTATGTTTCCCAGAGACATATACCAAAGCCATAGACATCACACTTGCGGTTATAGGGCTTTCCATCAAGAACCTTTAAAAATAAATAAAGAGCCAAGCATTGAAACAAATGAGGTATAATTACAATTAACTTTCAAGTCGGCTAGAAGTGATTGGCTTGTAATTGTTCCATTACCTCTGGAGCCATATACCCAAGTGTACCAGTTTCACCAGTCATGTCTTTCGGATTCTGAGCTTCAACACGCGCAACGCCAAAGTCAGCAATCTTAACAATTCTTTGAGCACCTAGTAGCATGTTCTCTGTTTTAACGTCGCGATGGACAATCTTCTTTGAGTGCAAGTAGTCCAACCTGCAAAAGTTTATAAAATTTAATGACTACATTTACCTAGTATTGCCAAAATTTAAAATCTTGGAACATAACATACCCTCTGGCTAAGTCCAAGGCAAGCTGGACGACAGTTTTAAAGGGAAGTTTCTTTCTCCTATTACGAATCAGAAACTGTTTGAGTGTGCCACCAGGAAGATACTCTAAGATAATACAACAAGCTCTTGCAGGAAGATTGGTCTGATTAGCACTTGAAGAGTTATCAGAAGGTATTTTAAGATTTGAAGTGCCCATGGATGCACCAATGAACTACACATGCACATCAAAATTGGGTATGAGAACAAACACACATATGAAGCAGACCATCACTTTTGAAGTCATTATATAGTTGCCAATACCAAAATTAAGAGTTAAAAACAAAAATTATACTTTGGTGATGTTAGGGTGATCAAGCTTATGCCAGACGGCGACTTCCTGCTTGAAGGATGAACGTAACACAGCAGTTTCAGCAGCAGTGGACATGCCGTCCTCTCCCCAATCCAATACCTTTACTATAGTTTAACAAAAGTAAAGAAAAATGTCAGATAGTTTAAATAATTATGAAAGTATGAACAATTCTTTGCAGGAAAAAAACAGTATGCATCTTCTAACAAGGACCCAAACTAAAAAAACCCAATGTGAATCATTGACAACTGAAAAAATGCAGGCTAATAGCTAAATCATGGACATAATTGTCAAAATATCTCTAATGAAGAAGTTGCATGACAAAAACTAACTCTATATCACAACCAAGATACAAAACATAGAGGCAATTGAGCCATCCTTAGCCAGGATCGAACTTTCCATGAGATTCATACTTCATAGTTGCATTCCCATGTTCAAAGGAGAATCAAAGTCTCCATACTAAAAATCAATATATCAAATCATATACACAGAGCTTATAATACAGGCAGATGATGACAACCTGCAGATTTGACCTTATGCATCAATTATTTTGAACCATTCCATTGTATTCTCACATGACAGATCATAAACATAAACATTGTTTCAGAATTCAATCAAAATCTACACAATCCACATACAGATAACAAAACAATTCAAATCATAAACATAAACATTGTTTCAGAATTCAATCAAAATCTACACAATCCACATACAGATAACAAAAACAATTCAATTCAATCACTCAACAACCAAACAAAAGAACTCCAGAGAAAGACAATCTCACCTGCAACATCATTGTCGCCATAGCTTCCTCGATAGATAGTGCCATAAGTGCCATTAGCAATCACATACCTAAGTTCCAACAAAGCCAAATCAATCTCCCACACCTCTTTCGGCCCCTTCGTCTCCATCTTCGCACTCGACCAAACCCTATTCAAATGCTTCTCCAGCTGCAAATCCAGGCTCTTCAGATCAATCTTATCCGCCCTAAACATCCCTTCCTTGTTGCTAACGCTCCCCTTCCCCATCAATTTCGGATTCTTCGACGCTTCATTCATCTCGCCTGAGAATCCCCCCTTTTCAATCGTTTTGTTCATCGTCCTTCTCCGATTCCGCAAATCCCGAATCCAATCGACAACGAATCGCTTCGGAAAGTGAAATTCTGAACAGGACTTCGATTCCACAACCTTCCGGATTTCGAATCCAAAAAGGAAATCGAATGAATTTCCAGAATATGCGATGAATGGAAAGAAATCAAATTGGGGATTCTGTCGATTCGCGACAAAAAGGAAGGAACTTTAATTTGCTTTTTTCAAAGCAAATTAATTGAAGGCGTGGGATTTGAATTCTTCCATTGACGAACTTGAATTGGATGATGATGAATTTGTTGGAGAGGAGAAGAAAAATAAGGGAGAGAGGAGAAGATATATGAAACCACAAATCCTGAAAAAAAGCGCGCGTGTTTTCTTAGTTTAGGGTCTGCCTTGTAACTTCCCTAGCTTTGAGTTTGTTATAACAGATAACGATAAACTTGTGAAGATTAGGATAAGTGTGATCCAATTAAAAAGTGATCTGAACAAAATAATTCGAATTTGTGATTTTATCCGTTGAATGTGGGAAGTTAGTTGGTTTACTAAAATAAGTTCCGAGATAATATGTGTGGGTTTTGAATGTGTTTGGTGTAAAAATAAATTTTCAGGAATTTAAATTGGGTGTGTGTAAATTGTGTTAAATATGAATGAATTAGAAGATTATTATTTAAAATTATGAGAAATATAAATCTTATTTATCTTTTCGAGTTAAATGCAATTTCAGTTATTTAGAAGAGGTTAATGAGAAGATAAAACTTTTGATAAAATATAGATAATAGTATAAATTATAAGTAAATAAGCGACCATGTTCATGTAAATTTTAATAAATTATACTTCCTCTGTTAAACTAAGGTTGTCATTTTAGAATTTATCTTAAAAATTAAAAAAAATCGCTTGATTTGACTTAAATATCTTCCATTCTGTTAAGATCTTTTATCATATTTTGTAAATTTATGTAAATATTTTAATTAGTATGAATATTATTGAAGCATAGACTAAAATAAGTTAAATGACAACTTTTATTGAACAAGAAAATCAAGTTAAAACTACAAATTTATCTTAATGGAGGGAGTACGTATTAAAGTTGTATATTTATTTTTTTAACGGTTTTTCTAGCCTATTTTCTTTAATCATACTATTTAAGATAACCAAAATTTTATCAGAATATTAATAATTTTAATAAAAAAATTAATTAATCCTAAATAAATATCAATAACAACAACTCAATGTAGACCTGTCTCAGGTACGATTTGGAAGGCCAGAATATAGCACCCTTGCCTTGACCTAAAGCTCGAGTTTGGGAGGCCAGGATATATCACCCTTGCCTTGACCTAAAGATCAAGAGGATGTGTAAAAACTTAAAAAAGACCTATAGATCTAAAAACAAGGAAACCGACACCGGAGAGAGATAAAGGGAGTGAGATAGAGAATGCTGAGATGCAAGATTAGGGTCCTTCCTTGCTGGCTGGCTAGCCTGCTACTCCTCCACCATAATCTTCTCCCTCCAAAGTTCCCTACAGTCGTCTATCAGATCCCCTAAAATATCTAACAATGCGATATCCTGTTTTATAATTTCCTTCCAACTCTTCTTCGCTCTACCTCTGTCCCTATGAAATTCGTTATCTCGTGTGACCGAACATCCATCTCAACATATGCATCTATGCTATCATTAATTTATGCTCCTCCACCTTCTTGATAATCCTAAATAAATATAAAGTTATAAAATATTGTCATTATAAATATGTTTTTAACATATAATTTTTTGTAATTATAGATGATTTAACCAGTGATTAGGCTACTCGTGCAATTTCATACGGAGTACAAGCTATCTTCCGAAAAAAAAAAACAGAAATCATCAATACAGTTCTCATTTTTTGGGTTTTTTTTATCATGTAATTAGTGTTTATCTTCTTAAACGATAAGAAGATTTAAAATACGATAAGAAGATTTTTTGGCGAAGGATTTATTTTGGTTGGATATTAAAACATATCCAAATACATACGGAGTACGAACGAACATGTACAATAATAGACAACTCAAAATTCAATGACAATGAGAAAATTAGCCTATTACCTCTCATTTTCAAAATGATACTTTGTATTTAGAAATACATGAAAAAGCCAAGTCAAATCGATAAACTGTCATTATATAAAAATTCCTAGTATATATCTTATATTAATAGAAATTTTAGAGAGTGTGGGTCAATCAAATTTATCAATTAACAAATATTTTGTAAATATATAACTTATAAGCAACTAAGCAAGCCATGCAATATTATTGCAAGAAGAAAAGGTCATCATCCTTTTGATTGAGGCTTGTCAACCTGGAAATAATATTCCATTCCATAAAATTGATGAAAAAGCTAAAAAATGATGAACTTGATTAATAATGTCTATAGTACTATATGTTTTCTCCATTACATTTATAAATTTAAATATTTTTTTAACCCATATCCTAAGGAAGTAGGTTAGAATTTTTGAAATGGAAAGAATATATTAGTTTGTATTGTATAGATTACATTTATTTTAATAGGGTTCATTTATTTTTAAATAGGATTTTAGTTTGTAAAATAAGAATATTTAACATATGTCTAAACAAACCGAAATTTAAATTGAAACAAGAAAGCAATTTCCTTTTTCCCTTACAAAAGAGAAAACAAAAAAACGAAATTGAAATGCAATTGGGCCATTGGGCTTCATTAAAAATGCTTATTTACTAGTACTTGGCCCGAGTACAATTGTACAAAAATTCTTAGTGGAAAGTTTGAAACTCATTTTATTAAAAAAAAAATTCCATTTTTTTTATTTGTTTGAAAAAGGGAGATTTTGAATCTAGAATGAATTATGGCTACGGACCCATTTGCTCTTATGGGCCTATATAATCATCAGTCAATACTTTCCATTGAATTATTGTGAGATTTTTTTAGCATATGGTCAATGCATGGGAGATTCAAAACTAGAATTATAGACTTATAGTTGATGTCATTAGTAATACCACCAAAAACTTGAAATATAGTTGGTCTTCCTTCAAAACCAACAAAACACTTGATCGATTTAAATTAAAATTGCCATTGAGAATTAAGATCCAGCCTCCAGGGTCATTTGGATCGCAATATATAATACATTAAGTTACATTAAATTATACTCTATTCGATCAGAAATAAATGTTATTTTAGCACTTGAAATTTGATCAATTTTTATATTATTTTAGATTTTTTAGACAATTAATTAAATTTTTTTTAACATGATACTTGGTTTGGAGATACTTAAGCAATTACGTAGAAATATAAAAATAGCACATTCAAACTCATGACCTTGTGATTACAGACCTTATTACCTATATGTTGGATTAGAAGTAAAAGCTTACTATCTCTAATACAAGGATAACGTACAATGACTATTGATATAAGAAAACCTCTAAATATTTTTCCTAGCATATTTTTATCCATTCTCTTGATAAGAGACTCCTCCAACCCCTATTTTATCACTCTCTCTTAAAATGCAACTAACCTTAAAGTCCGGTGGCCGATAATTTGGGGTTCGTGCGTGTAACGGGCCTAACATACAAGCCCAATGAAGTTCCAACCCTAAACCATATAGTAATGGGTGGAATAGCTCATTAGGTTATACACTAGGCTTTGTAGTTCCCAATTTTAGATGTGGGATATCTCAACAAGTCCCCTCAAGTGCAACTGCCCGGGCCAGTTAACACTTGGACAGATTCCCTCAATGTTGTAGTGAACCGTCACAATTGGATCGACAGCTCCTAGATTGGGCGGGTTGCTTGAATATGCTTACATGGTCGACAAGTCCAAATAAATCCCTCAAGGCTCACGAACCGCCACTATTGGGACTCGGTCGCTCCTATATCGGGTGTACTGCCTGAATGGACCCATGTAGCTGGTAAGCCCGAAGACTCGGGGAAATGAACTCACACCGAAACCTGCTCTGATACCATATTAAAGTCCGGTAGGCCGATAATCTGAGAGTCGTGCGTGTATCGAGCCTAGCATACAAGCGCAATGAGATTCCAACCCAAAACCATATGACAATGGGTGGAGTAGCTCATTAGGTTATATACTAGGCTTTGTAATTCCCAATTTGAGAGGTTAAATATCTCAACATATATTGGTTAATTTTTGTCCAACTTAGAACAATATATATAGTTTCATCCAACTTACATATTGGTTAGTTTTTATTCATTTTCACGACGCGAGACACTCCCTTACACAACCTCTATTTCATCAAATATATATGTAATAAGCCTACGAATCAAGATTGCAACTGTTCTCAATCAATTAGGAACCACCAAAAATAACATTAGGAACTTACAACAAGAAAAAACCAAATGATTCACTGGATCAGCAAACTTATCATATGAATGAAGACATGAGAAGAAACATATCCAGCTAGTTAGTTATTCTCAATACATTAATTGATCCCCTTGTGAAATCTTTTGAACCGTTTTCCTCTTGTTTTATCAAATCAGCCAAGAAAGTCCAACCAAACCGGTCTAGAAGTCATGACCCAATAAATTAAATCACACTTTATATTCCAACCACTCTAATATTCATTAAAATACATACATACACATATGTCAATCCTAAAACTATATATTATACAATTACCGACTAATTAATCTAGTATTTATCATAGATAATTAATTAATTAAGCCTTGGAAGTAACAACAACTAAAGTAAAGGGCCACATTACACAAGGTCAAGTTGTTTTTCAGAAGGTGAACCAGAACTTCTCACCAAAAGCTTTGAAAGAGGTAAAGAAAGGACAGTAGTATACTGACCAAACATTGTTATAAACCGAACTTTTAAAAAGTCAGAGATTGGTATCATCCAAAAATCTTCCCCACTATTCAATTAATTCCCACCCAACTCTTCTCGACTGTCATATTTCATAATCCAACATCCTTTCATGCACTTGATTGCACCAAATCCTCACGTTTCTTTAATTACTATACTAATCTCCTTCTTAATCTATTTTTGGTTCGGTCGCCTTAATTATAGTTTTTTATCCATATAAAAATTTTCTAAAATTCTTTCCCACTTTACCACTAGACCAATTACGATTTTTCTAGTATATGCCCTAAAGGCATATGATAAAAATATCGAATGTGAAACTAAACCCTAAAAAGGAAGGCGTAAATCCTTAGAAAATAATGTTAGAAATGTTAAATAATTAAAATACAATTGAAATTTTTTATATAAAATTTATTAACCTATGTCCTAAGGGCATATAGGTTAGAAAAATTGAATCATTTTTTTACTATCTAGGTAATTAATTAAATGTTACAAATATATAAATAACTAGTGAATTTTTACAAATAAATATAACCAAAAGAGATAAAACAAAGTCAATTCTCTACCAAAAAAAAGTCAATTCAACACATAATAACTAGTGAATCATTCTATAATCACTGAATACTCTAAGAGGAAGAAACTATAAGTATAGTACTAGCAATAAACTTAATTTTTTTTTTGTCTTTTCTTTGGTTCGCCTAGTTCGATCAACCAACACTGCCGTATATCTGAACTGGGTACTTCGTGACCCTATTTTTAGGGAACACTTTTTCCATAGAAATTTCTCCATACATTCTATTAGTGGAATTTAAACTTCAAATCTTTTAGACAAAAATTAAAAAATCTAATACCACTTTATCATTAGATTAACTGAGTATAACTAGTACTAGCAATAAAGTTAATGGTTGTGTGACAAAATTCAAACCCAAATTATATTAAAAAAAGATGGAAACAAATTAATGAAATAATAAAAGAGAGGGAGGTGCATGATACTCTTGTTGTACGCATGTAGTAGACAGTATGATTTGATATTCCCTTCCATGGCATGCAAAGATGGTAAAAAGAACAAAGCCATGTATTTTGTGTGCAATATTAATTTCACAACTATCCAATCAAATACTTCTCCTCTATCACGTGATTTCCTTTAACTCCTTTTATCATTTTTCATTCCTTGCATCAAAGGGACCACTCCACATTCATATTCTACATTTATTCTCCCTATTTACTCTTGCTTTTCTTTTCTTTTCTATTTTTGCTTTCCCTTTTTTACCTAAAAAAACCCTAAAAATTAATTTTTATTTATGCCATTTTCTTAAATTTTTATTTAAGACATTATAATCATAGTTTGATCAAGTTTATATAGAGGTACTTTGGTTTATGTGATTCTACCTAGGTATCACGAGAATTTATTAATTAAAGTATTTTTCCCCATATTAAGGAAGTTGGAAGAGTAGAAACTCTGGATTTCATTTCATTATGGAATTTAGATAAAGACCAATCTTTTTCTCTCTATTTTATTATTAATAGTTTGGTGGAGAAGAGGTCCCTAATCAAAGGTCATTAAAAGTCATAAAGTAAAAACTAATTTTCTATGATTTTCTCATTTGGGTGATAGTTTAGTGAAGACAGCAAGAAAAAAGAAGATTAAAAAAATAATTATATGATATTCTAATAGTGATAGAGTCTTCCAAAGTTATCAAAAAAAAAAGATATGGTCTTCCAAAAAACTAGGAAAAAACAATAATCTTATTCAATATTTTTAAGGGAAAAATCTAAAAATTAAATTTTTTAATTAAAGTTATATGTAGTATGAAGTAAAATATTCAAATGTGAAAAAATTTCTCCCATATTTTTGTTGTTGTGCTTAGCTCATCTCTCCCAAGCTCATTAAAAATTTTACGCGTTTGTCCGAATTTTCCCTAGCTTGTTTGGAGTTTTTCGTGTTTCTTTTTCTATTTTTATTAATTTATTCGATTATCAATTTATTTTTCGGTTTTTCGATTTACCAATCCGTCTAATATACCAAATTTACTTCGTTAATAAATAATGTGAAAATTTTCCAAACCTTAAATATATCTATTTGCATGCTAATACTATGGTAGCGTACTAGCGTTGATACTTTGAAGTCAATGATTTGCTCCTTTAAAACTAAAAGGGGCCATCAAGTCTATTGAGAATTTGAGATGGTAGTAGTAGATAAGTAGCTTTGCATTTTATATTTTTTTCCTTTAATACCAATACAATATAAATAAATCAAAGTTAAAAGACAAAAAAAAAAAGAAAAAGAGAAAGCAAAAATACAAGGAAAAAAGAGGAAAAAGAAAAAAGAAAAGGTAAAAAATTAGAGGAGACTTGGAGTAAGATTGAAGCAAATGTTTTGGTTCCATAAGAGTTGATGAACGACAAAATCCAGCCGTACACGTGTCCTAATCTGCGCACCATCCTATGTTGATCCATCTTGCGGGTCCCACCTAATTACCTTATTTTACCATTTATTTTACCGTTTTGAAATTGACGGCCAAACCAACTCTTACCGTGTCCTCATCTTACGAGAGAGGACACCTAGCCTTGGAATACGACAAAAGCTCTCATTTTGAGATACACAAAACGAATATTTTACCATTAAAGTTACTGAGATTTTACAAGTACATGCAAACATTTACCTAGAGTAATTTTTCCCAAGGTAAACCAAACCAATATTGTATGTACTCCGTATGTCAGTTTCTATGCGAGCTTAGTGTAGTAAGTCAATGAGCTTGGAGATTCTACATTAATGATTTAATATTACTTGCATCTTAATTACCCGGTACTTTTTTTTGAAGGTTGCCTATTAAATATTAGAATAATATTCTTAATTATGGAGGCTAAAATTTAGGTCAAAATTTATGATTTATTGATATTACTCCAAATTTGTACCACATGAGTAGTAAAACGGGATTTAATTTTCAATGAAGTTGTAAAAAAAATTATAAGTAGGATTAAGTAAATTCTGACTGTTAAATAAAAATTTAACAATTGAGATTGAATTTTTCTCTTTTCATATCAACTTATTATTATTATTATTATTATTATTATTATTATTATATTTTTTCGACATGTTTATTAATTTCCTATAGGGTTTTAGAACTTCATGACCTAGTAAAATGATAATTAAGGATATGGATAATAAGTAAATAATTGATATTATTACATTTTCTTGCAATAAAAATATTATTATTATGATTTTGGTAGAAAATATTAATATTATTCTAATAATTAAGAACTTGTCACTATGCAAAACGGTTGGAAGGGAGCAATGATATTCTAGTTCAAAAAAAAAATGATTAACGCTTAGCTCTATTTTTGGATTATATCTTGTTCTTTTCTTTCGAAAAGCTAACCATTTGTTTTTGTGATTAGGTATGATGTCCTTATCACTTCTCCTCTGAGGAAGTAACTAAATTCTACACTTAATATATATTAAAATGGGACCTAAATTTAAATCACCAGCAAACAAGACTAAGATTGAATTTTTGCTCAAAAAAAAATGAAGAGAGATTGAATTTAAAATAATTTTTAATATCTCGTCTGGTTCAATCGGTTAAAGTCGCTCTACGATTGAACTGAATACTGCAAAAGCTCTTAATGAGGCTAATCATCCCTATTCAGTCTTTCAATACACATCCTTAAGAGAACCTAACGCCTCATCCTGTTAGATCAAATGGTGATTAATTAGCACAATTTTATTGCTTATTTTCATTTAATTTCTCTTAATGTCTTAAATTCCCCAAATTAAATACATGACATCACTATACTTATAACAAAATCGAAACAGTCAAATAGAGAATCAAGGAAAGCATACGTTACATTTAAAAAAAAAGATAAAAAATTTCCTTTAAAGCCATTAATGATTTCGAACAAACAAGCATATAAGAAAGACCCAACCATTTTCCCTAGCAGTTGGCATTTTCCCAGTCTACAAGGGCGACATTGGTGGGGCCCGGACTCACATCGAGAAAAATCCCTTTCAATTCCATCTTCCCGCTTCTACTTGAATCCCTTCTCTCTCTCTAATCTTCTTCTCTGTAGTGGAGTGCAGTGTAATAAAATTGGGTGGAGAAGAGAGAGCCACAAACAATCCCTTCAACGGATTTCTGGGTTTTGTTTTTCTTTGTGGGTGAACAAACACTCAATTGAGCGAAGTGTGTTTGAATTAGGGATGGATACTCCGGAGAAAGCTCAAATCGGATCACCAATGGCCAATTTTGAGGTTTATCTCTTCTCTTATGGGTTTTGAATTGAGTAAAGTTTCAATCTTTGGGTCCAATTTGGCAACGATGGGTTCCAATTTAGTATCTTTTTGACAGATGATTTGAGGGTTTTCGGTTGTTTAGCCTCTGCATTTTTGCTGAACTGAAATTTCTCAGGATTGATCCTTGCATGTTGGTTTTGCGTTTGTTGATTTGAATTCTAATTGTGTTGTGTTTTAGGTTTTCATTTTTTTGAAGCAGTTTGTTTTGTGTTCTTTTTATGAAATTATTTTGTCTAGGTCCCACTTTCTTCAATTATGGCTTTGAGAAATTTTGAACTTGAACACTATACACTCGCCCGCCTCTTCTCTGTTGAGAGTGATTTGATGATTACATTTCCAATTGATGGGCTAAACCTGGAATTTGTAACTTGTTGTGTTTTCTTTGGTAAAAATTGTGTGCTGTGTTAATTTTGCCTTCTCTGGGTCATGCATTCATGGAATTTTTACTGGAATTCCCTTTGCTGAACAAATCGAATTGGGTTGATCCATTGCCATATTTAGATAAGTTTCATCTTGTTAAGAAGCTTAATTTGCTGAGCTTCTGACATTTTCACAATTTACCCTAACTTCTGTTAATCTCATGGAATTTTTACTGGAATTCCCTTTGCTGAACAAATCCAATTGGGTTGATGTCTTGTTGGAAATTTATTGCCGTATTTAGACATGTTTCATCTTGAAAAGAAGCTTAATTTGCTGAGCTTTTGACATTTTCACAATTTACCCTAACTTCTGATAATCTCGTACGCTATGTGTCTTGACTTGCATTTGTGCCTGTTTCTTGATTTCAGGAGTCCCCCTTTTCCAACTTCATCAACAGTCTTTCGCCCATCAAACCTTCAAAGACGATTCGCATTTCGCATACGTTTGGTAGTCTTAGCTTCTCATCACCTCCATCTGTTTTCACTTCACCACAGATCAACCTCCAAAGGGAGTCTAGATTTCTAAAAAGGTGAGCCACATTTTTTTGCTTTTCAAAATGTTTAGGTCATCCATGGTCTTTCCACTTTTAACTCTAATGCAAGTCTGTTCTTTCTCAGAGATCAACTTCAGGAGTTGGCGAAACCCGAATCCTCATCTGATAATGAGAATAATGAGGCCATAGATAAAGATGCTGGAAGAACCAGTAATTGGCCTAACAACTCTACAAATGAAGTTGAAGAATTAGAGCCATCTAAGAATGAAGGGTCCAATTTTCAGACTGCTCCATCTTTTGGAGGTGAAATTAAGATCGAGCCAGGCACTTCCACTTGTGTTCCAATAAATCAGGAGTCCTCTACAACAAACTCATTTGGAACGCAATTGAGTTCTGTTGAAACCGATAAGAACACGGATGGATCAAGATGTGGTTGGGATAATTTGGTTTTTGATGCATCTGATCTTTTAGTCTTTGAATCACCCCAGCAGGGCCAAGGAGCCCCAAAAGACCACCCAGAGAAATCAGGAGATGAGCATGTAGATATTTTCACTTCAATGTTGTCACACTTTCCTGATGATGATGATTTAGATGGTCTTGAGCTTTTAAATGCTCAGGTAATGCTTCAAAGCCAAGATCAGGTCACTCAACTAGCTCAAGCAAACAAGCTTAAGCAAATTTATCAGGGACAACAGGATAATTGTGGAAGTTCCTCTTTGAATGGAAGCTTTACTGGCCAATCCAGCAAAATATTGGAAAATAAGGTGAGCAATTATTTTCCTTTTGCTAAGCATGTTCTATTTGGGCCGCATCCTCATGCTCATTGACTTTTTTATGCATTGCCTTTGAGATGGATTTAGTCCCTATATCAATTTTGATGCAAAAACAACAACAATTTTGATGCATTCTAACTAAATTCTGTAGGGGAACCTCACTGGGTCAATGTTGTTGTTGTTGTGCTAAGCATGATCTATGCTTGGTTGCTAACTTATGTAGTGTCTAGAAAAAACAAAAACTTGTCTAAAGTAGCTTTCTTTTGCTTGCAACTTTGTGTAGCCTATTCTGCATCGTGGTATAAGAAGGCGATGCCTTGTGTTTGAAGTTCCCGGAGCTAAGAAGAATGTGAACGATGGGTCAAATTCTACTGCATCATCATCATCACAAGATGAGGAAAACACATTGTCTAATAGTAAGCAACCAGAAAATATGCAGAGAGGCGAATCTCCCATGTGCATTCGTCCAGGAATTGGCCTGCACTTGAATGCAATTGCTGTAGCTTCAGTGGGTCACCGAGTTCTCAAGATAGAGAACTCGTCTTCTGAGAAGCAACTAATTACAGTGCCTGGATCCGAGGCGGCGTTTCAATCATCAGTTCCAATCTCTTCACAGGACTTTTGTGATATAGAAAATGAAGTTCAAAATGAAGAGGATGCATCTGCATATGGAGTTCATGAAGAATTAAATCCAAGCAGTCCAAAGAAAAAGAGGTATGCCGTGTTTACTTTAAGAATCTTACAAGAGTAAATTGGTTGTTGGTTGAATGATTGATGCTTATTGTTTTATGGATTAAGGTAAATGACTGATGAACTGAAATTTTACAGACGGCGCACAGAAAACAGTGGCGAAGGGGATGGGGCTTGCAAGCGGTGCAATTGCAAAAAGTCCAAATGCTTGAAACTGTGAGTTGTTTGACTGGCTTTGAATTAACCTTGAAGATATGAGCATGGTTTATGAAGAGTTGCTATGAATGTTAATGCTGTCTTTTGTATTCTGTGAATTAAATGATTTATTTGTGCTTGTCATTTGTAGTTATTGTGAATGCTTTGCTGCTGGGGTCTACTGTGTTGAGCCATGTGCATGCCAAGATTGCTTCAACAAGCCTATTCATGAAGAAACCGTCTTGGCAACACGCAAACAGATTGAATCCCGGAATCCTCTGGCATTTGCGCCTAAAGTCATCAGGAGCTCTGAATCTGTAAATGATTTTGTGGTAAGTATTGCACTAATGAAATCCTTCTTGTTACATGTGCTCTTGAACTTTGTCTGATCCAGATTGTTGTTTTTTGGCTCCTTCCAGGATGACTCAAACAGAACCCCTGCTTCAGCACGGCATAAGCGAGGATGCAATTGCAAGAAATCAAATTGCCTGAAGAAATATTGTGAATGCTATCAGGTTTTTACCTCTTCACCTAAAACTATAAAACCCTTTTATTCCATTTGAAAATTGATCTCATGGAACATGTAATTTTCTTTTGAAGGGTGGTGTTGGATGCTCCATAGGCTGCCGCTGTGAGGGCTGTAAAAATACATTTGGAAGAAAGGATGGTGAGTCTGCCATTTTTCAATTTTCCTAAAAAAACCATTTTTTTTTTTGTTGTTGCTTACAAAGTTAAAAATATGGTATTATGATTTGTCTTCTAACTAAACTTGTCTTAAAACCAGGATCTACAGGATTTGAAATGGATCTTGATATGGAAGAAGACACACCGAGCCATGAGAATAACACAGGCGACAACAACAACACCTTGGTTCAACATGAGATCCACAATGATGAAGAGCTCAATCCAATGCCAGCCCTTCCTAAGACCCCTTTACGCCTTTTCAGGTTTGATTCTAATAACGAAAAATATTGTCAACAAGGGCTCGTTTGCTTCAGCTTTGAGTTTCTAGGATCGTTATAGGATTTAACATATTTTCAAACAATTGTTATGATAAGCATAAACCAAACTTTAGTTTTCGGGTCAAATTCTCAGCTCATAACTTTGTACTTGTTGGGTTTATTCCAGGTCACCTATGCCGCTCCCAAGTACCTCAAATGGCAAGCCTCCAAGATTTGGAGGCATCATCAGTTCATGTTCATTGCTGAATCACAATGGAACAGGAAGAACAACTTTCTTAAGACCCCAACACAAGACAGATAACAATAACAAGCATCTCCAGAACACTTCTTCTGGTGAAGAATTGCCTTCTGTTCTGCACAACACTTCTCCAAACAGCAATATCAAGACATTATCTCCAAACAGCAAGAGGATCACTCCTCCCAATCAGGACAACCTAGGACAGTCACCTGGTCTTAGGAGCAGCCGAAAGCTGATTCTGCAATCTATCCCGTCGTTTCCTTCTCTCACTCCTCGCCGCTAAACCTGGCCAATTACTGTTAGTTTTGAGCAATTTCTCTCTGCTGTTGATCTTATATTAAAGTAGCCTCCTTTCTTTGTTTAGGGTAATGATCTTCATTACTTGATCCTTTCTTTCTTATAGTAGTCTGTATAATAATCAATTATGATGACCTTTTATGTAGAATAGTTCATATAGCATAATAGTATGTATAAAGTTCCTAAGAGTTTAGATCCAGACTCACCTGTAGCTTTCTTTATTTGTTGATGTAGTTGATATTATCAGTTACCTCTTATCTAGATAGCTGCATCTTTTTCTGCCCACACAACTTTTTCTTTGTATTCACTCAAAGAGTCAAAGTTGTCACATTCATCCAAGAAGATAGGAGCAGACAAGTTGGGCCCAATCTTAATGTATTGGGCTTTAGATTTGAGTTATGACCCTTTTGAATGTGTAGAAAGAGAACCCCATACAAAAGAAAGTCTCTCTTTCATATTTTTTTTGACCGGGTAAGATTTAGGGTAGCCTAAGTACTACTTGAGAGTTGAGACTATCCTAGAGCATCCGTGAACGGATGAGAACTGAAACAGTTCTAAATGATTAAATTCAGGACTTTGCTGTCCATGAGTGTCGAAGCGAACCGTTAGACTGGGCTCCTCACCCAAAAATCTCTCTTACATTTGATGTTTGTTTTGGAGATGATTCTTGTAAGGTTGAGAAAGGTGAGGATAGGATTAGATCAATACTATAATCCATATGAATATAGGATGAATGAATAGGTTGCACATGGGAGGACCCAACACCTTTCTAATTGAAAGCTTAAGAAAGGTTAAGTGTATGAGTGAGGCAACAAACCATAATTATTGAACCTCTTTCTATAGAGAATATGCACCCAACTCATCTTTACTTTGGAGTTTATTAATAGAATGAAAAAGGGTAGGTGTCTTTAAAATTCTTTCTTTTGCTGAATTGAATCTGAGCAAACAAAAGGGCTTTCAATGGGTCCAATAGGATCACAAGTGTTTCCAGCTTTGTGGTCTGCTTTTCAGATTTTCCACAGCTAGGGTTCATTGTGGTTGGTGGGTGGTAGGGTTTGTGCTCAACAGTGATGTGAGATTTGGCATGATTAAAGTTTAATCTGGATGGACTATTATAAGTAATAGAATGTGCTAAAAGACTAAAACCAGGCTTGCTTGCTTTGTGGTTGAACTCAAATTGCAGTTCTTGTATTACATAAGTATGTATTTGCACTCAAGTTGGATGAAATCGAATCTTCTAGTTCATATTGCAAAAGCTAAAAAAATAGAGGACTAAAAAGTGCTTAGCATTTTAACCTAAGTCCTAAGCTTATAAGGTGGTATTTGGTATGTATCAACTAATCAACGGTCTTTCTAACCTATGTCATTTCTTAAGAACATATGACAAGCTTTCCGATTTTAGAAACTAAAATCTTAAAAGAAAATACATAAACGTCATAAAAAAGATTCAAATCCCTAAATAAATAAAAACAACAAATCTTTCTAAGGGCATGGATTAGAAAAATCGATGTATCAGTATTACCATACCAGGTCCAACATTATGAGTTTAATTGTAATATTTTTCGATCCTTACTTAGATTTGTGACATTCTTCTCATGTCAAAGTTTCTATATTTATGTGTTTGACTCATACATGTAGTTTCCTTTTTGATTTATAAAGATAGATTTCCAAATCCAACCAAGTATACCCTAATCATCTACAAATTCTAAGCGTACTCCTTCAAAACCTGATTTTTGATATCCATACCCGAATTTTAACCATAAACTATACAATTCGTATAGAATTATAACTACATCCATGGACCATTGTAATTTTGACATCTTTGTCATTCAATGTAGCCGAAATGTAGATATGTCATATAATAATTGTTTTAAAAATTATGTCTAGCCCTTGCCTAGGTTCTGTCTAGGCGCTAGAAGGTCTTAGCCCACCTAATAGTCCAATATGTCTAAGTATATGTTTAAAATCGCTTAAACAATTCGTTCTAACTGCTTAGGCGCGAAGCGATCCCTCTTCGTCTAACATTTTTTTTAAACATTGCATATGACTAATATGAATATGAGATATGTTGCAACTCGCAAATCTTTGCAACTCAAAGTCAATTATAATTTTCAAGAAAGGAAAAAAGAAAAAGGTATGAAGTTAGAGGGCGTGTGTGCAATCAATGATCACATCAAATGTATGCTTTGAGATTATCATCATATACTAATACATGTGTGCAAAGGCCAAACTAGCCTTTGTTATGTGTTTAGGGCAATAATGATTGTTACACTTCACCCCTTCCTCTTCTGAAAAACAATTTGGGGGATTGAAATATCTCACCTAGCTATTGATCATCATTTAGAGTTGAAACTAGTGATGTTTTAACTTTAATTTGATCATTTCATATTTATGATTTTTGTGTGTGTGTGTGATGTAATGTTTTTCTAAAAATATGATATCCTGTGATTATTATGTTGGAAAAGATGATATCTGTTAATTATTAAGTTGAGTTTGATTCTCGTTTTTCCATTGTAACAGCTTATAAATCAAAAGAGAAAAGAATAAAACTATAGATCACACATTGTGTTGTTAATTGAAATTCATATGTAATAGTCTAAGTAAATCGGTGGTGAAAATTAAAAACCCAAATATATTATTAATTCCATGTCAAACAAATCAATTCCATATCAAACAAAATAGGAGACATGTCTATTGAGAAAGTACACAAACTAGAGCCTAGAGGTCTTCCAAATGCTCACACCAAAAGTAGTCCTCCAAATAGCAATTACCTAATTTAAACTTATGCAATCCATTAAATAATTACAAGACAATTCGGTATAATTATCTATCTATCTATACAACAATAAAAACTCTCCCTCTCAAGAACAATAAATGTTCTATTTTTTAAATACAAATTAATTATCCTACTAATATATCTATTTAGTTTACACAATCTTCTCCTTGAAATAATAATTTAAAAGTATTCTAAATTACAAAAGGCCTCTAATAAATATTGAAAATATTATTTAAGTTAATAACACTTCTTTCTTACTACTTAAATGCATAAATGGTCTCATATTTCACATCGTAAATTAGTGATAAAAATGAATTCAAATTATATCTAAAATTAGAAAATATAAACAAGTTGGTTTTATGAAAATACCAAAATTAAACATACAACACAAAACATCACAATTGAAATACACGATCCTACATATACAAAGCAGGGAAAAATATAACATTAAATCAATAATATCATACAACTATATACTTATATCTATATGCTGAACCTTTCATAAACATATACTCACTTGTCTATATATAATTGCACCAAATAAACCATTCAAAATTTAGGTTTAAATACAACCAAATCAACCATTCAAAATTTAGGTTTAAATACAATTTTCTTTCATTACTTTTTTCATCAAATTACACATATATTTTACATTTTTATACTAATTCAAATAAAATGCACATTTATCTATCTCCACTTATAAAATCAATAACCATAGACACAAAATTATACCCCGTCCATCCGACGGGCTAAGCCATCTAGTTAAATTTGTATTATCAACCACCACTGGTAATGAGATTAATGCACTGCAAATTCGATCGATCTACACTATCATTTCAATCATCCCCTTGTATATATCTCTCTAATCCCAACGGTAAAAATATTTAAACAATTAAAACTTAATAAATCTCTTGATTTTCAACTAATATACACCAAATATTAGTATATTACTTTGTACAACCCCGCTAAGAAACAATATCATTAGCATCATATATATTCATATACTTGCTTTTCAAGTTCTTTCCAACTCTGACACGTCACCTTCCCCTCCATTTCCATACCATAAACGGCACTCAATAGTGTACACTACTAGACTCTCATCGGAGAAAAAAAGATCGGATTTTTATTCACAGTTTGAGAGAGAAAGAAAACGAGATGGGATGAAAGCTCTTCAATGCGGCTAAAGATTGCTCCTTTACACCTGCAAATCCGAAACCCTCCATTTTCTTCGGCCGTTTTTCTCGTTTCTTGGTAGGTCGTCAACTCGTCAGAGGTGTCTAATCTCAACGGATTCTGGGCATTCATTGATTTTGAGTTCTGATTATAACCTAATGCTTTGATTTGAGCGTTTATTTTGGGTGAATTCCGTGTTCATGGGTTATTTGAATTCCTTATGACGGTTACAAGTGTTTGAGTTCATGGCGTGTATTTTTGCTATGATTCTTCAGACTGTTTAGTTAGTAGTGTTATGAGTGTTTGAGTTCCTTTTGATCGATTTGCTCTTCTGATTGATCGAATTTTATTTTAATCCTGGTTTCTGTTGATTTTGATGCTTCAAATTGATGGACATTTCCACTCCTATATGATTGATTGTTGGTTTAGCATAATTGTCTTCTTCCTGATGCATGAACTTAGCTTTCTCTGAATTGAATCATTTTGCCTTTTTGTTGTTTTCTTACATCTTTTGTTCCCAAATCGTCTGTTACATGAATGAGTCCCAATTCGTCTGTTACATGAATGAGTCCCAATTCGTTGGACTAAGGTAATTTGAGCTCTATGAACTAGAAAATTATCCTTAATCTATAGATGAAGATCCCTTACTAGCAGAAGAGGATTTTGTATGTTTTTTTTTTCTGATCCTGATTACTTTCTTATCTGCAAAACATGTGTGTTTACGAAGGAATTCACTTTAGAAATCACTGATTTGCCTTTTCATTTCTGGGTAATAAATGACAGAAAAGGGAATCAGAGCTAGAGTGATGGCGACCAAGCTGACTGAGTCAAGGCACTTGTACTCTTGGTGGTGGGACAGTCACATTAGCCCAAAGAACTCTAAATGGCTCCAGGAGAATCTTACAGGTAACCTATCATTCCTACATAACATACCCCTTTAGTTTTCCTGTTTTGAGCTTCTTATGTATGTGCTGATTATGTTCACTGTTCAGTGTGTTTGCTTGGTCGCCATACTGTCGGATTAGTTATAAGATGAACCTATGAAATACACAAGGTTTTGAAATCTCTTTGGCTAAAGTTGTAGAGCAACGTCAGCTGTTAAAATTTCTATGACTTTGTCATATAAGGATGCATGACCAACTTAGCAGTGGAATTTGACTTAGACGAATGTTCATGAATCATTTATGCTAAAAGTTATATTTTTAGGCAGAGTTATAGCGTTAAAAGCCTAGCCTAGATTGATATAGTGGAAATTTGTAACATGCTGAAGTGATGTTGATTACCATAAGTGAAATTAAGTTCCTTCGTGGCATAGACAATTAATAGTTTAACAGGCATCATCTTATTTGGTTTATTGTAATCCAACCAAATCAAGAATCAATTTTTGTTGAATTTTGACCGTTATGCCATCATTCAATTTAAGTAACAATCTTATTTGTTTATTTGGTCTTAATCTCTAACATTCACAAATAAAATGAACAGATATAGACTCCAAAGTAAAATCAATGATTAAGATCATCAACGAAGACGCTGATTCTTTTGCAAGAAGAGCAGAAATGTATTACAAGAAGCGGCCAGAGCTGATGAAACTCGTTGAGGAATTTTACCGAGCCTACCGTGCATTAGCTGACCGGTATGATCATGCAACAGGAGAGCTCCGCCTCGCACACAGAACCATGGTTGAGGCATTTCCCAATCAAATGCCCTTTATGCTAAATGATGAGCCTTCTTCGGGTTCTGAGCCACCTTCACCCGTGGCCCCACATCTTGACGGTATCTTTGATCCAGATGACTTCAGCAAAACTTCAGATGTTGGGTTTAGCAAAAAGGGTTTAAAGCAGCTTCATGAGATGTTTCAATCAGGTGAAGCCACATTGAGAGAGTTGAAGACAGTGGAGAGTAGGTTGAGAGGTAATAATACTCAAGGAGAGGAAGATAAAGATTCAAGCTCAAAGTTTGGCTCATCTTTGTTATCAGAAAGGAATTGTGGTCTTGATCTTAGGACTATGATACTGAATGAGTCTGAGCGAGCGGTGAAAGTTGAAGCGGAAATGCAAAGATTGAAACAGGCTCTTGCTAAGATGGAAGCTGAAAGAGATTCGGTTCTTGCTCAATACCGGCAAATTTTGGAAAAACTATCAAATCTTGAGAAAGAGTTGAATTCAGCCAAGGATGATGCTATGGAGCTTGAAAAGTGTGGAATTGAAGCTCAGAGTGAAGTGAAAGCATTAAAAGAGTGTCTTCAGAAGGTAGAAATTGAGAGGGATTCTAGCCTTTATCGGTTTGAAGAGGCCTCAAAGAGGATATCTTCTTTGGAGACTGAGAAGCAAGAGCTTTTGAGATCAGAAGCTGAGAAGCGAGATGCTCTTGTTCACTATCAACAGAGTCTGGAAAAGATTTCTGTACTGGAGGAAAAGCTTCGGGTCGCTGAAGAAAATGCTGAGAGGCTTTTACAACATAATGAAGACTCTGGAAGTGAAATCAATGCTTTGAAGGAAGAAATTGCTAGATTAAGTAAAGAGAAAGAAGATGCGTATCTTCATTACCAGCAGTGCTTGGAAATGATTTCCAAGCTTCAGAATGAGTTAATGGAAGCAAAAGAGGAAGTCAGGAGGCTTAAGGGTACAGAAGACCAATGTGCCTTGTTGGAGGAAGTGAATCAGTCACTGAAGCTAGAAGCTAATGATTTAGTCCAAGAAATAGCTGTAAAAGATCAAGAACTCTCTGAGAAGGACACTGAGTTGGAGAAGCTTATGAACCGTTTGCAGGATGAACAGTCTCGTTTTATTCAAGTTGAAGCAGCCCTTCACAAATTACAGAATATGCATTTCCAATCACAAGAGGAGCAGAGAAATTTGGCAGTTGAGCTTAGAGACGGGATTCGAATGATGAAAGACTTGGAGATTTGCAAAAAAGATCTGGAGCTAGAGATTCAGTGTTTAAGGGAAGAGAATAGAGGACTGAATGATCTTAAATTGGCTTCTTGTGTAGCTGAAAAGGATATGCAGAATGAAATCATGAGCTTGAAAGATATCAAGGAGAAGCTTGAAGTGGAAGTTACAAGACAAGCCGAGCAAACTGAAGAGCTTCAGAGACAGCTTTGCAAATTGAAACAAGAATTAGAGGAGTTGTACAAGAAGTATCAGGATCTACTTCAGCAGGCGGAGTCTGATGAAGAGAGAATAGAAAAGAAAGCTCTTTTGAGAAAGTTGGAGGGCATGGAGAGTTCCTTATCTGATGTGAAAGTTGAACTGGAAAGTTCAAAAGAGAAGATGAAGGCTTTGCAAGAGTCTTGCAATAGTCTAGGTGGAGAAAAGTCAAACCTCATAGCTGAGAAATCAGCCCTTCTTTCTCAGTTACAGATAATAACTGAAAGCATGCAGAAACTCTTGGAGAAGAATGTGTTATTAGAAAATTCACTTCAGAGTGCAAACATTGAACTCGAAGGTTTGAGGGTAAAATCAAAGGGCTTGGAAGACTTCTGTCAGTTTCTAAAGGATGAGAAATCGAGCCTTCAAAGTGAGAGGAGTAGCCTTGTTTATAGACTGGAGTGTGTGGAGAAGAAGCTGGAGAAGCTTGAAACAAGATTCACAAAACTAGAAGACAGATATTCTGATCAAGTGGAAGAGTTGAGGATTTCACTTGTTCTTGAAAAGAAGGAACGCGAATGCGTTGTGTTGACTAGTGAGGCGAGGTTATTGGGTTTGGAGAATCGAATTCGTTGCCTCCACGAAGAGAACAAGTGTGGGAAGAAGGAATTTGAAGAGCAGCTGGAGAAAGGTGTGAGTGCTCAGGTTGAGATTTTCATCTTAAAGAAATTCATGAAAGATTTGGAAGAGAGAAACTACACTTTGTTAGCTGAATGTCATAAAACTGCAGAGGCTGTGAAATATTCAGAGGAGTTAATTTCAGAGTTAGAGAGTGAGAATATGATGCAGCACCTGGAAACAGAATATCTTCTGGATAGAGTTGAAAATCTCAGGAGAGGAATTTTTCAGGTGTTGAAGGCGCATGAGATCGATCATGTAACCGAGGCTGATCCAGAGATCTTTATTAAAGCAATCAGGAGAAATCTCTCAGAGAGCAAAAATGAAAGCCAGGAGCTTCTGATTCAGAACAATGTTCTCTCAGCTGTGATTAGGGAACTGAGTTCAGAAGGAATGCAGCTCAAAGCAAGGAAAGAAGCCATTGATAAGGAGTTCTTTCTCCTCAACAAGAAAAATGTGCTGCTGGCACATGATAAAGACGAGCTTCTAGAACGAAGCACAGAGCTTGAGATGGCGGTGCTTGAGAAAGAAAGAGGGCGAAAAACTTTGAAGGATCAAATGGAGAGTCTGGGATTAAAGCAAGAGTCTTTGGAAGAGGAATATGTTATTCTTCAGAGAGAGCACTCAGATGTACTAAACGAAAACCGGGTTTTACAGGACAGATTGATACATGTTGAGGGGGAAAAATATATGCTAGAAGAGGAGAATTCAGAAGTCATTATGGAAGCTTTAAATCTCAGTAATCAGTCTGTGGTTTTCAAGAACTCATGGATTCAGACAGAATTGGAATTTGGCAAAGTTGCTCAGGATATGCTCTATCTTCAGGAAGCTTATAGCGATCTCGAGAACAAGGCAAGAGCACTTGGTGGAAAGTTGGTTATGAAGGAAACTGAAAATGTACAGCTGAGGGAGTTGATTCAGCAGTTGGAAGGAAAAAACCGGGAGCTCAATGTTTGTAATGATCAGTTGAATAAACATTGTTTAGTCCAGAGGGAATTGCTTGATCAGAAGGATGCAGAACTTCTTGAGGCAGAGAAGAGGATTAAAACCGTACAATTTACGAACACAGAGTTGCGTGTAGTTCTTGATGTTAACCGGGAGAGTTTGGAGGAGAGAATCTTTGAACTATCTGAATGTAAAGAACATCAAGAAAAGGAGATTGTATTGCTTCAAGAGGCTAACAGGAACTTAGAAAATGAAGTGGGTGTATTAACTCAAGAAATTGAAGCATGTAAAGTTAGAGAAGTGATCTTGAATTCTGAGCTGCATGAGATAAGCTCTGAGTTTGAACTCTGGGAGGCCGAGGCCACATCATTCTATTTCGATCTTCAGATGTCTTCAGTACGCGAAGCTTTGCTTGAAAATAAGGTTCAAGAGCTTAGCGGATTATGTGAGGATCTTCAAGATTCTGGTAATAGAAGAAGCATGGAGATTGAGAGGCTGAACAATAAAGTTAGCTTCTTGGAATCTGATAGAGAAGGGCTTAAAAGTAAACAGGCTGCATATGTACCTGTTATTACCTCTCTCAAGGATAATATTGCATCTCTAGAGCAAACTTCAAAGGTTCATTCTTTTTTCCTCTCTCTAATTTGCCTAAATTATCCAAAGATAGTCTCTTTTCCTAGATTAATTTCTGAAAATATGTTTCCAGGCTTCAGAGTTAATTACAGTGCAGGAAGGTAAAAGCAAATCAACCAATGCAAAGGAACAAAGCTCTTCAGTTTCAGACTGCTTGTCAGATTTGCAAGAGTTGCAGAGTCGGATCAAGGCGATTGAGAGTGCACTGATAGTAAAGAAGAACTCTGTGAAGGAGTCCACGGCAACAAAGGCGCTTGCAAAGCAGAAATCAAGAAGCAACTCACAATCAAATGTCATGATTAATGATTCAGAGAGGAAAGCCGAGCTCAGAAATGGCATCCATATGAAAGACATTCCACTTGACCATGTATCTGATGCCTCACCATCAACATTGAGGAGGAGAAAGAGCAGTAGATTATCAGATCAACTTCTTGAGCTATGGGAAACTTCTGATTTAGACTCGTCGCATAGTTTGGCTATTAGTAAGACACGAGGACGGTTTTCTCCACCCAGAAGGAACGCCGGTGAGATTGAGAAGGAGTTGGGTGTGGATAAGCAAGAGTTGATCGAGTCAAAGCGAGGAGGAAACAAGAGGGTGATTTTAGACAGGCTTGCTTCTGATGCACAAAAGCTAGCAAGCCTACAGATTTCGGTCCAAGAACTGAGAAGGAAAATGGAGATCAACAAGAAGAGCAAATCTTCCAAAGACATTGAGTTTAAAAGCTTAAAAGGCCAGATTCATAATGTGGAGAATTCTGTTGTGCAGTTGTTGAGTATGAACACTGAACTGA